>CAJOBZ010000044.1:32500-1232500 GCA_905332375.1 Pieris macdunnoughi
GAGCCACCGTGCCCCGACCCCCAACGAACCCTCACGGGTGCTTGAGCCCAGGGGCCCTGCGAAATTCGGGGCCACCGGCCCCCCCTCTCCACAAAACGCTCAGGGGCTCCCGGACCACGGGCCGATGCCGCCAGCGGAGGACGCAGCACAGGCTCAGGGAGGAGCCTGTCCCCAATCCCCGCAAGCTTGGCATCTAGCATGCCCCCAACAGCCCGCATCACCTCCCCCATAAGGCTCTCCTTCACCCCATCCAAAAGCCCCTCCATCATTTGACGGAGGGCATCCGGAGTGGAGGGACCCTCCACCGACACGGGGTGTCCCTTTGTCTGCGCTAAGTGCGCAGTGCTCTCATTGAACTCCCTCCTAAGGGCCGCAAGCTCCAGACCCAGGTCTTTTACCTGGGCCCTCAGGCGAACATTGTCCCTTAGGACACGCCTCCCCCTCATCCCCTCCCAGGCATCTCTCCGCGAGATCCTCCACGATCTCAGCCACCTCCTTGGCTGCAACCTTCAGGTCGCGGACAAACTCACCCTTGAGGTTGCCCGACTTCGCCGCAATTTCGAAAATGCGACGAACCCGCACAGCCGTCCGCTCCTTCATCTCAGGAATGCCAAGGAGGATAACATCGTCCAACTCCTCCTCCCCGGATGACCTCACAATCCTGATATCCACACAGGTGGGAGCCCCATAATCGGAGAGATTCCCGCACCTTCTAACCTCTCTGCAAGGCGAGAGCAAGCGTTCTGACGCCGCAACTCTCCCTCCGCCTCCTCCAACCCTACCACATGAGAAGCCGCCTTTTTCGGCTTACCCTTGGCCGGTGGAGAGCAAGTTTCCTTGTTGTTGCCAACCGGGCTTTTAGTATGCGCCCGCTTCCTCTCACCGGAGCACTCCACGATACCCACATCGTCGTCGCTATCCGAGGACGACGAAAACACCAACCCTTTAGCTCGCCTCATATTAAGGTGCTACTAGATCCTACCCCCAACTAACATTAGAGTCGACGACTCAACCCCCTACCCAATAAATATATAAATAAATAAATATATAAATGAATAAAGAACTGAGTACAATACACCACACAAATACAATCCTAATTCTAAAATCTTAATTCTAAATAATTAAAACTAAAATTTATTGTTCCAATCCACTTCGGTGTGACGAAATCCAATCTTCGGACGCCCACTCACTTCGGTGTGAGAGACGTCCAACCTTCAGCTGTCCACCAAGCTTGTCAACAACAAGATGGCGGACCAACGCGTCACGGAAAAAACCCCAACCTTGGCCCCAAACTTGTAAACAACAAGATGGCGGACCGAAGCTTCACTAACTTGCCCGACCTTGGCACCCAACTAGTAAACAAGATGGCGGGCCGACAATTCACTTTCAATTATTCACAAATAATTTCCACCTTTTCCTCCAATCTCGATGAGCGTCAACTCAAACAGCTCGCCTCCAGAAGATAGAGATGATAGTAATACTATCTTCGCAGATGCACCTCCCGCCAAAAGGCAAACCAACAATGTAGCTCTCAAGCAATTTAAATTATAATGGCCAAACTAATGGGCCAAAAATAAAAATTGATAAACTCACAGTTGCACCTTAATCCAGTTCACAATTAGGACACATAAAATTTATGTGTCGTCGCGACACATAAAAAGATACCACAAAAACTAACTTCGGGTCAATTTCCCACTCACTTTTGTGCCTTGCAGTTAATTAAGTACTTAACATACAAAGAGCACACACACATATAAAGAATCAGTGATTACTACTGAATCCTTTAACACAACTCAAAAGATTTTCCGCCACTAAAAACCCACCATGAGATTTTTCAAACGCGGAGCGAACGAAAAACACAGTGATCGCTACGACGGCTCGACGCGTACTAACTCAACCTAACCTAACCTAACCTAACCTAACCTAACCTAACCTAACCTAACCTAACCTAACCTAACCTAACCTAACCTAACCTAACCTAACCTAACCTAACCTAACCTAACCTAACCTAACCTAACCTAACCTAACCTAACCTAACCTAACCTAACCTAACCTAACCTAACCTAACCTAACCTAACCTAACCTAACCTAACCCAACCTAACCTAACCTAACCTAACCTAACCTAACCTAACCCAACCCAACCCAACCTAACCTAACCTAACCTAACCTAACCTAACCTAACCTAACCTAACCCAACCTAACCTAACCTAACCTAACCTAACCTAACCTAACCTAACCTAACCCAACCTAACCTAACCTAACCTAACCTAACCTAACCCAACCTAACCTAACCTCAACCTAACCTAACCTAACCTAACCTAACCTAACCTAACCTAACCTAACCTAACCTAACCCAACCTAACCTAACCTAACCCAACCTAACCTAACCTAACCTAACCTAACCTAACCTAACCTAACCTAACCTAACCTAACCTAACCCAACCTAACCTAACCTAACCTAACCTAACCTAACCCAACCTAACCTAACCTAACCCAACCTAACCTAACCTAACCTAACCTAACCTAACCCAACCTAACCCCTAACCTAACCTAACCTAACCTAACCTAACCTAACCTAACCTAACCTAACCTAACCTAACCTAACCTAACCTAACCTAACCTAACCTAACCTAACCTAACCTAACCCAACCTAACCTAACCTAACCTAACCTAACCTAACCTAACCTAACCTAACCTAACCTAACCTAACCTAACCTAACCTAACCTAACCTAACCTAACCTAACCTAACCTAACCTAACCTAACCTAACCTAACCTAACCTAACCTAACCCAACCTAACCTAACCTAACCTAACCTAACCTAACCCAACCTAACCTAACCTAACCTAACCTAACCTAACCTAACCTAACCTAACCTAACCTAACCTAACCTAACCTAACCTAACCTAACCTAACCTAACCTAACCTAACCTAACCTTTTTTTTTTTTTTTTTTATGAAGGAGGTTAAAATGCACAAATGCAGGCCCGCGGGCGTATGCAGTCGCTACCGCGGGGACTGTGGGGATGGCTATCTCAAAGTCCCTCTGCTAATCAGAGGGGAGAAGCCGGACCCACTAAAAATTCCTCCTGAACCCTCCATACCGCCTGCGGTACCAGACTACACCCATTCTGAATGAATGCCGTCCGGCACCGCATTGAGCTCCCCGGGGGTCGCACTAGGCATTCAACCCAGAAAGCTCAGGCGGGTATGTCCGCATAAGGGCCTGGCGACGACGCAGTGGGACGCAGTTGGACCCACGCAACTATGCGTATATTGGGCCCACCCTGCGCCTACCCACCCTTCACCTTGCCGTCGCCAAGCACAACCCCTCCGGTCGTTTCAACGCACCTCCCGCTGACGATCGACAGCCGGAAAAACCGGCAAACCGGCCCCACGAAACCGGAAAACCGGAAAACCGGTAAACCGGCCCCACGAAACCAGAAGAACCGGTAAACCGAAAGAACCGATCGCCATGCCTCATGGCTACCTAGTATTGCTGCAACAACACTCGGCAGCGAGAGGTCCGTCCAAAACCTAACCTAACCTAACCTAACCTAACCTAACCTAACCTAACCTAACCTAACCTAACCTAACCTAACCTAACCTAACCTAACCTAACCTAACCTAACCCAACCTAACCTAACCTAACCTAACCTAACCTAACCTAACCTAACCTAACCTAACCTAACCTAACCTAACCTAACCTAACCTAACCTAACCTAACCTAACCCAACCTAACCTAACCTAACCTAACCTAACCTAACCTAACCTAACCTAACCTAACCTAACCTAACCTAACCCAACCTAACCTAACCTAACCCAACCTAACCTAACCCAACCTAACCTAACCCAACCTAACCTAACCTAACCTAACCTAACCCAACCTAACCTAACCCAACCTAACCTAACCCAACCCAACCCAACCTAACCTAACCTAACCTAACCTAACCTAACCTAACCTAACCTAACCTAACCTAACCTAACCTAACCTAACCTAACCCAACCTAACCTAACCTAACCTAACCTAACCTAACCTAACCTAACCTAACCCCAACCTAACCTAACCTAACCTAACCTAACCTAACCTAACCTAACCTAACCTAACCTAACCTAACCTAACCTAACCTAACCTAACCTAACCTAACCTAACCTAACCTAACCTAACCTAACCTAACCTAACCTAACCTAACCTAACCTAACCTAACCTAACCTAACCTAACCTAACCTAACCTTTTTTTTTTTTTTTTTATAAAGGAGGTGAAAATGCACAAATGCAGGCCCGCGGGCGTATGCAGTCGCTACCGCGGGGACTGTGGGGATGGTTATCTCTTATCCCTCTGCTAATCAGAGGGAGAAACCCGACCCACTAAAAATTCCTCCTAAACCCTCCATATCGCCTGCAGTGCCAGACACATCCATTCTGAATGAATGACATCTGGCACCGCATTGAATTCCCGGGGGGTCGCACAAGGCATTCAACCCAGGGAATTCAGGCGAATATGTCCGCATAAGGGCTCAACGACGGCGCAGTGGGACGCTGTTGGGCATAGCCCCCGCGCCCACGCCTCGCCGCCGCCGAGCACAACCCCTTCGGCCATCGCCACGCACCTCCCGCTGACGCTCAGCAGCCTCCTTCTGCAGCAAAACGCGCTCACAGAAGAAAGCTACCGCACGCCATGCCTCCTGGCTACCAAGCATTGCTGCAACAACGCTCGGTAGCGAGAGGTCCATCCCGATGACCGACACTAGGTCGTGGCGTTGCCTCGACCAAGTGGCACATTCAGCCAGGGTGTGCTCCGCCGTGTCCTCTGGGGCGCCACAATGGTGGCAGATGGGATAGGTTTCCCGTCCCGCCACCTTGTGCAGAAACCGTCCAAAGCACCCATGCCCGGACAGCATCTGCGCCATCCGAAAGGACACAGCTCCACTCGGACGATTTACCCATTCCCGTAAGAATGGGCGAATCGCCTCCACTGTTCGTACTCCCGCCCTAGGCATAGCCAGATCATAGGCCCACCTATCAAAGGTGTCCTCCCTGGCTTGCCTCCTCGCCGGTCCGACCAGTTCGGCCCATCGGCCATCTGCCCTCGTCTCACCCTTGAGACGATACAGAGCGCCTAGGGCCACCGCCTCCAACTCCCAGGGCGGGGTCCCCGCCAACAGGCACGCCGCCTCGAATGAGACAGTCCGGTAGCAGCGAGCTGCCCGAACCGCCATCACTCGCTGCGGCCTCCTGAGCAGGGTGCAGTTCTTCGCCCCCAACCTATCGTCCCATATTGGGGCCCCATACAAGGCCATACTGCGTATAACACCACAGTACAGCCTCCGCACACTCTGCTTAGGGCCCCCAATATTAGGCAGAAGCCGTGCTAGCGCCCCCGCCGCCCCCACCAAAAAAGGAATGTTCAATTACTTAACCACTTTGTAATTGCCATCCTCACACAGGAGTATCGATATAGTTGGGTGCCCACTGCACACTATAGAATCTCAACTGTGCCCACTATGTACGGTTTAAACACTCGCCCGGCACCGTACAGCCCTACCAAAGGCCGAGAATAAATATAAATTTACACTCGGACCGGGAATCGAACCCGGAACCTCACACCCACCACGGTCACATACAAAGCCGCTTGGCTATGAGGCCCTTAACCTAACCTAACCTAACCTAACCTAACCTAACCTAACCTAACCTAACCTAACCTAACCTAACCTAACCTAACCTAACCTAACCTAACCTAACCTAACCTAACCTAACCTAACCTAACCTAACCTAACCTAACCTAACCTAACCTAACCTAACCTAACCTAACCTAACCTAACCTAACCTAACCTAACCTAACCTTTTTTTTTTTTTTTTTATGAAGGAGGTTAAAATGCACAAATGCAGGCCCGCGGGCGTATGCAGTCGCTACCGCGGGGACTGTGGGGATGGCGTTCTCAAAGTCCCTCTGCTAATCAGAGGGAGAAGCCGGACCCACTAAAAATTCCTCCTGAACCCTCCATACCGCCTGCGGTACCAGACTACACCCATTCTGAATGAATGCCGTCCGGCACCGCATTGAGCTCCCCGGGGGGTCGCACTAGGCATTCAACCCAGAAAGCTCAGGCGGGTATGTCCGCATAAGGGCCTGGCGACGACGCAGTGGGACGCAGTTGGACCCACGCAACTATGCGTATATTGGGCCCACCCTGCGCCTGCCCACCCTTCACCTTGCCGTCGCCAAGCACAACCCCTCCGGTCGATTCAACGCACCTCCCGCTGACGATCGACAGCCGGAAAACCGGCAAACCGGCCCCACGAAACCGAAAAACCGGTAAACCGGAAAACCGGTAAACCGGAAACCCGGCCCCACGAAACCAGAAAACCGGTAAACCGAAAAACCGGTAAAACCGGAAAACCGGCCCCACGAAACCAGAAAACCGGTAAACCGGAAAACCGGAAAACCGGTAAACGTGCCCCATGAAACCGGAAAAACCGGTAAACCGGAAAACCGGTAAAACCGGTAAACCGGCCCCATGAAACCAGAAAACCGGTAAACCGAAAACCGGTAAAACCGGAAAACCGGCCCCATGAAACCAGCAAAAACCGGTAAACCGGAAAACCGGAAAACCGGTAAACCTGCCCCATGAAACCGGAAAACCGGTAAACCGGAAAACCGGAAAACCGGCAAACCGGCCCCATGAAACCGGAAAAACCGGTAAACCGGAAAACCGGAAAACCGGTAAACCGGCCCCACGAAACCAGAAAACCGGTAAACCGGAAAACCGGTAAACCGGCCCCGCGAAACCAGAAGAACCGGCAAACCGGAAGAACCGATCGCCATGCCTCATGGCTACCTAGTATTGCTGCAACAACACTCGGCAGCGAGAGGTCCGTCCAAACGACCGACACCAGGTCGAGACAGTGTTGCCTCAACCAAGTGGCACATTCGGCCAGGGTGTGCAGTCACCACCCCTGAATCGCGGCACAGCGTCTCCAGATCCCCCCCAACAGGCTGGTGCAGCTATGATGGTTGTGCCACACCAACCTCCATGGGAGCGTTCCCCACAGTTGTCCCAGTCCTTTGGGCTCCCAGGCCCTTCGTCACCTTCGGAGGGTTGCAGGCCCTTCCCGCCATCTTATGGTCTGCTGGCTTCCCAGCCGTTGAGCAGACCGCGCAATGCAGCTCTTTCGAGCTGCATTCATTGGCCTTGTGGCCAGCAACCCCACATCGATAGCACACCTCCGCCAAGTCCATCGTTGAGTCACAAGTGGCTCGCACGTGACCCAACTTCTGGCACTTGTAGCACCTCAAAGGGCGGTCCTCTCGGATTTCAACCCGACAGGAGCTCCACCCAATGAGGAGCTTTCCTTGGCACACTTTCTGGGCGGCGGCGACCGGACACATGAGGAACATCTCCCCAAGCCCCGTATCCCACGCCTCAAAATCTTACCCGGCTTGATCGCTTCAGCCGGGCACCCACCCATGGCAGCCACCGCCTCCGTCACATCCCTCTCAGTGACGCTGTCGTCAAGGTCCCGAATAAGGAGGTCCGCACATTTGACGGGCCTCCCCACCAAGGCCTCCCCCGACAGCACCACACGAAGCCTGTCCGCCAGGGCATCAGCCTTCTCCTCTCTGTCAACCCCCGGCACCTCCAGCATCCGAGCTCCCGTTGCCGTTAGCCGGATGCTGATAGTTGCAATACCAATCTCAGCCAGGTTTATACCATTTCTTGCCTTGAGTAGCACATCGGCATACGTCACCCCCCGCTCCACCGCCTCCCTCCGCAATGTGATGACCACTGCGGAAGTTTTCGGCGGAGTGAGCGAAGGCTGCACCCTGACAGACCTCTCTATAACTGCCACTCGCCCAGCCGAGGGCCCTGCGCCGCGACTCACTCCATGGTCCTCTGACCGGCCAACACGGCCACTTCCCCCACTCACAGGGGGAAGGACCGGCACAGCGGGAGAACCACCCTTCTTTCCCTTACCCTTCTTTTTGCTGACGGTCGCCCAGCTTCCGTCACTAGGACCCCCAGAGACCCGGGGCCCCGAAAGACCTGGGGCCTCCGGGACTCTGCTCCCCTCTAAATCTTCGGGACCCTGGGTCCCCACCACATTCGGAGCCACCGTGCCCCGACCCCCAACGAACCCTCACGGGTGCTTGAGCCCAGGGGCCCTGCGAAATTCGGGGCCACCGGCCCCCCTCTCCACAAAACGCTCAGGGGCTCCCGGACCATTTTAAAAGGAATGTTCAATTACTTAACCACTTTGTAATTGCCATCCTCACACAGGAGTATCGATATAGTTGGGTGCCCACTGCACACTATAGAATCTCAACTGTGCCCACTATGTACGGTTTAAACACTCGCCCGGCACCGTACAGCCCTACCAAAGGCCGAGAATAAATATAAATTTACACTCGGACCGGGAATCGAACCCGGAACCTCACACCCACCACGGTCAAACCTAACCTAACCTAACCTAACCTAACCTAACCTAACCTAACCTAACCTAACCTAACCTAACCTAACCTAACCTAACCTAACCTAACCTAACCTAACCTAACCTAACCTAACCTAACCTAACCTTTTTTTTTTTTTTTTTTTATGAAGGAGGTTAAAATGCACAAATGCAGGCCCGCGGGCGTATGCAGTCGCTACCGCGGGGACTGTGGGGATGGCTATCTCAAAGTCCCTCTGCTAATCAGAGGGAGAAGCCGGACCCACTAAAAATTCCTCCTGAACCCTCCATACCGCCTGCGGTACCAGACTACACCCATCCTGAATGAATGCCGTCCGGCACCGCATTGAGCTCCCCGGGGGTCGCACTAGGCATTCAACCCAGAAAGCTCAGGCGGGTATGTCCGCATAAGGGCCTGGCGACGACGCAGTGGGACGCAGTTGGACCCACGCAACTATGCGTATATTGGGCCCACCCTGCGCCTACCCACCCTTCACCTTGCCGTCGCCAAGCACAACCCCTCCGGTCGTTTCAACGCACCTCCCGCTGACGATCGACAGCCGGAAAACCGGCAAACCGGCCCCACGAAACCGGAAAACCGGAAAACCGGTAAACCGGCCCCACGAAACCAGAAGAACCGGTAAACCGAAAGAACCGATCGCCATGCCTCATGGCTACCTAGTATTGCTGCAACAACACTCGGCAGCGAGAGGTCCGTCCAAACGACCGACACCAGGTCGAGACAGTGTTGCCTCAGCCAAGTGGCACATTCGGCCAGGGTGTGCAGTCACCACCCCTGAATCGCGGCACAGCGTCTCCAGATCCCCCCCAACAGGCTGGTGCAGCTATGATGGTTGTGCCACACCAACCTCCATGGGAGCGTTCCCCACAGTTGTCCCAGTCCTTTGGGCTCCCAGGCCCCTCGTCACCATCGGAGGGTTGCAGGCCCTTCCCGCCATCTTGTGGTCTGCTGGCTTCCCAGCCGTTGAGCAGACCGCGCAATGCAGCTCTTTCGAGCTGCATTCATTGGCCTTGTGGCCAGCAACCCCACATCGATAGCACACCTCCGCCAAGTCCATCGTTGAGTCACAGGTGGCTCGCACATGACCCAACTTCTGGCACTTGTAGCACCTCAAAGGGCGGTCCTCTCGGATTTCAACCCGACAGGAGCTCCACCCAATGAGGAGCTTTCCTTGGCACACTTTCTGGGCGGCGGCGACCGGACACATGAGGAACATCTCCCCCAAGCCCCGTATCCCACGCCTCAAAATCTTACCCGGCTTGATCGCTTCAGCCGGGCACCCACCCATGGCAGCCACCGCCTCCGTCACATCCCTCTCAGTGACGCTGTCGTCAAGGTCCCGAATAAGGAGGTCCGCACATTTGACGGGCCTCCCCACCAAGGCCTCCCCGACAGCACCACACGAAGCCTGTCCGCCAGGGCATCAGCCTTCTCCTCCCTGTCAACCCCCGGCACCTCCAGCATCCGAGCTCCCGTTGCCGTTAGCCGGATGCTGATAGTTGCAATACCAATCTCAGCCAGGTTTATACCATTTCTTGCCTTGAGTAGCACATCGGCATACGTCACCCCCCGCTCCACCGCCTCCCTCCGCAATGTGATGACCACTGCGGAAGTTTTCGGCGGAGTGAGCGAAGGCTGCACCCTGACAGACCTCTCTATAACTGCCACTCGCCCAGCCGAGGGCCCTGCGCCGCGACTCACTCCATGGTCCTCTGTCCGGCCAACACGGCCACTTCCCCCACTCACAGGGGGAAGGACCGGCACAGCGGGAGAACCACCCTTCTTTCCCTTTCCCTTCTTTTTGCTGACGGTCGCCCAGCTTCCGTCACTAGGAACTCCAGAGACCCGGGGCCCCGAATGACCTGGGGCCTCCGGGACTCTGCTCCCCTCAAAATCTTCGGGGCCCCGGGTCCCCACCACATTCGGAGCCACCGTGCCCCGACCCCCCAACGAACCCTCACGGGTGCTTGAGCCCAGGGGCCCTGCGAAATTCGGGGCCACCGGCCCCCCTCTCCACAAAACGCTCAGGGGCTCCCGGACCACGGGCCGATGCCGCCAGCGGAGGACGCAGCACAGGCTCAGGGAGGAGCCTGTCCCCAATCCCCGCAAGCTTGGCATCTAGCATGCCCCCAACAGCCCGCATCACCTCCCCCATAAGGCTCTCCTTCACCCCATCCAAAAGCCCCTCCATCATTTGACGGAGGGCATCCGGAGTGGAGGGACCCTCCACCGACACGGGGTGTCCCTTTGTCTGCGCTAAGTGCGCAGTGCTCTCATTGAACTCCCTCCTAAGGGCCGCAAGCTCCAGACCCAGGTCTTTTACCTGGGCCCTCAGGCGAACATTGTCCCTTAGGACACGCCTCCCCCTCATCCCCTCCCAGGCATCTCTCCGCGAGATCCTCCACGATCTCAGCCACCTCCTTGGCTGCAACCTTCAGGTCGCGGACAAACTCACCCTTGAGGTTGCCCGACTTCGCCGCAATTTCGAAAATGCGACGAACCCGCACAGCCGTCCGCTCCTTCATCTCAGGAATGCCAAGGAGGATAACATCGTCCAACTCCTCCTCCCCGGATGACCTCACTAACCTGATATCCACACTGGCGGGAGCCCCATAATCGGAGACATTCCCCGCACCTTCTAACCTCTCTGCAAGGCGAGAGCGAGCGTTCTGACGCCGCAACTCTCCCTCCGCCTCCTCCAACCCTACCACATGAGAAGCCGCCTTTTTCGGCTTACCCTTGGCCGGTGGAGAGCAAGTTTCCTTGTTGTTGCCAACCGGGCTTTTAGTATGCGCCCGCTTCCTCTCACCGGAGCACTCCACGATACCCACATCGTCGTCGCTATCAGAGGACGACGAAAACACCAACCCTTTAGCTCGCCTCATATTAAGGTGCTACTAGATCCTACCCCCAACTAACATTAGAGTCGACGACTCTACCCCCGACTCTACCCCCGACTCTACCCCCGACTCTACCCCCCGACTCTACCCCCGACTCTACCCCCGACTCTACCCCCGACTCTACCCCCGACTCTACCCCCCGACGACTCTACCTCCGACTCTACCACCGACTCTACCCCCGACTCTACCCCCCGACTCTACCCCCGACTCTACCCCCGACTCTACCACTACCCCCGACTCTACCCCCGACTCTACCCCCGACTCTACCACTACCCCCGACTCTACCCCCGACTCTACCCCCGACTCTACCACCGACCCTTCCCCGACTCTACCTCCGCCCAGAACTCTATCCCTCCACCCAATAAATATATAAATAAATAAATAGATAAATAAATAGAGACCTGGCAACACCACACAAAAACAATCTTAATTCTAAAATCTTAATTCTAAAATCTTAATTGTAAAAAATTAAAACCAAAACTTAAAGTCTTAATCCGCTTCGGTGTGACGAAGTCCAATCTTCGGACGCCCACTCACTTCGGTGTGAGAGACGTCCAACCTTCAGCTGTCCACCAAGCTTGTCAACAACAAGATGGCGAACCAACACGTCACGGAAAAACCCCAACCTTGCCACCAAACTTGTAAACAACAAGATGGCGGACCGACGCTTCACTAGTTTGCCCGACCTTGGCACCCAACTAGCAAACAAGATGGCGGCCGACAATTCACTTGCTGCAACTTATATTATATTGGCCAAATTAATGGGCCAAAGATAAATAATTGAACACTCACGGTTGCACCGTAATCCCACAATGAAGACACATACAATTTATGTGTCGTCGCGACACATAAAAGGTAACACAAACACAAACACCGGGTCAATTTCCCCTCACTTTAGCCTTGTAGTTATAAAGAATATAACTACGAAGTGCACACAAACATACAAAGAAGCAGTAATTGCTACTGAATCTTTTATGCCAACTCATAGGATTTTCCGCCACTAAAAACCCACCATTGGAATTTTCCAAACGCGGAGCGAACGAAAACACAGTTGTCGCTACGACAGCTCGACGCGTACTAAAAAGGAATGTCCAATTACTTAACCACTTGTAATTGCCACCCTCGGCCTTGAGCGTATTGCTACGTTCTAAGCCTTCACAGGAGTATCAATATAGTTGGGTGCCCACTGCACACTATAGAATCTCAACCGTGCCCACCATGTACGGTTTAAACACTCGCTCGGCACCGTACAGCCCTACCAAAGGCCGAGAATAAATATAAATTTACACTCGGACCGGGAATCGAACCCGGAACCTCACACCCACCACGGTCACATACAAAGCCGTTTGGCTATGAGGCCCTTAACCTAACCTAACCTAACCTAACCTAACCTAACCTAACCTAACCTAACCTAACCTAACCTAACCTAACCTAACCTAACCTAACCTAACCTAACCTAACCTAACCTAACCTAACCTAACCTAACCTAACCTAACCTAACCTAACCTAACCTAACCTAACCTAACCTAACCTAACCTAACCTAACCTAACCTAACCTAACCCAACCCAACCCAACCTAACCTAACCTAACCTAACCTAACCTAACCTAACCCAACCTAACCTAACCTAACCTAACCTAACCTAACCTAACCTAACCTAACCTAACCTAACCCTAACCTAACCTAACCTAACCTAACCTAACCTAACCTAACCTAACCTAACCTAACCTAACCTAACCTAACCTAACCTAACCTAACCTAACCTAACCTAACCTAACCTAACCTAACCTAACCTAACCTAACCTAACCTAACCTAACCTCGTCGAAGACGTAATATACAAGCATAGGCTTCTTATGTTGTGTTTGCCATACAACGTCATCGCGTTTTACTGTACATCTAGCGCCATCTAGTATACTTGATGAAAACTAAGCCTACTGCAGGACCGCTCTCTCTTATAAATCTAGGAAACAATTAAATTTCTTGATTATTTGTATTGTTGTTTTAATCTTTTGATTTCGTTATATAACATTTTATTAGATACTAAAGCCACGGAGATATATATTATATGCAAGCATGTTTAAAAATATTATGTTTTGTTTAATTAATTTTACCTGCCTTTCATACTATCAATTTATGAACTAACTGCATAAGTCACATTGCATAGCAGATATTTAAAATATATATGCCATGTTATTTTATAATAATAAAAGAGCAATATAATAAATTTCACATTTTATTTTGCGATAAAATTAACTTTCTACACACTATTAAAGTAACCGAAACAAAAATACTAAACCTAAAAGAGTTCGGAGTTCCGATGTCGGCCACCGAACCGGCCTCCTCGCCGTTGGCCTAATTACGGCTGTAATAAGCCGTTATGTTATTTTATTTATTTGTTCAGATAAAATAGTCCATCATTATGTTATTTTAAACTTATAGACTAGTGTGAGTATACTATTATTTAAAAAAAAAAAAAAGCTAAACATAAAACGCACAAAATGACCCACGGGAAGCGAAGACAGTCTTCACGATGCTGTTCGGACCGCGAGAAGGCAGAAAGGATTGCAGACAAATATATCTAACTAGCTGACCCGGACGAACTCCGTTCCGCCTAACAGTCTAATGATGTCGTGTTAACTTTAGTTAAACTTCATTTAGGTAACATTAATACAGCTGTTTTGTCGCTCGTTTTGCTGAATATGGCAAGTCTCGCATGGTCTCTTTACATGCTTCGTAAGCTTGCGTTGATTCAGCGTTCCAGTCGATCCGCTTCTTGACGTTTAGTCCAGTCAAATTATGGCTAAAAACGGGTTAAATAAACATGAGCGAACACACTTTGGGGATTTTGAGGATCGATAGGGGGGTGTATTCTGAGCATAAATTCCAATTTGAGGGGTTGTACTGAGGTCAGCTCAAGGTCATTTCGATGGAAACGCGTTTAATTCGATATCTCGAGAATGGTTAGTGTTAGGCGAAAAATTGTAGAGACCTTTTCTTTTCCTAACTAAATTTACTAACTTTTTTATCTGAAACTTTTTTTTATAACATTAATATTTTTCAAGTTATTACTCCCGCAAGGCAAAAACTTTACTTTTTTTTCCATTTTTCGTCGTTTTCTCCCCAACCATTCAATTTTATTAAATTTTACCGATCATCGAAGTGTAGATCTTTAGATCTTTAAGCTTTTTTCCGTAATGCCAATACCTTCGGAGTTATAGATTACTTTACCGAGCGAAATCCGCGCCATTGTCGCAACGTGTATCCACAGACACACTGTTGCGTATTAGTGCGAGTAAAGTCGGAAACACACTTACGTGTCGTGGCGTGTCGTGACGCGCCAGAAGCAGATTTTAATATGACTAGACAGAACGTGTTGCGACACGACACAACATGCAAATATGTTTCTAATCATATTAAATGTATGAAACCAATATGCTTCTGGCGCGTCACGACACGCCACGACACGTGTGTTTGCGACTTAAGGAACATCTGTCCTCGACTTTTATACCTGGGGTAACCCTCGTCCTATGGAATCTATTTTTAGCCTAAGAAGGGGTCGGCGTAAAGGGAAGTGAAAGTGAGCATAACCGTTCAGTCGATCAGTGTACTCTTGGCTTCTACGCAGTGAGGATCAAAAATCGTATATTGTTTGTTTTTAAATGTTTTACAGCTGCCTGAAGTAAAAATGGGCGACGATTGTTTTATATGCAGCAAAACGTTAAGTGAAGGAGAAGTGATTACGGTGAAAAAAAAACGGATTGAAACACTTATAAAAGCCAGTGTGATAAGGGGACATAAGGAACATGAGCGCATGTTAACGTCTCTATCGAGTATAAGGTAATATTGATTATTTTTTTAACGTTATAAAAATTATTTTCCATAATTACAAAATTTTCTAGTGTTTACTCGTGGTATTAATTTTTTATTAGGGTACATTCTTCGTGTCAAAGACATTATGGAGATGAGAGAGCTGCTGCAGCTGTTGTACGGCGAAGTTTGTCGTCAGACTCTTCGTCGTCATTGCCATCATTGACACCTTTACCCGTACCAGAAGAAGAGGAATTCGATTTCAAAAATGCGTGCTTCATTTGCACCGAAAATATCCCCGAAAACGTCCAAGAAACCAACCAACGCGTACGCCTCAAGCAACGAATTCGAATAAGTACGGTGAGGTCATTTTCAGCGGTGAAAAAATCTATGTTGTCGATCTTAAAGAGCCGAAATGATGAGGTGTCTCAGTCGGTTAATGACCGCATTGAAAAAATCTCCAGATTTGCTTTCGCTAAGTGAAGTTTTTCTGCAAGACAAAGCAGATAAAACAACTATCGCTTCAAACGGCGAACAATTCATTTTGAATTTGTATCACAAGGCAGGTGACATGAATTGTACCAATCTCAACGAGCTCCGATATAAGGGATATAAAAAAATGGCAGGCAGTGGAAGGGTTAAATTAGAATCCCTTCCTCCTACCTCTGATGCGGCATTTTTCCACTCGTTGAGGTGTTTCTACCAAGTTCAATACTGGCTGGAAAATTATCTGGAACCCGAGGAATGGGGCTGGCGTCGCACCCCCCGTGGATTGCAGCCGATAGCGATGTCATTGAAACCAGCTCCGGATAATTTAATGAGATCGATTGCGTGCAAATGCAAAACCAAATGCGGCAAAGCGTGCGGATGCAGAAAGGCCGGCCTCTCGGTGCTCAGTGATTTGCACCAATTGCCAAGAGAACTATTGTTCGAATGTCGCGAACGTTATCGACGATGATGATCTTGACGCAATGGACGAGGGCGACGTATGCCCCGATACCGTCAGGACCACGAATATTCACGCATCACTTCCATCGACCTCGGGTGCTTAATATTCCGAATTTTATAACCTATTTTTCTATCAATAAATGTGTGAAACAGTTTTAATTGTTAATTTACTTCTTACCCAAATTAAGTACCTAATTTTTAAATAGTTTAATCGATTGACCTTTTTATATTGCGACAGTGGCGCGGATTTCGCTCGGTAAAGTAATCTATAACTCCGAAGGTTTTTTAGGAAGGAAGGATTGGCATTACGGAAAAAAGCTCACGAACAAAATTGTTCATAATTAAAAGATCTACACTTCTTTGATCGGTAAAATTTAATAAAATTGAATGGTTGGGGAGAAAACGACGAAAAATGGAAAAAAAGTAAAATTTTTGCCTTGCGGGAGTAATAACTTGAAAAATATTAATGTTATAAAAAAAATTTCAGATAAAAAAGTTAGTAAATTTAGTTAGGAAAAGAAAAGGTCTCTACAATTTTTCGCCTAACACTAACCATTCTCGAGATATCGAATTAAACGCGTTTCCATCGAAATGACCTTGAGCTGACCTCAGTACAACTCCTCAAATTGGAATTTATGCTCAGAATACACCCCCCTATCGATCCTCAAAATCCCAAAACTGTGTTCGCTCATGTTTATTTATTTCGTAATTTGACTGGAGTAGTTGTGCAGGTATTTAGACGGCGTGTTTGATATTTTCACGTCGCAGTTCTTCCACGGTTTTGGTTTTGGAAAATTGGTAAAACGAAAACATTTTGACAGGTCGATAGTGATGCCGTATTCTTCGAGTGCGTAGATGTTTTCGGTGCTCTTCCTCGGTCGATGCTATGAGTAGGTCGTCAACGAAGGGGAATACGAAGTCCAGTTCGCGCAGTGCTTCGGGAATAAGCGTTGGAAAGTCTGTCCGGCGTTCTTTACCGGGACACGTGCGCGGGAACTCGAAAAGGCCAAATGGTGTGTTGATGGCGGTTTTCTCCACGTTTTGCTCGCTGACCGGTAGTTGTTGGTATGTGGTGAGGTTGAGGTCGAGGGTGGAGAAAATTTTCTTTCCGGCGAGTTGTAAAGTCTACTTATTATCAATTGAAGAATAGTTGAAATTAAATAATTTCTTTATTCGGGTGCCTCGTCATTTAAACAAATGTGATATTCTTCTTCACAGGAATTTTCTGCTTTTGGTCGTCTGAAATTAGTAAGTACATAATTTAATAAAAAATAAATAAATAAAAAAATATGAAGCTCAGACAGAGAAAGAAGCCATTCTTGATCATTTTGAGAAAACAGGAGACGAGGGGTGATCGAGAATCTTATCTACATTATTGAATAATAAAAAATAAAAAAAAATAAAAAAGTGAAACTTTGTAAATTAATTATTGAGTAATTAAGCTGCCCAAATCCCATAATTTAATTTTGCCAGTCTTTCTATTAATGAACGATACTAAGGCTAATCAAAAACCAGAACTAAAATTAGTTGTTGTTATGTATATTTTCTATATATTATGTACATATATAGAAAATATTTTCTAAAATAGCCAACTGGGTCTTAGCAAAAAAGGTCTTGATTCTGTGCCATTATAAAAATACTTTTAATAAGATAATAATGATATGTACTAAAAACACCATCGGTGTTCAAGTATGAATGATTGCACAACAATATTATACTAGCACATATTAAAATATATAAAATTGTCAAAAAAATAAAAAACAATTTTTTAGGGATGGACACCCCTTATCACTTAGGGGTTTGAAATATAGATAGATAGAAGAATCGGTCGAAGCCGTTTCGGAGGAGTATGGGAACGACCATTGTGACACGAGTATTGCGAAACTTATTGTTTGAGATTAAATTACATCCACAAGATAATATTAAACCAGCTTACCTTCTCAAATTCCACGGTCTGACTTCCAGGAGAACTCATCAAACCCTCGAGTGGATATGATGAAATGTCTCTGTGGGCAGCCGTTGCGGTCCCAATGCTATTGATACTGAAATACATTTAGGCTAAAATGAAATTCTCGTTATACTGTATGGATAATATGTCAAAATATATTATTTTAACTATCCAAGACACTTTACGCCAGTACTACACAAGTCACAAGTTGTCTAACGAAGTAAATAATTTAATAAACTCGTATTTATGTCCTAATAATAAGGTAGTTTTTTTCAGCGGTGCATGTTTCATACATACATAAGATTATTTTACCTACTATAACAATATTATAAAATTGCAATGAACGCAACCTTATAAACTTGACACAATGTTAAATTCATGTTATTATTATTAATTTCAAGAAACTTTCTGTAAAGAACTTTTGTTTTACTTGAGCCGAGCCGGCAGGCGCTCCATGACTCAACGCTGAACGCCAATTCGTTGACAGGTTGTAATTGACGCCAAAAATGGCATAACCACAGATTATGACTGTGACTATAAAAGTTGCACATATTTGTAAAGTTATTCGTAATTGATCAAAGCAACCCTATGCGTTCTAGAAATACTATCGTGATTATATAAACCTGCTCTATTTAAATACTTTTCTTTTTTCTGCTAACCTTTAAAGTTTTTTGTAGCGTCAATATTGCAATTTTACTCTAGACGCTAGATGGCGCTACTTGCACCATAATCAATTATTATAATAAAAAAATGTTTCTATGTAATTTTTAGTAAATGGTTAAGAGCTCTTGTTAACGAACGTTTTTGTCAACGGGTAACGGGCCGACGCAAAACGGCTACCTTTGTACACGATACGCTAAATATAACGTGAACGCGTCCGTTGTTGTCGATATCAGTTCTATTAAATTTGAAGGGAGAAGTGCACGTACGTTGATTATTATTTATCAGATAATGTCTCAAAATCTTCATTTAGCATTACGAAGATTTCTTTCCATGCCGCAAAATTTGCTTGTTTATTTTTGTAATTTTCTATAGTTTTGTCCCATAACATAGGCCTATTCTGAACAAGGCTAATTAATAAATCCATATCAATGGTAAACTCCATATTCACAATGAGCAGCAGAGGGTAGGTAGATAGAAATATAATGTAATAACGTGCGCACATCCGTCGTCGTCAACACACTTCTATGAAATGCCGTAGTTCACTGCATCGGACAGTCCGCCGTCGCGCCGAGCGGCAACGTGCGCGCATCCGTTGAGTCACGTTGCAACGGGTATGAGCCCGTCGCGTTAACAAACATTCACTCAACTTACTTGAACACTGCGCGTCGGCCCGTCGCCCGTTATAAAAATCGGGCCGTTGTCCGTTGTCGTTAACAAGAACTCTTACTAGACGTTGTGATCGTAAAATATGGGAAAATAAATATGCTTTGTATAATACAACTTTGTTGGGGTACGAAGGCCCATTATCAATTTAAAGAAATAAATGATGTTAACACTAAAAAATAAATATAGTTTTCCACTTTTTAGTCCTAGCAGCAATACATGTTGTCTCAATTTAATCGTATTGCTTTGTGGACTTAAAAAAAATTTCATTGTTTTTTCGAGATAAACCTATCAAATTATTATATTGTCGCGGATTCTTTATAAGTGTACAAAGTTTGAATTAAATCTGTCCGTTTAAAGTGGTTCAAAATCGAGTCTGAAGGAGTCGGTTACATACATACATACATACAGGTGAAGCTAATATAAAGCGTGTAAAAAGATAATGCAGATCAAGAAGAAAATGTAGGCCAGCCAATTGAAGCAATAAAATTATGATATTTATCTCATACCAATTTCAACACATTCTTAATCATGCTTTGTCTCCTGCACACATAGAACGAGAAAATTATCAAGAGAATCCTTGCTTAGGTTTTTTAATTTTTTGTAAAATATTCATATTTTTAAAGTAGGTATACTAAAGTTATATAATATATGTAATAATTTCAGAGATAAATTCTTGGTTGTATTGCCTGTGAAGAAAAATATTTCATTTCTATCAATAGCACGAAACCTAGATAAAGAAAGCCATAATAGTGCAGTCATTTTCAAATTATTGCATTTAAATTATCCTCCAATTGATAATAAATGTTATGTTATCAAACGCCAATTTAGGTTTCTATATTTTTATAAATAATATTAAGGTGATTTAAACATAAAACAAGCTATTGGATTAAAAAAATCCTTCTGTTCTACACAAGTACACATTGTATGTATAAAATTTCATCATTAGTTTAGGTATTTATTTAGATTTTATTTCATTTTTCATAACTATTACTTTCTATAATGTAAATAAATATATTTGTTTAAAAATAAAAAGTAGATCGTATTAACTAGCGCTATGTGAGTCACGGCCCTTTGAATTATTTTAATTATATTTTAGGTTATATTATGTATAAAACAAATATTTCTTAAACGCCAAAATCAAATTACATACTTTAAAAACAACTATTAATTACACAAATCTGTGGCTAAGGTCCATTAAGGGTATCTTTGGTGTTAAGCTGTAGTCAGCAGCAATTACTACCTTTTCAATATTTATTGCTTCTGAATTTATATAAGTTATAGCCATTTCAACATTCAAAATCAATGGTAATCTCTTGAAATGGTTGATCAATTGTAAGCTTATCTTTGATCCAAAATACCTAACATGATCATTTTAGTTGTAGTAAAAATTAAATTAAAGTTACTTATTTAATTCCATCTCAACAGTACCAACATTAGTTCTCTGTCCGTTTTCTTCTTTTTAGATTCTTAGCATGTTGTAATTACTCTAACAAAATATTTTATGAAAACATTGGTTAACTTACCTTTAGCAACATTTATAAAATTTAAGATATCTATCAATTCTGTTTAGTTTAAATGATAATGATAGAATGTATACGTTGCGAGATTCCGTCGTAAGCTAGGATGTTCTTTAAATTGTAACAATATATCCAGATGAAATGTTAAGTATCCCTTGTTTCATGCTGAAATATAATTAATATTTTGTAGTTGTCTGTGCTCCACAAACATTTCAGAAATACTACGACTTGTCAGTTATCGTGTCATGGTAAATATAAACTCTTCATAGGAAGTTATAAACACAACGCGAACTTATTACATACCTTTAACTCGCCGTCGTGTCTCGACTTTCGGGCAAATGGCAATGGCTTAGTCAAGATGCCTTAATATTAGTGTATGTAGAAAGTCGAAAACATTACTTTTTTATGAAAATTTGTTTGGTATCTAACTAAAGAAAACATTTTTATCATCACGTTTTCTGCCAGTGTCAACTGTCAATATCTTCAGTTTTAATTGTCAAATGCGTGCTATTGACAAATAATATATGGGAGTATAATTAATAGAATTTGTTAAATTATGTTGCCTCGTTTAAATCACATCATAACATTTATTATTTAATACAAAAATCTATGTATATCGCAAACATAAACATATTTTATAAGTATTTTCCGGGAACAATACTTGCATTTTCTTTCACTAGATGGCGCTGATATTATAAAACAAGCATTAATCGTGTTATGACAATAATTGAGAGTTTAACTTAGCATTTATTTCACTGTTTGTTATCAGTATTAGTTAAAGAGATTACTGATTAGTGCAATTTATTATTTAATTGCATCCAGCTTACTGATTTGAAACACTTTGGTGCAAAGAAAACTGATAATCAGAGAGTTAAATTATTGTTAAAAGCTGTCATTTTCTTGCATATCGCACATCGGCAACGAGAGTGTCACAACACAATAAATGTAGTTTTTGGGAAATCACGGTTATTTTATAATTTACAACTCCATAATTTTTTTCTTGAAAAGCATATCGGAGGACTTATGATATATTTAAGAAAACTATTTTGCTCTTTTAGGTTTACAATCTAAAGATATTTGTTCTATTTTATATTTATTTTTTACTTTTAAATTCCTCTAATGTGTCACTTTTCCAGACAAAATTATCAAACATTTAGTAAAATGAAACACTTTAATATTATTATTGACAACCCAAAGGCAACGAATTCAAAAGTCAAAAATCATTTATTCATGTAGTATAGGTTTTGACGTTCATAAGTGTAACACAATGTACACTTATGAACGTCAAAAAAGAAATATACATTAAATGATTCTAATTTACATTTACATTTACACTCTCACATTCTTATTAACATTTACACGTAGAACGGAAGAGAAGAACTGGCAATAAACAAGACGTAGGATGTCTGAATTCATTGGCAAAGTAGAGAGGTGTAATAACTATGTAATACAGAATAAATGATCTACTAAGGAGATCTTGAATAAACAAACAAAACTTTTTAGTATTTACTAAAGTCGCGTCGAGATGCTACCACTGAGTTCCCAGACCAAATAGAAAAGTTCATTTCTGCCCACATCAAATAGTGACAAGCAACGATAGCTAAGACACGCAATTTGGAGCGCGTGATTGGAAACGTTCGCTCAATGAATCAGAATACTATCGTCGATCGGATGCAAGCAGGCTCAAGGTACGAGCTCCGCGATTTTGTTACCAACTGATTGTGATTATGTTTTTCCATTCTACAATAGACTTTATTAGTAGACCCCGGCTGTACACCAATTGACTTTTTTTTATTTGTGCATCTAAATACTTGCGCGTAACGTAAAGGAAAACAACATATCTGACTACAAAAACAACGGAACACGCCGCGGTAAACTCACCGGGCTTCAGACATCAGAGGGATACGCATACTAATGAAAAGTCCTTAAGTAGTTGTTAGTTTTAAGTAAAAAATAAATAAATATTAATAACTTGCAATTTGGACCAGGAAAATAGAGGCGTGGGCGTATAACCGACGTACAAAACCCGCATCAAGCTTACAGCGTCGTTCTCGCCAAATATTCAATGTATCGTTATTCGGAAATCCTTATTTCTGTATTTTATAAAAGTATTATAAAGAATTGTATGGATTAAAATGCAACACGCAATACACGAACTTCCTACAACACAACTTGTACCGTCATCCACTTTCAAACTACGAGTATCCTAGATCACGAAGATCTATTATATTATAATTTAATAAAAATTCAATAAAAGTGTCGGAAAACGATAGTATTAACAACTGGGCAAAAGTATTGTCTTTTATTGACATAACTTTCACACATTTAATAATAAAACGTCACGGTGACCACGCACGCTGTAAAGCACGCGAAACGTCGGTTAAATTTAAAATTATGAAAAATAATTGTAAATACATAACTTCAATCCGGTAAAAAATTGTTTTATTATTAACTGGGCAAAAAGTAATCGCTTCGAATCTTCGACGTGTATATATTATTAAGTTATATTTTCGTAAGCCCATCAAACTGAAGATACCATTCTTAAGACGTTTAGTCAATAAAATGTTATATAAAGGTAATACTGCAACCTCATTATTATACAATATTAAAAGTAGTTTTTGTTAGAAAACCAATATAATCTGTTTTACTCTATGGTTGGCGCGCAGCATTTGTGGCGGGAACGGAGATGAAGAAACATTAATGGTCCATGAATGAGATGAGAATAAATTTCACAGTACTTTATGTAAATTGCTAAATTAAACAAACTGGTTTTTTATACAATATTTTTCCCTACGCAAAAATTCAAAATTGTGTGGTGAGTTTTTACTACAATAATCAATAAATCTCGATATGTGGTTATAATTACATTTTTATGAAAGCAGATTGCAACGGTTGCACACGAGTTAATTCCTTCTTAACGAAATGTTATGATGACAAGCTATGATGTTAATGGAGCTCTCCGCTATTGGAGTACGTCTACAATGTTTGGTTGTTCTCTTCCGTTCTACGCCCTTGATTTGAGAACTGGCAGTAATTGTAAAATTAAACGCATTTCATATATATTTATTTTTCGACTTGACGTTCATTAGTGTACATTTTGTTACCTATATGAATAAATGATTTTGAATTTGAATTTGTATTAATAATAATAATTATGGTAATAGTGGGAATACTGGATTGGACCCCATAAATGGGTCCTTATAATGGACTTTGCCCCTTTTAATTTTATGATTACTTTCATGCCTTACCTAACCTACTTATATAATACGAGAATTTTATATATTAGATTTAGAACATAATTGTAACTAACACAACAATAACCATTTATGGGCTAATGATTGTCTGTTTAATAAACACATTATTATATACCTCGAAAATGAACTATCCGATGCAAAACCATTTTCAATTCGAAAAACCAAAACATAAACTTTAGTTTTGTAGTATTGTAGATAAAGACATAAGGTCATCCGGGGCGAAAGCAACTATGGGGCTAAAGTGACTAATTGATTTTATTCACAATTTAATGATTTTTGTAAAACGTGCCATCTGTTGAAGAGTAGAGCAATTATTACTTTTTTTTATAAAGTCTAGATGGAGCTTTTAAGTCGCTAACTGTTGTACTGACAGAGCATTTTTTGACTACCGCCATTTTGGAGCAAAGTTTTGCGGCGCCGTCTGTTTAGTTTTGTGCCATAAAAAATATTTCACGTTATTTCCAGCCAAATTGAAGGTTCATCCTAATATAAAGATAAAACGTAAGTGCTTTTGGTATATTTGGTTAAAGGCTAAGTCTTTTAATTAACATTTTATTGACGTAGTTACATTAACCTCAAATTTTTGTGCAGATGGGTAATTGCAACTATTTTTGCAGTTGCAATAGCCCCATTGTATTTGTATGAAAAAATCAAATCACTAGTTAAGTTCCGTGTCGATATTTCAACAAGTGAAGTTCACTATCTATTTGCATAAAATATTTACCTTGGTATCTGTGACGTATTTTTTTAAACTTATATATTGTTTTTGTTAATAATTTAATTAAATTTATTTACATAGAAAACTTAATAATACGTGTTATTGAAAGGCAGATTAGGCGTGCACAAAATACATTCAAACTATAAAACTATGAAAGCCTTTACATAAAGTTACGATTTTGTTAATCTGCAGAGACAGAACGATACTTACGCATCTGCCCAGTGAATCTCTCAATTCAGAAATTGGCAGTAAGAATTACTGGACTGATCAATATTATCCTAGGTTTAATGATTACTCACATAATGTGGCATTATTAAATGCCAATATTATTAAGTCAGCTAGACATTAAACAAAAATGTTGATGTTAATTCCCAAAAAAATAACTTTAGCAAGACTGCGTTTTTGTACTTACTTTCATGTTATCTATTATACTTACTGTCCTTAGATGTTTATTTGATTATAAGAAATGTTAAAACCTTTTACTATGAAGATTTATTTTTTAATGAATCGCATTTTAATTCTTTACCTTAAATCAGACTAATAATTTTTCGGTCCTTTCATCGAATTTTTTTTTCACGAAGATTTATCGATAAATTTAGTAGTACGTATCTGTCCAACACTAGCAAGTATGGGAGGCAGTCGCATTCGCCCCATAAAAAGTTTAAATTAATTTTTCTGGAAACTGAGCCTTATTCCCAGCACCTAGATACCAATTTCAGATACCTGTAGTGTGAAACTATATATACCCTTATTCCAAACGTATAGATTACGATTACAACAAGGTCATTTAACTGATAGTTGCATTAGCCTCAAGGTGGGGTAAATGTAACTTTTAGTGCTCTTATTCAACAAGAATGTAAATTATTCAATAACTTAAGCCTATTTTTCACGTTCTTTATGTCGGAACTATTCAATGAAAGGCATGGAATAAAGTAAGTTCATTTAAACAACCATCATAATTAGGTAGCTAATGGTAGAGGACGACAAAGTACCAATTTCTAAATTTTTAGTTGCTTTCGCCCTGGGTGACCTTACTTTGTTTGATAATATTGGCAGAGGAAACCAAATGAATAAAGTCGAGATATTTTTTGATAAACGATCAAGGGCTGATCTAATAACTGTGAAAATGGAGAAAAATGCATGAAATGTTGAAATTAGGTCGGCTTTTCGACATCAAAAGACAATTTAAATGTTCCGGGAGAAATGAAGACATTTTATAAGTCTGGTACCGAGGCCAATCTTTAAAATTATTGTTTCGCGCTTTTTGTCTTGAATAATTATTAATGGAGATTGTATGCGACATAATAAGATGTTTTTAGACAGAACAAAATAAAATATTTATCGTAAATGTAAATGTTGACATAGTCTTAAGTAAATAGTTTTTCATCACTTTGCCTTGGTGGTTAAGGCATATTGTGTATAATGGGGGTACTAGGTTCCCATCAAACAATACTTATCTTATTCTCATTAGACTTCTAACTGCACTGAAAATTTTACTTTTAACTGCACCATAATTCAAAATTAATAATTGTTCAATCACATCGCGACTCAAATTCGAATAAAAATTCCATTCCTTTTAATCTAGTCCGACTAGACGTATACGAGCTAGCCGCTGGCAGGGTCGCCATGTACGGGAAGTTTTTGTTATACGTATTAAAACAATAATATCTCGGGTATGACTGCCCATTTATTATATAAAACATAGATTAAATATAATAATAAAATAGGTTACACGTGGAACGCTTACATACACAAACACACTTGTAAACTGTGACACACCAATGAAACAATATTGTAATAAAAATTGTACAATAGAAATACCATGTTTCGTGTCTATATACTAAACAAGTAAGTGGTCAGAAATCTTACTTCACACCCTACCCTATCATATCAAAACCAAAATGCATTTCTGGCGCAACTCGCTGAAGAAGATTCTTAGTCCCTGCTCTTCTTTGGACTACTCTGAAACTTGCCGCCATCATTGTGCATTGAAAAACAGCAGTAAACAGCACAATATTATAATTAAGAATACACCACAAGATGTACGAGTGTATGCTTTTGATTTACGTGAGACGTGGAGTCAAATAAAGTGCGCGCCATAAACCCACAGAATAAATAATCGTACTTAAAAGCCTCGAGTCGAGGTTTCCGCGCCTTTCTCATTTTTTTATTTCAATTTTCACATGAAAACTCCGCGGAAAGGTTTCACTCCAGTTGACGAATGTTGGTAATTTGTATTTTTCACTTGTAAGCCACAAATGTTGTGTGTAATTCATTTAGTTGATTGCATTTAATATTAACAAGGTTCGCGGATTTTGGCCTGTTGCGTGTCCCTGAATAAAATATGCTTCATTGCCTTTGAATAATACTGCCTTTGTCTTCGTAGGATGAGGGCGAAGGGATGAACTTGTCTTTATATTTTATAAATTTACAATAATTTTCTCTGCCAGTTTCGGACTTCGCCAACACAAGGGTTTTGTTAGAGGCTTCATTAGGTCACGGTGTATGTTAGGACAGATAAATAAAATACCCTTGGTCGCTACTCCTCTCTTCATAGATTTCCTTAAAGCAACAGCCAGCATCGGAATAATGGGCGTTGACATATCGAATGACGTTCAGTTTCGCGGTCATTTGGAAGGGAAGGCTAAATTAGCCTCCTGGCCACCGCTTACATCTCTATAAAGCGAGAGTTCGGCCCCACATGTAGTAATGTTGTCACCTCTGGGCGGGACCTCCCCAATACCAGCTCCTTCCACTTGCCCGTAGAGCGATTCGAATCGGCGATGACCAGTCACTGTTCAAGCGGCCTGATTCCTTATCGTTGCGTAGAGATGTGGAGTATCTCTGGATCTTCTACCGCATTTACTACGAAGAGTGTTCAGAGGCTTTGTTCGGATACAGCTGTATCACCTCGACGTCCGCCGTTCCGTTCAGAACTGAGCGTTTCTTAAGGCATTTTTTGCCAGGAAACACCACTATGTGGAGGCCGGAAACGCACTTGAGAGCCTTCTGGAAATGTGTGTGTCCTTGATGTATCATTTAACATCATCTATCCAATTATTTCAGACATCCACAATGACTAAATTTGGCGTCGATCGTCATCGTCTAATCTAAAGTTAATAATTGATTGCCTAAACCATTTCTTTGCTTCTGAAGAATAAAAATGCTTTTAATTTCGGAAACATGATTAGCTCTTATTACGTATCACTAATTTTTCCTTTTGTGAACCCACGACCTCAGACCACCACGGTTGATAATCGCACGCTGAAGCTACTAGGCCAACACTGCTCAAATGGGTTAATTAGATAACAATAATAATATATTAGACCACAAAATGTGTTTAAACACGATACATATAAAGAGCGCTTAGCATCCAAAAGTAATCCAGAGTTATCCTTCGGTGAGCAGTCAGAGCTGGGTGAATGACAAAGCTATATTATGAATATCGGGTCACTTAGACGTTTAGGAAACTCAAGTTTTAAATGCAGACTTATAGTTTTGTAAATTAATTTTGACGACTTGTTAAATAAATAGACACCGTTTTACATCGCGTCATGAAATATCAAAAAAAAATTCAGTCAAGTTTAATTTAAATTTTTATCCACAATTTAAGTTAAATTAAGTTAACGTACCGTGGTGCATTAACCTTCGCAAAGTCCGTTTACTTTAAAGAATTTAGTGAATACATTCGTGTGTACTCAGACAGTAATTTTGCGAGCAGACGGTTAATATAGCTCTTAGTTTAGACTTGCATAGCTGCATGTCTAGATATTTAGGTTAAATGTGAATTCATTGCATTCTCTTTGATGGTTATTAACCGCTGTTTGGCTTCCTGTCGTAGAATAACCTTATTTAGATGTTATTTTTAGTTATTTAATCAATTTAAAATTATAGGTTAGTTACTTACTTGTTACTGCATAAAGCGTAAACGCGGACATGTCTTGCTTATAACAGTTTAATTTGGGTAATTTCTATAGCCCATAGAAATAAAACACAAGTTTCTTTTAGTCACTCACGCCTTTCCACCACGCCTAAAATTTTCATTGAATTAATCGTAAAGTTTTTTTTAAATAGAACAGGGGCGAACGAGCAAGAGGCTCATCTGATGTTAAGTAAAACCGCCGCCCATGGACACTAAAATTGCCAGAAGGCTCAATTTCCGCTGAAATTGCGTCGCTGAAAAAGATACATTATTGATTGATGTATAGAAACGATTCAAACGTTCTATACATCAATCAATAGACGGACTTTGTTTATGACCCATTGCCCACTCTCCTTCTTATCTATTTAAAATATATCAGTGTTAGATTAAGTACACATATAGATATATATCTATAACATTAAAGGAATGATTACTTTAAATGACAATTTAAGGATTAGAAGTGAAGCTTGCGAAAAATTCTAAAAAGCGCAATTTTCAATTTAGATAATTTAAATTTGCCTTTTGTGCACGAGTCCCGGGTAAAATAAGATAAACTTGAGCTCTAACAATTAATTTCGTCTAATCTTCAAAGAAAGCGCAAAGAGGGCAGCCAATTCAACATGTTTTAAGCTAACGAAAGCTTTTAAGAAACGAAATTTCCACCTTTCAGACTTATGTATTAATTTTCATAATTTAAACTTCCATAGTATACGTGGTATTTATTTTTTGCTACATGACTAAATTATATTTTTGATTGCGCAATGATACTGGCTAGTTATATTTGAATAATAAACGAATCATTGAAAATGATAGCGTTCTCTTTCGTTCGGATCCGTTTCGTGTTTTATTCGTGATTTCATTTATATTTTAAACCCTGTTTCTGGGGTAGATACTTTTTCTTAGAAACAGGTTTTTTTATAGAACAGGGGGCAAACGGGCAGGAGGCTCACCTGATGTTAAGTGATACCGTCGCCCATGGACACTCTCAATGCCAGAGAGCTCGCGAGTGCGTTGCCGGCCTTTTAAGAATTGTAACGCTCTTTTCTTGAAGGTCGTCAGTTCCCTAAGTCGAATTGGTTCGGAAATACTTCAGTGGGCAGCTGGTTCCACATAGTGGTGGTGCGCGGCAAAAACTGCCTTGAAAAACGTTCAATTGTGGAACGACGGACGTCGAGGTTTTGTAGGCCTCCTAAACTAACAATAGTTTTGGAATCTTCCAGTTCCAATTACGTTGTTACGGATGCCTTAAAGTGTAAATAATTTATTACACGCTCATTTTATTATTATATTATGAACACACAAATTTGTGAATGCGGTTGTTCAGATACATTTAAATTATTTACTGGAATTCTAGATTTTTCTCTCTATACGGTCACTTCTCCTCAATATAATAATGAAACGGTGATTGTGATGTGACTGTCCTATGTCCTACCGAGTAATGCAATGTACAAATATCTATGTAAGGGATAGAGATTTAGATAATTTCGTCGGTATGTGATGATGTCACATAGACAACTAGACGATGTATGATCGTAGCGTAGTGTGGGCCGGCGTCTATTTTAATCAACTCAGGTATGTTTGTCATTGATACCAGTTACCGCTTATGAATCTATTTAGAAAAAAAAATTAGCCTATGAATAGGAGAAGATCGAAACTTCCCAACCAACCCTAAGCTAATACCTAAAGGACGCATTCTTTAAAGAAGAACGCGTTTTGTCCAAAACTCACCAATATCTAGGTAAGAGAACTAGAGATTCTATACGTAATAAACGAACTAGGTCTGGATATCCAGAATTGCTATCCTCACACTTTGAAATCATTTTTCCCTTTTTTTGATTACTTCGTGTATATTATGTTTGCTTGTCTCATTGTATACTCGTATCGCATTATATATTAAATATTGTCGCATTATTAAATAAATTCAAAGCCCTCGTTAAACGACAATTAATCAATAAAGCTTTTTATAAATTTGAGGAATACTTAAATGATCCTAATCCTTGGGATTGATTTCTTCCAGTTCAAACAATTTGTATGACTCAATACTTGGCGATTAAAAAGAGTGGCGGAAAGTTTCTTGCCAGTTCTTCTTACCCGCTCTACGCCCTTGACTTGCGAACTGGTAGTAAATGTAAATTTACAATTAATTTAACTTCTTTCTGACAATTCATAAGTGTTGTTTACCTACATGAATAAAGATATTTTGAGTTTGAGTTTATTGTGCCAAGCATTGGCAAGCTTTTATAAATAAATACCACACCACGAATTGTATAGAATTTTTCAACTAATAGTATTTGTGATACACCCATTGAATGTCATATTAACAGGCACGAAATGAAATAGACTGATTGATCACGGGTGGGTAATTGTTAGTGTGTAATCACCTTAACACCGAAGGTTAATGTGCTCCAGTCATGGTCAGTATTAGTCTGGCACCATGCAGTTGTTGTTGTGACGGCAGATCGAGTGGTCACTATGTGGTTACAATATGTTCTGTGGTTAGTGGTGATTTTTATTCGTGTATAGAGTCGCTAATGGGACATAGTTCTTTGATGTTTTTGAACGAAAGTTGAGCTTTCTAACGTCGTAAATTTTTCTTCTTAATATATTTGATTCCTCAAATAAAATAGCGTTGTTTGCGAACATAGAAAAAAAAACCAATGATGCATGAGCCGAGGATTGAATGGACGATCTCAGGAATGAGAATCTCCTTACTTGACATAACTTCCTTAATACTTAGTTTAACATAGAATAATAATTAATTGTTTGTTAAATTTTCTTCGTGTAATAGATGTTAGGCTTAATACAATTAGGAGTGTTCGGTTATAAGCATTAAACTGTCTCAGTCTAGCTGATAAGCTTTCACATCTTATCAATACGAGTTCATAAGTTATGGTTTTTGATTATTATGATTGACAACATATTCATTTAACCTTATTCATTTAAAAAAGGGTGTTTTATTAGCTGTTAGAAAATTCGTAGCTATCCTTAGTTATTCAACTTTGTACCCGATATGCAATGTATGATTAAGTAATCCTGCACTGGTTAAAAGTCGATACTTGAGAGGCTAATAATGCATTGTAAAAGATAAATAAAGTTTTGTCTGTATAAGCAAAAGTTTATTGAGATTGTTTAAGAATGAATGATTTCCTTTCAGACATAAAAATGCTGTTTGTGATTCTCCTGCCGATATCATTAGTGGCTTCGCAAGAGCCCTGCCCGACATGTGTACGAGGCAACGGAACCTGTTACAACGTATCATATGTTTTCGATATAGACGCACCATTCCGAAATCGCGTAGTTATCCACAAATTAGCGCTATTAAGATCCAGCAACACCCTATTTTACAGTTTCGAGCCGAGAATCACCGACCCGGAGTATTACAAAGTGGGCTCTATAAATATTGATGATCCCACAAACAGCTCAGTCGTTTCTGTCGGCAAAATCATGAATTTCGGTACATTTGATCTTGACCAGGACAACGGATTAGTTTATTTGGGTGGCGGTGATGGCATATATGTCCTAGATACTAAGGTCGACAAAGTTGCACCCTACAGCTCCCGCGGTGATACAGTACTTAGTCTATTTTACAAGGGAAATGTTTATTTCGTTACGTATGGAGACTCCAGAGTCGTTAAGAAGAAAGGTGACAATTTCGAAGTTATCGTTGAACATACTATGCCAGTGAAAACGTTTGTCGTCAATAAAGACTATGTTACTGTATGTCTGAGTACTTATGGCCTCTTTGCTAGTAAGAAAGATGAAATGGTTTGGTTGAGTTCCAACCCATACTTTCGTGGACTAGCCATTGATCGGCACGACGCGATATACACTTGGTGGTTGGACGGAATCTATAAGGTTATTATAGAGAAGAACTTATCTGAATCTAAGCTCGTTAAGGCGGTCTATATTGATGACGTTGGGTCGCTCACCTTTGATTTAGATAATAATTTCATATTTACATCCGGTAAAAGTTTGTACAGGCTGAATGATTTGAATATTACTTGTGATGGAAGTGAGAAGAAAAAGAAAATAAGGATTTGATTTAATTGGTTAATGTATGATTACGACGGTACAATTTTTTTTTTTACTTTTATGTCATTATTTTTGTTTCTAAACCTAATAATGCCTTATTTTGAACTAGCGCTTTTGTTTGTTTAATTATTGTTAAAACTATAACTTTATAAACATTACATTTATTTATTAATTTAATAATAATATCCAAGTGGTAATTATAAAAATAACAATTATATAGAATAGTATACAAAAATTAAAATAAATCAATTACCTTAATTCATATTAGAAAGTTGTTGTAAAACACTAAGCTCTTTAAATAAATAAAATGAAAATGGAAGGTCTTTAATTTCCTACTAAAATTAACTTAAAAGTAATGATTGACTTTTATAATTTATATTAAAAAACATATACAGAAATTTAGTACATATTATGGCTTAATCTGTTGAGTTATTCATCAAAAATTTACTAGAAACCCTATCGCAGGTATAGGTCTCCAAGGAATGCCATTTTTTCTTACACCACCCATCTGGTGTTGTTAGAAAGATCGTCCTCCGATTGCAAAAAAAACTGAATCACTAACAAAATCTATACCACTAATTAACAACTGTCTTAAAAAAGTCATTAATAACATTTTATTTTTCTCTAAATCCCTGCCTCAGATGACCATTACATTTAAAATCACATCTATCTAAAAATAGTCAAAGTAACAATTATTGTGAACAACACATCTGATTATAAATACGCCATCCTTGTAGTTCGGATATTAAATTTTTAGATTTGTTTAAAACCCTCTCAACGATCAGTTTGATTTGTTGGTTCGGGAGTAACTTTTGTAGGAGCCACAGAAATTAAAAATTTGTTTAAATTAACTTCCTTGAATGACACGACGTGTGAATTGGTGGGATTGCGTCGTTCATTCGTCCTCGCCCTTGCCCCTAATGACCTAATTACAATGCTCACAAGTCACCGCCTTTAAACGGACATTACTCACTCTATTTTATTCACATACCAACTGTTAAATTCCTAGATCAATACATAATCGGGAATAAATAATATGATAATAGAGTTATTAATCTAATCTTCAGAAACAGATAATAATTTAATATGGCTAGAACATGACCCAATTCCTTTTTAATCCTGTAAACATGACAAGAATCAAACGCAGAACATGTAAACACGCTTTCCTTCTTTTGTCAGGAATCGAACCTATTGAAGTGGGTAAATAATATTTGATGTCGAACTTTGAATGACCACTCAACGTGAGGGCCATCAAACATTTTAAATCTTTCTGCCGTTCAAATATTGCTAAGAGGAAAACTCAGTGATCCGAGCTATTTTCACAACATTATTTGTCGCTTGAATTATTTTTTTTGTATTTATATTATACATATAACATACTGCCATAAGTTTTGTGACTTGGAATCGACCTAATTAAATAATCATGTTCTTATGGGAATTCTCTATTGGCTTGACTGGCCATGCAGATAATTCTGCCTTCGGTTATTCCCCATTTCAGTATTCTATTTATTATTAACTCTCATAATAAAGACAGCTTCACGTACCTACTCATATTGGGCTACCATTTTATTCCTTTAATAGAAAATACACTTACTACATTCCGGGTCAATAATAATCTATGTGTATATATATGTGTATGTATATATATATATATATATATATATATATTATATATATACATGAATTTATGTTCCTTAGTCTCTCTAAAACTCGAGAACGGCTAGACCGATTTGGCTAATTTTGGTCTTGAATTATTTGTGGAAGTCCAGAGAAGGTTCAAACAGTGGAAAACATAAATAATAATTAAAGAAAATACTAAAAAGGACGAATACGAAGTTCACGGTTCAAGTACTGTAAAGTTATAATACTTCATTTGATTTTCAATTATATAAAAATATCATAACTGGAAATTGTACTCTCGATTACAAACACAAAATAATGTTCTCAAGAAATAAAATAACTTAATTCTACATTTCTTGTTGCCTCCAAGTAATGCGAAAAGGGAAAACCATAAAGAATAATATTTTTCGGGTCTGTAGACGATTCCTGGAGGCACATAATAAACAAGCTAATCTCGTTAAAGCTTAAACGTCCCAACGTAAAAGTAAAAAAGATTCAAAACATACGAGAAAATTCATCTCTGGAGTCCATAAAAATATTTATCCATCAATTTCTGAGTTAGGCAAAGATGAGCGAGGGGAAAATAAAGAGGTGTACTCTCGCTCGCAACAGGCACGGAGTCGAGCGCACGATTATCTTCGTTCTATCATAGTTAATAATAATAATTATTATTTATTTATTGCAAGAATATGGTACAAAAATGTGTATGTGTAAGTTCGCATATTCTGCCACACACAAATTTGTTTTTAAAGGAATTTTACATTTTACATTATTAGTTATATGAATTGGTAAATTCTTATATTATTTTTATCGTACATATCATAAAATTCAAATTCAAAAATCATTTATTCACGTAGGTAACACAATGTACACTTGTGATTCGTCATTAAAGAAATAAGTATTAATGCTTCTAATTTTACATTTACTGCCAGTTCACAAATCAAGGGCGTAGAACGGAAGAGAAGAACTGGCAATAAACTCTCCGCCACTCTTTTTAATCGCCATGTTTTTTTTTACACAACGTTTGTAAGGAGCTGCAACCATTTCACCATGTTGCACATGACATCTTAAGTAATTACGTTATTAAATTTATATCAACTACAGTCTCACGCAAATAAACATTTATGGAATAATAAATTTTTTCCAAAAGTAATACACCAAGTCGATTTTTCAAAACTCTAGTCGGAAGATCTTTTAAATTTTTTGGCAAATTATTGTAAACCTTGCTTGCCATGCTAAACAGTTCCAGATTGATTTTTGGCACAACCAATTTCTCCCCATGTCTATACTTCGACATATATTTATTCACTGATGTATGTCAAAAATGTATGACGAACGCATATTATTCCTGTATGATATGTAAAATCGCTTAATTTATATTAGTTGATCGTAGAGACGGCCCTGTCTGCGTAATCATCACAGGGCTTGCCTTTCACGAAAAGTTAAAGGCGCGTTATAAAAAATTCAAAGTTATTTGCCCTTTGTAACCCGCCGTAGTCGTATTGAGTTCTATACGTTATATTACGTGCTTTAAATTCGTTAGTAAATTGAGTTTTTCGTAGCTCGTTTAACAGCTCACTTCATAACGACCTCAATTATGTGAAATATTTTGTCACGTTTATGTATTCGTCCTATATCTGGGACAGAACATTCATTATTTGCGGCAACGTTTGTGAAAGAAGGAATAGTTATTTGATACGTTTAGAGTTAAGAAAACTGATTCGGTATATTTGTTTGAAATAGCTTAAAAGCCGGAAACGCCACCTAAATGGATGCCCATGGGCTGCTACGACAGCCCTTTTTGGGCATCTCGTAGGCTCGTTTGCTGATTCTATAAAAAAATGTATTTGTTGTTTAACGGATTCAAATATTTTTTTTTACTTATCGTTATTTCAAACAAAATAGAGTCGATGTGTTGCCTCTGGATTGACGTAATCACGAGTTGACTGATTGACCTAATTTGAAGCCATCATGAAAACCATTCATCAGAGTCCTACAAGCTTTTTGCTTTGATTTCTATTCTTTTCGAGATTTATTATAATGTTTTAGCGGCTTAATGAAAAGGCGATAGATGAATTGATTTAGTTATCAGAGGTGCTGTACCTAAAAAAATGTTAGTTTATAAAAAAAGAACAATTTTAAGATTGATGGCAAACATCGTTTGTGATCGTCAATTAGAGGGCATGAGATAGGCTGAATTACCTTAGGCGGCACTAGACGGCGTCGATGAATTGTTTATGTCTATAATAACATTATAATTATAAAATATTCGTACGTTTGTAACGAAATAAGTCAATAACTACTGGAGCGATTAAGAATTCTTTCACATAATATCCCTGAGGATATTTCCAATAAATCTTAAGAAATAAATCTCCAGGTCGTAGTTTTTATTAGCATATGAATAATTTGTGTAGTTGGAATAGTTTCTTTCGAAATCCTTTCATTAACTAAACATGCCCAACGAAATAACCCTTTGAAGGCAAAAGGTAATAAATAAATAGCAATAAAGTCGTCACGGAACGCTCGGTAACCTTTACAATTCCTTAACTTGCTATAAATGTACATGTGACGATTTTTATGAGGATTTTGCGAAGATCTTCGAGCAAAATGGATATTCCTGCGCCATTATTATTCGAATCATTGTACTGAAAAGGTTTCTAGAATTTTATGAAAAATACTAGGTTTTTGAAGTGAAACTTCTTTAGGCGCATAGGGGTTAATTTGAGGGGAACGTCACGAAGATATGCAGCGTTTTTGTCGAAGAATTGGGAGAGAGCGATTGAGACCGATTGAGACAGAGTGAGAAGGGTAAATTACCTTACAGAAATCCTACTTTTAAATTTAAAATTTCCTAAATAGGATTGATGAAATATTAGTATTTTATATTTTATGCAAAACAATTAATTGAAATCTCATATGACGAATTGTAAATTAAAATGCTACGTGTTTATATTATCGAAGAAATAAATTAAAGAAATTGAATTTATAATTTGTATTAATTTTCGACACTTTTAATATTTTAATGACAATTAAATAAATTAAATTCCTAACATATCTTCCTTTTTCCCTCCTTCTAAGTCTCGGAAATCTAAAGTTTTAGATTTTTATTAATATGAACAAGAGTTAAAAATTAGTTTGCCAGTATCCTAAAGGTCCCTAGTTCAAAACCCTGAACGCCAAATGCAGTGCTCGATTGTCAACAAACGGAGGAGCTTCCGATCCTAAAATACCTTATCTGACTTTCGTAGACTGTTCGCTGAACGTTCCGGAACTTTTTCGCTACAAATGAATTCCTTTCTCATTGGTGCGTGCTTCGCATGCCGAAGTTGGCCATTGTATGCCAATATGTACCTTTACAGCTTAAACTAGGCTTTGTGTTAACTTCTTCTATAATATCTTAAGGACAGCCTTACCTGGATCATTAGTAATAAAATATTGTTTATAAATAATATTAATATTTATAATTTCTAACTTTCATAGTAATAATAAAAATAAATAGAAAATAAAGCAAATTTAAAAAGTTTGGCAGTGTGTTTAACGCTGGCTGCATTTCCTCGCCGTATTCACTCAAGCTCAAAATATCTTTATTCATATAGGTAAACAAGTACACTTATGAACGTCAGAAAAGATGTTAAATTAATTGTAAATTTACTTTTACTACCAGTTCGCAAGTCAAGGGCGTAGAGCGGGCAAGAAGAACTGGCAAGAAACCATCAGCCACTCTTTTTAATCGCTAAGTTTTGAGTCATACAGTTTGAACTGGTCAAATCAATCCCAAGGATTAGGATCATTTAAGTATTCGTCAAATTTATAATAAGTTTTATTGATTAATTTCCGTTTAACGAGGGCTTTGAATTTATTTAGTGATAATTCTAATGCAATACTTATTCGAACTTATATACTGTATATTTGTTTGTTATGATTACTAATAAACGTTATATTTCTAGCTACCTGGCAAGGTTTGTAGTTAATGTACAGAGATTGCTTGGTTGCCCTATCGGCTATCATGAACTCTTATTGCGAGCGGATTGACAACCATGTGTAAGAGAAAGACTAGATAGAAAGTTGGATTTATTCACCAAAAACAATTTGTGAGAGACGAAGCAGTCCTTATTACGACACCATGACGTCTAACAACCGGTTTAGGTTTCACCCCCTAATCATATTTTAATTATTCAATTTGTATGAAAATTGATATTGATTGATAATAATGTATACTGTGTAGAAACAGCATACTTTTAGATTTCGGATATTTCGTGTTAATTTTGATCTTATTAGGAGTGATTATGATGATATCGACGGAAGACGAGATTTTCGAGATTATAAATTTCTCTGAATCAACATTCAATTAGAACAGAGCACAACAGAGCTTATTGTACATTTAATGATTTAATATATAATATTAAGACAAAACATTGTAAATGGTTTAAATTATTTTTATAATTATTAATTTGATCTATAGTGGGCATCAAACAATTCAATTATTAAATATTATACAAGTCTAAATACACTGAAATGTTGACGAGAAAGCTCAATAAAAAAAGAAAAATATTTCGAAGTATGAAAGCATCATACAAGTTAATTTATAGAACGGCTTACCACAGTTACCGCGAAATAATCGGAGATCAGACCGTTATTATCATTATTTATTAAATTACGAAGATAACACGAAAAGCCTGGAAATAAAATATTGACATTGTAAATACGCTTTTTAAGGGATTTATTAATTATAGTTCCAGTTTTTGAAAACCAATTTATTTATATTTTTAACGTTTGAGAATATATTACAATAAATAGATTTTCTATTGAATTAATAGTTACTGTAAAATTATAAGGAAATTATTTTTTAACAATATTTGTTTTCAATTATGATTGGGTCAATGTTAGAATCGTAAATTTTTGGGTTAGTTGTCTTGGGTCACAGTTACCTTTGCAGAGTCCCTTATTATAATTAACACTTTAGCCAAGTTATGCAAACGGAGGAAAATGGAAATTGAAACTATAAATTCGTTTCTGTAGACCACCCATAGCTAGCCAAGACGCTTATTATGAGTTTAATTTAGAAATTAAATCAAAGCTTTTAATATTCAACAAAGTGAGGTGAAATAGAGGTAGAAATTCACCCTGCGATTTTGTGTGACCTGATGTTGGGGGTGTCAAATAACTGCGCAGTCGGGATCCAATTAGTCTCACAGCATCTTCTCGTATTGAACTAATTTATTAATTGAATATTTAATTATTATAAACAGAGATATGAGACAGATTGTAATTAGTGTATTTATTACGAAATTTGCACGATTACGTGCTCGCGTAACTTGCAATAAGAGAAGTGCTGGCCTTGTGGATTTAGCGAGCTACTCTCCTCCCTGAGGTCGAAAGTTTGAACCCCGGCAGAGCAATGGACTTTTGTATATGCGCATTTAATACTTGCTCGTAAGGTGAAGGAAAACATCTGATTTGTCGCGATATCTGAGACCAAGATCAAAGGTCATAGCGGCCCTGTTATTTATACCGTCTCACTTATAAGACTTACCTATCTTAACATAAAACCATGCTATCGCTTATATCTACACAGCCTTTATGTGCTAAGTAAACATAATGTTAGACTAGTAATACTAGAACCTAAGAAATACTATCAGGATATTAACTAGCTTCCATAGGTTTGACCGCGTAGATTTTGTATATCTTGATATTTATTAAGTGTTTTTATATACCATGCAATAAATTACAATATTGAATAACCTTTTCACCAAATTATTGTAGAATTTCGGGCAGATATAGCAAAAATTGTTTTCTGTTTCACGAAAATCTTTCAGACAATGCACCATTACATAATTTGGTTTACGTCCGCCATTTTATAAATGTCATTAGCACAACATTCAATGGTTCACACCTTGCCATGATTTATTTTACACGGCCGCCCCATTATTGTGCACGAGTTATGAAGGGAGAATATACTGCTATTTATAAAAAATATATTCGATTAAAAATGTATTTATGTTATTTTATTTTGGCGGGAAAGCCATAAATTGCGCTAATGATGTGCCTGCGAATTTGAGGTTATTTTCGCCATGTTGACAATACGACGCCATTAATAAATGTCATACGTCACAACTGTCAATTTTCGTGTTTCATTGGTTGTAAAAATAAGCTTTCAATAAAATACGGATAACGGAATAATAATGGAAACATGTCGTGATGTTGAAGGTTAAATGCGGCTTTTCTTATGTGTGTTATAAAAAATAATTTAATTGAAGCATTTCCAATATTAGGATATTCAATTGGACAAGGTTCCACGTGGTGGATAATATGAAAATTGTGTGATACAAAGTAAATTAATTCCAAACTCTGAATTTGGGGATTGATTTGATACATTTCGGCGATCCGATGATCATGTTACATCACGAGGGGCGTGTTGAGACCCGTTCGGGCGTATGCTCCCTTCGGATGGTGTGCTGGCTCGCGCCCTGTTAATGCGGGTGCGGGCATTTAGCTATTGATGAGGGCTACAGCGCGCGAGAAGCAGCGCTCGACTCGATCCTGGGGTCCAGTCCGGAGGTGTCAAATCCGGTGGTGTGGGATTATTCTCGACTTGGCCCTGGTGTCGCGACAGGTGGTAGCGGGCAGACTCGCGGCTCGCAGTCGTGCCCCGTCAGATGAGACCCCCGGATGCCCCGAGGGAGGCCAGTGAGGCGACCAGTAGTTGAAGCCGTGGTTTCTGCTCTGGTGTCTATTGTCTATGTTGTTATTACCCACGGAGAATAGCTCACGCAGCTACCGGAGGCGATCTGGAAGCCTGGAGTGCTATGGCGCGATGTTCTGGAGGTGGGGATGCTGCGAGGCGTCCGCTCTATCTATCATTTCAACTTTCGCGAGTTCCTCACGCAGCGGGGGGCCCCCACTACGTGCCGTAAGGTTTTGTTTCTTATTTGGCGGTTGCACTCCTTTTTGTAGGAGTAGCACGCCGGTGTCGCGTACGTGAGGTGAAGGCTCACATAGAGCTTATGTAGCGGGAGTTTTACTAACTTATTTGGCAAATTCGTGTAAAATTTTCATCCCTTATAGTGTTTCTAATCAACTAAAACACTTTTTATTATTATAATATTTCAACATATTTGTTGGAAATAAATTAAGCATATGTTACTCAGGGATAATGTAGCGTTCTAATGATCAAATAATATTTAACATCATTCCAGTAGTTTATGAGTTTCTTCGTTACAAACAAATACAAATATGCCATATTAAAAAACATTAATTTCATACAATCAAATGTAGATCATTTAATAACATAAATAATGCAAAATATTAGACATTCTTTTGTCTCTGGAGAAAGGGAGGCAAAATTATAATTTCAATCACGAAGCTGAAGGATGACAGATTATTTAAATGTTTGTGTCAAAAATTTGTCTCAACAAGTTACGTGAGTGATTTTTAATGTTTCAGATTGTTCATCATTATCACTACTATCTTGTTTAGGTCCAAGAAGTGACAGCCTACTCTTACGAGTAGGACTAGACTAAGACATTACACAGGATGTTTATTAAATTACACAGGAGCTAGTGATAGAATTCACATAGAAAGAAAACTAAAGTATTTTATCTACGATTTTCAAACCTATTGGACTATATATATTGTTGTAAGCGAACTTCTGAACAATTACATAATATCTCAATACTATGCAAATAAGTCAAATTTTGTAAATAATGGTACAACTTTAAAAAAGTTTCACAAGAATGCTACATTATCCCAGAATAACATAGGGTAAAATTATAACCAAACCTTATAGGAAATGTCCAACCGCTAGCGGTCTGTCCCGACTTCACACGGCTGGACACGGCTTCACACACTATTTAAGGGCTTTTATATTTTTATATTTAATAAAATACTCAAAATCCCACCTAAATGTGATTTTCCTTAAAAAAAAATTCTTGACCATACACCACCATGAAAAACCAGTATTTTTCACGTTATTAAATAGAATTAGAATTTAAACATGAAAGCAGTCTGTTAGCAACTACGTGAGATCGCCGTATCGACCGCTAGCGGTCTGTCCCGACTTCACACGGCTGGACACGGCTTCACACACTATTTAAGGGCTTTTATATTTTTATATTTAATAAAATACTCAAAATCCCACCTAAATGTGATTTTCCTTAAAAAAAAATTCTTGACCATACACCACCATGAAAAACCAGTATTTTTCACGTTATTAAATAGAATTAGAATTTAAACATGAAAGCAGTCTGTTAGCAACTACGTGAGATCGTTTTAAACGTTTTAATATACTCGAACAGGTCGTTAGCATAGCAGTAATGTGATTTTAATGTACCCCAAGAATAACTAAGTTGCGGACAGATCGGACCACAGGTAATCAAATAGTGCCGCTGGGGAGTTGTACTTCTTTTTTTGAATTGCGAAAAAGGTTCTTCAAAATAGGTTTTATCTGTCTATGTTCGCCAAATTTCAAATAACAGAGTCGTGCATGTAAATGGTAACGTTTGTTGTTGTTGAGCTTTTTAACTTGGAATTTTATGTTTATTTACAAATATGTTGTAACTCATGAATAATATTTAAAAATAATTCCTAATTTAGGCTGAAAATGGTAATGAACAAAAAATACTGGCACAGAGCGCCCCACGCTTTTTCACAATAATACCAGTATTTTTTGTTCATTACCATTTTCAGCCTAAATTAGGAATTATTTTTCACTTTTTAGTTTGATGTGCTATAAAAGCGTGTTTTTTTAGTTTTTTTTAACTATATTTTTTTTTTTTTTTTTCATTTTTTTTCGGATTATTGCATTGTCATCGATCTTTGACAGGTGCGCAAAGTTTGAATTAAATCTGTCCGTTAAAAGTGGGTCAAAATCGAGTCCGAAGGAGTTGGTTACATACATACAGGTGAAGCTAATATAAAGCGTGAGAAAAATACATTTTTCTCAATCATAACATGATCGCTTATAAATATCATCCCGAAACCTATATGAAGATATGTTAGGTCGTTAAAGAGATAAATACTTGTTTTTTAGAAAAGATGACAGCTTGATTTTAAATCTATCCTTTACACAAAAAAGGTGTGTCAGACAGGGATTCCTAACAAACTTGTTTTTAAAGAAAAGTATATTTATTTGCAGCATAGATGTCAAGCAGTAATTATAAGATATAGACTAACTAACATACCTCAAAGTTCCAACAAATTTCATTACTACTTAAAAATTAAAAACTTACATTCTTCTTACGAATATATCCAGGTCTCAAAAGTAATGTGTCGATATCGGCAGCTGTTGTGACAGTTCCTATACCACTAACGTGGAAACATATCATACAGCAGCGTTTAGTTCCATTACGTATTTTACTCAGACGTAGCCAATAAATACGTTTCTGAAATAACATCAATCTAAAGATCTTCCATACAAATTGTTTTTGAAGTGAAACTTCTTTAGGCGCATGAGGGTAAAACTTTTACGGATACTTTACGAAGATGTGCAGCGTTTTTGAAGAAAAGGGAGAGTGCGATTGAGACCGATTGAGAGAGAGTGAGAAGGGTGAATTACGTTATAGAAATTCTATTTTTAAAATTAAAATTTCGTAAAGAGGATTTATTAAATTTATTAAATTACATTTAAATTAAATTAGTATTTTATATTTTATGCAAAATAATATATCGAAATTTCAAATGACGAATTGAGTATTAAAATGCCACGTGTTTTTATTATCAATTAATTTATTATTTGTATTGATTTTCGACACTTTTAATATTTTAATGACAATTAAATTCATTAAATTCTCCCTCTAAGTCTCGGAAATCTAAAGTTTTAGATTTGTATAAATATGAACAAGACTTAAAAATTAGTTTGCCACAGAAGTTTCACTTCTGATGGTAGCTGTACACACTCGGCGAGACACCCCGAGACAGGCCGAGGGCGAGAGTGTACAGTAGAGCTCTCGTCTCGCCTCGCTTCCTCGCAGTCGGTCTCGCCTCTCTCGGTCGCCTGTCGGTTTTTTGCGCACGAGTCAAAGGGTCTCGCGAGTAAAACGAGAGCGACCTGTACACACTCGTTCAATCACTTGCTCGATGACTGTGGTTGTGACAGGACGTATCGCACAATGTGGTCTAACGAACGCGAATTAGAGTTTTAGGAGTGTTACCAAAGGGAATCGTTGTTATGGAATCCGAAGGATGTAGGACACAAAAATAAACAATCTCTACATGATGCTTGGATGCGAATAAGCCGGCCGATGGATATCCCAATTGAGGAACTAAAGAAAAAGCGAGATTCACTCATGGCTACGTACCGTGGACGTAACTTTATGAACCTAATTACCTATTTCTGTTGCGGTGCATAGTAACCATCCACCATCTTCTTCTTCGCCATGGCTTCGTAATTTTTTTTTATGGTAAACGTGAAGAAAATTATAATAACTTATTGCACAAAGACAAACAGCAGCAGCGGTTTCCACGTCCATTATTAACGGTGTTTTAAATACAAATAACGTAACGAGTGTGTACAGGCTGCGCTCTTCTCTCGGTCCTCTCGGTCGAGACTCTCGGCGAGAGGCTCTCGCCGAGTGTGTACAGCCACCATGACATGTCTACTTTGTACGCACGCGCTTTTTTATTTTTAATACAGAACTTGTCTGACATTTGTCCACAATCCCCACAAGTCCAGGAGATGCCTTTTTAACCGCTTCTTTTGCGTTTGTTAACGATTTCTTTTAAAAGAAAACACATTTTGGTATTAAGTAGTAAGGCCCTCGTAAAGGATTTCTTTCCTTATTTCGTAAAACCGTAATAATTATAAAACGTCTTATCTTAAACCACAAAAACCTCATAATACGATTTTCAGAGCGACCCCATAAATCCACTTATTGTTATGTTAATATCGGAAGACCTCATCAGAATTAAATCCGAGCTGAATTCAAAAACTTTTGCCATTTTTTCTCTGAACGGGAAATCTTTTATTTTTAAAGGAATGCAATAAAAGTTGTTGATGAATAGTTGACACACGCAACTGCAATATCTTGGTCGGCAAATAAATTGCCTTCATAAAATGTTGTATTAAATTTAAATTTTATATTAATTTACTAGCCCCCGCGAACTTTGTTTCGTCTTAATATGTTTTTTTTTTACTTAGCCCTAACATTTTTTTATGGAGACTGTTCACTTTTCCGGAATAAAAGAGTTCAAGCAGTTAGTACCATATTTATTTACAAATAAAAAATAAGGGTTGATCGTAGAGGGGTGAAAATTTAGGGTATGTATTTTTTAATGCCACATAATTTTTTTTTTGGAGTGCACTCCCCTTATCAATTAGGGGTTTGAAAGATAGATAGTAGCCGATTCTCAGACTTACTGAATATGCATAAATATATATAATAATTATAATAATAATTAAGCCTCATTTATTCCTTGAAAAATTTTACATAATAATATTTACAAAAAGTTACAAAATATACACACACACATAAAATACATACATATATATATATATATACATTTTGTTTTTCCAAGGACCTCTTATTGAGTATAGGCCTCCTCCAGTTGACTCCATCTCTCTCTGTTTTGAGCATTTTTCTCCCAATCCTCTCCACCAACTTTCTTAAGCTCGTCGGCCCACCGTGCAAGAGGGCGACCACGCTTTCTTTTTCCTGGTGGCCCTTTCCACTTTGTTACCCTTTTTGTCCATCTGCCATTATTCATTCGAGCGGTATGGCCCGCCCATTTCCACTTAAGTTTTTTGCAATAGGACAGTGCATCAATAACCTTTGTTATGTTTCTTATTTGTGTACTTCTGATCTTGTCCTTCAGTTTTAAATTGAGTATACTGCGTTCCATTCCTCGTTGACAAGTTGTTATTTTTCTATTTGTGTTCGAGTCATATATCCATGATTGGCAACCGTAAGAGAGACATGGCAATATACACGCGTCTAAGACTTTCTTTTTTAAGTATATTGGTATCTCTGCCTTCAGTAGTTCTTTGTATCCCCAGAATTTGTTCCATGACATCCTAGTTCTCCTATCAACTTCGTCATGATGCCGTGAATTTTTAAAAGATATTTCCTTACCCAAATATATGTATTGTTGCACGTATTCTAAGGGGTATCCATTAATTTGGACAGGATCTTGTACGTGATTTGTCATTATTTTTGTTTTGTTTTTGTTTAATTCCAATCCTATTGCTCGGCTAATAGAACAGAGTTCGTTTATCATTTCCTCTAATTGTAGTGATGTTTCTGAGAATAAAACGATGTCATCAGCGAATCTTAAGTTGTTTAAGTAATTACCATCAATAATTATACCTTTATGTGTCCAATTAAGCTTTTGCATTATGCTTTGAAGTACTGTTATAAATATGGCAGGAGAAAGTGGGTCACCTTGTCTAACCCCTCTTTTAATGGGTATTTTGGGTCCCCTTTTTTCTAGTTTGATTCGGCTTACACTTTTTGAGTATATATCCTTAACTAGTTCAATCACTCCTGATGGTACCTTACATTCGTGGAGGGCATTCCACATACTGTTGTGAGAGATGGAATCGAAAGCTTTTGCGTAATCTATAAATGCCAGATATAGTGGTCTCTTTTTTTCTTTATATTTCTCAATAATTTGATCCACAACATAAATATGATCAATTGTTGAAAATCCTCGTCTGAAACCAGCTTGTTCTGTGGGCTGAAAATCCTGTATATGCGTGGAGATTTTGCTCTCTATGCATGAAGCAAATAATTTGTAGAGATTTGGTTGTAAGCTTATCGGTCTATAGTTACCAATGTCTGTAGGATCACCTTTTTTATATAAAAGGATTATATCTGACTCTGCCCATGCATTAGGTATAGCTTTTACCTCAAGTATTTTATTAAAGAGTGTTGTTATAATTGGCGTTAATAACAATTTACCTTGGATTATGGCTTCGTTAGGTATTCCATCTAGACCACAAGACTTATCTGTTTTTAGCTTGTTTATCTTTCTTAGGATTTCAAGAGTATCAAATTTTTTAACTATTTCTGGTGAAGTAGGAAAACTGTGAATATTTGCATATAATATGCATATGCAATAATGATCACATGTATTTCGTTCCTCATATAATTTTTGGAAGTACTTTGTAGCAATATCAACTATCTTGTTTCTAGAAAACTCTTTTTTGTCAATTTCCTCTCCTTTCAGGCTTGGTATCCAGGTTTTAAGAGTATTTAGTTCCTTAAGGCCTTTCTTAACGCTACCTTTTTTAAGTAATTGTTTTTCCAGTGTCTGTAGTCTATGTGCCTCATATTCCCTTTTTATATTCTTGTGTACAGATTTATAAAGAAGGCTAAGTTCTTCCTTTTCACCTCGTGACAGCGGTTTTTTATGTTGCAATTCACTCCTTCTTTTTAACATATTTCTTGTATTATCTGAGATAATACGTCGTCGTTGAGTTTTTATGGTTTTTGCTGAATCTAGGCTTTTTAAAATAATTTGTTTTAATTTTTCGTAACAGGTTTCGACGTCATCCCAAATATTGAAACTGGTGTATTGTAGATTGTATTCTAAGCTGTCTAGGAAAACCTTTTCATTACATATTCTGGATACAAAATTTTTATTCGCACTATACTCAGCCCTACGCAGTTTTATTTTTTCCAATGTGAAAGTGCTTCTAATTAAGTTGTGATCACTTGGAAAATTAATATTACATATCACTTCAATATTAGTAAATTTATTTTTTCTATTTGACAATATGTAATCTATCTGCGTCTTAGTCTTTTTGGGGGAAAGCCATGTCCATATTTTTTTAGTATCTTTTTTAAAAATACTATTTATAAAGGTGAAGTTATTTTGTTGGGCAAAATTAACAAGACTTTCTCCTCTTTTATTCCTTGTACCATAACAATATTGACCTATAATGCGTTCTTCATTTTTTTGTCGTTGACCGATACAAGCATTGAAGTCTCCCATAAGGATAACGATTTTATTGCTTTGATCAATAGCGTGTTGGAGTTGGTCGTAAAACAACGACATCTCTGTTTCATTGGCATCGCTAGTAGGAGAATATGCTTGAATTATTGAAATATGTGCGTCTACAAAAACTAAATTTAGGATGCATACCCGTTCTGAAATTGCTATAAAACTATCAAAATATGGTTTTAGATTTTTCCTTATCAGAAAACCGACGCCATATAACCCTTTAGTTTGGCCGTAGTGACAAAAAATATGTTCTTGGTCTTCCAATATCTTATATCCTATTCTTCGGATCTCAGAGAGCCCGATGATATCGTACTTTATTTTTGATATAGCTTCTTTAAACTCAATAAGTCTCTCATTTGAAAGAAGTGATCTTGCATTGTACGTGCCGATATAAATATTGGTGTTTATTTGACTTCGTTGCTTTGGCTCATTAGACTTTGGTAGGTTGGGTTTTGGTAGGTTTGGATTTGGTAGGTTGGGTTTTGGCTGGTTCGTTTGTTTCAATGTGAGTTTTAGAGATTTCTCTCGAGGGTTAGCTGGAGGGTTGCGGTCGTGTTTCCCCACGGAGACCGCTGTCCGGCTTGGGGAAATGTATTTTTTGTTGGTTGTTTGTATTTGTTCTTTGGTTTTATTTTTGTTTTGATTCCGGGGACCGCTGTGTACTAATTGTTATTGGTTTGGTGTTTCAGAAAAAGAATTTGGTCTGTAGCGTGTCATTTTTTCAAATGCATTGGTTACAATCATTTTCTTTGGCACCGTCTGCCTTGTACCTTCATAGCAGTCAGATTGCGTTGGTGTTTTAGATGGTGAGCGCTTCCTTTTCTCATTTGCCTTGGTTGAGTTTGTTTCCTTTATTATGAGTCGATCATATCGGATGAGGGCCAGATTTCCTTTCTTTCTTTCTTCTTGTTGCAGGGACTTTAATTCTTTTCTCTTCTGCAGTACTTCTTTGGGGTAGTCTTCAGACACGTATATGTTTGCAGGGAATCTTTTGTTGTTTTTTAAGATTTCTATTTTTCTCCATGCTAGAGTAAACTTTATGAGAATAGGCCTGCGTTTCTGGTCGACTTTAGAGCCAAGTCTACGAGCTTCACTTATTTCCCATTTATCAAAGTTGTCCAGCGTGCAATCTTTACCCACCTCATTAAGGACCTTCAGGACCAGTTGTAGAAGTTCTGCATTATTGCCTTCGTTTTCCTCTACTCCGTGGAGTATTAAATTATTTTTTCTGACTTCTCTCTCCAGATTTTGCACCTTATTCTTCATAATTTCCACGTCATTTTTAAGCATTTTATTCTCTTCTACCAACGGTTTCAGTTTATCTTCAATTGTCGACGCCATACTTTGGGTAAGGCTTTTGGTGAGGGCAGTTGTTTGCTCACGAAATTCGTCCCTAGTATCTTTTTTGTTTTTATTCAGCTTCTCATCAATTTCCATTATTTTTTCTAGTAGACGTGCCAGCTGTTTCTCCATGGCTGTGAGTTAGCGTTAGTACGTGTGTGTAAAATCGATTTTTAGTTGGCAACACTAGTTAGCAGCACTGGTTAGTAGTTGGTATCACCGGTTGAATTTTTTTTTTTTTTTTTTTCTATGTTATATTTATTTTGCACTCTGGTATGCTTATTTTCGCATTTACGAAAACAATCTTGCGGACACTGCCCTCTATTGACAAATGTTTTTATTATGAAGTATGTGTCCCTATGTGATTATCTTATTTAAAATGACAAATTGAATATTGATTTAGTTTTTATAAATTTTTAAAAAATCTAATAATATTGTTCTCTACTGAGGTTTGAACTCGTTTCCAATGGGTGATATGGCGGAACTTAACCGATTGACCAACCGTCTATACTGTATTCGGTCGAAAATGTTGTTCAGGTTACATGCGTCACCGACACTAAATGAGTCAGAGTTATACCAAGACACGTGTACCGTTACTTCTTGCACAAATTAGTTTACTCTGCACTACTTCACTGTTTCACTATTTCACTTTAGTGTTGTTCTTTGTTGATATGTTGAGCACTGCGCAATTTCATGCACTTTAGGGTATACTTTTCAACACAAATTACCTACAAACGTCACTCGGTTAAAGCGTTGTGATTTTGGGAAATACTAATGCTTTTACAATGTTTCTGGGCGGAATAACATTTACACTTTTTTATCTTGTAATATTACACCTCTTTTTGTTCTTTTGAAACGATATTAGTACTTGTATGATTTTAAAATACAAAGAAATTGGGACACGATACGAGTTGTTTCACGGTCTACCCTCCAAGTGTTAGACCAAGCTCCAAGCATAAATATATATATAATACATATATTTCATAAGAATCAGTCGAGCCGTTTCGGAGGAGTATGGGAACGAACATTGTGACACGAGAATTTTATTTATTAGATATTTTTAATCAAGGAGCACTTGACGAGAAGATTAATTTTGCGGACGCGGCGTGGTTGATAACCAAGTGTGTGAGTGGCTTGATCCCTTGGCGTTGCGTACAGATGTAGGGTTACTCTGCATCTTCTACTGCAATTATCATGGAGAGTGTTCAGAGGAGTTGTTCAGATGAATACCTCCAGCTGAGTTTAATAATCGGACGGAAATCGGAATCAGAACCAATGACTTAGGGTCCTACAAGAAAAGACCGTACCAATTCTTAAAAGGCCGGCTATGCACTCGCGAGCCCTCTGGCATTAAGAATGTCTATGCGTTATCACTTAACATCAGCATCCTGCCTGTTTGCCTCCTGTTCTATAAATAAAAACGTGTATGTACTTACAATGTACACGCGTTAGAGGTTATACTTCTTTGCAGTAACAAGTTGTTTTCGAAAATTTTATTCTAGACATCGTTTGTAGAAATACGACACTTACAATAGAAAAAACTAAAACGTTGACTATAGCTAACTTCAGGGTGTCGAATTTTTGTGACGCGCGAGTAAAGGAACGGCAACGGACTTTTGGTTTAAAAATAATTTATTTAAATCAACAGAGTGACAGCACTTAATTAAGAACTAAACAATAATCAACTTAATATCTATTTCTTCGTGCATTTATACATTCAGATTTACTTACTAAGTATTGTCGTTGCTGACGCACGACCTACATTCGGCTTAGTGCTAGCAAAGCATATATTAATAGGGTTGGTACTCTTAACTCGCGCGATTCCTAAAAATTTACTCTCATCATTTTTCCCTAACGCGCCAAAAGAAGTATAACTTCAAACTGTAATATAAATACCTAGGACAAATTTAAAGATAAGTTGTCATCATTTAAAATAATTAATAGATATACTATTATTATCACCTAGAGACAGAGCAACAAAAAACAAAAGAAGTTCTTATACAAACCAGTATTAAAACTTTATTAGTATTAACTGCCCGAGCAAGGAAATCAAAGAAGAGTTATCTCCGCGGCTCGTTGGAGCTTTCTTAAACAATAATATATATATATATATATATATATATATTATGCTTAAAAGAAGTATTAAAAATATCCATAGCGCAAAATCACTTACATCATGAACATACCCCACATACACACCTTCACGTACATACCCTCACTTTTACACCATCATACAACACAGCCAAATTAGGTAACTACCACTAATACCTATTGAATAATTTTTATTGTTTGTTACCTTTCGTAAATTTTTGAACCTTTTTGTATTTAAATGTATAATGTATTCCATCTATGGCTATATTTGCAGTGTAACTGTTTGTTGTTATATATAATTTATGTTTATTTACGTTTATGGATTACGAAATAAATAAATAAATACTACTGACCACATAACTATTAAATCGAAAAATTGCAGCAATTTGAGGCTTCTATACTGAATTATGGTTAGCAAAAATATAGTTAAATAAAAACATAAAGCAATAAAGCGATGGCATAATTGAAATAAAGGTGTGAATTGGAGCACTCATCTGTCATGAAACACAATTCAAGTTTCTGATAATACCGACCGCTTATAAATATTTAAACATCAAACATTCATACATTTCATCGGAAATCATTTAATGAAAACGTTTATCGTATGAAACTTAAAAGGGAATTGTTGTTGATTAATAAATATTAAATATATGTCTTACACTATAAAGATTGGTATTTTTGTAACTCAATAAAAACTGCGATTCTTTGATTAGAATACAATCATCATAATAACCCTTGAGATTCTTCTTCAGTCGCGCTCTGAAGGTCATGTTAGCGGCGCCACACAACTTCCTCTACTCTTTCCTGTCTTCAGTATGCTTCTGCACCTAGGTGATGGTAAGACCTGTTAGGGCATTTACTTGATCGGTCCAACAATCAGCTATCGGGTTCGGTCTCGAGACCTCGAGGCCATGACGATGAGTTTTCCTAATTTTTCTGGATCGCTGCGTATTACATTTTCAAAAAACCTCACAATGCGTTGGTAACAAAGTGTTGAATGACGATTTTTACTTGTACCCGTCTTGGTATGGATACGTTTGTTGCCTTGAGATAGGCTATATTCTTTACCAAAATAAATAAAACTAAAATCCAGCCGTGCGATGCCGGTATTGGCCACTAGTATATTTTAAAACGCATGGTTATATTAATAGTATTATAGATGTTAATCGGATTAGATATAATATCACGCTAACATAACATATTTCAATACAACTTTCCGAGGGATAAACAGGGATTTCATATACACTAGATATAGATATAAATTATAAGGTATCCGATGAGGTCTTGTGATATCCCGTTTACAGATATAATTGGTGTAATAATTTCTGGTATACATTTCAGAGAACGTTAATCTGAGCTGTAATTGAATTTAACTATATATTAATTTAACTATTTAGCTGTAGGATAACGAAATAAATAAATAAATAAATAAATATAAAGATAATTGGGGAGAGGTACCAAGACACTTTTTCGGTGGCAGAGCCAGCGGTGTCAGTAAGTAAATAAAGTAATGTCGCTGTCAGCGTCAGGAACATTTCCTTAAGCCGGAATTACATTACGAAATTAGTGGCATGCATGTGATATCAGTTTCACGAAAGTAGTTTCTATATATGCGAAAGTAATTTCGTAAAGTAATTAGTGTCGTGAAATCTACAGTATCACAGTAACCATGGCCCCATCAGCCACCTAGTTAAGGAGCGTGTAGGATATTAAACATTATTAGTAGCTAAAATTTTAATGCGCGTGGGAAGAACTACCGGCGCTAACAATTGTAAGCTACACACTACAATATTCTCCCCTTATGAGGAAAAAACAAATGCATACAATTTTCTTAAAAGTAGGAATACACAATGTAAATATAACGATTGCGAGCGTGTCGCGTTACATATTATGAAATGCATGTTCAACAAAAATAAAAATATATATCAATTAATATAAATTATTAGTTTCGTAATGTAATTCCGGCTTTACTGTATGGCGATGTACGATGTAGATCCAGCAGCTCTGGGGTAGCCGGTACTGTCTGTCAGGCGACTTCTTAAATATTGAGTACCTGTGCACTTTTAGTTAACCGAGAGATGCTGAAAAAAATAAAATAAAACAGATGTTGCAGGAACTTTTTCGTTTATCGGTCAAAAAATTTTAAGGTACTTTTTGAAGCGCGGTGATTCTTTGTGGAACCAGCTGCCCACTAAAGTATTTTAGAACCAATTCGACTTATGGTCCTTCAAGATAGGAGCGTACCAATTATTAGTTGTCCGGCAACCCACTTGCGAGCCTTCTGGTGGAGGTTTGTGTCTATGGTTTAACATTAGGTGGGCCTTCAGCCCGTATAACCCCTTTTCTATAAAAAAGTAAATAATAGCAATGTAGAAGCGAAAGTGGGAATTACAAGAAAACACGTAATTCATCAGAGTACATTGAAGTAAAACATATGAAAATAAAATTATTGTTTTCTTAGAAAGTTGCAAAAAGCACAATAATCAATTTGTATTTACAAGGTGGATATAAAGATGAGGCACCAATGATAATGAAAAGATAAAGACTTTGATTCGGTAATAAATAATTCATGGGCGCACCCTTTCACCTGGCCTCATTTTTTAAGAGGAATCCAGTTATTATGATGAAAATTCCTCTGATGACTTTGTTACGTGCTCTGTTTATCCTTATTTCGACTTCACAATTTTTCTTCATGTTTTTCACTTTCGCCGTACATTTATTCTCTCGTTACTTTTAATGAAATCATGTTTTCTTTTTCTTTGCTTCCTTAAAAGTTGTATTACTTTTGAGACTTTAGGAATTAATATACGTTTCTCATTGTTTAACTATGGGCCTGCCGGGAGGCTTATATACTCGCGAACAACTGAACACGCCTAGTCTAAGAAGAACGAACCAAGAAACAAATAAAAGTCAGAAGTCAAAAATCATTTAATCATATAGGCAACACAATGTATGAACGTCAAAAAAGAAATATACATTAAATGCTTCTAATTTTACATTTACTGCCATTTCTCAAATCATGGGCGTAGAACGGAAGAGAAGATCTGGCAATAAACTCTCCGCCGCTCTTTTTAATCGCCCAGTTTTTTGTTTTACACAATGTTTGTAAGGAGCTGCAACCATTACACTATGTTCCACATGACATCTTAAGTAATAAATAATAATAAAATGAATGAAAAACAAACATTTGTCCTTTATCAGCAGCAGGCATGGTGAAATAGGAGCACGCACTTACATTCTCGTGGGAACAACACGCAAATACATAGTCGAAATAACTAACATCAATACACGAATACAATGGACCAGTCACAACCCAGCCACAGTTCGGCAGCCATTGGCCCCCTCGCTATAATACTACTATCATGTCTGATCATTGCTTAAAAAATAACGAAAACTATAATTTAGTATGCATACAATTTTAGGTGCCCCTTCTGTCCTCTTTTTAAATAATAGAACATAAATATATAAAAAAAAATACATCAAATATTCTTCGTGTGTACTATTTCCAACAATGTACTTCCACAGATGTGAAATGGTAGTCTCGCAACTATAATACAAACATTTGCGTCCCCGTTGAGCGTAATTCACACATTCTGTGTTCTTTGTCGCACAAAATATTGCTTTTGACATTTGCTACAAGTTTTTAGGGAATTACCCTGAGAGGCTGCTTTGGCAGGCTTTGCACGTCGCTGTGGTGGTTTCCAAAGTGTACAAATATAATATACTGAAACAACGGTGCTATCGTTGGATCGATTTAGTTAATACAACCTATCTATTCTGCAGCAGATGATTAGCAAGATAAAATTATATGGTGAAACAAGCTGACCCGACAAACGTTGTTTTACCATGTATAATATTTCTAAGAAACATTGTTTTAGTTCAATAAAAATTACTATCTTCTATAATAAAAAATAGGGGTTGATCGTAGAGGGGTGAAAATTAAGGGTTATATGAATTTTTGTATGTTGTAACATAAAAAAATCAAAACAAAAAATTTGTCAAAAAATTAAAAAAAAATTGGGGTGGACACCCCTTATCACTTAAGAGTTTGAAAGATAGATAGTAGCTGATTCTCAGACTTATGGAATATGCATAAAAAATTTCATAAGAATACATCGAGCTGTTTGAGAGGAGTATGGGAACGAACATTGTGACACGAGAATTTTATATATCGAAACATCAACTTATGATACGCCCACCTCTAATACCTGCCAACTATCTTGCACCTGATAATGTGATATTTCAAAAAAAAACAAATCATTTATTCACCTTTCCTAAATAATCGCCAATCGGTTTGCAACATTCACTTGACATGGAATAAATTCAATGGAAAATGGACAATGAAAGTTAGAAATAGGCACGCATATCTATCTACGTACACGCGAGTACAATATATTATTGGTTACTCCTGGTAAATAAGGTCATTATTAAAAAAAATGTATTTTGATCTATACGCAATAATATAACGTATTTTGAAAGTTTGAGAGCCACAGAGCGCATAGCCGTCTAGTTTCGACTGCAGTCATTTTCAGATAAGTTTGTATGGATTCCTTTGATTTAACTTCAATGAGTTTGGAATTTATACATGATCAGTAAATAGCTAAGAGACGTCTAGTCTATTGCGTTTACCAATTAGATTGTTTGGAGGCACGCCGGTCAGGTTCTACTTGAATAGAATTCTTTGAATTATTTAAAATTAGCGTAGGTAAAACTGAGAAACAGCTTATTTGTAAATAAGAAATATATATTTCAGATTCATATAGTCTTTAAAGCGCTTGGATACTTCATGTGAATATAACATTGATGTTTAAGTATTGTGTACAAATATTTACGCATATTATATGTAATTTTTGTGTTAGTACTTGCAATACAATTTTATGGAACAAACGGACAGGACGCACACCAGACATGAAGTGGTACTTTCAATGCCAGAGGGATCGCAAGTGCGTTGCCAGCCTTTTTGGCACGCTATTTTCTTGAAGGACCCTAAGTCGAATAGGTTCGGAAATACTTCAGTGGGCAGCTGGTTCCACATTAGTGGTAGAAAAGTGCCTCAAAAACGCTTAGTTATGGACGGACGTCGAGGTGATACGGAATTCGTATTCAACTTCGACGTCTGATGTTGCAAGCAATTCAGCTTCAGGTGTATTAATCCGAACAACTTCTCTGAACACTCTGGTTAGTGCAGACAGAACTAATTATAAGGTTTTGTATTTTATTTTGTAAAATCTAAAAATTTTTACTTAATAATTAAATTTAAAAATATAATTAAAAAAAATATCTTAATAGAATCTTGTAGTTTTAAAAAAAGTACGTGCGTATAAAGTACATATGTGAAAAGTGAAACTTCTTTTCAATTAATTATTACTAAGGTAAACGCCCCGATAGATGATCATGTACCAGTATATGATCACTCCATGTATTTCTATATTCACACTGTTTACACACTGTATACGTGTTACACATAATATAAATAAATAAAAATTTATCGAATTTAATGGTCATTAAAATATTAAGTGTCGAAAATTAATATAAATAATAAATTTATTTTTTTAAATTTATTTCTTCGATAATAAAATCACGTGGCATTTTAATTCACAATTCGTCATTTGAGATTTCAATAAATTATTTTGCTTAAAATATAAAATACTAATATTTCAAAAATTCTCTTAACAAATTTCATCAAAAATTCAATTCTCACTCTCTCTCAATCGGTCTCAGGAAAAAAAAATTTACCTACCCTCATGCGCCTAAAGAAGTTTCACTCCAAAAATAAGGATTGTTTAAAGATCAATATACAAACTAAAACCCTGTTAAACTGGCTAATTTTATACACACACGATAAAATATACATGTGCGTGATGCAAAATAAATAAATATATTTTTTGTTAAAGTTACTATTCGTAAAAATAAAATGTTTTCCAATTTTTGTTTATTTCGCGTGAATACTTATAATTAATGTACATGAATGTTCTGTGTTTTGGTGTAATCATTTCTCTATGACTGTTCGTATGTATATTGATAGTATGCCTGATGAATAAATAAAATCTGAATCCGGATCCTCATTACACTTTTGGTATTAAATGCTAACGACTAATTAACTACATAATACAGAGACAATGTGGCATTATCATCGCGCGTTATTGATCCGGGCAGACTTAACTGCCTCATTTGAGGAGCTCACGAACTAATATCACATTAATGTTCTATCTTTACGGTATCAGCTTGATATACGCATATACTTCAGATGAATGTTTTTTAAACTACCTGCATTCATATTATTATTAAAATAAAACAAAATTAGTACAGGATATTAATAGAAGGAGCCCGAAACAAGTAATCTACCACAATAGGTCCTATACCTCTTTAGGTCTTGGCCTCAGATTTCTGAATCTGTTTCATGATATTTTTAAATCTAATAGGCAAGTAATAGTAGGTGATTAACCTCCAGTTCCTGACACACGCCGTCGACTTTTTGGGTCTAAGACATGTCGGTTTCCTCACGATGTTTTCCTTCACCGTTTGAGCAAATGTTAAATGCGCACATAGAAAGAAGGTCCATTGGTGGGGATCGAACCTACAACCTCAGGTATGAGAGTCGCACGCTGAAGCCACTAGGCCAACACTGCTCTGTAATAAACTAAACTTAATCTTAAAAAAATCTTAAAGCTTAAATAAATAAAGGTAAGCGCCAGGAGGATTTTTGGTTTATATTACCAGCCACCATCCATTTTTGGTTTATATACCAAATAAATAAATTGTTATTCTTATATCCTACAGGATACCTAATTTGAAGATGATTCACAAGAAAAACCCAAAATTTAATTTACCACAATAACAGATTTTGTAACTCAAGAACGTGAATTATTCGGCAATCCCCGTTATTTACTACCCTCAAAAGTTAAAATTGTTAAAATTTAATCATGTTGTGTACATATACTATGTATACCATCCTTATGATGGTCTTAATAGATTTCGAGAAGATCAAAGCCATACAATTGTCTTGATAGAAGTAAACTTCTCAAATTGTTAGACAAAGTTACTCGCTCATAAATTCATATTGATTAACTTATATCGAGGGATTGTTGACAGATTTATATTTAAACTTTGGAAAGTAACAAAGATGTCTTTATAATATTACGTATACAAAATTTTTGGCAAATACAATTAATTGTTAAGTAACCTACTTATTAAAATGAATAAATTACTAAAAACAGACCATCTGAACATACTTTATTCTAAAAATATTAACTATTAAAAAGCATTCGCTCTAATTATAAAAACGTCAGATCGAAACAAAAACCAACTTCGCGCTACATAAACATTAAAAAATTGTTACATATAAAGTGTTATTACACGGTAATAACGAAAATTCCGGGTAAAGAAATTGAATGACCCCATTAAGAGTTTAATAAGGCTCGTTACTTTCATACAAAACCGTTGGCTTTAGGATAAAAGCCTCAAAAACGCATTACGGAAAAAATTAAGACCCAATTAAAATAAAATATTGTAATATTTTTGCGTGTAATGTGTTTCTTCATCTGTAGACACCACAACCAAACCATATGCTCAGAATAACATTGGGTGTCCTCTTGGACTAGTGATGTTGACTTATCGTAAAGAAACAGAACACAACATCATCGTCTTTTGTTTTACATTCTAACGTCCCCATTTACTTTATTGAACTGCTTTGAATACTTAATATTTCGGATTCTATGTGGTCAACGAAGCATATAGTATCTTTACAGTACAATTCCCGTAGATATTCGACTTCACCTCATAAGGAAGCACGAATGAACTCCAATAGATCCTACAAATACATATTATATACACCAATTTTTTTATGTAATAGGAGGCAAAGACAAAGTTAAAATCATTCATTCATATAGGTAACACAATGTACACTTATGAACGTCAAATAATATAAAATATTTCATATATGCTTCTAATTTTACATTAACTGCCAGTTCTCAAATCATGGGCGTAGAACTCTCTTTTTAATCGCCATGTTTTTTGTTTTACACAACGTTTATAAGGAGCTGCAACCATTACACCATGTTCCACGTGACATCTTAAGTAATAAATAATAATAAAACAAATTAATAACAAAGATTTGTCCTCTATCAGCAGGAGGTTAAATAGGAGCACGCACTTACATTCTCGTGGGAACAAGACGCAAATACATAGTCGAAATAACTAACATCACTGCAGTCACGAATTCAAGTCCGACCAGTCACCACAAGTAGCACACGTCCACGAGTATGACGCAAGGCCAGCCAGCAGGAGGCTCACTTGATGTTAAGTGATACCGCCGTCCATGGACACTCACACTTGCTAATAATAAAATGCTTAGGCTATTCGTACGACCTTGTGACAGAAATAAAAAAGCTGAAATATCTGACATAAGAATTTCTTTTTTTAATATATTGTGTGCACTCTTAGTGTCATTTAAGTCTTCCATACTATTTTTCATAAATTTTTGGAAAATAATATCATCAAATTTGTTGTTTTCCGATGCTATATTGACAGTTGTGTGTTATGTGATTGGACGTAGGTGGCAGTAAGTTGAACTAAATAGAAATTAATAGGATAGGCAAGTGATGTAACGTCGTCGAGCCAAGTCATTTGCCTAGCTGTTTGATCAAATGACTGAACATCATTCAGGCCGCTAGTTGAACGGCGCTGTTTAGTTTAGGAGACTAGACGAGCCGTACGAACTCTAAATTTCACCAACATCATCTTGATGGTTGGAGGTCTTCCACGGTCCGTTTCACAAGGCATTTTCTTTTGCGAATTAGCGAACTGTGGAATCGACTCCCGGTGGGGGTCTTCCCTCAGAGATACGTCCCAAATGTTTATTTATATTTTTATTATTAATGTGCCTCAAAGGCCGGCAACGACAACTAAAAATGGGTGTCTATGGGCTGCGAAGACTGCCCTTTTTGGTCGTCCTGCAAGCTCGTTTGCCCCCCTATCTTATAAAAAAAGGCAGTTGATTATACGGCTAATTAAGACGACAGACATAATCATTTAGGGATTGCAGAAAAGTGACACCGTACGTATTCTCTCTACCATAGTATTGTATATTTTGAGATTTTTATAAAACGAACTCGTTTTTTACATGACTAAGTAAAATATTGTCAAAAAAAACCTTTCTAAATTCCCCGATTTTTGTTGTTCACATGTAGGACAGTATTTGTGTATGAAATTGTTGTATGAAATCGAATATGCTTTTGACATGTGAGAGGCAAAGTGAAATAAATTATCTACAACACAGATATTTTGACATGCTACGGGTAAGCGATCTCCCTTTCCAAAGAAAGAAAAGATTTTGTTGCCCTATTCCCATATAAAAACCTTTGTTTAAATGAACTGAAACCCCCCCAGGAGAAGACAATGTAAGCTTTAAAAACGAGAGAGAATAACAAAAGTTTGGAAATTATAATTCAATCAAGTTCTAATTGAAAGGAAGTTGAAAAACAAGGAAGCTCACCGGAACAGATAAATTGAATATTCATCTGAAGAATTTATCGTTTCTAGATAATTCAAAGCTTGTAAAATGGATAAAAAGGATATGTTTTTAGTTTTCATGTTTTTGCAGGGAAGTAAGTTTTTGATTTCATATATTTATTCCTTCAGTGCAGCAGCTTGAGAGTGCTGGCCTAGTGGCTTCAGCGAGTGACTCTCATCCCTGAGGTCGTAGGTTCGATCCCCGGCACACAAATGTACTTTCTTTCTATGTGCGCATTTAACATTCGCTCGAACGGTAAAGGAAAACATCGTGAGGAAACCGACATGGCTTAGACCCAAAAAGTCGACGGCGTGCGTCAGGCACAGGAGGCTGATCACCTACTTGCCTATTAGATTGAAAAATGATTATGAAACAAATTTAGAAATCTGAGGCCCAGACCTAAAAGAGTTTGCAGCGCCACTGATTTTTTTTAAATATTTATTCCTTCACTAATATTGTTTGGCAGATAATAATATGTGTATTTGGAGTATTTTTTTGTTACACGGGAGCAGAACATGAATGAATTTTGCAAGCAGATACTCGTAAAATGTGGAATTTTGTTGCGTGCGGCAAAAATCGGGAATAATTATTTAGAACGGAATTGTCTTAAAGTTCTTAATACAGCTTTAGGTTGACATATTATAGTCCTTTGTTGTTAAACTATTTCCAAAACAATTTTATCATATACGTAAGTGCACTTGTTGCACGTGAAACAAATTAATTAAATATATCCCAGGATTTCTGTTAAATTACGATAGTTGAAGCAGGCTGTAGTGCACCGTAGGAGAGCTGTAGCTTAGAGTTTTCAGAAGGAAGAATAGGATTACAAGCAGAAAGATAGCATTTGTAACGTAGCAAAGAATATTTCGTCATTTAAAGTAAGTTAAAACGTTTTTACTTTAACAAATATATCCCAATAAGTGTAAGGAAATGATGATTTAATTATGAAAAAGCATTAAAATAGCAACAATTCTTAATGGTAAACTAGACTTTCGTAGAAATTATTAAACAGAAGTTAATTCCGCTTGTTTCAAGAATTCATAGAAGAGCAAATTCATTTCAGAAATAAATACGGCTCTATTTCTCGAAGTGAAATAAATATTTGTTTAGTTTAGTTGTACCGCAGTCGGTTAGCGTGCTGGAGGCTTTTAGAGGAAGCATTTAATTGCTAAATAAATTAACCAAGATACTAATTCTCACGCCGCAGTCTTCTGGATTTTCCATCGACTCTTTGAAGCGGACGACTCCGACACGATTGATATAGATAGAGGATAAATCTTTGTTTTTAATTTATTTTATTATTATTTATTACTTAAGATGTCATGAAGCTCCTTACAAAAAAATGGCGATTAAAAAGAGCGGCGGAGAGTTTATTGCCAGTTCTTCTCTTCCGTTCTACGACCTTGATTTGAGAACTGGCAGTAAATGTAAAATTAGAAGCATTTCATATATATTTATTTTTTGACGTTCATAAGTGTACATTGTGATACCTATATAAAAAAATGATTTTGATTTTGATATAAAGATGCTCGTAGTTAAATCAGTCGCGCGTGGATTTTGACCATAATTTCGTTGCAGATAACCCTTGTCGCACATTTCCGACATCCACTTACTAAGGTAAGTAGGTACCCTGGTTTTTTTTTAATGTTGTGGTTTTCAAAATTTCTTCATGACCCTTTGTTTAGATAAAACGTATATAAAACACATATTTTTATCCCGTACGATGTCGTGTAATGTCTAATTCGAAATCGTAAACTATAAACGTGCCGTGGTCGCGTGCTGTAAAGCAGTTTTTAAGAGTGGTCCATTCATCACAATTAGCAAGCGGGACGGTTGGCGAGAAAAAACAAAACACAAACCCAAGATGTTTAATGGTGTTTGTACATTGCGGATTATTTACTGCGCCAAGTTCATGTACTTTTAAGAATAATGAACGTTTTACATTAAGAAATGTAAAATATTTTTAATGACGTCGCGGAATTTTTAGAACCGTTTTATAGCTCAGTTGCCAGACCTCATAAAATACAATGCGTATAATAAGTTCGGACTATCACTGAATGTCAGTAGTGTACAACAATAAAACAAACATTTATATTTATTTCAAACATAAACTTACAGTATTTAAAATATTCTTAACCTAACATATTAATAAAATTTAAGATAGATAGATAGATACCTCTCGCGGACAAGCACAAAAGCTGGAACAGCCGCAGTGTAATCTTTCCTCCAACTTTGATTTTCTTTCCTTTGGAGTGGAGACTATTGGGCCGTGGGGTTCAAGTGCAAAGCTAATTAAAGATTTAAGTTGGCGCCTGACAGTACCGGTGACTACAGAGCTGGTGCTTTCAGCGCTCAACGAATAAGTATCGCAATACAGCGAAGATGCTGCCAGCGTTAAACACACTGCCACAGGGACCGAAATTTTTAAATTAGTTTTAATTTTCTATTTATTAATTTTTAATTATTATTATAATGAAAAAATAGATTTTGACATCGAAAGTTTTTGACGGCTTAATCTCAATACTGGATTTTGACATATTGTGTACCTCCCTTCCCTCATAAAGATCATGGATCCTAGGTCCGTAGACGTGACAAATGTTTTGAAAAATCGTAAGTGTGTCAAAACAGTGCTCTGGAGTTTCACACACGTTAATTCTGTCGTACCATGATAGCCTTAAAGCCTTTTATATATTTTTTATAGATTTGTGGTATTGCGGACTTTTTTGCAGATATTGACGTCTGTTATAAAACTGTACTATATCGCCTTGCTTTATTGTCAATAGTTTCCTCAGAGTACGCGATATACTTTTTTCTACTGGCTTACACATTGTGGGTTACATTATTATTAATGTAGATGTTGTCATACGAATCAATAAGTTATTTTAAATATTCTTTTGTCTATATTTATCAGAGATTATATTGAATACAAATGATAAATGAATTTTTAAAATCAGCCAAGTTACAATTAATTAAATCTTTCTTCGTAACAAAAGTAGTGCAGATGAATCTATTTTAATAACTATGTATTTGCGTGTTGTTCCCACGAGAATGTAAGTGCGTGCTCCTATTTCACCATGCCTCCTGCTGATAGAGGGCAAATCTTTGTTTTTAAATTATTTTATTATTATTAATTAACTATTAATTACTTAAGATGTCATTAGGAACATGGTGTAATGGTTGCAGCTTCTTACAAAAATGTAAAATTAGAAGCCCTTATTTAATATGTATTTCTTTTTTGACGTTCATATGTGTACATTGTGTTACCTAAATGAATAAATGATAATAAAAATAAGATCTAATAAAGCGCTAACGTAGGCATAAAATTTTACTGATACGACCAATATAACTATTTTTAATGTCAAAAAGAAAACAAAAGTATGTTAATTTTGTTCGTTCGTGTGTATAAAGTAAAAACTCTTCTACCCTGTACATTCTTCCCCATCATTAAATCTTATCTAACAGAAAGAATATTTCAAGTAAGAGAAGAAGATTGTACATCGCCATTTCACTCAATCAAAGCTGGAGTACCGCAGGGGTCTGTCCTGGGCCCAGTCTTATATACCATTTACACATGTGATTTACCACAAAGCGAACACGTCACATTAGCAACATTCGCAGACGATACTGCTGTACTAGCATGTAGTAATAGCCCAATCGAAGCTTCAGACTTCCTACAGACTGGATTGCAAGAAATTGAAACCTGGCTTTCAAAGTGGAGAATAAAAACTAGTGTGACAAAATCCGTTCATGTAACCTTCACTCTCCGTAGAGGAGACTGTCCGCCAGTAACTCTGTGCAATCAACAACTTCCTCAAGAAAACTGTGTAAAAAACTTGGGAATACACCTTGATAGGAGACTCGTATGGAAACAACACATACAGAAGAAGAGAGAAGAAATCAACCTGAAATACAGAGGACTCTACTGGCTTCTTGGCAGAAATTCCAAACTGTCAGTAGATAATAAGCTACTCATCTACGAAATGCTCTTGAAACCAATTTGGACATACGGGATTCAACTATGGGGTTCAGCGTGTGACTCTAACATAAGTATCATACAGAGGGTTCAAAATTACATCTTGAAACAAATATTTAACTGTCCGTGGTTTATAAAAACATCGGAGATTCATGAGCACCTCAAAATCAGAACTGTCAAAGAGGAGATCAAGACCTGGAGGATGAAATACAGAAAAAGGCTAGAAATTCATCCTAATAAGCTTGCCACGTAACTAACCATACCGGACCTAATAAATAGGCTTAAAAGGCGACAAATCCTAAGTCTTGATAGACACGGTTAAAAGAGAGGAGCAGTCTCGATGGAGATTTTGCTCTGAACGTCTAACAGCTCTCAACACATCTGCTCATAGTCTAGCTGACTGATTGCAAGATAAAGACTTATATAAAAAAAAAATAATTTGTTCGTTCATAAAAAAACTCATTGTGTTACAATGGTTTTAAAGAGACATATTATAATGTTAAAAATGTAAAAAAAATTCAAGCACTTTGTTGGACACTAAGCTGCATTAATTAGCATTGAATTTAAAGTGAGTCGCCCTGCACACATGTGTGCGGAGCCAGGGAAAGCACTAGTGCATAAAGATGAAACTTCGCCCAATGTTTTATAAGTTTAATTCAGTCTGAGCAAGCTGAGCATGTTCCTGTATTACAGAACGGGTACAACAGTTGCCACTTTGGGAAATATCATACAGTTTTACTGTGTATCTTTGTTAACAATATACAGTTCAGTAAAGGCATATCGCAAAGACAGAGTTCCTGAGTTCAAGAGTAATTGTTTGAAGGTGTTAAGCGAAGAAACTTTAAGAAGTTTGAATGAAACGAACGCAGATAATAATATATATCCAATCTATCCGGACTTCAAAATACTATTGTATGAAGGATTTTATTATTAGTGGCTATATACAGATATTAATAAGCTAAATATAGTGCAGAATTTTGATGTCTATTTTAACTGCAATCTTGCAACTGCTTTTATCGTTCTGTGGCGTGAGCCTGCTTGCAGTTTGGACCCCAGCGAATAGAATTTATGTGCGTTAGTTCAGCAATTCGACTGAGCACGTTTTACATTAAGAAATACTTTGTATGAAGCAAATTGCATCGCAAATAGGAGATTTATATGTCTTGTTTAGGAATATCGTTATCAGTGACCATATTTGTAATGATGTAACTCTAAGTCGTGTTCAGTTCACGCCTTGCACCTTGTACTAAAAATATATCTTTATTACAACAAATGTTTACAGTGGCTCTTACGGGAACACATTTTTTTTGTTGTACTGAAGTTCTAGAAACACTAATTGGCTAATTAATAATTAGAATTATTAATATTAATTATTATTCAAAATAACCATTACAATTATTATAAATTTAAATTTGTTCTATTAATAAATCAATGTCTGTACAAAACATTTTATTTAATATTAATTTGTCCTTATAAATATGTTATTCAATTCAAGTATTTATTCATATTCCTTTGGAGTAGACTCTTGGGCTATGGGGTTCCAATGGTGCAATCCACAGGTGCACAGGTTTAGGAGGTGCACAGTTGGCGCCTGACAGTACCGGTGACCCCAGAGCCCCCCCCAGGCTTTCCAAAACAGCAAGAAAATGCCGACCAATATATTTAGTTTTCATTTACTGTTTATCAATGTTTAATTAAATAATGTTGTTAAAAGTAAAGAAAGCTCCAATTGAAGGTTAAATTCCCAAATGGAAACTGTTCAAGTTCGTTGAGTACATTTCAACTACACCTTACATTAGATGAAACTAATTAGACGAAAAGCTCTGTGTTACGAATACATTTTAAATATGGAACATTATTCACTTGTTAATCACGTGATGTTCTTAATCGATTTCCAGAAGAACAATACAGACAATTGATATTATTGCATGTTAAATTCAATAAGTTTTTTTTGTTTTTGTTTTTATCTTGTTAATATTAAAACCTTAACACAATCATATGTTTAAATACGAGTCTACAGTCGAAGTCAGCCTCATGCCTAGACAGTAGACATAGTAGTATATATCTAGTCGCTATCTTATCTCACTGCAGATGACAAAGGTTTAAATTCAATTTCCGGTTGGGGCCGACAAAATTCATTTCGATTAAAAGAAATATTTATTCTTAACTAAAGACCCTTCCACTAACTGGGAAGCAATACAAAATCGGGATCATAGTATTTAAATAATTAGCTATAGATCTAGATGTAATGGTCCTTGGGGCAAAAGTTAGTTCGTTTATTTTGAAACAAATCTTAAACAGAAATCTTTAGTTAGAACTTTGTAAGCGTGAAATGAAATACAGTCAATACAAAGTTAGGGCTGTGTTAATAGAATATGGCTGAAACTCTGATGTAAAGTAATATGTATGTACAACCTATGTACATTAGAGCGGTCACCAAATGTGATTTTTATAGGACAAGTCGTCATGATCGCAGAACAAAGTCGGATTTGAAAAAAATCCAAAATCAAACTTTTTATCATATTTGGATACTACATTAACTAAATATTACGGCTACATTAAAAATAATCCATGTGTTTTAAATTTCAAATTAATCAGTCGGTAAGTGACGGATTTGAAAGAAACATGTGATTTTTCTAGAAAACTGTGCAATTTAATGTTATAATTTTTATTTCAAAACAAACCCTTTTGTTTGCTTGTATGCCAATTTTTATAATAACAGAATATGAATTAAAATAGTTATGACAAAAACTAACATGATTATATTATTTTGAAATGGCTGCCCTGTAAAGTTTACTATTTGTCAGATCCGTCACTATTCTACGACTATGACGAAGTTTTTCCTTGTTCAGGAAACTCACTAATGTTAAGTGATATCGGTGCCGAGTGCATTGCCGGTATTTTAAGAATTGGTATGCTTTATTCTTGAAGGAAGGTTTTCTGTATCTGTGCCTTATTTTTTAATAAGTAATCAGCCTTTTATACGTCCTTAATCATGCCGGTTTCCTCACGATAAGTTCTCAGGGTTAAGAGTAGCACGGCCACCCTTTTAGGCTAAACCTGATTCAGGAGTGAAAGGGCGTAAGAATATCAAATAATATACTTGCAATGTACACATATAACAGGCAACAAACTGCAATATCTATATAACAAATTGGGAAATTTCTGAGAAATACTACTTCCTTTCACCACCTGTTGCATATACGTCAAATCAAATAAGCGACTTCATTTAACGTAATCGTGCGGAGAAACAAATATATACTGCTCAAAACAATTAGCGGAACAAGATTTTTCTCCTTTCTATTGCTTAAACTAAAAATAAGATTTAAATTAACTTGTACGCTATTTTTTACCTTGTTAATTTGTTAATTACTACAATTAATAAAAAAAATCAATTTGTATTTTTTTTATTAAAAAAAAATTAAAATGTGCATTGTATACGAAAAACAAAGTGACGTCTTTGAATTTTCATTACTTTCTAATCACAGAAAACACATTTTAAGTAGTTTTTTTCAATCTTTTGAGTATTAATAGAAATTGAAGTGAGCCTTTTGAGTATTGTTATTCATTGAAGCGAGTGAGTTTAGGTCATAATGCCAGATCTGACTGAATTGCATGTCTCCCGAGCTATCGCTTTGCTTGAAGAGGGTCGAACTATGCGTTATGTAGGAAATGATCTAGGAGTAGCCCCTTCTGTTATCTACAGACTATGGAACCGATACCGTGAGACGGGAGAATACTCACGAAGGCGTGGTCAAGGTCGAAAGAGAAAAACTACACGTTTGCAAGATCGCTACATCGTCAACTGTGCTTTACGTAACCGCACCACAACTGCAAGAGATCTACAAAATACACTAAGGACGGCTACTGGTGTAGAAATTTCCGACCAGACGGTAAGAAATAGGTTGTTGGAAGCCAATTTGAGATCACGCCGACCAGTTCGGGCTGTGCGTCTAACAATTCAACATAGACAAGCTCGCCGACAGTTTGAGCAAAATCACGCTACTTGGCAACTTCGACATTGGAGGCCAGTGCTTTTTACTGACGAATCACGATTCCGTCTAACACGTTGCGATGGTCGTCTCCGTGTTTACAGACGCCCAGGCGAGCGATACAATGCAGCAGCAGTCCAGGAATATGACAAATTTGGATGTGGCTCTGTGATGGTTTGGGGCGGAGTTAGTTTGGACGAGCGCACAGATCTCGTCGTTGTTCCCGGGCGCTTGTGTGCTCAAACTTACATTGAAAATGTGCTCGAAGATCATGTTTGGCCCGCAGCATATCGTATGGGCCCAGATTTTCTTTTAATGCAAGATAATGCCAGGCCGCATACTGCAGCCATCACGTCAGATTACTTACGACAGCAGGAAATCCGTGTAATGGAGTGGCCTTCCATGAGCCCTGACCTAAATCCAATTGAACACATTTGGGACTTGCTTGACAGGCGCATCCGGAAGCGTCCGATTGCACCTCAAACACTGCAGCAGCTCACTGAAGCGTTGATTGAAGAATGGGAGCGAATTCCACAAGAAGATATTCGGAGGATCATACGAAGCATGCCGCGTCGTTGTCAAGCCGTGATTAGGGCTCATGGAGGCCACACACGTTACTGAAAGTCACTAAAGACGAATATTCAAACGATATAAGAATATTTCTTTGATGGACCTTTTTTATCACCAATTAGTTTTTCGTCTACAATGCACATTTTAATTTTTTTTTAACAAAAAAAATACAAATTGATTTTTTTTTATTAATTGTAGTAATTAACAAATTAACAAGGTAAAAAATAGCGTACAAGTTAATTTAAATCTAATTTTAGTTTAAGCAATAGAAAGGAGAAAAATCTTGTTCCGCTAATTGTTTTGAGCAGTATATATATATATGAAAATATTTCTTTAAAAGAACTAGTAACATGTTAGGACGGTCATCGTGGTTTAGAGGATGTTCAATATTATGAGAAATACTTTGCTGTCTTATCTAACCCAGAAACAGATTAAAGTTAGTACCTTAAAAATAAACTCAAACTCAAATCTTTATTGCATTCCTTATGTTCATATTTTACACGTGACACGTTATAATTTATTAAAATAAGGACCTTGGCTAGGCTCAGCAATGTTATGAGAGGTCATGCTTTAGTATACTTTATTCTATTCTTATACGTTTTTATTCTCATAGGATATTTATTTGGTACATTTGCTTTGGCTTCACGGCTTAACATTATTATTAATAAACTTAACTTTTATGAAGAAATTAAAGTCTATCGGCCAGATACTCTGTAACAGTGTAATAACATTTCTTATATAATAATTCCTTTAATAATTAGGTAAAACTCAAGTAATTTGTTTCATTCTTCCAATTTTCTGGTATATATTATTGAGGAGATCCTGATTGATGTAATTTTAGTCTGGAGTTTAATAAAAGATATGTCTCTGAACATACTCTCATACATTATATTTATTACAATATTTGAAATTATATTAAAAAACGATTATGTTTAAAAAGTAATAATTGTCAACCCTGACAATAATAGTGGCTTCCTCAAAGAGTAGAAACTCGTAAAAATAACTAAACCTTTCGGATTAAACTGTCTTCTAAGCGGTACAATAAAGCTATTAACTTCAAATTTAGGTCGATCGACTGATACTTTGAAAATTGCTTTTGCTTTTATTAAAACCTTTCATGTATTTCAAGTTGGAAGTTAATTGTAGAGGAAGGTATCATACCGGTCGCCTTGGATAAACATTTTTTCTTTTTTTATGTAACAGAAGGCAAACGGGCAGGAGGCTCACCCGATGTTAAGTGATTAGTCAAAGTCAAAGTCAAAAATCATTTATTCATAGGTATAGGTAACACAATGTACACTTATGAACGTCAAAAAGAAATACATATTAAATGCTACTAATTTCACATTTACTGCCAGTTCTCACAGATACTGCCGCTCATGGACACGCACATTACCAGACGCAAGTTTGTTGCCGGCCTTTTAAAAACTGGTACGCTCCTGGCTTGTAGGATCCTATGTCGAATTGGTTCGCAAATACTTCAGTCAGCAGCTGGATAAACGTAAGTAAAATCGAAAAGTTAATAAAATAACTAGAAAAAACTTAAAAATAGGCTGTTGTATGGAAGAGACGGTCAGCTTTATCAAAAACTGCCATTGAACTATACGGATACATGAGGAAATAATCGTATGGTTCGTGACGAGGGTGAGTGGAGCTGGAAATACGTTCATTTTGCGTGTACTTGTTTACGTATTTTGCACTAATTGATCAATTCCGATATAGTTCTATCAACATCCGTAGCGCTGAACCACAACCTTGGGATCTAAAACTCAACAGTCTAATCGAGATCGCTATTGGGAGTTAAAGATTACATGAATTATCCTTAATCAAATTCAAAGTTTGATATTGTTGACACATTGTAGTTTCAAGAAATGCATGTTTGATTGTTCCATATAAAAATATTGTAAATACTTGTTGTCTTAACCAAGAAAACAACATAGATTTAAGTGTTAAGTTCTGTAGATCAGCTGTTCATAAAGAAGTTTACTTACTTAGCTTAAAGTCCCATGTCCTACAAGTGGGGCAGATCGCCTCCAGCGTTGAAAACCAGCCTGATCGGTCGATAAAGAAGATAACTAAGTATAATTTAATGCCTTAAACTTATGAACTTTGAACGTATATGATAAACTAGTACTTATTTTATTGATTACAATCAAGTATACGGTATTTATAATTTTCTTAACCTACAAAGTGATAATAAAAATAATTAAAAAGAAAATGAGTGTGCAATTATATTATTAAAATTGTTCTCTGAATTAAAGGTATTACAAGAAAATATTTTTTTACAAAATGTTTCCATTGAAAACGTTCGTAAACACGCTAATCTACCTTAAGAGTTTCAACAGTTTTAACTTTGCGTGAAAATTCTTCCACAGACTATAAATAAAGCGAGCTACAATAAAACACTCTAAGGCTTGAGTTTCTGAAAATTTATCGAACAAATGCAGAGAAAAGAGAAAAGGGTGTCCATTTCGATAATAAATGTGCGTTTTCTCGTGTGGATGTTCTGATAAATTGATTTAGAGATAAATGGTTGAGAGAACTGCACTCGTATTATGTTTTAATACTGCCACGAGATATATCGTCTTACAAACACGACGTCGGTAAAACTGGGCGTGGGTCATGTGGTCTGTAAACAGTAATTATCCATCTAGTATATAAATCTCCTGTCTGCAAGGCAGAATTGAAAAAGTTCCGTTTGACCCTTTATACGTAATAATCAAAGTGGTGAAATAAATCTATACTAATAATATAGAGGTAAGCCTAGTGGCTTCAGCGTAAGACTCTTATCCCTGAGGTCGTAGGTTCGATCCCCGGCTGTGCTGCAATGGACTTTCTTTCTATGTGCGCATTTAACATTCGCTCGAATGGTGAAAGAAAACATCGTAAAGAAAAAGACATGTCTTAGACCCAAAAAGTCGACAGCGTGTGTCAGGCACTGGAGGCTGATCATCTACTTGCCTATTAGTTTGAAAAATGATCTTGAAACAGATTCAGAAATCTGAGGCCCAGACCTAAAGAGTTTGTAGCGCCACTGATTTTAATAGTATAGAGGAAAGATTTGTATTTTTGTAACATACATATTATTTATGTCCACTGTGTATTGTATTGTTGTATTGTTGCCGGTTTCCTCGCAATGTCGTCTAAGCAAATAATGATCACAAAACCTTTTCATTGAAAATGGCACTCCCAGTTCACCATTTTGTAGTTTTCTTTAATAAACACGCTATTGGCTAGTCGCGATAAAGCCAAGATGTTTTAATACAGGTTTTAATAAAATGCAAACGATTTTGTTGGGTGTTGTATGCAAATGAGAGGGATTGGATGCCGCTCGCTGTGTTCATACGAATAAAACATTCAGATGCATGCTTCAGGCTTAACCCTGCATTGTGTACGGTCTGCAAGTTTTGAAATTTTACATTTTTGTTTAAAAATGAACAAATACTCATTTTGTATTTGGATATTTCACAGAATTAGGAAGGAAGGAAAATCGTCGCATTTGCATAAAGGGTTCAGATTAAAATAAATCATTGGAATTGGTCGAATTAAGCTTATTTTAATTTTATCGATGTAATTCTATTATTAGTTTTGGTTGAAATAAGTTAGTTTTTAGTGGTTACTAGATAAGAGGTTTCCCAAATAATATTTTCTATTTAACTCAACTGCTGACTATTAGTTAACAATCAACTTTAGTTCAAATTCCGGGTGGGAACCAAAATCATATTAATAATATGAGTTGGATCATAGATTATAAGAGTGATGGAGGATATAGTCCACTTAGGTATGTCACTACAGACAAACTTCTTCGTAATTGGCCTCTTTCACAGAGATGATAATAAAAATAATAATTTGGACAATTATAAGTCCATATGGTTATTTACAATATTGTCCTTATGTTATATTAGTAGTTTGAAAGTATGTATATAAAATTGATGATTTAAATGAAAAATAACGATTTTGGTGTTAGAAAACAACATATAGTTTTGTATCAGGGTTGCCAGCATAAACTAAAGATGTACTAGTAATATGAGTTGGTAAACTAGGGTTCAATTATTCCAATTTCAAAAAAATTATACAATTAAAAATGGCAGATTCCATTGCAATGACACATGCAAGGGCAATCCAGCCTTCTCACTATGGCCAGCATTAGTCCATAAATGAAGTTTTAATAATACAGTCGAAAGCTTTTCTCATATTACCAAATACTCCGACGTTACACAATGAGCGATATAAAGATCATGTTCCACTTGACAGATGAGGCACATCTGTAACGGATATTGAAGATTGAAGATGTGGGAAATAGGGTTTAAAAATATATGAAATATTGTATTGCATTCGATGAATATATTGCTGAAAAATTTAAATTTCATATTTTAATCAGTGCAGAGCAGTGTTGGCGTGAGGTCGTAGGTTCGATCCCTGCTGTGCAACAATGGGCTATCTAGGTGCGCATTTAACATTTGCTCGAACGGTGAAGGAAAACATCGTGAGGAAACCGGCTTGCCTTAGACCCAAAACTCGACGGCGTGTGTAAGGCACTGGAGGCTAATCACCTACTTGCCTATTAGATTTAAAAACGATCATGAAATGGATTCAGAAATCTGAGCCCAAGACCTAAAGAGGTTGTAGCGCCACTGATTTATTTATTTTGACCAGTTGTGTATTCTAATTTAAGAAAACCATCGTCAGGTGAACATCATATTCCTAATTCTATCCTTTTTCCGTCCGAACTGAGAAAACGCAGGAAATAAATTTTAATTTCAGTTTATACAACCATTGAAATACGTTTATTGGGTTAATGATTAGCAAAATTGAGTGGTTCAAACAACAAGCGTACAATTGATTGGAGAAACCGCCATAATTGAATAATAAACGGTAAGCCAGAAGCCATTAAATACTGAAACCAATAAAAATTCGCTTGTTTCCGAGTTTTCTTTTCCTCCGACAGATATATTCTCAATTCGAGAGAATGAAGCACTTTTCCAAGAATATGTTGAAAATTTTATTCTACTTATTTTTAAAATACGGAAAGACTTCCATTTCATATTTTATTTATGCTACCAACTAAGCAGACAATTACTGATAAATTGTATCTTGATGACAACTATCCTAGCTGATATGTTCGAGCAAAGCTTCGTCCGTGAACTATATATTGAGGTCTTTGGAGGGAGTCTTTATGTGTCGTGACATCACTGATTACATTTTTGAAACTAATGTCAATAACATATAATACACAATTTAATTGTATATACAATTGTATTAAAGTACTGCTATTAAAAATACTTGAGCTTATTTATTAATCCATGGGATTTAAAAGCAGGGTATTTAGTCAACATATCGCATCTGAAAGTAACAATCTCATAATCAGTCACTTTATAGATGAAACAATAATGAATAGTTTTGTAAGCTTTATAATCAAAACATGAATGTGTTCTAAGATTGTTTATCCACATTACCCTATGACAATGTTATATATACTTAAATATTAAACATCACTTTTTGGAAGTAAAATTCGATAGTGAAAGTAGGTATAAATAAATAAATAGCACTCGAAACGCCGTATTATGTTACTAATTTATTAATCTTATGTTTATATCACATATAAAAGTTTAATTAAATATGTTATTTCGCGTTATATATATTGTAGTAGTGGAACCTTATACAATATAACAACAATAAAAAGCAATGCGAATAAGCCTCCAACTGTGCAGCAATAAAATGCGTATTAATGAGTGTTTTAGCGTTCGCAATAAAACCGTCGGGAACTGCTCAACGACACATGGCTGTACCTATATAGCATTTGTTATTTATTCTAATTAAATGGAGGTTTCAGAGATATATATAGGCATATATATAGAAAAACGACTATTAGACTATTACGAATAAATCTAAAAAGTTTAATTTGTGATATAAATACAAAAATAATTTTGCTTAATATAATATTCTTCATGTACTTCTCTCTTCTGTTTGTTATCTCTCACTTGCTCTGCGGCCGAGTCAGCATTTGTGCTTGTCCGCGGGAGGTGAGAAGGAGCTAACATACCAAAGCCAGTCTCATCCCTCCAAGGGATCAAATACATCTCATCCGGCCCAGCCAAAAAAAGGCTGGGATATTGACGGAGCCAAGAGTGACGTGGCGAGAAAAAAGACCTGCACTCTTTTGACTCTTTTCTTTATTTAAATTAGTCTATTCATCAATTTGTAATTATTATAATTTATTAAGAAGGTCCAGTAAACTATATGATATAATTAAGATTAAATATAGTATTTCCGTAGCTATAACATATAATATATGGTTCGTAAATGATCAACCTCAATGTTGATCCGAATTCCGAAGGCTTTAAATATCTCGTAGCGCGTGTAGCAAATATTCGTGGTCGCTACGTGAGTGCTACGCCCTGGTTACTTTATTTTGCTTTTTTCATTTAGTTGGTTTATTTGGCACGTACGTGTGAAACTGTCAAAGCAGATGCTATTTCATTTCGAACTAGTGGTCGGCCCCGGGTTCATACTGATGACCTTTCTTAAATATTTAGCCCATATCGAGGAAGATACGTTAGTAAATTTCTATATCTCATATATAAAATTCTCGTGTCACAATGTTCGTTCCCATACTCCTCCGAAACGGCTCAACCGATTCTTATAAATTTTTTATGCATATTCAGTATGTCTGAGAATCAGCTACTGTCTATATTTCAAACCCTTAAGTGATAAGGGGAGTCTACCCCAAGACTTTTTATTTTACTTTTTAAACTATTTTTTTTACCCTTAATTTTCACTCCTCTACGTTCAACCCCAATTTTTTATAATGTAGATAGTTATTTTTGTTGACCTAAAAAAATGTTTCCTATAAATAATATACATGGCAATACAACGTTTGCTGGGTCAGCTAGTATTTATATAAATTAAAGTTAATTTATACGGGTTGCAGACCAAGAGCTAAGCTAAGTTAGTTTAGCTTAGCTGGCATAGCTGACGCAGTTTTCCATACTTGTGTGCAGACCGCAAACTATGCGAACTAAGCTATGGGAGCTAACTAAAATATGCGAAGCTATAAAATATGCGAAGTTAGTTGTGTATGCCGATGCGCAGCTACACGAGCTAAGCTAAGCCCCTCGCGCTACCCCGCACACCTTTGCACATACTATGCAACACTGACTGAGCTTTGGGTTAGCTGTTGGTGTGCACGCTATTTATTTCTAGCTTAGCTTAGCCTAGCTTGCTTGGCATAGCTTAGTTTAGCCTTGGCATAGCTTAGTTTTCGGTCTGCAACCGGCTTTAGGCATTCCTCACTTTCTTCACTTTACCCAACATAAAAAATTTAGTTATAATATTAAATCTGTATGTATGTTAATTTGTGTATGATCCATTTAAGAAGCAAGTGAGCTGAATTACGTAAGTAGTATGCATGTTTGTCCACACATTTCTCGAAAAAAAAACTAATATTTTAAAACTTAGGGATCAGTCAGTATCTATCATGTTTAGCAGTTGCGAAACATGGTTACCCACAAATTTTTCTAAATTACTTTTTAAAATATTCAAGAAAACAGACAGGTAGATATTTTCATCGATAAGAATTCCACCGTTGTGTTTACGTTAGGTAAAAATCAGAAATTGACTCAGAATTGCACATTCCTAGAATTCTACCACAAGAATATCTACAATATCTATGTAAAGGAATAGTATTTCGTTTAGTGTTGCTGTCGTGAAGTTTACAGACGGCTGACGAAGAATAGCTGGTTATTTAATTTTTATTATGAATGAACGTGATATTGTTCACAAAATGGAAGTGGAATATCTTCTGCAGTTACAATCAGTTCGATGACGCCATACCTACCATGTCTTACTCTCTTTAATTTGGAAGAATAAATACCTTCCTTCTTCCACTTGTTTTTAATGTGATTTCTGATTTCTAAACCACGTATTATATAGCCATCGTTAAATACATCTGGTAAGATTATTATAATATAAAATCTTATTATTTTGTAACTAAAAAGTATTTCAAATATTCTTAATAAAACAAATTTAATAAGTTTGGTCCCTGTGGCATATTAAGATTTTAATTTTTAAAAATTAAACTATTTTTGATTGACGCTTTTTTTTAATTTTAAGTAATTTGAATGTAAGAAGATGTAGAGCAGTGTTGGCCTTGTGGCTTCAGCGTGCGACTCTCATCCCTGAGGTCGTAGGTTCGTTCCCCGGCTGTGCACCACAGGACTTTCTATGTGCGCATTTAACTTGCCTTAGACCCAAAACGTCCACAGCGTATGTCAGGCACAGGAGGCTGATCATCTACTTGCAGAAATCTGAAGCCCAGGCTTAGAATTATTTTATTTATTTTATTTGAATGTAAGGTAATTAAATAAAATTACATTTTCAAATTTAGACATAGACATATCATTTATTACAAAAAAGAACACACACACATAAACACACATAATAACAATAATCAAATAAAAAAATTAAGTAAAAAATATAATGGGAGATACATAAAAAAACCTTTTCCAATTCGGTTCGTTTCAAGTGTGTAATGCGTGTGTGCTGTGGCTGTAATTGGCCCTGGCTCAGCATTATTATAATTTAAGACAATTTGATTTATTGTCTTATATTTAGGTAATATTTTGTTAAAATTAAAATGGTCCATTAGGTTTCAGACGGACGGTATAAAAGACTTGATGAAATTAACGCGTCCGTCGTGAATCTTAATCAAATAATTACTTCGCCCTACTGACCTGACTTGTACTTCGTCTTCATCTCTACTAACTTACTTTTGGCAATCAGGTACTTTGGTAATGAGTATATTTCAATAGAAAGGTAGAATATATATATCGTTGAGTCATTGATCCATAGGAATCTGAATTAGGTTAATCGATTGTAAGATAGCCAATCAATAACGTTTATACTATTCTAATTGTATAATTTGTATGACATACATACAATATACATACATATATATATACCATATATTTTTAATAATCAATGCTACAAGAGATTTACTTATGCCACGTCAAAAAAAGTCAAAAATCATATAGGTAACACAATGTACACTTATGAACGTCAAAAAATAAATAAACATTAAATGCTTCTAATTTTACATTTACTGCCAGTTCTCAAATCAAGGGCGTAGAACGGAATAGAAGAACTGGTGGTGATTCAATATAAAAAAAAATTTTGAGAAAAAGAAAATTCTATTTATTATTCTATATCCAATTTCCTGTTTATCATTAATCGATTTTTGTATTCAGATTATAAGCAGATTTAAAAACTACTAGATATTTGAACCTCGAACGTACAAGAATCTATTGGATAACTTTACTATTCAAGGAAATAATAAAAATGTGATCAAATTTCAATGTTTAACATATTTTTAAAGGTGTGCAGTTTGTACCATAAATCACAGAGCCAATAAAAATTTCTCCAGCGCGCTATCAATATTTCTGGGAAATTCATAGAGATATAGAATGGAGCGAAGCAGACGTTGCTGGCACGTGGGTTATATTTCACCAAATCGTGTAACTAGATATGTTAGGAATTGTATTGTGAATTGGGTTTATAATTCTTACATATTATAAAATGATTTCGCAGATTGCGTGATTCCTGAGAACGGTTTAGGTGGATTAGTCAGTGTTGGCCTAGTGGCTTCAGCGTGCGACTCTCATACCTGAAGTTGAAGGTTCGATCCCCGGCTGTGCACCAATGGACTTTCTTTCTATGTGCGCATTTAACATTTGCTCAAACGGTGAAGGAAACCGACATGTCTTAGACCCAAAAAGTCGACGGCGTGTTTCAGGAACTGGAGGCTGATCACCTACTTGCCTATTAGATTTAAAAATGATCATGAATCTGAGGTCTTGACCTAAAGAGGTCGTAGCACCACTGATGTATTTTTTTATTTATTATTTTTTGAAAGTTCGCAAAAAATCTTACGAAATCCACGTAATAAGTAAGACCGCCCAAATAGGTTGTTTTGATTTATTCATTGCATTTGATCGTGATAGTGGAATTTACTGAATCAATATTTTCAGTAATTCCTAATAATAACACTTTATTTACATCACAAAACATGATAATAATAAAATTAAAAAAATGAATACAAAGGATGTAATATGTGCTTCTTATTATGAATTTAGACAGATTTGAAAAAAACGAGTACGACGTGTAGGTATGTTATATTGTTGGAATATGACAATACTTAAGAATTATAATGCGTGGGATACTTTGAGAACTTTCATTTTTAACAAACTCGCTTCAATAGATTCATCCTCTCATAATGTGAGAAGATAGATTCTATTTTAAGAGATACTTTTTAAGTACTTACATCGTAATACTTTTAATAAGATTTATTATTATTGGGGTGATATAAAGTGTAACTAGGAAAACTTTGCCATTTCTGCGACAGTTTAGGGAAAAATTGTAACTTTTGAACAGCTATTGTTAAAGTTCGCGAGTTACTCAACCGGACCAGCGACACGAATTCCCACTTATGTGTTATGGGCTTGGCTTTACTACGAATAATTCTCATTTAAAAAGCTATTTGACAAACTATCAAAATATGGTTTTGATAACACTGTAGTGAAACTATAAAACAAGCAAACAAAACACACTTTTTAAACAAAATATATTTGAAGGAATTTGCTTAAGACTTAGTAAAGGATTTCAATTATTAAGAAAGAGCAACAAAGATTCGTACCAAAAAATCTATTGATAACAATTTTACAATCAACAAGTGACCTACTTCAAAAAACTTTACATTAAAAAAAAAAACAAATTTTAATTACGATAAAAAAACAATAAATTTGGTTTGAAATGGGATAATTTTTAATGATTTACATCACAACACACGTAATTTAAAATAAATAGAAGGAAAATTTATGAAAGATAATTTATCGAAATATTTTTATTACATAATTTTTACGTAACGAAGAACTAATGCAAATGAAAACCGATTTGCTTAAACGCTTTCTTTATATATATAGGAGATCAGCCTTATTCATGACGTGGTAGGTCTCACAAGTTATTACCTCTAGAGTCTAGAAGCTATCCTTCACAGAGAGAGAATCCATTGGTGGCAGATGGCATATTTTCGCTTTATTCAATCCTATAATTGGAAAATACACTATTACTTAACAATATTTAAATTATTTAATTATTTTTAAATTTTACACGTACAATGTAATGTAAAGTAATTTGTACCTAAGTGTAGAGTTAAGTTGAATTTGTGTGTTTGTGATACATTTAAAAAAAGTGCGTGCGTACAAAGTACACAATATGTCAGAAGTGATACTTCTTTGTAAATTAATTATTGAGTAATTAAGCTGCCCAAATGCAAGAATTTAACTTTGCCAGTCTTTCTATATTAATGAATGATACTAAGGCTTATTAAAAACCAGAATTAAAATTAGTTGTTGATAATATGTATATAGAAATACCACCATAAATGTGGTAACAATTACCAAATAATGTAACAAATTCATTATTATCCTAATTGCTAACTTATGTCCACATTTTCTAAAATAGCAAACTGGGTCTTAGCAAAAAAGGTCTTGGTTCTGTGCCCTTATAAAAATACAAAACCAACAAAAAAATGCTAATTTAGTTACTTAATAAAAAAATTCATTAATATTAAGAACACCATCGGTTTTCAAGTATGAATAATTGCACCACAATATTATACTAGCACATCTTTATTAAAGAAAAAAAAATCGACAAAAACGCTGCACATCTTCGTGACGTTCCGTAAAAAAATTTACCCTCATGCGTCTAAAGAAGTTTCACTTCAAAAACAATCTACACACACCTACAACCTTTTTTCCAATAAACTACATATTCTACGTAATTTTAACGTTCGCAAATCTATTACTGAAAGAAAGAGACATACTCCCAATCATTTATAAAGAATGTATTGTACCTGAGACATTACAGCAACAATTTTCTATTCCCTGATCCCATTGAATGAAGCAAAATATGCTCCATTAGAGGCAATCGGCACCCCTTTGCTGAGCACTGAAGCGTATCGCACACAATAGGCTAATAAATATACATCAGTATGCCTTCAATTCATTTATTAGGCGAACTATTGATGTGTTTATTGCTTGGCTTAGCTTTTAATTAATTAAAGGGTAAGACAAGTTAAGGTCAAGTTACTACTTTTTCACATATATTTGAAGATATAGAAAGTGCTGCTCAAATCAATTAACAATGGCAAAATTCCATGAATTGGGGTTCGAATTGCTTCCTCATCCACCGTATTCTCCAGATTTTGCCCCCAGCGACGTTTTCCTGTTCTCAGATTGTAAGATAATGCTCCCTAGATATAAATTTTGCGCTGATAAAGAGGTAATCGCCAAACTAAAGGATATTTTGAGGCTAAATACCGCTATATTGTTCTATCGCTCTGGAAGGAAGAATATTGAACATCAAATCAAATTCTCTCAAAATAAATATTTTTCTATCTTAGTGTACGAACTTTTTAGTCCACCTAATAGGTAACGTGTAACCTAACGGAGCAGTGTTGGCCTAGAAGCTTCGTGGCTTGAGGTCGTAGGTTCGATCTCCGGCTGTGCATCAATGGACTCTCTATGTGCACATTTAACATTCGCTCGAACGGTGAAGGAAAACATCGTGAGGAAACCGACATGTCTTAGACCCAAAAAGTCGACGGCGTGTGTCAGTTACAGGAAGCTAATAACCAATTAGATTTAAAAATGATCATGAAACAGATTCAGAAATCTGAGGTCCAGACCTAAAGAGGTTGAGCGCCACTGATTTTTAATAAGGTAACGTACACTTTTGTTTTTGAATAAAACATTAAATTCAACAAACGTAAAGAAACTTTCAGCTTTTTAATCAACAATTTTATGCAATAGGCAAGACGAAATCATTTATTGACAGATTTAGAACAATAAGGAACTATTCCACTTAACGACTATATAATATGTCGAAGGAATGGCGCTGGTGTGAGCTGTCATTATTTGTCACAAAACTCGTGAATTAACAACGTCGAAGTCTTATACGTTCAAAACCGTTTAAACAAGTGGTTTATTTGACAATGTTGCTAGATCTATAGTATTAAAAATTCTTAAAAAAATATAACGTACTTTCTTTGAGTACTAGGCGTAATTTGATAGATTGTGTCACTATAAGAAAAACATGCGATCAGATCTTCTTGAACTCATAACATTCATTGTTCTCTACGCTCACACACCTTCCGACTCCCAGAACCAACATTGGGTTCCGCGAACCTCTTCACAGGATGTGTTCTGCTTTGGATTCTGCCACTAACATTGACCCTTTTTCGCACTCCTCTATTGCATCATTTAAAAATAACTTAAAACAACTATCATTGTCCTATTCCTGTTATCTTTCTTAATTATTATTGCTACTAGTATGTTTGTCGTTCTCCGGATTTATAAATTTTGTGCTGTCATGTTTTGTTTTGCTTTGCTCTGTATCATATTCTTTTATTAGTGAAACTTTTTGTGGATACATCCAATGTGGTTATTTTGTTTTAATTTTTAACTTTTTTTATTGTATAGAAAAAAATAAACGACTATCAAATAGTCGTTAGTCCTCGTTCCTGTGACTCATTATCATATATTTAATCAAGAAAGAATGGAATTCATCAATAAAACAAATGAAGCGCTACGAATTTATTTATTAAAATCTCAAAGGAAATGAAACCTTAATAATGTTAAACTGTAACGTTCACAATAGGTACATTTTTATGCTAATTCCATTCACATATCACAATGTAGAGGAAAAATAGAAGTATGCCAGGCGCGTGTAGTAATTCCCTCTTGCGCCATAACGGTGTATCTAAAATTGCTTATTTATCAGAGCCCAAATTATTTACGTTCAAAGGATATAAAAAATTACACGAAAGGTAACCTATTCATTTTTAATTTTATGTGAAGTTCATCATTATGTAGGAAAAGGTAATTCGCAGTTAAATTGGATATTTGAAGGACTCATAACTATGAATATCCCTTTATTTATGCACAACTGTGTAGATTTTTGTTTGAACCGCTTTTGAAGTTATACTTCTTTAGGCGCGTTATGAAAAATTTATGAGGGTGAAATTTTACGATGCGCGCGCACCGTGACACAAAATTAACAGAATGAAGTTAGAAGCAAGTTGTATATTCTAGTATTTTTATATTTAGAACACGTGTTTCGTAACAGTACAATTAAACAGTGTGAATAAATAAATATTATGTTGGTGTTTTTATTAAATCAATATCATATACGACGATGATTGTATTTACTACTAATAATTTTATTGATTAATTTAATATTTATCGTTAATCAGTACTGCATTTTAGTAATTTTTTTTCCATACGCCAAAGAAGTATAACTTTTAACGCGTGTACAATAAGTACACACACACTTTTTTTTTGTTTATATGAGTTATGGCTAGACATCGGATTATATGCACTATCAAAATGCCAAAATATGCATGCAAATATGCACTAAAAAAGGGCGAAATATGCATAAAATATGCACAATAAAAATGCAATTAGAATAAATAAAACTAATAATTTATTACATAGAATTAATTAATAAACTTATTTATTATAATTCTTGTGACAGTAAACAATAATATATTTTTCCAAGTTTTCTTGAGCAAACTTGTGACGTTTGTCACTTAATATTAATTTATAGGCTGAAAATGACCTTTCTACGTCAACTGACGTTACCGGACAGAACTTAAAATTTGGCGCCATTTCTGCAGAGACCTCTTCAGGCAGACTTTGTCCGGTGCCGTTGATAAACGCGTCAATTTTCTTTATCCCTTCAAAACCGGGGTTTTTATACAAAACTGCATTTAATTTGCCACGAACTTTTTGCGATAGTGAACTCGGAAGGGCGTTACTCTGTTTAATAATTTTTTCTATTGTTTCCAAGGACTGGCATAGAGGAAAGTTTTTTGTTTCTAATTTCTCAATCGCATCGGGTATATTACTGAAATGTGTTGAGATAATAGCAATATTTTTTTTTATTAATGGATCCTCAAATGCCAGCTGGCTTGAATTGATTGCAATGGCATCTGATCTGTCAAATTTTTTAACAACTTCTTTTATTGCTTCGAAATTTTCCGCATAAAACAATACGGCTTTCAACCAAGTTCCCCATCGTGTTAATATTGGCTCTGGAGGTAGTGGTATGTTTGGTAGTTGCTCTGTATATGCTTGTACTCGCGATGGTGCTTTTAAAAAAACTTTTTTTGTAGAAGAAATCAATTTATTGACTATCCCGAACTCGTTTCTAATCTCTTCCGCAACTCTATGTAATCCGTGGGCTAGACAGGTGATGTGAAGCAATTTCGGGTAAAACACTTTCAGAGCTTGACCAGCTTTCACCATATAAGGCGCAGCGTCAGAAACAAAAACACATATTTTCTCGTCAATAGAAGAATCAGGAAATAGTGATCTGATGGACTCATTTATGAACCGGGCGATAGTAGAATGGTTTGTTTTTTCTAGGATCTTGCAAGCAACCAAATGAGGAGCGGACGGCTCTTTAGATAATTTTCCAACAATTAGATTCGCTATATATCGTCCACATGAATCTGTCGTTTCATCAGCCGATATCCATAGAAGATTATTCGAGAGATCGGCACGTATTTCACAAAGTACCTCGTCGTAGATAATTGACAGGTAGTTTTTTCGAATTGTAGACTCTTCGGGAATTATCTGATTAGTGCAATATTTCTTAAGAAATTTTCGGCATACTTCGTTATTTAATTGGTGGAAAGGAATATTGCAAGCGACAAATAACTCACATAAATCTTTATTGAATTCTATTTTATTTGAAGTATCCGAATTAGAAGTTGAGATATGGGGCAGTAGTTGTTGTCGACTTCTTGTAGGTTTCTGTCTTGCAGCTAAATGGGAAGCAGTACTCACATGTTGATCGATTTGGTATTTTTTTGATGAAGGTATTCGCTTTTCACAAATCTTGCAGAAAATCACAGTACCATCAGTCGTAAATTGACCTGGGTAATTTTTTATCCAAGATTCCATTAAAATATGGGTATTTTTTTTTACTGGCGGCATTATTTCAACAAAAATAACATTCAGATGCAGCGAGACAAAACAATTGAATTGCGTTAGGCGCGTAAATGAAGCAGTGACTGTCGTATGCCCCTCTCCCGCACGCATACCGATTACCGCATCCCGTCTACACAGTATTGTGCGCCGACCACTGCGAGCCAAGACAGTCGCGTTAGCGCGCTAGCGCGAGGCAGTTCGTCAATTTGTTGCGCTCGCCGAGTGTGTACGAGGCGAACGAGTCGACTACATAATAAATACAACATGCCAAACACGTATACCTAACTATTGAAATAAGCACTATCAATGAAAAAGTACCAAAATATGCAATAATGCTGTAAAAATAGAATTATATGCATTTGCATATGCAAACATGCAAATGCATATAATCCGATGTCTAGTTATGGCTATTTGTTGTGTGACAAACAAACTTATTCAACAAAGTATTACTTTTTATTTAATATAAATTTCTTCAACAAGAGCTATGAATCCGGCATAATAAACGACAGGGCTCACGGGTGTATATTTTGATAAATTTGTGCAGTGACCATTTCTATTCACACAACCGATTGTTGTCATTAAGTGGGTCAAACTGGACCCGATATTATGCACTGTTTTTAATAACTCAGATTAACACTGTTTTATTGAGTACCTACAAGTTTGACGTCAATAATAACATTTAAAACATGAAGGTAGGCACAAAATTAAAATGTACAATGACCAAACAAGTGACCATGCGTCGCTTAGCTAACAATACCGCACAAGTCATATTTTAGCCAAATGACGTTTTTTACACCATTCGATAGATTACTTTCCCGCGCGTCTAATGAGCTCTCGCTAGAGGTAATATCGTCCAATAAGAGCGCGTTATTCAAAAACTAGTAACACAACACAACTCATTGGCTGCGCTAACACCGCGCAAGTCATCATAACGCCATAGTAATTTGGCCGTGCCACGTCGCACCTTATAAGATCGTTTGTCGTTTTTAAAAAAGCGGATTTTTTGTAACGGCCAGTCCACTGATGTAGTTTAAAGGTAAGGTAACTTAAATAAAACATAGTGTAATGTCCTGCTTCTTGGACTGATTTACGGCTCACCAACACCACAACACTTGTACAAACATTCTACACACAACCGCTCCGTTCGGATGTCGGATTACGACTGACAGTCTGACAAGTGACGTAGGCGCATGAGACAACCAAGTAACACTTTATTTAGTCAATACACTACATCCCTTTTTTGTTTTATTTGTTTTTATTGATTATATCTCTCTGATTACTCATTAATGTAACTTGGATGTAATGTGATGGATTTTACATGAATCAAACATAATTAATGAAATTAAAGTTTTATGCAGCTACACTAGGGTTAAGTTCCGACATTGATTTCCTCGTCGTTAACTTCATTTCTTTTCAGACATTCCATTCCCCTTGAACTCTTTTCAAATGTACAACGTCCCTTCTTCGAGTTTGACCGATTTCATCGTTTCTTACCGTGATATCTCCTCCTTTCGTGATTTCCACCGTGTGTGTTTCTGGATTTATTTATTTTATTTTTATTTATTTCCTTTATTCATATTTTTATATACACTATGTCTCCTGGTATTAAATCACACTATCCAGCCTTCCGTTTATCGTATCCGATTTCTTTTCCTATTTGTTTTTTTTTTTCTCTATCCTTAACCTTAGTGTCTAGTGCTGTCCTCTCAATTGTATCGTTTACCATAGGTAATTTATCTCTAAACTTCCTTTTGAAAAAAAGTTCTGATGAGGTTCTTCCAGTAACAGAATGTGTTGTATGTACATGGTTAAATATTTCAGTAAACTTTCCTTCCAGTCTTTATTTTCAGCTATACTTATTTTAAGACGTTTAAGTATGACACAGTTTTGTCTTTCGACCTCTCCGCTTTGTCGCAGCCAATATGGTACTGTATTGAAAAGAAAAATGTTTATTTCTGTTAGAAATGATTTAAACTCTTCGCTGAGTAACTGTCTTCTATTATCTGCAGTTATTGATTTACTAATCGACTGAATATTCCTTTAAGTTTGGCTACAATTTCAGTAGAGGTAATTTTGCGACAAATCTTCACTTCTTTATAATATGTGGTCACCACTTGTAATGAATTGCGATATCAATCCAAAGCACTTCTGGAAACTCACGCCGTTTTCTAGGGTTTTGTGGACATGGTGCAGATACTAGAGTACATCCTTTACAGGCTTTAACAATTTTATCAGCCTCTGTCGCATCTAGGCCACCAGACTTTCATACGAAGTCTCGCCTTCATTGACACGATACCGGGATGTCCCTCGTGAGCTGCATCCAAAACTCTTATACGGAGTGGCGAGGGAACCACAATTCTCATTCCTCTCAATATACCCTCATGAAAACAAAGTTCATTTTGTAAGATTTTATACAACTTCACATCGTCGTTCCATATGTTCCGATATAAACCCTCTTTCACGATTAATATTTTCCTATCGTCCATTGTGCATGACGAATGTGATTGTCTTCCAATTTTATCAGGGATTTCTCCGCATTTTTGCTTATTTGTTGTCTCGACAATGAGTCGGCGATATTGGTTTTCCCTGGTTGGTAAACTATTTTATAGTCGTACGATTGTAAGCGCATAACCCATCTCTCTATCCAGGCTGCACATGGTTTAGATTTAGGACCAAATATTACCTCCAACGGCTTGTGATCTCTTATAAGTTCAAATTTTTTACTATAAAGGAATATGTGGAAATGTTCCACCGCCCACACGAGAATTAACGCTTCTTTTTCTGTCTGGCAATAGCAGCGTTCACAGTCAGTCAGAGTTTTGTGGCCATATGCAATAATCCTGGGCTCACCTTTGGAATTAGTTTGAACTAAAACTCCACCTAAATCCACAGGACTAGCATCTGCTATGACAATCGTACGATCGCTAACATTATAATACCCTAAGCTAGGAATATTTGTCATGATTTCCTTCAACGACTTAAAATACCCCTTTTGTTCTGGTCCCCAGTTTTCGGTTACACGATATGAGAAACATGAGTCTCTTGTATCTTAATAAGCCTTTACTGGTTATAAAGGTGGTTGTTTCTTGAAGCAGGCTCTATGTATTCAAGTTGGTAAATGCATCTTTAATATCCAATATTGTAATTGTATTCTGCACCGGCACTACAGGGGACACCCATTTAGAAGAACCCACTAGCGGCTCTATAATATCCCTATGTTTAAGTTCTTCTTCCTGTCGAAACGACCTTTTTTTTTTTTTTTTGATCATGTCTATATTATTATAATATTTCCACTTTCCGCTTCAACGTCTGTTTCGTTCGGCAGTATCATCTACCGAATCCATGTACAAAATTATTTAATTTATCAAAGTCCCTTTTAGATTTACTATCCATCCTGTTTACTTCTTGATTCTCATTTGATTTCAGTGGGTATTTAAAGTCGTCTAATTGTTTATTAACAACTTCAAGAGTATTTGCTTCGGTGATTACTTGCTCTAATGTAATTTCATCCCCAATCTGTGATATCGTTTTTCTCTGTCCGGGTAGAAAACATTTTTTCGTTATTTGGTCGATAATGTTTTCGTCTCTGTCGGCAAACTGACATTTATCAGCTTGTTTTCCCAGTCTCACCAAAAATTTAAATTTTTTCGTCAGGTTCTTGTTTAAGGAGCCTGAATAATATGTCTCTCGTATACTTTGTTCTGTATTGGTGCAAACTAGGCATCAAGTTTAGATATTGCTACTTCAAACACGTCTTTGCCTTCAGTTGGTTCGACGGAGCTAACTCCAGGAATGTTGTAAAACACTTCCTGTAAGTCTAGCCCGCCGAAATGTAGAAGAGAGACCCTTTTCTTTACGTCTTCGTCAATGTTAGACGCTTCGAGGTAAATGAATAGTGCTCGTTTCCATCGCTCCCATCGTGCACCCATTGAGGTAGATTTACCGTTACAGTCGAACTATTCCAGTAAAGGAGTGACATCTTTGGAGCGACCAGGAATTTATCAATTTAATGATTCAGATATCTATGTATCTGCAGTTAGATTTGATCTCAGATGCTTCCATCTCGTATCAATTTAATGATCGGATTATATTTTTATCCGCATAAAGCTACTTAAGCCGTCCATACCAACAAACGTATAAATTTAATTATCAGATTTTGAATCTGCTAAGTTTGTAGATTTTATCTTAGATGATCTTGTATGAATTTAATGATCGGATTATATTTTTATCCGCATAAATCTACTTAAGCTGTTCATAACCAACAAACGTATAAAATGAATTATCAGATTTTTAATCTGTTAAGTTAGTACCCACTAACATACAATAATAATTTTATTGTAAAGCTTTTATTTTATTTATTGGTATCAATTTAATGATCAGAATTTTAATCTGCTTTTATTTTTATTTACTGATATCAATTTAATGATCAGACTTTTAATCTGCTTTTGTTTTTATTTACTGGTATTAATTTAATGATCAGACCTTTAATCTGCTTTTGTTTTTATTTACTGGTATCAATTTAATGATCAGACTTTTAATCTGCTTACATTTTTATTTACTGGTATCAATTTAATGATCAGACTTTTAGTCTGCTTTTATTTTTATTTACTGGCATCAATTTAATGATCAGACTTTTAGTCTGCTTTTATTTTTATTTCCTGGTATCAATTTAATGATCAGACTTTTAGTCTGCTTTTATTTCTATTTACTGGCATCAATTTAATGATCAGACTTTTAGTCTGCTTTTATTTCTATTTACTGGCATCAATTTAATGATCAGACTTTTAGTCTGCTTTTATTTTTATTTACTGGCATCAATTTAATGATCAGACTTTTAGTCTGCTTTTATTTTTATTTACAGATATCAATTTAATGATCAGACTTTTAGTCTGCTTTTATTTTTATTTACAGATATCAATTTAATGATCAGACTTTTAGTCTGCTTTTATTTTTATTTACAGATATCAATTTAATGATCAGACTTTTAGTCTGCTTTTATTTTTATTTACAGGTATCAATTTAATGATCAGACTTTTAGTCTGCTTTTATTTTTATTTACAGATATCAATTTAATGATCAGACTTTTAGTCTGCTTTTATTTTTACTTACAGATATCAATTTAATGATCAGACTTTTAGTCTGCTTTTATTTTTATTTACAGGTATCAATTTAATGATCAGTTGGGTTCCAACTGCTTTGAGTAGATACTTCCTTTTGTTTTACAGTATTAATCACAAGAACATAGTTTTAATTAATTTATTGAACCAGATCCAATTAAGGGTCTTTGTTAAATCTGCGTTAGTTAGGTAGACAGGTACCTACCGATTTAACGGTCAACGGTTGTAAATAAACCTTGCTATTATTTTTATTATTATTTTTTTTTTTTTAGACAAATAGAAACACCACTAAACACAAGCATAATCTTAGTATATATAAATTACTGGTCACATTGTTTGTCCGCTATGGACTCCTAAACTACCGAACCGATATCAATCAAATTTGCACACCGTGTGCAGTTTGATCTTACTTAAAAGATAGGGTACATCTCAATTTATACCCGCAATATTATTTTATTGCAAAATATTTGTTTCTTATTTAATAGTCACCATTCTAACAGATGGCGCTGTGTTAAAAGTACCAACGTTTCATATAATTCTATCAACGTTTCTACAATTTAATGGCATAAGCACCATAAAGCATGGTGGTCCCCATGATTGGTGTTCTCGTACCGTTTCCCTTGAATAGTTTACTACTTTGTAATATAACAAAAACCTTAGCCACAGCAACGCTTGGCCGGTCTACTAGTACAATATATTTCTATCACTATGTAGGTAGGTGCTACAAAACAATCGTACATTCAATGTAGGTGCCCGTAGTTTAGATTAGATGAACCTATAGGTAATTATTTGTTTATATCCTTAGCTCAGTAATTGCAGAGGTTTGTTGCTTACTGTTTAAATGTAGGCACGACAATATTAAATATTGTAATACAAATTCATATTTCCCGTCAACAATAAAATTATCTACATTCGTTCAGAAGTCAAGAAGCAACTGTTTCTGCTATCAATAGCTAATGATTAAAACAACCGGGTCATAGTAAATTATAGGCAAAGGACTCTGGGAATGACGTCACTTGTTTACTGCACCGTATCTTTCCCTTTTGTTTTTGTTTTACTAATGTGTACTCACTTTTTTCCTCGTCGCCACATGTAATGTCCTGCTTCTTGGACTGATTTACGGCTCACCAACACCACAACACTTGTACAAACATTCTACACACAACCGCTCCGTTCGGATGTCGGATTACGACTGACAGTCTGACAAGTGACGTAGGCGCATGAGACAACCAAGTAACACTTTATTTAGTCAATACACTACACATAGTATTCATATTTTATCTATTAAAATACGTCATACGATTGCTTTTAAAAACATGAATACTTAAGCGGTGTTGGAATGAACAGTTTCGTTGAGTTAGGCGGTTTTCTCTTTACTTGGTTTCGATGTCTGAATGACTTACAATGTACTTCTGTGTTGAGTTTCTGACTGCTGCGGTATTCATCGATATAATTAGCGATTTTTACGCAGTTTTTTAATGATTACTATATCGTAATTATATTATATTTTACTTCAGAACACGAAAATGGACAAAATGGTCGATAATGATACCACGCCTGATGACTTTTCAAGAGTTGACGCTCAATGTAAAGTTATTACTTTACGTGACTTACAAAAGAGACATAGAGAAAAAATGTTATTAAATACATTGGGTATTAAAGAATGGTTTGTCCGATACTGGTTGATAACGACAGATTGTGCTATGCCACCGCCTTCTGAGATTTCTCGGAATGTAGATTGCTCCAAAAAGAACTCTGATGGTCACGAGCGTCTACAGCAATTATAGATAGCCTGCCGAAGATGCCATCGTCTACTGTCGAGCAAACTCATCCAGACGATACCTAGAACCAGTATTTCATACCATGGCACAATTAAACAAAGAATACGTCAGTAAATGCGAATTAGATTCCTTAAAATGTCTTAGTCGTAGGGTTTTTGACAATGTATTCTTAAAACAGAATCTTAGTCTGTTTCATCCCAAAAAAGATCAATGCGATGTATGCTGTGGTCATAAAGTTGGAAATATAAACGATACTGAAATTGCAATACATCGCGATAGGAAAGACAAAGCTAGAAAAGAAAAAGACACTGACAAAAAATTGGCAATAGAAGGAAAAACGTGTCATGTATTTACGCAAGATGTTCAATCAGTAAAATTTGCTCCCTACCTTCAGGCTAGTGCCATATACTACAAGACATTTTATCTGTTCACAATTTTACCATGTACAATTTGTCAACACATGAAGCTTGCTGCTACTGGTTCGATGAATCAAATGGCTCCCTTGAAGCTTCTGTTTTCGCATCGTGCATTGTGGATCAACTACAGATAATTTTAAATAGAAAATTACTACCGGTAATATTGTATTCTGATGGCTGCTGTGCACAAAATCGAAATTCCATCTTAAGTAATGCTCTTCTGCGTTTATCCATCGATAAAAAAGTTAAAATAACTCAAAACATCTTAGAAAAAGGTCACACGCAGATGGAATGCGACTCTGTGCACAGTGCCATCGAATGTAGATTAAAGGGAAAAGAAATTTACCTTCCTTCCCAGTATGCGAATATAACAAAGACAGCTAGAGATAACTCAATGCCATATGAGTCTCGATTATTAGAATTCTCTTTTTTTACCAATTTCAGTAAGGATTTAATTTACAAAACCATTCGTCCGGGCAGAAAATTCGGAGATCCCACTATTACCGATTTAAGGGTATTAAAATATAAACCAGATGGAACTATTTGGTATAACTTTGACGAACCTTTGCAGCCGTTGCCTCAGCGTCCAATGAAAATTACCAATGTAAAACCTTTAGAAGAGCTGCCGAAATTATTTTCTGAAAGACTGCCAATTTCCCAAAGAAAATATAAGGATCTCCAAGATTTAAAGGCAGTGATACCTTCGAACTGCCACGCATATTATCATGAGTTACCTTATAAAAATTAAATATTTTTCATCCATAAACATTTTGTATTATTTTTAGAAGTAGGTTAAGTATTCGAAGTGTTCTTATTGTCTTATATTGTTTGTGTTAAATGTACCATTTTATTAAAGTTTTTGAGAGTTTAGAATTATTAGAAGTTATGGAAAAAATTACCTAAATTACAAAGCAAACCACCTCTGGTTTCCATTGTAACTTAGATAATTTTATTGATCTCAGTAGGTAAGTAGTTGATCTCGTCAAACAGTACAGTCGTAAAAGTCAGTGAGTTCCTATAATATATTATAATATTAGCGAACCCGGCAAGGGTTGTCCTGTTGGAATAAGAAAATAAAACGGCAAAGAAATGTGTTTTTTTTTTTGATAAAAAGCTAATTTAGCAATCTTTTTTTATTTTATTGAAGTTAATAATTAGTTTTATAAAACTGTTTTTATTTCGATAGTTTTTCATAGAAAATTTTCTATGAAAGACTTATAGAGCTTAAATATAAAAGGTAAAAACACCGCGTAAGTCTTTATTTTGTTAGAGTAAAACTGCTCAAGTCTTGAAAATGACCTAATAAGACGATATTTCTTTTATTTGTTTTTATAGTTATCATGCTTAACTAAATACAATATATTAAATTTTTTATCATGCATGTATTGTAAAAAATGTTAAAGTAATACAGTTTTTTGTCTCTCCTGAAAACTAAGCAAATCTGACTTATGCGGTATTGTTAGCTAAGTGACCATGGCTCTTCAGACATTACATTTACAAGTCGTCGGAAATATCTGCGAACCTGGCTTAATGACGTCATACAAACTGGAGAGATAGCAAAAAAATTGAAGATGTAAAAATAAAAAATATTTTATTTGTGTACTTATTTTTATTGATACTCGTACTATGTATAGTCCTACCCATCTTACATACAGCACTAAATAGGTAGTTTATGTAATATTTCACCAAACAGAGAAACAATAAACACTAAAATGCGATTACGAAAGCAAGAATAATACACGTGCGTCGGCAACGATTGCGTTGGCAACGGTACTGGATAGGCGAAAACGGGGCGGGGTGCGGGGAAGCGCATTCCAGCGAGGTTCGCAGATATTTAAGGCGCGTAATAATTGTGTGTATTGCGATGTTTATTAGTATAATGTAATGCGCAGAGCATTCTTACTTGGGGAAACTTGGGGATCGTGGTCACCAACCAGATGGACCGATCAAGTGAAAGTCATCATTCTCTTATATACCGGTGGAAACAGACTGTCCACTCCAGATATTTATTTTCTGACCACGACGCTCAATCATGAGCTACCGACTCAAAAGTGAAAGAGAAAAACCATGTAAGAAATGTCTTTCCTAATACGATTATTTGGATAATTTATTGAATCGCGAGGGTGATACTATTATTAGGCTGTTATTTTTGGACCCGGATTACCAGGGTATCATAGAGGGTCGGGCGGTTAATGTTTCAAGTGAAATGCTAAGCGTGTTTTTGTAAAAGGAGCTTAACTAAGTGAGATGTTGTGGCAGGTGGAACCTTTTGTACGACGTTATTATACAATTATTTTCTAAACAATAGTTCGGGTAGTTCTAACCAAATTAACAACTTAAGTAAACACACATGTGTGTGTTCGATCGATTATGTACTAATGGGTTTTTCTTTATGTGTGCATTACTGTGCAGAAATACTGGTACAGTTCATAAAAACATCAGAGACTGAGTGTCTTGGAGACTAAAATAGAAGATGTGTGTCACGCAAAGACTACTGATGACCTATTTGGTACCAGTACGGATGGCATATTATATATTATGTCAGCCGTGCGTAAGTTATTGTGAAGTATGCGTCAAACCGTTATCTTGCGATACCTATAATACGTACAAACTTCGGCAAAAAAATGTTTACCTACGAAGGCGCACGGCTCGCATAGGCACACACACAAATATATTACTTCTATTATTCATTGAAAGCTATACTAACTTATTCAATGTTAGGCAAAATTACTTTTAAATTAATTTCTTATAATTACTTTTAATTCATATTTCATTGGGTCCTTTTAAGTTAATTGCAGGAACGGCTATCTTTTTATTGTGATTATTTTTAGAACACCAATAATGTAATGTTGATCTTAAGTATTGACTAAATAAGGTGTTGCTTGGTTGTCTCATGCGCCTACGTCACTTGTCAGACTGTCAGTCGTAATCCGACATCCGAACGGAGCGGTTGTGTGTAGGACGTTTGTACAAGTGTTGTGGTGTTGGTGAGCCGTAAATCACTCCAAGAAGCAGGACATTACATGTGGCGACGAGGAAAAAAGTTCAGCTAATCTAAACTACGGGTGAGGTCTAAATTCGGTGAGGAGAACATCGTGAGGCCACGAAAAGTATTAAAGTAAAAAATTGACGATATATGTCAGGCACAAGGGGCTGATCAACGTCTTATCTATAAAAAATAACTAATTAAAAAAATTATGCAGCATTTCGAGGCCAAGAGCGCAGCACCGCTCGGTTGTTTTTTGTTAGATATACCAAAATAAAAATAAAATAAAATATGTTTATTATGGAACATAAGATACATGTATCACTTATTCCACGTCATTAAATTTGAAGGCATCCCTACTCATCGGCAAAGAAGACAGAGGGTGTAGGCCGAGAGAAAAAGCCGGCGTAAAAAACTCTCGGTACTCTTTTAAAACAGCAAATCATAAAACAAATATCGCAAATTGATTAGAAGTAGCCTGTCTAGCACTAGTCCCAGGCCCTTTTATCAACTAGATAATCGTTGACTTTATAGTAAGCCTTTTTACACAGCTTTTCTTTAATACATTTTTTAAATTTATTGAAAGGCAGTGATAAAAGAGCCTCTGGGATTTTATTAAAGAAGAGTATCCCTTTCCCAAAAAAGAATTACTAACTTTAGATAGTCTAGTACGGGGAAATTGCAGCCTGCGTTTGTTCCGTGTATTAACATTGTGCGTATGTTCTATTCTAGTAAACTTATCACTATTTTTGTATACATACATAATATTTTCATAAATATATTGCGAGGGAAAGGTAAGTATATTAATTTCCTTGAATTTATCTCTAAGAGATTCCCTACATTTTAAATTATAGATTGCACGAATAGCCCTCTTCTGCAGGATGAAAATAGTTTCGACATCAGCAGCATGACCCCATTATAATAAGCCATAAGTCATTAAGCTATGAAAGTAACTAAAATAAACAAGTCTAGCTGTATCGACATCAGTTAGTGAGCGAATTTTTTTAACCGCGTAGGCTGCAGAACTAAGTCTCTTCGCCAATCCGTTAATAAACGTACCATTACGTAAGTTGGATTAGTGTATATAATATGTAAAACCCTACAAGATATAAGGATTTCAAAACTGAACCTCATTGAATGTACGATTGTTTTGTAGCACCTACCTACACAGTGATAGAAATATATTGTACGAGTAGACCGGCCAAGCGTTGCTGTGGCTAAGGTTTTTGTTATATTACAAAGTAGTAAACTATTCAAGGGAAACGGTAGGAGAACACCAGTCATGGGGAACACCATGCTTTATGGTGGTTATGCCATTAAATTGTAGAAACGTTGAAAGAATTATATGAAACGTTGGTACTTTTAACACAGCGCCATCTGTTAGAATGGTGACTATTAAATAAGAAACAAATATTTTGCAATAAAATAATATTGCGGGTATAAATTGAGATCTTTTAAGTTAGATCAAACTGCACACGGTGTGCAAATTTGATTGATATCGGTTTGGTAGTTTAGGAGTCCATAGCGGACGAACAATGTGACACGTAATTTATATATATTAAGATTATGCTTGTGTTTAGTGATGTTTCTATTTGTCTACAAAAAAAATAATAATAAAAACAATAGCAAGGTTTATATACAACCGTTGACCGTTAAATTGGTAGGTACCTGTCTACTTAACGTTCGTATATAATATTAAATTTTTCATGTAAATAAAAAATATTTTTTGTAATGAGAAATAAAGTTCTTTAAACATTAACTAACGCAGATTTAACAAAGACCCTAAATTGGATCTGGTTCACTAAATTAATTAAAACTATGTGGTTGTGATTAATACTGTAAAACAAAAGGGAGGATCTACTCAAAGCAGTTGGAACCCAACTGATCATTAAATTGATACCAGTAAATAAAAATAAAAGCAGACTAAAAGTCTGATCATTAAATTGATACCAGTAAATAAAAATAAAAGCAGACTAAAAGTCTGATCATTAAATTGATACCAGTAAATAAAAATAAAAGGAGACTAAAAGTCTGATCATTAAATTGATACCAGTAAGTAAAAAATAAAAGCAGACTAAAAGTCTGATAATTAAATTGATACCAGTAAATAAAAATAAAAGCAGACTAAAAGTCTGATCATTAAATTGATACCAGTAAATAAAAATAAAAGCAGACTTAAAGTCTGATCATTAAATTGATACCAGTAAATAAAAATAAAAGCAGACTTAAAGTCTGATCATTAAATTGATACCAGTAAATAAAAATAAAAGCAGACTAAAAGTCTGAATCATTAAATTGAAAATTCCTGGTCGCCCCAAAGATGTCACTCCTTTCATTGGAAAAGTTCGACTGTAACGGTAAATCTACCTCAATGGGTGCACGATGGGAGCGATGGAAACGAGCACTATTCATTTACCTCGAAGCGTCTAACATTGACGAAGACGTATAGAAAAGGCCCTCTCTTCTAAATTTCGGCGGGCTAGACTTACAGGAAGTGTTTTACAACATTCCTGGAGCTAATGTCGAACCAACTGAAGGCAAAGACGTGTTTGAAGTAGCAATATCTAAACTTGATGCCTACTTTGCACCAAAACAGAACAAAGTATACGAGAGACATATATTCAGGCTCCTTAAACAAGAACCTGACGAAAAAATTGAAATTTGTGGTGAGACTGAGAAAACAAGCTGATATATGTCAGTTTGCCGACAGAGATGAAAACATTATCGACCAAATAACGAAAAAATGTTTTCTACCCGAACTGAGAAAAACGATATCACAGATTGGGGATGAAATTACATTAGAGCAAGTAATCACCGAAGCAAATACTCTTGAAGTTGTTAATAAACAATTAGACGAGTTTAAAAACCCACTGAAATCAAATGAGAATCAAGAAGTAAACAGGATGGATAGTAAATTTAAAAGGAACTTTGATAAATTAAAGAATTTTCTACATGGATTCGGTAGATGTGGTAAACTTAGACATGCTGGAAATGATGCAAAATGCCCAGCAAGGAATAAAGAATGCCTAAAGTGTGGTCTTATGGGGCATTTCAGACAATACTGCCAAACGAAACAGACGTTGAAGCGGAAAGTGGAAATATTATAATAATATAGGCATGAACAAAAGAAAAGTCGTTTCGACAGGAAGAAGAACTTAAATATAGAGCCGGTAGTGGGTTCTTCTAAATGGGTGTCCCCTGTAGTGCCGGTGCTGAAAGGAAATGGAGCCATTGTACGTGAAAATTACCCATTGCCGACGATGGACAAGTTGCTACCTAAAATGAAAAATGCAAAAGTATTTACAAAATTGGATATTAAAGACGCATTTCACCAACTTGAAATAGATCCTGCTTCAAGAAACAACCACCTTTATAACCAGTAAAGGCTTATTCAGATACAAGAGACTTAAAACTTGAAGAGTTTGGCATATCATGTAACCGAAAACTGGGGACCAGAACAAAAGGGGTATTTTAAGTTATTGAAGGAAATCATGACAAATATTCCTAGCTTAGGGTATTATAATGTTAGCGATCGTACGATTGTCATAGCAGATGCTAGTCCTGTGGATTTAGGTGGAGTTTTAGTTCAAACTAATTCCAAAGGTGAGCCCAGGATTATTGCATATGGCCACAAAACTCTGACTGACTGTGAACGCCGCTATTGCCAGACAGATAAAGAAGCGTTAATTCTCGTGTGGGAGGTGGAACATTTCCACATATCCCTTTATGGTAAAAGATTTGAACTTATATGAGATCACAAGCCGTTGGAGGTAATATTTGGTCCTAAATCTAAACCATTTGCAGGGATAGAGATGGGTTATGCGCTTACAATCGTACGACTATAAAATAGTTTACCCACCAGGGAAAACCAATATCGCCGACTCATTGTCGACACAACAAACAAGCAAAAGTGCGGAGAAATCCCTGATAAAATTGTAAGACAATCACATTTGTCATATTGTAGAGTTTGCCCTACCTCGTGCTGTTTCTATTAAAGAAATAATAGATAGCACAATGGACGATAGGGAAATACTGAACGTGAAACGACGACGTGAAGTTGTATAAAATCTTACAAAATGAACTTTGTTTTCATGAGGGCACTTCGTAAAAGAGTTTTGGATGCAGCTCACGAGGGACATCCCGGTATCGTGTCAATGAAGGCCAGACTTCGTACGAAAGTCTGGTGGCCTAGATGCGACAGAGGCTGATAAAATTGTTAAAGCCTGTAAAGGATGTGTACTCTTGTATCTGCACCATGTCTACCAAACCCTATAAAACGGCGTGAGTTTCCAGAAGTGCCTTGGATTGATATCGCAATTCATTACAAGTGGTGACCACATATTATAAAGAAGTGAAGATTTGTCGCAAAATTACCTCTACTGAAATTGTAGCCAAACTTAAAGGAATATTCAGTCGATTAGGAAATCAATAACTGCAGATAATAGAAGACATTTACTCAGCGAAGAGTTTAAATCATTTCTAACAGAAAGAAATATTATTCTTTTCAATACAGTGCCATATTGGCTGCGACAAAACGGAGAGGTCGAAAGACAAAACTGTGTCATACTTAAACGTCTTAAAATAAGTATAGCTGAAAATAAAGACTGGAAGGAAAGTTTACTGGAATATTTAACCATGTACAACACATTCTGTTACTGGAAGAACCTTATCAGAACTTTTCTTCAAAAGGAAGTTTAGAGATAAATTACCTATGGTAAACGATACAATAGAGAGGACAGCACAAGACACTGAGGTTAAGGATAGAGATCAAAAAAAAAAAAAGAAAACAAATGGGAAAAGAAAACGGAAGGCTGGATAGTGTGATTTAATACCAGGAGGCATAGTGTATATAAAAATATGAATAAGGGAAATAAATAAAAATAAAAGAAATAAATCCAGAAACACACACGGTGGAAATCACGAAAGGAGGAGATATCACGGTAAGAAACTATGAAACCGGTCAAACTCGAAGAAGGGACGTTGTACATTTGAAAAGAGTTCAAGGGGAATGGAATGTCTGAAAAGAAATGAAGTTAACGACGAGGAAATGAATGTCGGAACTTAACCCTAGTGTAGCTGCATAAAACTTTAATTTCATGAATTATGTTTGATTCATGTAAAATCCATCACATTACATCCAAGTTACATTAATGAGTAATCAGAGAGATATAATCAATAAAAACAAATAAAACAAAAAAGGGATGTAGTGTATTGACTAAATAAAGTGTTGCTTGGTTGTCTCATGCGCCTACGTCACTTGTCAGACTGTCAGTCGTAATCCGACATCCGAACGGAGCGGTTGTGTGTAGGACGTTTGTACAAGTGTTGTGGTGTTGGTTAGCCGTAAATCACTCCAAGAAGCAGGACATTACATTGATCTTAAGTATTATTCTCATGTAAGTGACATTTGTTGTCTTTTTGAGAAATTAAGTGTTTAAAACTAAGTTATTGAATTTATAAATATCACACAGACATAGAAAGAGCTTTGTATATAATTATATTTATTAATAGAATAGTGGCTACCTTCAGTATGCTCAAAGTATATAACAGTTGAACTAATGGTTTTCCAATAAACAGCAAACTTATAACAGCTTACTACAATTAAGTTTTTATTTAACTTTTACTACTATATTTTAAATAATATCTCTGAAGATATATTGCCTTTTTTCTAGCTTTCGCCTCCAGTGATAAAATTAAAAATACGCCTTCTTCAGACTTAAAATTATCGTGTTCAGGAAGATTTTATGTTGTGTAATGATAGGACCATAGTTTTTGAGATAGTCATAATTTGCGGGAAATTTGTCAAAAGCGACTACATGTATATGTCGCAGCCAACTAGCTTAATTAGACGTTCAATTAACAGCCTAGCCTTTTAACTAAACAGCGCCGTTTAACTAGCTAGTAGTGGCGTGACAATCCCATGGTTAGCTCAGCTCAGTCTTCATTATAACAAACAGTATTAAAAGTGGAAATGAGATATGAAAAATAAGACGAAAAAATAGCATGTTTTTAACGATTTACATTTTCTGCTTTTGTTTTCAGACCTCCAATGATTCTTATGATGTTAATACGAGCACCAAATCTTCCAAATGCGGCGTGTGTTTGACATGATTTCTCTAGGGAAATACACGCAGCTACGCATTTACATATTATATTACAATAATTCAATTAACACCAGTTATATTATTCTTGTAGCAATATTGATAACTAATTGATTGCTCTTTCGCGAATTTTGTAAACGTTTTTGACATTCATAAGCATGCCCTAAGGCGCATCTAAACTGAATAAACGTATTTTGATTTAAAACTATTGTTATAAGTGTTTACCGTATAATATTTTGTTTAGGAGGAAAACTAAAACAAAATCATTGATAAATGGAATTAAAGAAACGTTATACATTAATAATGCGAATAAGTGATGGAATTTACTTCCCGTCTCTAACCCCTTAGCTCCATCTCAATCATCCTTTAAATCTCTTCTGTAGAAGCGTGACCTGTCCACGTCGTATCCCCAACTTTCGTACTCACTGATCTGAAATTATCGTGATTTATGTGCTCCCTTTCTTTTCTTTATTATTGCCTCTTTTACTGTTTACATATTATGTTTTAATTGATTTGCTTTAATTTAATTTATTGAAGTGAAACTTCTTTAGACGCATGAGGGTAAAATTTTTACGGAACGACACGAGGTTGTGCAGCGTTGTTGTCAAAGAAAAGGGAAAGAGCGATTGAGACCGATTGAGAGAGAGAGAGTGAGAAAGACGAATTACCTTATAGAAATTCTAATTTTATTATTTATGCAAAAGTAAAGTGAAGTATTTTATATTTTATGCAAAATCATTTATTTAAATCTCAAATGACGAATTGTAAAATAAAATGCCACGTGTTTTAATAAATTATTCCTTTATTTACCGAACGCGAAGTGAAGTGCTAAACTGCAGTTGGGGACAACAGACTGCCAAATAAGGATGACAGATATTTTGATATAAATTAGGATATTATAGATAATGAAGTTTTATTGTAGTGTTGAATTCGCGTAAACATATGGCGATAAAATAATTTCGATTATTGAATTTAATGTTTTGAAGATAATCGTTTTAATATTCATATACATTTTAAAGTACCTAAATCAAATTCAAAAATCATTTAATCATATAGGTAACACAATGTACTCTTATGATCGTCAAAAAAAAATGTATATGAAATGCTTCTAACTTTACATTTAGTACCAATGCAAAATTATCGACTGTCACAAATATGCCTTGTATTCTGGAAAAAATATTTAGTAAGAGCAACTTTCATTAATAAGTTGAATATACTTATTTAAAAGTAATTTGCTCCGGTAGTTTTCCTCTGGCTGAATGTCGCTGGGGACTGTATATAGGTTTGTTCTTGTTCATCAAGTTTTAATCGGTTTCTTGAATTTTATTAGAAATAGTAAAAAAGTTACCTTTAGCAATTGCAAACTAGCATTTAGTTATATTTAAAGGCGTAGATTAGGTTCTGTTTAACAATTAAATCGCTTGTCAACATTATTTTCAATTTAGTCTGTTTAATGACGAAGCTTCGTTAATCTATATATTTTCAGATTTTTCTTGCACCTTTCTATCTGGTTGAGCTAAGTCGTCCCGGATTGTGCACCAATGGACTGTTCTGACCTAAAGGGTCGAATAAGTAAAAAAAAAGGTTCAACCACGCCGTGGCACTCCAGCCCTCCAGACACACACAAGTTCCCGCGTGAGCTCTTCTCCGCGGATCCCAACGACACCAGAACAGGCACCGCGGCTTCGACCGCTGGTCGCCTCGCTGGGCCTACCCCGGGGCAATCGCCAGTCTCACTCGGCGGAGCTTGACCGCGAGCCGCGAGTCTGCCCACTATCATGGTCTACGACACCAGGGCCAAGTTGAGATTACTCCTTGGCCCCTTATCACCACCGGACTGACACCCCGGATTTGACCCCATCATCGGCTGCGCGCAGCGAGTAGAGCCTATGTCTCCTCGCACGCTGCGGCGCCCACCAAGGCCTATAGGCCCGCCCCCGTACCGCCCTGTATCAGCAAGGTGCGAAGCGAAAACACCACCCGAAGGGGGCATACGCTCCGAACGGGCCAAACCCCTTCGCCCCCCTTCACCCCTCTCGAGGGAGTGAGCAACAAATACTACTGCTGAAAAAAAGGTTCAGCAAACTGTTATCAAGACGAAGAATCTTGTAGAGACTGGTTTTTGAAGTTAAACTTCTTTTGGTGGGTTAGGGAAAAATGATGAGAGTAAATTTTTACGATGCGCGCATACCGTCACAAAAAATCGACACCCTGAAGTTAGCTATAGTCAACATTTTAGTTTTTCTATTGTTAGTGTCGTTTTTTACAAACGTGAATAAGGAGAAAGACAAAATTTGATTTTTTTTTATCTTGATACGCCAAAGAAGTATAACTTCTAACGCGTGTACGAAAGTACAAACACGTTTTTTTATTGTATTTATCTAGCTAGATATTAAATATAGTTCATATGTTTAAATTGTACCTACCTACATTTCATATGTGATGCGTAAAAATAAATTTGGCGATTGGTCTTATTTCAATCGGCTTTGAAGGGAAAATGCCTTCGGCATTAACAGCTTTGTTTCGAATGGATGGCATTAGAGACGCTTTTCGGAATGGCTCCATTTTCGTCGAAAGATCAAAAAGATTTCAATTGTATTTGGCGGCTCTCGTGTCGACAATTTGTTCTTCAGTAGATTCTTGTATTTTGCATCACAATCGAGCATTACATGATTATTTCGTTTAGATTGTAATAATTCTTCTTTGCCATGTGATGTGATATTCATTGTATATACTATGTTGTATGTAGTATAGTTTATATGTTAGTTATTAGCTGACCCGGCAAATACGCTCACGCCTTTTGAGGAGTTTCTTTAGTGACGCGAGAGTTATATTTATAGTGAGTCTGTAATTATGAATTTAAGTTTTTATAAGGTATCAATTATATTTGGCGGCGCACGTGTCGACGTTTTGTACTTCAGTACCTACTAAAGCACACTAATATACAATGTAGACTAATTATATTATGATGTCAAAAAAGTAGTTTAGTAGTAATAGTAATAGTTATAAATTAACGTAACACTACTGGCAGACCGATTAAAAAAATGAATGATGAAATAAATGACTAATACCTCTGTAAAAAATTTAAAACAAATATACATATACGAAAGCCTAAATAAATCATCATATGTAATAGGATTTGATTTATAAGCAAATCCAACAGAAAATGTTATTTCATCTAGGTACCTACTACCTACTTCCTTTTTAGGAACACGGTTTAAAATATAATAAATCACGCAAAAGGCATCTATATTTTATCTCCAGAGGAGGGAATCAACAAGTGAGGTAAAGAACAAACACCCGTAATTTGTTAGATATACCTACAATAAATCAATTTGTTCAGTTCGCGTACAGCTAGCTAGATGGCGCTGTATGTTGTTAAGAAATTCTAATTAGGCAGATATTCACTATTTCACAAGATACTCAACGAATTTTAATGAAACCATACAGTATTAGTTCATGCATAGGCTATCATTTAAAAATATATTGTGTAAATTTGCTAAAGTAAGTGTCTCATAAGTCGAAAACAAAATCCGTTTTGCGAGCCATTCCAATAAAAATAAATCAGTGTCACTACCACCTCTTTAGGTCTTGGCCTAAGATTTCTGAATTTGTTTCATGATCATTTTTAGATCTAATAGGCAAGTAGGTGATTAGCCTCCGTCTAATGCACGAAATCTAATACGTTAATCAGTGTTGGCCTTGTGGCTTCAGCGTGCGACTCACATACCTGAGGTCGTAGGTTCGATCCCCGGCTGTGTACCAATTTACTTTCTTTCTATGTGCGCATTTAACATTTGCTCGAATGAAGGAAAACATCGTGAAGAAACCGACATGTCTTAGACCTAAGAAGGCGTGTGTTAGGCACTGGAGGCTGATCACCTACTTGCCTATTAGATTTAAAAAATGATCATGAAACAGATTCAGAAATCTGAGGCCAAGACCTAGAGAGGTTGTAGCACCAATGATTTTTTTTTAAATCTTGATATAGTATAACAAATTACATCGTATCACGTAGAAGTACCAGAAATCCATTATATTTAAAAAATAACTGTAGATTTAAACGCAGCGTAAAAACTGTGAGATTTTCCATTGTTTCATTATGTGCTATGATTTTTAAATATAGACTTGTAACAATAAAGAGAAAATCTCGTTACATACAATACATAATTGAACACATTCGCAGTGAATGTGTTTTCATATTTTGTCAAAACAATCGTTCTACATAATGCATGAGTGTCGAGGGACATCCCATGTCAACCGGAACTGTATTATTTTTTGTAGGCGATTACTTTTTCACTTTAACATGTGGAAATATTACCCTCGAATAACAAGTTAATAAAATGAAGAACAGAAAATTCATACTGTGTTTAAAAATCCGACTTAAACTACACTTATATGTATTAGTGTGGACCAACAATTTTATAATTAGCATTGAAATTAAATATAATACTCAAAAATTTAACCATTCTATCACCAACTCCAACTTTTAATAGCAATATTAGTAATGTAAAAGTGACTATGTATTTATTTAAATTAATCGCTTCGCGTATGCGACACATACACAATGATAATCACATGGTGAAAAATTAAATGATTACATCTTAAGGTGCGTACAGACTATATAACATAACATGTTATACAACATTGCTATACAACATGTTTCAGATAATGTGGACACTGAATGTTATAAAACATGTTATAATAACATTTTATTGATATGTATGCTAGGACGAACTCGGCATTACGTTTTTTTGTTTTTCTTTTGTTATTTAAAATGGTTATATAACATTGTTTTATTGCATTGTTATTCTAATGTGTACAGTATTGTTTTATGTTATAATGTTGAATAACAAGGTTACATAATGTGGACGTGTTATAAAACACAAGTTATATAATATTATGTTACATAGTCTGTACGCACCCTTAGGCGTGTCCAATAGAATTCGTAAGTCTGGAAGACTTACTATAAATATAATTCTCACGTTTCACTAAAGAAACTCCACACACGGATTAGCGAGTAACATAAAAACTAAACAACGTAATACCAAAACCCTTAAAGTATATCACATGGCCAAGAAGAACTACAATCTAAATTAAATAATCACGTTAGGCTCGATTGTGATGCAAAGTGCAAGAACAAATTGTTTTTTTTTTTATGTAATAGGAGGCAAACGGGCAGAAGGCTCACCTGATGTTAAGTGATACCCACGGACACTCACAATGCCAGAAGGCTCGCAAGTGCGTTGCCGGCTTTGCACTATTAATTGTACTACTGAAGTGCAAATTGTCGACACGAGCGCCGCCAAATTTTTAATTTAAACCTTTTTGATATTTCCAATGGAGCCATTCGGAAATGCCATCCGTGTGAAAAAAAAGTGAGAAAGTGAAAATAGTTATAAATGAAAAGAAAAACTTTATTATACATAATAAAACAGGGCATTTAGTTAAAAAGAAAGTGCCCTCACACTAGGATTCTCTGTGTCTGGTCTCTTCCGTTTGACATTATACTACTTTTTGAATTAGATTGCTTGACACGAAGAAGTATTAAGTTTGTCATTATAAGTATACATTATTTAGGGGCCTCATAGCCTAGCGGTCTTATTAAGTGGCAGCTAGGTGAGGGGTACCGGGTTCGATTCCCGGTTCGAGGGCAAGTTTTAATTTAAATTTGTTCTCGGCCTTTGGGAGGGTTGTGCGGTACCGGGCGAGCCTAAACCGTACATGGAGAACATGGTCGAATTTCTAAGGCAAAAGCACAAATTATAAAAATCTTATACTTGACGCTGGCTAATGCACAAACCGTGCCAGAGCCATAAAAAAAAAGTTTTGAATCGTTTATATGAATTTAATTATCACATAATCTTTGTGTCTATTAGTTTTTGTACGTGTAACACTTTAATCAACAACTTTAATACATTCTAACTCCTCGGCATTTCGAAAGTTATTGGCTGTTGTAAACAATGAAACTTAAGAGGGAGAGACCGGATGGAAATCTTAACCCATGAAGGGTTTGATGGATGGTTTGAAATGCTACTTGTAAATACTCTCGCATCTCTTTCGGCTTAATATAGTTTGGCGAAAGAGCGGCTATGAAATAGTAATAATAACAATTTTATTCACATCATAAAACAGCATAAATAGGATATAAACGGGAGGTCTTCGATAAGCAGTTTCTTATAGAAAACCTAATTTATTCATTTATTTCGTAATCCTACAGCTAACATAAATTATATATAATAACAAACAGTTACACTGAAAATATAGCCAGAGATGGAATACATAACACATTTTACTACAAAAAGGTTAAAAAATTTACAAAATCAAACAAAAATAAAAAAATACTCAATTCATTCAACTAAGTAATACCTACATTGGCTGTGTTGTGTGATGGTGTGAAAGTGAGGGTAAGTATGTGAAGGTGTGTATGTGGGGTATGCTCATGATGCAGGTGATTTTGCGCTATGGGTATTCTTAATACTTCTTTTAACCATATTCCGCGATAGCTTAAACAAGTCAAGGCTCGGACATACAACGACCAATTAAATATTGGTCGTTGTATGTCCGGGCATCTAAACATCTAAACATTTGAAATAATAAAAATACTAAAACTTAAAACTATGGATTATAACGAAGGTTATAACACACACAACATGATTCTTAAAAGAAAATCTAGTTTCCGAAGTCTGCATGGCTAATAAATAATTAGTGATTAAAGCTATGTTCTACAAGTATCATCTTATCTTAATATATATTATAAATTACGTGTCACGTTGTTTGTGCGCTATGGACTCCTAAACCACTGAACCGATTTCAATCAAATTTGCACCGTGTGCAGTTTGATCTAACTTAAAAGATATGATAGCTTACATCTCAATTTATACCTGCAATATTATTTTATTGCAAAATATTTGTTTATTATTTGATAGTCACAATTCTTACAGATGGCGCTGTGTTGAAAGTACCAACGTTTCACATAAGCTACAATTTAATGGCATAACCACCAAAAAAGCATGGTGGTCCCCATGACTGGTGTTCTCCTACAGTTTCCCTTGAATAGTTTACCACTATGTGATATAACAAAAACCTTAGCCACAGCAACGCTTGGCCGGTCTGCTAGTATTTATATAGTTTTGAGGGTGCAGCACAAGGCTGGTGCTTCTTCAGGCTGGTGGTAGAACGATAACATTACAAACTCGCTTTGACGTCGAAAATGGACCGTTGTACCAAGGAGCAATTTTTAATTTAATAATATTGTATTACAGTATCAGTTATTCAAATAATTTTAAAAATTCCAAATTAATGGAAATAAATATTTAATTTGTGTGTGTGTCAACTATGGAAGTGAAGTTATTTATTTGCAACATACAAATATACAGTATTTACAATATTCTTAACCTACACGGTAATAATAATAATAATTGAAAATTGATAAATAGAAAATTTAAACGAATTTACAAAGTTTGGTCCCTGCGGCAGTGTACCTTTAACGCTGGCAGCATTTCGAGCGAGGGAAGCAACAGTTCTGGGATCACCGGTACTATCTACTATGGAAGTTGAGGTTGACGCATGATAATTTGGCCGGGGTAGTGGAGTTTATTTGAATTGTTGAATTAGAATTATGTTGAATAAATAAGGGAATGTTTCTATTAATTTTTTAATAATTTGTCTATAAAAAAATCTCATGTCACTGTGTTTTTGGATTATTGTACTCTCGAAACAAGCCAAACGACTTTTATTCCACTGATAGTAAATGTTAATTTAGAGACATTTCATAAGAGCAAATAGCTATATTATTAGACTTAATTAAGCATAGGTGTACATATAGCTTGCCAGCAAGTGGACTGTGAAATAAAAAGGATTAAATGTCAGGAGTATGGTATATGTAGTGTATATATAGCAAGCTGAAAATATAAGAGGGTGAGACCTAAAAACCTAACAACTCATCGGATGCCTAAGCCCTACAGTACCCTAACACATAAATAGTGAATATATCAATAAATTCGGGATTCTACGGGTATGATCAAAGGTTCAAGGTGGTGGGATTATCTCAAAGCTAACGGGCAGGCTCACCATGTAAATTAAGAGCTTGAAGCCTTCGCCACTTTAAGAGGAAGCGAGAAATGAATAAGACAGATCAATATTCAAATCTGATTTATTGTTAAAAACAAAATCTTAAATACTCCTGATACATATTCACACATACATATAATATTATTCTTGTGAGCTGTTAGTGTATCACGCTTCAGCTATTAAAATTTTGAAAAACCACGAGAACTGTGTCAGCAGTTGTTAAATGTTTAACGAAATTTGAATAGGTATCTTCCCACAGCTGCAACGGATTAAAATCTTGTTCTCAGTACTCTTTTCAATAAAATGCAAACTGAACAGCAATTTGCATGTAAACACAACAATATCAAAGCGTTATGAGTTTCATACTGTTTCATATTACTAATTAATACAATGTCCAGTGGAAAAGCCGGCGACGTCTTATTTGCATGCAAATATGCCGTCCCTGCAATATGCACAACGATGCAGTGTACCATTATGTAGTAACGAAATTTATTTATTATTAAACAGATAAGTAACGGTGTATCTATACTGTACCACAAATAACGGTTCGGTGGCCGTCGATACACAATTCATACTAAAATAATAAGTCCTGAGTACATACCTCGTTATAATATCTCCTCACCAGGAAGAAAGGCACACAATATCGTCAGCCCTAAGGATTTGGAGAAATTGTTAGTTTGAGAACAAAGAGAGGTTAGACTGACAAAACACTTACGTACTATAAAATTCTAAATTAAGGACGTAACTATTGACAAATATAATTAACAAAAAGTATACATTAAAATGCATCTAATGTAACCCGAGTAAATCTCAACAACGAATAAAAAAATAAAAATACTTGGGATCACCCTCATCAAATATTATAAAATTAAAATTATGTATTTCGAAAATATACTGATATTATAAAGAAATATATAACCGTTGTTTGCTTATCTTGCTGAAGGCGCGTACAAATTATTTGAAGATGTCTATTAAGTATGAGGGTGTGCAATTATTTAATCAATTACCGTCTAAAATTCGTAATATTAGCGTGTTTAATCAATTCAAAAGGGCATTAAAGGTACATCAGAATGAGCCTAGTAGACGGCTGATGGCGACGTGTATCTGATTCGTATTCATTACCTTTCTCATGTAAAGAAAAATATGTTTTTTGTAATGAGATATAAAGTTCTTTGAATATTTTGTAACATACCTATAAACTAAAAAACTACGAATATGATTCTAAAAATTCTTTCACGATTTAATGCTACGTTAAAAGTTTAATTAAAGGAACGTCTCGATACTTGAATGAACTAACTTAAAAAACATACATTTTTATTTATAATTAATTTGCTGTTATTTATTCAACCATTCACGCCTTTTTCCGAAAGAGGTACCTATGCATAGACCACGGATCTGCTCTTGCTAAGGCTCTGACATAACTAGCTTCATCCACTTTGAAGATTCACCATGCTCGTGGTTGATCAGTACATTTGACCTGTCCCTTCTCTAGTACGTCCAGTAATAAATTCGCTATAATTCTATGGGTTTTTATTGTAATTACAATTAATAGGATTGACCGTGACTGCAAGGTTACGAGTTTTTTAATAGTTTTAATTTAAGGGTGTTTTTATCTTTATCTAATTTGTTACATGAGATACATTAAAAAATATTTTTTTAATATTTTTGTCTTGAAGTTGGTTTTATTATGAAAAAAATATAATCGCAAAAGTATACTACAATAGATAATTATTATTTTGTGTTTGTTTTTGTCAGGAAAATAGGGAAAAATTTGTTTAAGAGTTATAGTTTTTGTATAGCACATATGACAAAATAATTCATGTGTAAATCCGCTGCAAAGGCTTTTAAATATATTTCCTAACTGTGCAGTTTGGAAACTGTAGCACAGTGAGATTCACTGAATAAAAAGCAAATCGTTGTAATAAGATGCAAAATTGTATTTGGACAAACATGAGTTTTTTTCTATTCACCCCTAATTTAGTGACAATATGTAACTCAATCAACAATGAACTTAATAAAATTTTATTTATCTACTTCTTAACAATTATTATTATGTTTAACTTTTAATTTTATTTTATTTACAATACACCTGTACGCAAGACTTCATTACTTACACTGCTAACTTTTTCTAATATTATTTTTTTTCTACATTCCTTTTCTTTCTTCTTTTGCGACTGAGGCGCAAACTTGCTGCAGTGGTCTCTGGCAGAAAGACCAGTGGAACAGTCTGCTCTGGCCAATGCCAATTACAACCTCAGCTCACAGGTATTACACACTTGAAACGAACCTAATGGGAAAAGGAAACATTTTTTTTAAATATCTCTCATTATATTTTTTTCTTTGATTATTGTTATTTCATGTGTTTATGTGTGTGTATTTATGTAAGTAATAAATGTTATGTCTATGTAATAATTTTCAGAATTCTATCTTGACTTTTACAATAATAGAAAACAAATGACGATCTTTTTTTGACAGGACAGGGGGCAACATTCATTATCTGATACCGCCGCCCATGGACACTCACACTGCCAGAAGGTTCGCAAGTGCGTTGCTGACCTTTAAGGAAGAGCGTACCAAGCTATCTTAAAGGACGGTAAGTCAAATTGGTTCGAAAATACTTCAGTAGGCAGCTAGTTCCACATAGTGGTGGAGCTTGGCAAAACGTGTTCTAAAAAGCGCTCAGTTGTGAAAAGGGTTGGAATTTCGTATCCTGCCTTGAAGACCGATGATGAAACTCAGCTGCAGGTATTAATCCGAACAAATTCTACTCTTTATGGTAAATGCGGTAGAAGATGTAGACAGACCCCACATCTCTACGTAATGGTAGCTCGTCGCTCTGGTTTCAATTAGTTGAAATTAGTGTTTACTTCCTTTTGTTTTATTGCCTTCAAGTAAGTTATCTCACAATAATTGTAGCTACTACGTCGCGTACCTGGAATACACTAATAAAACTCAGATTGCCAAATTGCATTGCATTTCAAAGGTCCCGACATCTGCAATTCTTTGCAAATTTTTGTTCAGATTTAAGTAAAAAATCAATTTTTGCATAATAATTGTAGTTTTACTTCTATTTCACCTTGCACTTTTTTTTTGTTTTTATTTTTCTATGATACAGCATACATAAATACACACAACCCCTAATTTTCACCCCTCTACGATTAACCCCTTTTTCATTATTGTAGTATTTTTATTGAACTAAAACAATGTTTCTTAGAAATATTATAGATGGCAAAACAACGTTCGTCGGGTCAGCTAGTATATGAATAAAATGATGTGTCACAGTGTTTGTAAGGAAATTCCTCCGCTGAGGATGTATGCAACTTCTCGACCTTAGCCTTGGGGCTTTCAGACCTTTGGGGCCGTTCAAGTATTACGTAAGCAGATTTACTGCAATTTCTCCCCCCCTCATGCCAGGAAAAGTAAGCAAAGCTCTCAAAAATAATAGTACAAAAACGTTATTTGTTGGATTCTTCGAAAATGCATTTCGTAGTCAAGCATAGACAAATATGTGGGTAATATGTGTTACAAACTATTTTAGAGTAGGAATTTAGTAAAGAGAAATAAATAAAACAGCTGAGTTAGACAATGGTGCGAACCGCTCAATTTCTTGGAACAGACAGGGGCGATACAATTATTATTACAGATTACATTGACAGATACAGACTACATAATGTTAAGTGGTTGCGTTCAGTTTAACATCCTCCCTTGAACGCAAACCCATAGCGATGAGGAAGTGCTGGTGTTTGGGCTTCGGTAGCGCTTTGGTGAGGCAGTCAGCAACCATCGAATCAGTGCCCACATATTCAATCTTGACATCACCACATTCAACTTTGTTCCTCAGATAGTGGTGACGAACATCAATGTGTTTACTCCTAGCATGATAACTGTAAGTACCTGTAAGTTTAATAGCACTTTGATTATCACAGTACAAAGTAATAGGTGTAACCTTTAAAGAAGGCCACAGTTCACAGTGCAACTGTCTCAGCCACATAGCTTCTTGAGTAGCAGCTGAGAGCGCCATATACTCTGCCTCAGTAGTAGACAAGGCAACAGTTTGCTGCCTTTTTGAATTCCAAGATATCGCTGCACCCTGGAAATTAAAAATGTACCCAGTACATGATTTTCTGTCTTCAGTACAGGAAGCCCAATCAGAGTCTGAGTATCCAGTGATTTCTTCATCAACATGACTTTTGTATACAAGCTGTAGATACTTTGTACCTTGTAAGTATCGAAATAACCTCTTAACAGCATTCCAATGCTCTTCTGTATGAGAACTATTATATCGACATAATGTATGCACTGCATAGCATATATCTGGCCTAGTTCCTTGTGAGATGTATAATAAGCAGCCAGTGGCTTCCTGGTAAGGTATACTTTCAAATTTTTCAGAACTTGAAAACTTGATATTCGGTTCCATTGGAGTTCCTACTGAGTTACATTGTTCCATACCAAAACGTCTTAATGTATTTTCTATGTACCTAGTTTGATCAATGGCTATTCCTTCTGAACTGTATGAAATACAAAGTCCAATATAACAATAAGCAATTCCAAGCTCATTCATTTTGAAATTATTCTTCATTTTTATTTTTATATTGTTTGCTGACTCCTGACAGTTGTGAAACAACAAAATGTCATCAACATATATAGTTATAAACATAACATGTTCATTTTCATATTTATAGTAGACACAAGGATCTACATTCGATTTTGAAAATCCAATACTACTCAAAAAATTATCAAGCTTTTTGTTCCAAGTTCTACTGGCTTGCTTCAAACCATATATTGATTTATTCAATTTGCAAACTTCTTTTGTCCCATTATCATATCTGGATGGTTGTGACATGTATAGCTCCACATCTATGTCACCCTGTAAAAATGCTGTGACAGCATCCAGCTGTTCTATCTTGAGCTGATATTTAGCTGCTATTGCAAGCAGGTATCTAATGGAACTTAATCTCACAACAGGTGCGTAGACTTCATTGTAATCTATATATTGTTTCTGCTGATAACCTTTTATAACCAATCTCGCCTTATATCTTGTGACGTTTCCATCGCCATCTATTTTAGTTTTAAATACCCATCTGCAGGGAATAGCAACCCTTCCATAAGGGAGTTTTGACAGAGTCCATGTATTATTTTCCAATAATGAATTGTATTCATCATCCATGGCACTTATCCATTTTTGTGAGTTTTCACATTGCAAGGCTTGCTCCAATGTTTCAGGATCTGACTCAATAGATTTCTCAATTTCATTCTGACAGAGGAAGGTAGGCATAGCTCTGTGTTTTCTAGGCCTTAAATTAATTCTGTTTATAGGGGATTCACTCCTGGATATAGAATGCTCCGGGACATAATCATCATTACTTGCACAGACTGCACTATCAATTTCCTTTAAAGTCATGTCAGTAGTATCATCTAAATTATCTTCATTTATTACTTGCGATTCAGTAAGTGGTAGAAAAGCAAAATCTTTATTTACACTTTCTTCTAGGAACATTACATCTCTGCTTCTCATTACTTTTCCTTCAGTTTTGTCAAACAATCTATAACCCTTGGACTCTAGACAATAACCTACAAATATAAGCTCTTTTGACTTACAGTCCCATTTTAACCTCTTCTCCTTTGGCACATGCATCATAGCTCTGCAACCAAACACTTTAATGTTACTGATATTAGGTTTAATGCCGGACCATAATTCCTCAGGAGTTTTATATTGTAAAGACTTTGTTGGTGAGCGATTGATAACATATGCAGCAGTGGCTACTGCCTCAGCCCAAAACTTCTTAGGTAGGCCAGAATTAATAAGCATACATTTAGCACGTTCTGTTAAAGTTCGGTTCATCCTCTCACTCATGCCGTTCTGTTCGGGGGTATAGGGTATAGTGAGTTGACGTTTGATACCAGAATCCCTACAAACCTTATCAAATGCTTCATTGACATACTCCTTTCCATTGTCAGATCTTAGTGTTTTAATTTTAGCATTTAATTGATTCTCTACTAGTAGCTTAAAATCTTTAAACTTTTCGAGTACTTGTGATTTAGAGCTGATAAAGTAAACAAATACCTTTCTAGACCAATCGTCGACAAAAGTGACATAATATCTGGCACCACCGAGAGACTTTTCCTCCATTGGCCCACATACGTCTGAATGCACCAACTCCAGGAGGGCGGAAGCCCTTGTGCCAGCATGTTTGAATGGTTGCCTTGTTTGCTTACCTTTCAAGCAAGTATTACATACCACATGCTCCTCTCTACTTGATTCTATATCTGCTCCTTCTGTAGACTCATTAAGTTTCTGAAGATCATTATAATTTAGATGACCCATCCTTTGATGCCATAGATGTACAGATGACATCAAAGCATAAGTTTCATTATGAACCACATATAAATTGTTCTTTATATATCCAGTGAGAATCAATTTAGACTCTTTATAAACATTACATGTATTCTTGCTAAATTTTACTTGACAGTTATTCTGTGTCATTTGGCGGACTGACAGAAGATTAACAGCCAAATCTGGCACATATAAAACATTTTTTACTTGTATTGTACCAATTTTTAATTCACTTTCACCATCATATGTTTCTATATTTACTTTACCACAGCCTTTTACTGTTAATATTTTGTTGTCTGCAACTTTAATGTTTGTTACTAAAGCAGGTCCGTAGTCATAAAGCCAATGTCTCTTGTTTGTCATGTGCATTGCAGCTCCTGAATCAATGTACCAGCATCCACTCTCTAGGCTTGGTGAGGCTGGAAACGCTGCAACATAGCTAGAAGAAGTATTAATAGTTTCAGACTTATTCTTTTGATTTGAGCTGTTTGAGGCACAAAATTTGGCTAAATGACCATGCCTATTGCACCTAAACCACCTGGGACCTTTACTATTTGCTTTAGAACCTGAACATTTACTATTCTTTGCCTTGCCTTTGTGGAAATTTGAAAAAAAAACAGATGAGTTGTCCGGAGACTTTACATCCTGTAAAATCTTTGTTTTAACTAAATCAGCAGTGATGGACACACCTGAGCTTTCCATAGCCATAATCATAGGCCTATATGACTCTGGTAACCCGGCTAATAATAATGTGCCGAGCCACTCATCATCTACAATGAATTTTATATTACGAAGCTTGTGTGCACATGTGATGATTTTGTTGACATAGTTCTCAACACTACCACAACTTTCCAGATCTGTAGTAATTAGTTCTCGCAGAAGACCTACCTTCCTCAACAAGCCGGAGTCATCAAAAGCCCTTCTCAGGTTATCCCATACCTCCTTAGCCGTGGTGGCATCCTGGATATGAACATAGTTCATAGGGTCAACTAGAAGAACTATTTTTGACCTTGCCTTCGTATCTTCGGTCTTCGTAAAAGCCATGCCCGATGTCTCGACACATTTCCACAAATCTTCATGCTCTAAAAAGGTTTTCACCGCAAAACTCCATGTAGGATAATTATCACGGCCCGCCAAACGATCAATTTGAGCAAAACGGGGGTCCGCCATTGTATGCTGAAAAATTATTATGACGTCGCGACGTATCACGAAATCAATTTGCATCAACGTGATGCCTTTCACTTTATTAATCCTACTTCCCTATTTCTATCCGGGCGTCTGGGCCCATAACCTGTTACAAACTATTTTAGAGTAGGAATTTAGTAAAGAGAAATAAATAAAACAGCTGAGTTAGACAATGGTGCGAACCGCTCAATTTCTTGGAACAGACAGGGGCGATACAATTATTATTACAGATTACATTGACAGATACAGACTACATAATGTTAAGTGGTTGCGTTCAGTTTAACAATATGTAAAAGAAAGTTAATAATTACTGTTGACGTAATCACCAATGAGAAAATCAAAGACCCCCTCCCCCCTATGGTGCTTACGTAATACTTGAACGGCCCCATTCAGTGGTGAGACTGGTGATCTCTTTCGGTTGGACGAACAGTACACCTTTCATCTTCACACTCCTAACACCAACCTCTATTTTATATATATTTTTTTTTTATTTGGACCACAAAATTAGGACAAACACATGATATAAATTGACATACATACATAAATATCAAAAGCGGTGCCGTCCCTATAACATGTGGACACGACCAGCGAAATCAAGTAGATACAAAAAACAGTGTTAAATACAAACAAGCATAAAAATTAAAAATGCAAACTATAAAAGAATTAAACTATTTGAACCAGAAAATAAATTATCGGTACTGTGTCCTAATTCTACTCTTAGCTGAGGCCAGAGAACCGTGAAAAATGTCAAAACTCTGTGCAATATCATTATGGTAGCGACATAACCTATTAATTGGTGAGTTTCTGCCAACGTTTGATCGACAATGTGGGATGTGAAAACATCTTCGATTGTACAAACGACTCCCGACCCGAGGAACTTGTAATATCTAAGTCAAAATCATTTATTCATATAGGTAACACAATACACTTATGAACGTCAAAAAAGAAATATACTTTTAATGCTTGTAATTTTACATTTACTGCCAGTTCTCAAATCAAGGGCGTAGAACGGAAGAGAAGAACTGGCAATAAACTTTCCATCACTCTTTTTAATTGCCAAATGTAAATGAGAAAGCAACGTTTTCCGGTTCAGCATGTCTTTATATATTCGAACAATAGTGGATGGTGTTAACAAATATTAAGCATAGAGCGATCGTGTATTAGTAGAACTGAATGCGTAATGACCTCGGATCACACCCGACTGACTCTTGTTCAATATTCGACGCCAGCCCATTGTGAATTCCCGGTTAGTGATGTCAATTATCGATATCCTTTCATCGTAAGTAATCGTTTCACTTGCTTTGTGACATTCAAAAGATTTCGTATTTTAGAAAGAATAAGCATTACGAATCATTGAGATTGATGAATATTTAGGATCACACACACCCACAAACATTGCACACACCATAACAAGTATTACATTGACTTTCACAGGGGGCAAACGGACAGGAGGCTAACGTGATGTTAAGTGATACTGCCGCCCATGGTCACTCTCAATGCCAGAGGGCTCGCGAGTGCGTTGCCGGCATTTTAAGAATTGGTTCGCTCGTTTCTTGAAGGACCCTAAGTCGAATTGGTTCGGAAATACAGTGGGCAGGTGGTTCCACATAGTGGTGGTGCGTTACAAAAACTGATTTAAAATCCGCTCTGTTGTGGAACGGCGGACGTCGAGGTGATACGGGTGTAGTTTCGTATTCTGCCTCGACGTCCGATGATGAAACTCAGCTGCAGGTATTAATCCGAACCACTCCTCTGAACACTCTCCATGGTAAATGCGGTAGAAGTTGCAGAGTGACCCCACATCTCTACGCAACGCCAAAGGATCAAGCCGCTCGGAGAGGGATTGGTCGTCGACGAACACATCACACACTTGCATAGCCAATTCAAATAAAGGGCTATAATATGGAAAAGTTTGTTTATTTATACGGAAATAAAGAGATACATCATATTAATATAAACGGAAAGAAGAGAAGTTAAATATAACGTTAGAAACCCTACAACGGTTTCACAAAAAAAAAGTATACTACGCGACAGTAACACGAATATGAAAACGAGAAAAATACAAATAATTATGAAAGAAAAGTATAATTGCTTCTTAAATGAGGCAGTAGAGGTGTTGAAAACAGGTCGACATCAGTCGAGTAGGGTACATATACTGTTAAGTGGCGAAAATATTGTTTCCTGGAGTGGGTGGATTAAGGTTCTAATCGTAATATAAAGGTGTTATCTGTTTACTTGTTGTGAGAGTTTTTTGGTCACTTTTACGACTACTACGAATAATATTAACTCGCGGTTAAATCTGTTAAATTGTTCAATGGTTTGTACTTGCCCTAATCAAACTTTTATGCTTTAAAACATTGTAAGTGTGATACCTATTACTCCAGCCAGTATTAAAATATCTATGTTTAATTATTTAGTTTAGTTTATCCACAAAGATGGAATTTTAAAAAAAATATGAAAAATCTTCCATTGACGAACTTGAATTTTACTTTGTACACAACAAACGACTCGTTATAACTTAGTTGTAACTCGTTAAAAATTGTATTCCTAAACCTTCCTAATGTATAATCTATTGGAAAAATTGGAGAAAACAGCATGAAAAATCGTGACGTATTTTTAAGTTAGCAAACATACGCGGCTTTTTTATATGTATTTACTAAGCAAGGGAACCAACGGTTGGCTTTAACAGTTAAGGTGACTTCTGGGTCTGTTCTCATGATACTATTGGTACTAGTGGCTTCAGCGTGCGACTCTCATCCCTGAGGTCATAGGTTTGTTCTCCGGCTGTGCACCAATAGACTTTCATTCTATGTGCGCATTTAACAGTGGGGGTCTTCCCTCAGAGATACGAGCTCCAAATGTTCAAAAATCGAGTTTACTCCTCCCTCAAAGGCCGGCAACGCAGGGTGCGTTGCATGGGTGTCTATGGGCTGCGATGACTGCCCTTTTTTGGGCGTCCCTCAAGCTCCTTTGCCCCCCTATTATATAAAAAATAAAAAAACATTCGCTCGAACGGTGAAGGCAAATATCGTGAGTAAACCGGCTTGCCTTAGACATAAAAAGTCGAGGATGTGTTTCGGCAAAGGCAAAGAAGGCTGATCGCCTACTTGCCTATTAGATTGACAAATGATTATGAAACAGACACAGAAATCTTAATTAATTAATTAAAACAAGGATATACCTTACATCACTAGAACATCGACCAACAATGGACATGAATGGATTTGATTTACGCGATGTCAACAGGCGCGTGGAGCGGACACGTCCATTCTAAGCATTCGCTTTACCATATTTAATGCTTGTATGACATGACTTATTATAACTCTGTACTCGAACTGAGAAAACAATATTATTTATTTAAATTATTCTTATAATATTCTACTGTCATATCGTGTACAGATTTCAGTAGTCTATCTATAATATAAAAATGAATCGCAAAATGTGTTGGTAAGCGCATAACTTAACAACGCCTGGACCAATTTGGTCAATTTTTTTTACAATATTCCTTGAAGTACGAGGATGGTTCATACAGAGAGAAAAATTTAAAAAAAATTGAGTGGAAAAAGTCTAAAAACAACACTTTTCTATATTCCCATACAAAATATTCGTAATAATACTTAAAAGTCAATTTGAACTTTAATACCATATCAAAAAGTTCAAGTGTTAGTGGAGGGGTTCCGGGAAGGTAAATTTTTATTTTTTGACATAATGTATTTATTGTCTTATCAACTTTCTTTTTTTATCTTACTAGCTAGACCGGTGTCCCGAATAGCAGAATAAGTATATAAAATAAATAAATAATCGACTGTTAGGCGGTACGATGTTCGCCAGGCCAGCTAGTAGAACATAAAAACAACAAAATCAAAAATCAAAATCAAAATACGTTTATTCAATTTAGATGCTTCTTAGAGCATGCTTATGAATGTCAACAACGTTTACAAAATTCACGAAAGAGCAAGACTACGCCATCCGTTCGCAAAACTACCAGGCCTTGTTCTGAGAAGAACGGGCAAGAAACTCAGCAAGTTTGCCCTCCCTTTACATTACAATTATCCAAAGGAAAATGTCATAAACCACAACGTCATTTAAATTACATAAGTAAAAAAAAATAAAAAATCTGTTCTGTGATTTACCACATTCACCATTACACAAAATTGTAAAGACGTTTTGGGCTTCCAGGAGTCATCATTAACAAAATTTGACTCTGTCTTATCCTGTATGGGACAGGAGCTAAGTGATAAGGTGACCAAGTATTTTTTGTTCAAAAAAGAGAACACTTTGCAAGTATTTACAATATAAAAAACGATAAGAACTTTATTTTCTTTTAAAAACATATTTTTCTTCGGAGTGGATTTCTTTTGCTAAATGAGGATGTTAGTCTAATAATGTAGGCACATCCGAACAACTTTCATTTTGCATATTAAATTTGACTGTTAAGACGGCAGATAATGTTTTTACAGAAAGTTGCGACTTCTCTCTGCTCCAATAATATGTGAAATATAATAATACCCTTTCAACAGCAGCATTAGTGCCTCGATAACTAAAATCTAAAATAATCTAAAGAATGTTTTAGAAATAGTACAAATGAGTACTTTCAAAGTACGGGATTTGAAAAGAGTACGGTTTGCGAAAAATGAGTACAAAACTCAGTAAATGAGTATAGTTGGAGCAGTATGGGGATACAATGATGACTGCCCATGAACAGCCCACGCACATTCAGTCTTACAGGGGTGTAACAAAATTTATAAACTTTCATATTATGCATCGAGATGACTCCTGTCGAACGATATGTTTATTATGTCAACATAGCAAAAAAAGTAATTGCACTGCTGCGACCTTAAATCCCACGACGCACCTATTTCCCACTCCATCAGATCCTCACAATCAATTTACATATACGAGTATATTGGTGTATAATTTTAACTGTCTAATTAATTATTTTTATAGCCTTTTAAATTCCTGTATTTGTAACCAATTTTGTCCTGTGTTTTTATTTATTGTACAATACGATTTATTCTATATCTGTATGAGCAAAAAACATATTACATACTTTTAAAAATAACGATTTATATTAATTATGAACAATTATTCTTGACGATATTCAGACGCTGGGAGCCAGAAGACTCTTTTGATGTATAACTGCGGATAGTTTGTTAATGTGTGACTGAAGTACATCGGCGTTTGAAATAAAAATATTAAATATTGCCTTTAATATCGTGTATGTATATATATAGTGATAAATAAAGAAATTCAGCAATTATGACGGGTTTGCGTTGGATACCTGTGCACAGCAGTCAATCAAATCAAATCAAAATACGTTTATTCAATTTAGATGCTTCTTAGAGCATGCTTATGAATGTCAACAACGTTTACAAAATTCACGAAAGTGCAAGACTACGCCATCCGTTCGCAAAACTACCAGGAGGCCTTGTTCTGAGAAGAACGGGCAAGAAACTCAGCAAGTTTGCCCTCCCTTTACATTACAATTATTCAAAGGAAAATGTCATAAACCACAACGTCATTAAAATTACATGTACATGTAAAAGTGCATTGTTCACATCGTCAAAATTTGTCTTATATCTATTTACTTTAAAAATCAAGGACGTGTCATCAGCAAACAATACAATATCACATAATGGCTTTGAATAAGAAGGCAAATCGTTAATATATATAAGAAATAAAAATGGTCCTAATATTGATCCTTGAGTGTTGGCCTAGTGGCTATAGCGTGCGACTCTCATCCCTGAGGTCGTAGGTTCGATCCCCGGCTGTGCAGCAATGGACTTTCTATGTGCACATTAAACATTCGCTCGAACGGTGAAGGAAAACATTCTCATCGACGACGTGTGTCAGACACAGGAAGCTGATCACCTCCTTGTCTTTTAGATTATCCAGAAATCTCAGGCCCAGACCTAAAAAGGTTGTAGCGCCACTGATTCTTTTTTACTTGTAGCAGGAATATTCCTGGATTTATTTTATTTGATTGTTCTTAGTTGGGTGTAAGTCACACAACAGCTCCTATTTCGAAATCGGTCGAAAAATAAGAATTTAGTGTCAATTTGTTACAAAAGCAAAAGCTCAAAAGATTTCGCCTGGCTGCTACCTAATTGGAGTTCCTTTTAGTGACAAAGACAACAAAAGACAGGTCACCTTTGGGATTTCATAGATTTTGTAATTAATGAGGACTCGTTTCGTAAATTTTCTCATAAAACACCTTTGTATTAGGTACTTGAATTGTGAGATCTCATAATATGGAGAAGGATAAGGAGCTAGCGACAAAGAAGTTAACTAAGGAATTGAGTGAATACTGGACGTTTTTCTGAGTAGGCAAACAAGTGGTCCTTTTGGTAGTCTCTGGCCTTCTTTGTGCGAGAGAAGTTTTTATAGAGAACGCATAATGTTCATACAATCTATCTATCTATATTTATAAATATGAATCCCTATTTCCCTTGGTCACGCGCGTGAACGGCTGGACTGATTTCGCTAAATTCTTTTTTTGTTGTGTTTGTTATTGTCAGGAGAAAACTTATGAAAGAAAAATTTAAAAAAATGCGCGGAAGTTAGAAAATTTTAGAATGTTTAACCACCATACAATACAAACTTTTTCATTTTCTTTGTCATAACATTGACAGACTGCGTGCTGCAAATATCGTCAAGAGGATGTAAGGAATATATTGATAAAATACATATAAAATAATAATCCATAAATTTATTTAAAAAAGGTAAAAAATTTAATAGACTATACTTCTATTAGATCACCACACTACATCAACAATCTTTTATAAAGGCAGACAAGAAGAAATTGTATGAGCTGTATAAATTATATAATATCTTTATATATTCTGCTAAACGTGTGTATGTCACTGAACTCCTCTTAAACGGCTGGACCGATTAGAATGATTTTTTTGTATGCGTTTGGTGGTCGCCCTGGATGGTTTAGATTCACAAATCAGCCAAGCAGATGGCGCTGCAGTCGGTACTATCATACTTTGTTTAATATACTAATCGCTTGAAATATCATGCAGGACAACGTCTGTCGGGTCCGCTAGTTATAAAGTTAGACAGGCTACTTTCCTCTTTATTTTTCGTCGTAGGAACTACTGTACCACACGCAAACAGTTAAAAACACGAACTTCATTTTTATGAAAATGCAATTTACTTTGTATATTTAAGTACAAAATACTCGACGAAAAGTAAAGAACTCACTTAATTAAATAAGGATCTCACCTTTAAACGTTAAATATTAATAAAGCCACTTAAATATTAATGAGAATTTGCAAACGAGATTATTTGAGTAGCGGGAATTTAATTTGTCGAGGAAAAGATTGGCTCCAGAAAACTTTTTACCCTCGTGAAGTATTTCAATATGGCAACTCATACATTCGTGAGATCAAAGGTATATTTAGTGCAGACTTATTTTTGACTTCACGCTTGTAAGACCACTTTATATTCCTTAGCCAATGTTAAAATTATCTGCTGCATCCGATTTTACTTCTCAGATACTGAAAATAGCGAGACTAGACAACTACTTGTGTTCAAAAGACTCATATATATTGCAGCATTAAAGGAAATTTAAAGATTAGAATTTTTCAAGAGAAAAAATTTATTCACTATTTATTTGGTTTTTTACAGCAAATTTTTAAGTAATTTGTTTTTGTTCTTAACCTTGGAGAGGTCTGGTCGCCCACGACACAGAAACGCCCTAGTTTGGGACCAGCTGCTGTAAAATAATACAACAATATAATTTATGTTAATAAGGTTTCATTAATAAAGTAGAGCAGTGTTGGCCTAGTGGCTTCAGCGTGCGACTCTCATCCCTGAGGTCGTAGGTTAGATCCCCGGCTGTGCACCAATGGAATTTCTTTCGCTCGAACGGTGAAGATAAACATTGTGAGGAAACCGAGATGTCTTAGACCCAAAAAGTCGACGGCGTGTGTCAGGCACTGGAGGCTGATCACCTACTTACCTATTAGATTTAAAAAATGATCATGAAACAGATTTAGAAATCTGAGGCCAAGAGCTAAAGAGGTTGTAGCGCCACTGATTTATTTTTATTCATTAATAAAGTATTATTATTTATCTTTCTTTGGACACTTTGTTCCCAACGGATTTTAAGCTTTCCTGGATAAGTAAGACGTAGAAGTCCACAAAATTTAGAATAACTTATTGTGTCTAGCAGATTGGAGGGCACCGGACCTCTAGGCCGATCCTCTTCTTGCTGAGCCGATCAAATAAAAGCCCTTACAGGTCTTACCATCACCCAGACGTTGAGACTTGCCGAAGATAGGAGGGAGTGGAGGAAATTGTATGATGACACTATTACGACCTTCAGAAATAAGATCCACGACTGCAGCGAAGATTATGTTACTTCTTATAAAGTCAAAAACATTTATTCATATAGGTAACACAATGTACACTTATGAACGTCAAAAAAGAAATGTATATGAAATGCTTCTAACTTTACATTTACTGCCAGTTCTCAAATCAAGTAGAACGGAAGAGAAGAACTGGTCATAAACTCTCTGCCACTCTTTTTAATCGCCAAGCTTTTTGTCTTACACAATGTTTATATCTTCTTCAGTAATTAATAATAATAATTTAAAAAAAAAAAAAAAATTTTTATCCTCTATCAGCAGTAGGCATGGTGAAATAGGTGCACGCACTTTATTCTAGTGGAAACAACACGAAAAGTTAAATGACAATAATCATATTTCTTGAAGTTTTACAGAATATTTAACTGTAAAAAACTATGCTAAACATTGAGTCAAACTATATCAATTTGATACCGTTTCAACTATTGAGTAATGTGAGCAAATCTTTGAAATCCTAATGTTCTAATAACAACAACCCTATCGTTAAAACCCGAGTAAATTAAATAGTTTAGTTAACAGTAACGCGTTCTTTATAGGGGTGTGAAATACACAATTATATTTGTGGCAAATTAAATTATCTGTCAAAGTGATACGGGTTCACCAGATTATTTTGTGTGAGCCTTGTGTAGGTTTTTATGAGGGTTTACTAATTTATGTATTTGATTGTCAACTAATATGGGTTATGCAATGAAACGTTTGGAGCGACCGTGGTCGCTTTGATGTTATGATTAGACTCTTGAAATGTTGCTTTTTTTTTATGGCTCTGCAACGATTTGTGAATTAGCCAGCGTCAAGTATAAGATTTTTATAATTCGTGCTTTTGTCTTAGAAATTCGACCGTGTCCTCCATGTACGGTTTAAGCACTCGCCCGGTACCGCACAACCCTCCCAAAGGCCGAGAACAAATTTAAATTAAATTAAAACTTGCCCTCGAACCGGGAATCGAACCCGTTACCCCTTACCTAGCTGCCACTTAATAAGACCGCTAGGCTATGAGGCCCCTTAAAATGTTGTTTTATTAACGCCATCCGCATGGGGTACTGTTCTCACCCCTGTGCGCGAGCTCCCCACTCCCCAGTACCAGCTCCTTCCACTTCCTTCGTATTCAAAGAAAAGCGGTTCGATCGCTTGGCGTTGCGTAGAGACGTGGGTTCTTTCTGCATCTTCTGATTCAGATTAATAACTGCAGATGAATTTCATCAATCAAGGCAGTCAAGTGCGTCAAGGCAGAATACAAAATACCATCCGTATCAACTCAACGTCTGTCGATCCACAACTGAGCGTTTCTAAGGCAGTTTTTGCCGCGCATCACCACTATGTGAAACCACTGAAGTATTTCCGAACCAATCGAGCTTCAAGAAAAGAGCGTACGAATTCTTAAAAGGCTGGCAACGCACTTGCGAGCCCTCTGGCATTGAGAGTGTCCATGGGCGGTGGTATGATTAACATCAGGTGACCGGTTTTATGGTACAGAGTATGACAGGGTCATACTCTGTACCATAAAAAAATATTTGCAAATCTCCCTTGTATTTTTAAATGAACAACTTGTGGTGTATTATTTAACTCTTTTGTGGGATTTTAATTTTTTTACAACCGAAAGGAATCGAGTAATAACTATAGTGGTTTATATATTTAACCTCCAAAATAATCCTGCGTGACCAACAGAGCAATAAAGACAGTTATACATCACCGCAAATGGTTTACACGAAACGCACATTTGGTCGAAAATCACGCGAAAACATATATTACGAAATGAAATATTGCTACGCTATCATGATGCGAACTCGTATTAGCGACATTGCCTTTTAACGAAATTCTCATTGATGGAATTTCATTTGACGATATTATAATGTCTTCATTACACTAGCGGCCTGTCCCGGCTTCGCATGTCTGGACGTTAATAATAATAACACTTTATTTCAAACACAAAACAGGAGAAAAATTTATGAAGACAACGGATGTAAATGGGCGGTCTTACTGCTAAATGCTTCCAAACAATTCAAACATACGTAATATATATATATTTAAAATAAAAAGTGCGTGCGTACAAAGTACACAATATGTTAGAAAGTGAAACTTCTTTGGCAAACAAATTTTTAAGTCTTGTTCATATTTATACAAATCTAAAATTTTAGATTTGTATAAATAAAAAAAGATGGAAAAGGAAGATATTTTAGGAAATTCATGAATTTAATTGTCATTAAAAAATTAAAAGTGTCGAAAATTAATACAAATTATACATTTAATTTTTTTCGTTTATTTCTTTGTAGTAAAAACACGTGGCATTTTAACTTATTTGAGAGATTTCAATAAATTATTTGGCATAAAATATAAAACACATATTTCCTAAATTCTCTTTACGATATTTTAATTTTAAAAATAGAATTTCTATAAGGTCCATCTCACCATCTATCAATCGGCCTGAATCGATCTCTCCCTTTTCTTCGACAAAAACGCTGCACATCTTCGTGACGCCAATACATATTATTATTATTGCGTTTCATCCGTAAATATTATACACTACAGCGCCTAAAAAAGTTTCACTTCAAAAAAAATACAACACCGAACTTATAACTACACTGAACTACTCAATATAAATATATCAAAGGTTTATTGGTACAGTGTTGTCAATTGTTTCTTGGATGTAGATTTAGTCTGGGAGGTCTGCACCAGGCAGAGCATTCTAGAATCGAATGGCAGGGACGGTTACCTTACTTTTAACTTATCTTAATATTTTAAAAATATAGTATATATCTAATAGTGAAAGAATTTTAGAAATTGGTCAAACAATGGTTGAGTTTATTCGTTTCAAACATGTTTAAATGTTAGGTAATAATTCAGAGTATAAGCTTTATTAGATTAACAATTAAGTAATAATACATACACAGACACACACTCACGTACACACACTAACACACAGCCACACACATAACCCATGTGGTTTCCTTATAATATATTATGTATCCTTATAAATATTTTTTTTGTTTACGTTGCAGCCTATGTAATAATGATTGTTTATTCTCAATAAATTTTTCTCTACTTTTTAAGACCTTCTGTCGATCCGAAAAAATTAATAAGGATTGTTATTTTCAAATGTTTCCTATTTATATTAGTATAGAAAGATAGATGTCTCAGACGCTCTTCGTCGGAGCAAAAATCTATTTATCACAGTATCGACGTGCATCGCCATTACTCAATCGAGATTAATTAAAGAGTTGAGAGAGGTTAGCTAACTGATGTTCAATTATCCAACTTCTAAAAACGCAATTAATTACTTTAACAAAGTGTATTCAGGATCACCAGAGGCTACATGTGGAATTTACCTAATAGAACTACTGCATCTTCATATTTAGTCTATTTTGTTTTACTAATTTGTTAAGTTAGAGTGATTATGTTAACGTAGGCTGCAATTTCCCCGTACTAGACTATCTAAAGTTAGTAATTCTTTTTTGGGAAAAGGTGTACTCTTCTTTAATAAAATCCCAGAGGCTCTTTTATTGCCTTTTAATAAATTTAAGAAATTTATTGAAGAGAAGCTGTGTAAAAAGGCTTACTATAAAGTTAACGATTATCTAGTTGAATAAAGGGCCTGGGACTTGTGGTGGACAGGCTACTTCTAATTAATTTCCGATATTTGTTTTAAAATAAGTGTTGTTTGATGATTTGCTATTTTAAAAGAGTACCGAGAGTTTTTTACGCCGGCTTTTTCTCTCGGCATACACTCTCTGTCTTCTTTGCCGATGAGTAGGGACGCCTACATATTCAAATTTAATGACGTGGAATAAGAGATACCTGTTTCTTATGTTCCATAATAAACATATTTTATATTTTTAGTACTGTCACTCTTCACCTAGCGGATAAGGCTCTGCTGTTACTGCCTCCCGCCTAAAGCGATTGTTGGTGGTGCCTTGGGGTTTTAGTGGGTATGCACAATCGCGAGTACATAACCCTCCCGCACTAAGCAATCGCGCCGCGGGGGTATGCGCAATACATTTCCCCAAGTAAAAAAAAAACTGTTGTCACTATTCACTGGGCAGAGGAACTGGCTCGCGTGAGCGTTTGGTGTCACACCATCAACGCATTCAGACCACAGCTCGAGCAATAGGTGAGGAGGCGGTGGGGCCGCTCCAGCTACCGACTCGTACAGAAGGTAGTTGGGCGTGAGAAGGCACCGACCTGCCACCATGATGACGCCGGTGTTGTCGGTAACGCACTCTACACTATGAAGCATTGACCAGCACGGGAGCTGAAAAGGAGGCTTCTACTGGACGTGCTACAGGGCGAGAACGCGGCTCACGATTACATTGTAAGAGTAGCAGTTACAAGCACGGACAGTGACGGCACGTGGGAAATACTCCAGAGAAATGTGGCTGGTGATACAGAAAAATCTGAGTTGGAGATATCATTAAAATACCAGTGTATTTTACTCATGTCCAATCACAATCTGATCCTAAAGAAATCGTAGAACCTATTAAAATTTTATGAAAGGCACTTGTGTTTTTGTAAATCACGATTTCGTGAAGCACAATTAATGAAGGCACATAAAAAGCTTAGTAAAAGCGTAGTTGCAACAAACTTACGATTAAAAGTTGTCTTTTTACACATAACAACGTCGTTGACACAACATGGTGTGGCAATGAATCTTTAATGTGACCTCTGAGACGTGTTAATCATTGATTAGTCTCTTTGATTAAGTAGTACAATGTCTTATTAATTTGTACACTCGTGGGATAATTAATTCAAACAAGCCAATCTAATTATATAAATGTCAGACCTACCCTAATCTAACCTATTAGAATATTGTAACAGAACACTTGTGTCCCAACGGATTATGGTGAACTATATCACAAAAACCACAGCGCAAGTACGGACAACATAATATAGACCTACAACCTCGGGATGAGAGTCGCATGTTGAAGCCACTGGGCCAACGCTGCTCAATGTTTCTTATATTTTTAATGCTTTTGGCGATTAAAAGGAGTTGTGGAAAGTTTCTATCCATCTCCTCTCGTCCGTTATACACCATTGCCGATTTGAGAACGGGCAGTAAATTTAAATTGAGAGCCATTTTTTGGCAAACATAAGTGTATGAAAGTTATCTACGTGACTAAATGACATTTTAATTTTAATTCTAAAATTATTTTTAATCATTAACTTTCTATTATTTTATATCGATCTAATATTTATAGTTTTTCAGTACCCATTAAAAAGTACTTCTAACATTATGTATGGTATTTACAATTTTCTTAACATTATTTAGGTAATTCTCGAAATGTTATAGAACTCTAAGACTGTTAATGAATATTAACCTTAGTTTAAGTTATAGTATTGTAGAATATAAGGTCAAAATAATATTACTTATTAGCCATAATTATTGCATAGGCTAGATTGTAATTCATGTAAAGTCGCACTCTTTTTTGTGAACATTATTGTAAGAAAAAAGAAATTAGGTAATAATAATTATAATAAAAAGGAAACTAAAACAAATTTAAAAAGTTTGTTCACTGTAGCAGTGTACGTTTAATGACAGTATTTCCTCGCTGTATTGCGATACTTATTCGTTGAGAGAGGAAAGCACCAGCTCTGGGGTCACCGGTACTATCTACCAGGCGCCAACATAAATCTTTAATAAGCGCCTGTGCACTCGAACCCCACGGCCCAAGAGTCTCTACTCCAAACAAAATCAAAGTTGCATTCTTATTATTTTAAAATTATAATAAATTCAAACATTAATTGTCTATATCACGCCGCGATTTTGTCTACTTCTCGCAGATCTAACTGGCTACTATTCCCCGAGGCTTCCTGCATACTATTTGACAATAAACTTGGTTCAAATTGTCTCGCAGAGGCTCGTAAATCAGTGTATAGCATCTAGGCCACTTTGCCACACGTGGTCTGATATAAATCGGCTACCTGCTAAGCTCGAGTGAAATATTGCATTCGTATCGAAGTTATTGGCCGTTATTATGCATCAGAAGAGTAATTGCACACGTAGACATCAGAGCTTTAGAGTTAGGAGCAGTTAATAAAGCTTTTGTGGGCTTTTCGCTGAGATTTAATATCTCTATTAATAATAAACTGGTTTATGTGGAGATAAGTGAAGCTAAGTCGAGAATCGTTTATCACATACCCTCTGTCTTCTTTGCCGATGAGTAGGGATGCCTAGAAATTCAAATTTAATGACGTGGAATAAGTGATACCTGTATCTTATGTTCCATAACAAACATATATATTTTTTTATGAATCACTTCTAAACGTCAATAATTCTAGAGTCTACCCATTACTTAACGTTAATGTAAGAATAGTAAGTATTAAGTGAGATGAGATGTTACTCTACAAGAAGCTCTAGAACGCACTAAAGGTACACAATTAATTCATTTGCGACATGGTTACGATTATACAACAGTGTGGTCAATTCCTAGATGTGCAAAAATGAGGATCGAATGAAAGTACCATGAGAAAACTAGCACGTCTCACAAACAAATATTTACGGTGGGTCTGCCACACCTGTTACTATTATTATTATTATAATTATTTATTATTATTTAATATTTGTTACTTGAAAATAAAACTAACGAATAGATAACAATAAATATGGCTTATGGCTTACAAAATAACAATAAAGTTTTTTTTTTTTTATAGAACGGGGGGCAAACGGGCAGGAGGCTCACCTGATGTTAAGTGATACCGCCGCCCATGGACACTCTCAATGCCAGAGGGCTCGCGAGTGCGTTGCCGGCCTTTTAAGAATTGGTACGCTCTTTTCTTGAAGGACCCTAAGTCGAATTGGTTCGGAAATACTTCAGTGGGCAGCTGATTCCACATAGTGGTGGTGCGCGGCAAAAACTGCCTTGAAAAACGCTCAGCTGTGGAACGGCGGACGTCGAGGTGATACGGGTGGAATTTCGAGTTTTTTACTTAAGTACAAGTATTACTGATCTTTTCCTATGCGTTGGTATAACTATAATGTACATACAAAACTATTTAAAAATATAACAAAAGAAAGAACGTAACCCTGTTTTATTCCTATTTTAATATACAACAAGATGACAAAAAGTGATTTTACGCAAAGTTATAAAAATTAAAATATATTTTTCATTACTCCTTTAGTATAAAAACTAGTCAATTGATACTACAACTTTTTTAAAACTAAATACTTGATACATGAAACAATTTAAATAATAACAACGCAAATGCATACATGTTTGTTGTCGAATAAATGAAACAGAGTTCGCCATTGCATGAATTCGATCAGGGCGACGAAAAAATAGTGAAAACAGAAAAATCTGTGGAAAAGCGAAATGCGGGTTTCCGAAACAAACGAGCAAGTGTCATTAGCTTTGACAACGTTTTTATTCACGCCCGGGGCTCACTCGCAAATTATCTATGGCCATAGGATGTAGTGTAAAGAGAATTTTTCATGATAGCAACGATTCATAGTCTGTGGTGCCGATTCTACAAATGTCAATCCTCAAAATCCTCAAAGTAACGTAGTCACAAAGCGTCGTCCAGTGTACAGCTCATCAAATATTACCTTTAATAATCTGTTACGTCAGAAACTCTTGTTATTAGGTTTATTTTCGGAGTGTAGGTGGCGCCACCATTACTACTCTAAGTCATACTTGATAGTCTGTAGTGCTCAATGTTCGTAATGTGTGTGAACAGATTCATTTCGCGTTAATAGGTCAAACCTGCCGAAAAGTGAATTTGTTAGATATACGGTCAGGCGCCTGGCCATTACTTATGACAGTTTACTGAAGCCGCGTTTATAATTCTGTTGAGCATATTTTTATATATAAAATTCTAGTGTCACAATTTTCGTTTCCATACTCCTCCGAAACGGCTCGACTGATTCTTATCAATTTTTTTATGCATATTGAGTAAGTCTGAAAATCGGCTATTACCTTTTTTTCAAACCCCTGATAAATGATAAGGGGTTTTTTTATGATACAGCATACAAAAATACATACAACTCTTAATTTTCACCTCTCACCTCTCATCAACCCCTATTTTTTATTTGTTAATTAAAAACTTATAACTTGAAATCTTAGGTTTATATAGAGAAAAATCACAGAATAACCTAAAAAAAATTAATTCCGGAAGAGTCTCTAGGGTAGCATAGCAAAATGATCCATGTTGGTATGTACTAAAAAGGTAGGCTAGTAATCATATAATAATTTTGTATTAAATCTTGTTTTTAATTAACTACGAAATGACAAGTTGTGACTTATTAGCCGAGCGCTTCTTTTAAAGCGAAACAGTTTCATAACGACTATTTGCAAAGTTGACGTTATTTGCTGTCTTGTTAGTGGAGATGTAAAAGGATCCGGTATATAACTTTAAGTGTATTAATCTTAGTACGAGAACTGTTGTACAGACTTTAAATTATTGTTATTTGCATATCTTTTATTATACGAAGATTATAAAAAAATCAACATTTAACTTCCAATACAGACCCCGAACTTTGGTATGCAATTGTTTAAAAACTATCGACGAACATCTCTCATGATTATCTCTTTCAATTTCCTGGATTAATACTTCCTCCAGCTGAGTTTCATCATCGGACGTCCAGGCAGAATACGAAATTCTATCTGTGATACCTCGCACCACCACTATGTGCTGCCGGCAGCCCACTAAAGTATTTCCGAACCAATTCGACTTAGGGGCCTTCAAGAAAGCCTCCTTTCGTCCCCTTTTACAACAAAACCGGCCATTACATAGGATCTTTAAGCATCTGACAAAACCTGTTGTATACCTTCAAAAAAGATGCGAATTTGCAAGTGCAATAAAAATAATATATACCCTTATATAGTTATACAATAATTTAAAATATAAATTAGATAATTCCAACATAATATATTTATAGAAATGGAGCCAGAGAACTAATTAATTGAAAATTTAATATAGTTTTATGTGTCTTTGTTTCCATTCCATAAAGGTACCTGAAGCGATCCGTTATGAATAATTAAATGAGGCTTATTGTTTATTTAGTTTAATATCAAAAGGTTACATTCATTACAATTATGAAATTACCCTTTAAACATGTGTGTTTTTAATAAATTGTGGATACTAAGCACTGTCGGCTGTGATGTCATTTTTCTATCACATTATATTTATTTACAAGTTCTAAAACAATATGCTTTAAAACTACAAGAAGATATGACTTAAAAAAATTTACATACATTCACATCAATTATATTAGAAATAGAAATCACAACCAAGCAAGGAAACGGAAAAGCAAAAAAAAATTGTTCGTGCGGTGAAGGAAGGAAGGCTGCTTATCAACTTGTATATATATCTTTTATATACTTATAAGGTTATTAAAGCCAGTACTCAAATCTGGCGAGAAACCCTTGGCCACTTGTTTTCGATTAAGCCAAGTATTTTGTTATTTATTACCTTACTTCACACGACATGGAATACAATATGACTATACAAAACAATATGAGTATTTATTTATTTGTAAACACTTTTTGCAGTATTACAGAAACACAGTACAATAAAATTATTAAATAAAAATGAGGGCTGTCCTTTTCGCCTTCGAGCGATCTTTTCCAGGCAAACACTGTGAGAAAAAAAATTAAAGTACATACGACTTAGACAAAACGAATGGAACAAAGCAAATCAATCAAAATGTGTGTTAGTGAAAGGGACAATAATATAAAAATGACACATGAAAAAGAAAAAGCAAATAAATTCCGATCAGTCAGTATGAATAGGGATACGATACGGACAGGTAATGCTTGTACCGTAGAAATTTAAAGGGAGATAGAGAAGGAGCTAAGTAGATAGGGACGGAAAGCGAATTCCATAGCCTCACTACAGAGACCTTAAAGGATTCACCAGGAAAGGAAGTTGTTATTAAAGTAAATGATGAACAAGCGGTAAGCAGTTGTAGACATTGCCAAATAGGAGCACTTACTGTATAGGGAGAACAAAACGAAGATTGAAATGAATAGTATCGCGGCAAGATTCAAGACCACAATTTAATTAAAGAAGAATAAACACAATCCTAAATTAAAGTGACCACAATTCAGAGAGAACTTTCGAAAGTGCTTTATCTTAATGTAGTTTTATTTCGCTCTAGATGTTGAACAGGAATTAATTTAAAGAAGACGAGGACTTAACTTTGTTAGCCGACAGATGCTTGGCGCAAGGTCTCAAGATCCGAAAAAAATATTATTCTTTTAAGCAAAAATATTTATCTAGATAGATATTGACCTTTTTGTTTCTACAGAATTATCGGAGTAGGTAACATTGAGTAGTTCTATCCTATTAGTAACAACTGTTAAGAGAAAATTATTATGTGGGAGATAAATAAAATAAACCGTACACTAAATTTGAAAATGTTAGTCCCAAGTTTTCTAGTTTTTTTTTCATATGAAACGAAAATAAATATTAATCATTGTTTTTGAAAATGTGCTCGACAATCGCACCCTGATTAGTATGTGGACGTTAGAGCTTAGTAAATTTAGTAATACAACAAACATGCAATGTTTGTATCAAATTACCATATGCCATAATCACATAATATACACATTAGACATCTCTCTCTCCAATAGCCGGCTTTGTCATTAAGTACATTTCTAATTTATATTTCAAATGATTTTCCGGTTCTCTGTAAAAATTGCATCACGCTCTGAACTCTGAATTTAGATTTATTATATTTCTAACACACATATACAGTAAGCACAATATTCTTAACCTATATAGTAATAATAGAAATAGTTAAAAAGTGATACATAGAAAATAAAACAAATTAATAAAGTTTGGTCCCTGGTAGTGTACCTTTAACGCTGGCAGCATTTCCTCGCTGTATTGCTATACTTATTCGTTGAGCGAGGAAAGCACCAGCTCTGGGGTCTCCAATACTATCTACCAGGCGCTAACATAAATCTTTAATTTGCGCCTGTGCGCTTGAACCCCACGGCCCAAGAGTCTCTGCTCCTAAGGGAACAAAATCAAAGTTGGAGGAAAGACCGAAGAAGAAATTTGAGCCGTACCTGCATATAATTTCGTTGATGTGGACATTGTGTTTTATTTCTTAAATGAACGCTTCTGCCTTATACCAGAGGCTAAAAACTATAGTCATTAAGAACTAGGCGGTGACTGTTGTTGATATGATTTATGCACTTGCAGTAACAATTCTCTCAACTATTTTATGAAGAATAGTGGTTTTGTTCAACTACTTGCGTGGACAGGTTTTTGGAACATTTATTATTTTAATATTCAAATTGCAAGAAGTTTTTTGCTTATTGCACCTACCTCCTTCATTTTAGTAGTCTTTGATATTATATCTTATCTCTCTCTGTACGCAGAGACATTGCGTCTCTATGCGTATACAAAGTGTACTATTGTTGAGAGTTGTTTGTTAATCCCTCCTGCCTCGTTTCAGCAACGTACAAACCGTATCAATTCAAAATTTAATATTATATAATAAGCGTTACAACTATATCCATGCTCTTTACCTCTCAATAACGATTCCAACAAAACCAATATTATAGTTATAATTGGCAGAATTCAATAGCGCCGACCGCAACTTCCTTTTAGGTCTGGGCCTCAGATTTCTGTATCTGTTTCGTGATCATTTGTTTTCTCTAATAGGCAAGTAAGTCTTTTATCAACCTTTGCCATACACCGTCAACTTTTTCAGTGGACATGGCGGTTCCCTCACGATAAATTGATGTAAGAGCGAGTATTAAACGTACAGTCCATTGGTGCTCATCCAGGGATCAAACCTGCAACCTCAGGGATGAGACTTGCACGCTGAAGTCATTAATAAGCGTATAGGAATCCTTAACAGATGGCGCAATTTGTTTCGCATTCTTAATTATGTACTGTCTTAATATTTTACAGTAATTTTTTGAAGTGAAACTACTTCTTTAGGCGCATGGAGGTAAATTTTTTATGGATGAAACGTCACGAAGATGTGCAGCGTTTTTGTCGAAGAAAAGGGAGAGAGCGATTGAGAGAGAGAATGAGAAGGGCGAATTACCTTATAGAAATTCTATTTTTAAAATTAAAAATTCGTAAAGAGAATTTATGAAATATTAGTATTTTATATTTTATGCAAAATTATTTATTGAAATGTCAAACGACGAATTGTAAATTAAAATACCACGTGTTTATTACCAAAGAAAAAATAAATTTATAATTTATATTATTTTCGACACTTTTAATATTTTAATGACAATTAAATTCCTAACATATCTTCCTTTTACCCTCCCTCTAAGTCTCGAAAATCTAAAGTTTTCGATTTGTATAAATATGAACCAGACTGAAAAATTCGTTTGCCAAAGAAGTTTCACTTCTGACATGTATACTTTGTACGCACGAGCTTTTTTTCCTTTTGTTTAAATTAAAGGAAGATTATTTCCAGATTAAATTAATTGTTTGATATTCCACAAAACCTGAAAAGTTCTCTGTTTCAAAACAATTCTTATTTTGCCCGGAATACAACCTAGGATTTACGCGTTATACGCTGATGATATGAATAAGCCACAGTAAGAAATTAATGATTAACGTTTAGACTATGAAATTATGTACTTCTTTGTTTTAGTTTATTCAAGATGAAAAATAAAGAAAACAGCCTAATATGATCGCCTTTGTTTATAAATAAATTATCGTTTAATACATTACTCTTGGCACAAAACCAACCGATAAAACTAAAAAAATATTATTAATAAATAGTTTCAGTGCAGTTTAAAGTCAGTTATATAAAATATAGATTATATTTTATTATTTAGTTTCCAACCCGCAAATTTTGTCGTTATTATTTTAAATAAAATAGATATTTTAACTGCAATTGTTGTACTTAAAGCTCCACTCCGCCTCTTGTTTACGTAAACGATATTCTCAAAGTTAAATTAACTTAGTTGATAAGTAGCGCGTTTGTTAACTTCCGAAAGCTGAACCACTAATGTTCGGTAATTAGTTTGGAATATTTTAACATTTAGTTTGATCGATAAGAATGGATTTTAAAGGCTTCTTAATTATGTACTTCTTATGATTGTGTAGCCAATTATAATACTTGTATAACAAACTTAACAAAACTCTGAATATATATCATACCATATTAAAATAATTTTCACATATTATGTTCTCAGGCGTGTGCCTGATACATACCCACACACACCCACCTAACACTCACTTACACACACGTACATACCATAGCGTATGTGTGTGTGTATGATAGAGGGCTCTCCCTCACACACATACACTCACACACAAACACCTTCACATACACCGATAAAACTTTTTTATTTAACTGTTTTCCTTATTTAAAACGTTTAATTTGTTTGCCTACCCATACAATATGTACGAGTATGACTTTGCTGTGGAATGGAAGCCTGGTTATCCATATCACAGGTTCTTACCTAGCTTGGAAACCAGTCTCCCTTATCCTTCTTACTTGTAATCGTACTGTTTGTTTCAAATGTTATATGGGAAAAGAATTATTATTATTATTATTAATTCACTCAGTTTTCATAGTGATTTCTACGAACCTTGTCTTGAAAATAACGAATATAATAGAAACATTATGAATCTATGTGCTTAGCACTTCTTTATCTTCCTTCATTTACTTGTTGTAATGAACAAGCGTGGAACGCCTTTTTAAAACTAAAAAAAAATCAATTTGTGACAGGCGCCTAAATTTACAAATTGGAAGCGTTCTAGACTTACAGAAGTATGTTACAAATATCTCAGACAATATACGATATCTTCTAGCTAGCCAGACTAGCTTTCTTTGGCGTTACTGAAGAAAGCTCCTTTAAATCATTCAAGGCAAAGTGGCAGGTAGAAGGAGACCTGGCAGCGGACGTCTTGGTTGAAGAATTTTCGGCAATGGTTTGGTTTCTGAACAATGACTTGATTAATAGTTAAAATAAAATAGCCATGGTCAGTCCAAAACGGAAATGGCACTATAAGAAGAATATTGTATCGTTATCATCATGATTTATGTGTCCTTTTCACTTCTTTTAATTGTTTTGTCATTTTCAAACTTATATATATATATATATCATATATATAAAATTCTCGTGTCACAGTTTTTGTTGCCATACTCCTCCAAAACGGCTCGACCGATTCTCATGAAATTTTGTGTGCATATTGGGTATGTCTGAGAATCGGACAACATCAATTTTTCATCCCCCTAAATGTTAAGGGTAGTCCACCCCTAAATATATATTTTTTATTTTTAGATATTTTTTTTCTGTTTTTATTTATTTTATAATACAGCTGATTAAAAAATACATACAACCCCTAATTTTCACCCCTCTACGATCAACCCCTATTTTTTGATATAAATGATATACATGGCAAAACGACGTTTGCCGGATCAGCTAGTATATATATATAATTTTGCACTTTTTGCGCTCACAATATTTTATTTAACTTAAAAGGTTGCATGGCATAGACATAACATGCAAACGATCAGAAATCTCAACTGATGTTAAGTGATACCAAGGACACTCTCAATGCCAGAGGGCTCCCGAGTGCGTTGCCGGCCTTTGAGAATTGGTACGGCTCTTTTCTTGAAGTAAGGTTTTTCAGCGAAAAATTGCCCCAGAATACGAAAGGCAGGGCAAGGGAATGCTGAATGTTCCGATGATAGACGCCCAGATTTTCGGTTATTCGAAAATAATGCGCGCAAACGTACATAAGACGATTTTAAATTTTGAAATTCATCATAAATATCTAGATTCCTAGACCAAAACCACAGAAATGTTTTCTTAAAGTTTTCTCCACTGAGTTCACAATGCGTATAACCATTTGGTATTGCCAATAAAGTATCTTTGTTTGTATTCAATAGCGGTCTTGCGTGCTTATTACTAAATGAAAATTGTACGATTGCACTTCTTCTAGGACACATGATTTTCTTTAAGATCAAATCAAATGTGAATCGTTTCGATTTAAAAAAATAAATAACACTTTAACCATGACAGAATATGGACAAATTGATCTGACTACCCCACACTAGGGAGCCCCTGTGTTGTGGGTAACTAGGTCACAATAATTATTCCGTGGTACATAGTGCATGTTTAGAATATAAAAAAGTGCGTGCGTACAAAGTACACATGTTAGAAGTGAAACTTTTGAAAATTAGTTCTTTGGCAAACTAATTTTTAAGTCTTGTTCATATTTATACAAATCTAAAACTTTAGATTTCCGAGACATAGAGGGAGGGAAAAAGGAGGATATGCTGGAATTTTATGAATTTAACTGTCATTAAAATATAAATTTAATTTATTTAATTATTTTTTTCGATAGTAAAAACACGTGACATTTTAATTTAAAATTGTACCTTTGAGATTATAATACATTATTTTGCATAAAATATAAAATAATATTTCATAAATTCTCTCTACGATATTTTTATTTTAATAATAGAATTTCTATAAAGTAATTAATACACCCTTCTCACTCTCCCTCAATCGGTGTCAATCGCTATCTCCCTTTTCTTCGACAAAAACGTTGCACATCGTAAAAAAATTACTCTCATGCGCCTAAAGGAGTTTCACGTCAAAAAAGTAGTCTCAGTGTTACATCTATTCAAACACAAGTCGTGTTATTCTAATGTATGCGTTTATGTATGAATATGGAAATGGGTGTGTGTGCTAACTCTGTATTTGAGAGTGTAGCTAAAAGTTGCTATAACTGTGTCTTTGTTCGTTTTTGGAAACTTAGAGTCATGTCAAAATGTATAGTGAGGCATATTCTAAATCTAATTCGGCTAGCATAATTTGTATCTGTATAATTTGACTACAATCAATGGATTCTGAGATTTTATTATAAAGGTGTATCAATAATAATATAATTTATGCGACTACTATAATATTTTTTCATCTGACATGGCGCATGGCGTCAGATTATTAAAATATAATTAGTCCCTAAATCCGCGCGGCTTTTCGAATGAAACAATCAATTTCAATGTTACTTATGTCAAAAGGAATAAGGTGGTATTTACTGGTGATGTATTACTAAATACACAACTTTTCTTATTCACCGCAACTTGAACACCCCAAGAAGCAATTGAATTGGGCGATTTTGCTTTTATTCGTAATAATACTCCAGATGCGCTGAGCTTGCTTATAGCCTCTGTATTTCAAATCGAAAATGTACACGTAAAATGCAGTAAACCATATTGTTTCCTTGAATTTAACCTCAGAGGAACGGGTTAATCTCATTTTGCTTGTATTTTTGATGGTTAATGTACATTTTCCTATGTTTAGGCAAGTGTATCTTTCGGAATAAATTGATTCCAATCTAACAACAACAATTGTTTAGGTGGACACCACCTTATTTCTGAGGGGTTTGAAATATAGATAGTTGCCGATTCTCAGACTTACTAAATATGCATAAAAAATATATAAGAATCGGTCGAGCCGTTTCGGGGAGTATGGGAACGAAATTTGTGACACGAGAATTTTATATATATAGCGATAATACATACACAAAAGAGGGGGTCTTGGTTATCTTTGTTCCATTATACATTAATTTAAATATACATTCATTCTTATTTTTATATAAAATAATATAGAAACAATAAATTACCGAATAAAGATTATAGTATCACCATTAAAATGGGCTTCAGGTAACACAAAAAATATCCCGCACATAAATCTCACCTCCCAATGAAAACGAAAACATAGTTCAATTATGCCCCAAGGGCCGGCAATTCACTTAAAACAAGCAGTTTTTCTGCGAAGGGCTGAATAAAATTGTCTCGAGGGAGCCATGATTTATTCAAAAATGGCGGAATACGAATCTCGATCTTGCTTCATTATTTCTACATTTCGCGATGAATGTGTAAAATCGTTTCTCTATCGAAATCTATAATATTTGTGTCAGATAGTCCATTCAATCTGAAAGCTTCATAGGAAACTGTAAGCAATGATTGGAAATAAGTATTTGAAATTGAAACAAAAATTTAATCAGAATTAATATCGCAATACAACTAGGAAATGCGTTAAATGTATATTTGTTTTAATTTTCTATTTATTCATTTTTAATTATTATTACCTATTACTATGCAGGTTAAGAATATTGTAAATACTATATATTGGTGTGTTTAAAATACCTATTAATTGCATGGTTAAATATTTATAAAAATCCCCTAACAACGCATCAATCTATTTATTACGTTTGTGAAGATGGTATAATCTTATATTTTTAAATTTAAAGCGTCAGCTTGAAGCTCACAATTTTAGAATTTTAAGGTAATTATACGAAAACATTACTTTCATTAATTCCAGGCAGAAATTTTATTGCACCACCCTTTTGGGGGAAGTTGGTTGCTTTTGTTGACACGACGATTTTATGATCTAAGACGGTAAAAAGAGTGGCGGAGAGTTTTTTGCCAGTTCTTCTCTTCCATTCTACGCCATCGATTTGAGAACTGGCAGTAAATGTAAAATTAGAAGCATTTAATGTATATTTCTTTATTGACGTTCATAAGTGTACATTGTGTTACCTAAATGAATAAATGATTTTTGACTTTGACTTTACTCTCGATATTTTCTTCAGAATATCAGCTAGTATTATATATATAGATATATATAATTGCGTGCAGATAACATTAGTGCATAACCGGGGCTTGAAAGTCTAGGTAAAGCCCGGCTAGCTAGGTCAATACTAATAAAACTAGCAAGCAATCTTCTATCACAAAGTAGTTCACTGAATATTTATCTCGAGCAAAGATCACAAAATTGATTTTGATCAAATTGGAGATCTCGTTACGAAAACTTCGCAAAACGTGAAATGAAAATTGAAATCGCCAAGTTGCGGAACAATTTCGGATGATTTGCGTTGGGATTTGCATTTTGTGGTTTTCGAAAAATGCAATCAGGGAGTAAATACCTTTAGGAGAGTGTTTCGTAGCTATTACCAGTTTATTTTCTATATTCGCAGTTAATTTCATTATTTTTTTTACACATCGTTACCTTAAATATCCATATAAAAAACAGGTTACATAAGTTATTAGGCAACGGGCGGCAAGTCAAAATATCATTAAAATAAACTAAAATTATTCTTCTTTTTAATCGTGTACTCGTTTTAGAGTGGTAGGTTTTTAACCTACATCAGACCCCATTTCCCCCACTTTTATCTGTTCTCTGCAAGAACAAGTTGCAGAGTGGAACCGATGAGCGTAAATTCATCCATGGTATTTTTAAAAGCCGTCTCCAACCTTCGACACATTAACCTTTCCGCAGAGAATTTTCATGAGATACGCTTTCCTTCCCATGAGGTATGAATCATTGTAATCAAAATCGGAAAAGATCTTGGAGAAAAACATAGCAGGATGAATGAATATTGTACGAGTATTAAAACAAACAGATGTCATACGATTCCATTGCAAAGCTAATCCTTCACGAAATCCAATATTACCGCGTAATGTAAAAGCAAATATCTGAAGTGAAGAGTCTCCCATATTCTTGAAGGCTTACATTTACATAAATGCGATTCACCACTTGCATCATAAAAAACTCAAACTCAAAATATCTTTATTCGTGTAGGTAAACAAGTAGGTACACTTACGAATTGTCAAGTTAAATTAAACAAATAAGTTTTTACAGAGCACTTTGAATTTTGTTAGCACAGCTGGTTTCCACCATCAGTAGTGTAACCCAGATGCCGACACTCAAAGCAAAAGAAGGCCTGGGTGACGGCGACGAGTATTACGCACGTACTCCACGGCGACCTTGGTACCGAATTGGTCAACTTCGACTCGCAGTAGCGCAGCAGACGCTCTTGACGGGGGTGGGGACTAAAAGAAACTGATATCTTGCCTCGCGTAAATTTACGAACCGACAATCTCCGCGTCACTTTAAGGAGTTCCCTCGGCACAAAAAAGGTCGGTTCTACCAATTAAAGGTGATAGTTAAACATTTTGAACTCGAATATAGAATATTACTAAGAACACAAAGAATCACCATATCATACAACTGGGCTAAGGTATCTCCTGCAAGATGTTCAGTTTGTGTGGATTTCCAAGTTATTTAAAGAAGAATTGCTTTTTCGGGAATAAAATTCAGGATGTACCAACCCACTGCTCCTATCATAAAAGACGTTGAGTATATGCAAAATTAATTAATAGTTTTAATAAAATATTTTCTATTTTCGAAACTTCGCAGTAATAACGGTTTCGCGTTGTTAAATAATATTGTGTTGCAATTAAAACCGTACAAGTCAAAGAAAAAATCCGCGCAGCGTAATTCATTGCCTGCATTTCAATTTTCGCTTACGTACGCCAGCTATTATTCACGAAACATTAAGGTGGTATATACACGAACGCTGAATTAATATAATAATTAAATTAGGGGTTAAACCAATATATTTTATGAGACAATAGGCCGAAAGCTGCGTATGTCAGAACACCTACTTGCCTTTTAATAAAAACGGTAAACAAAATGAGACAAAAATTTATCCATTCAAAGTATTATTCTTTGTTAATTAGAAAGAACACACATATATTAAAATATATACTGTCCATTCCCCACTATAGGAGTATTTTTGTTTTTTAACTAAATACTAACTTAACAACTAAGACCGAATAGTTACTAACTAGTGACAACCCCATCGCACTCTGGAGGACTAATTGAATAACTATTTCCACCAGCGCAGTCAGTTAGTCCAAGCGGGAGTGTCATGCTGCATAAGCAGCCGAATGAGCCGACACGATCGGGGTAATACCACTTTCCCACTGAAAACAAGCGTGAAGTGCGTGGCCCGCGTTTCGTTTAATATTGTGGGACTCCCGGAAGCTCATCCCCTTCCTCTCCGAATCATGGCAGCGTTATTGAATATAATTATTACCCCAGGATGTGCTCACTCAGGCTGTCCCGCGTATTCTAAGGGGGACAAAATATACTCCTCCCTCAAAGGCCGGGAACGCACCCACTAAAAATGGGTGTGTATGGTCTGCGATGACTGACCTTTTTGGGCGTTCCGCAGGCTCGTTTGCCCCTCTATTAAATAAAAAAAAATAACTAAAACTACATATGGATATAGATGAAATAAAGAAGTTATTTTTATTAAATTTTATGGGGCGGGTCGCTAGGACCCGCCCCGGCTTCGCACGGGTGCAATGCTGATACTACATTCAAAGTGCTATAGATTTATAGGCACGCTCCCGCCGCACCGGCCGGCCGGTACAGAGAAAGCGACTTTGTTTTGTACTATGTAGTGATTCATGTCATGTAGCGTCAATAAAAATACAAGTAATACTAAATGAGAATTTTTTGGCAGTCTTTATTTGGCGCCGATAGACGATGTTGCACGGGTAACCGTAAAGTCCCGAAGTAGTAGTTAATAGAAATGTGTTTTCTGGATTTTTTTCTTACTAGGCAACCAGAAGATGAGTCTTCTAGGTCAACTGTTCGCAGGTAAAACGCACGTCTGTAAATACCTTTAGTTCCTTTGGTCACAAACGCTTTGGCTTTTAGTCTGGAGTTATGTGAATATGACAAAATTGGATTACGTGGGAGATAGCTAGTTTTTAAATGAGCTTAAATGTCTCTCTATTAAAAATTCCTTACAATTTTTGTGACGCTTATTACTGTTGTGTAATTTTTACGTATTTTACAAAATTTTCATTCTGTTTTACTTTGGATAGCATGTTTGATTGCGACATTAGGGCAACAAGATATCTTAGATGAGCAGGTAAAGCTGTCGGCCCAACCCCTGCTCTTGTCGGATCCAACGAAGAATGAGTGTTATTGAACAGAGCGTCACTGCTCATTCACTATAATATCTCCTGCATTATTAGAGTATGCTACAGTATTTAGGATCATTTTTTCATAAAAGATATGCTTCTAACCCTTCAAAGACAAGCCGCGAAAATTCCAATGGATCACTTAGAAAAACCATATGAGCTTACTGATTTAGAAAGTATATTAAGAGGAAATCTCATTGAAACCAATAAAATCCTCACTGGTCATTATAACGTTTGACGAATTGAGAAGCTCTTTATTTTAAGTGTCGTAGTCTTTAAAACTGAAGACCAAATCAAATCAAAATCATTTATTCATTAAGGAAACACAATGTATACATATTTTTTTTATACATGTGTCTTCATTAAGACATCATGGAACATTACGATCTAGCCTAACTTAAGACTAATAAGTAATTTAAGTCTAACCTACTTTACTAAAGATATTTAACATAAAGCGTCCAATAACACTACTTACAGTCTTAAAGGGAAGACACTCCGTTCTTGTGTTTTTTTTTTACTCACTGTTTAGCACTTACTAACGTGCTATAACACTAGTTCAAATAGTTTTGTCCTAAATGTACACATATGAACGTCAAAAAGAAATACATATTAATTGCTTCTAATTTATATTTACTGCCGGTTTCCAAAGTTTTTTTGTTTTACACAATGTTTGTAAGCAGCTGCAACCATTACACCATGTTCCACATGACATCTTAAGTAATTAATAGTTTATTAATAATAATAAAATAAATTAAAAACCAAGATTTATCCTCTATCAGCGGAGGCATGGTGAAATAGGAGCGCGCACTTACATTCTCTTGGGAACAACACGCAAATACATAGTCGATCCACTCAATATCATTCAAATTCCCGAAAAAACTTTCTCATAAACCCAGTAGTGGCCGACTTGAATAGGCTTCCGGATTGTAATTAGTGCAGCCTCTTTGAACTCTTTTAAAAACAAGTAATAATTTCTCCAAATCCGCAAATACGCCCGAAACAGCTTATTAAGCTCCTAGTGTGTATATCTAAATAATAATAATACGTTAGCAATGTTGACGTAGTAGCTTCAGCGTGCGACTCTCATAACTGAGGTCGTAGGTTCGATCCCCGGTTGTGCACCAATGGACATTCTCTATGCGCATTTAACATTTGCTCGAACGGTGAAGGAAAACATCGTGAGGAAACTGACTTGTCTTAGACCTAAAAAGTCGACGTCGTGTAACAGGCACTGGAGGCTGATCACCTACTTGCCTATTAGATTTAAAAATGATCATGAAACAGATTCAGAAATCTGAGGACTGATGCCAACCTAAAGAGGTTGTAGTGCAACTGATTTATTTTTTTATTCAAATATTATTACTGAGTGACGATAGTTACAAACTTACCCTGACAAATGTAAAACCTTATAATGAACACTAAAAGAATAAATTGAAATATGTGTTTATGAAAATTATAATATTTGCGGACACACAACTGTTCCAATAATCATTAATTTCGTTAATGTCGCACATTTTGCAATTACCGTGTTTTAATGTATTATTTAAATTGTAGTTATAATTTAATTTTTACAATGACGACAGCAATTATTTCTCTGCGGTATAATATTCACAATAGCATGAATTTTAGTTTTATACCGTAAAATACTTACAGAGAATACTTTTTTTTTAAATTACACATCATACTTACATTTTCTAAATAAATCAATGGCAGTTCAGGAGTTTTAGTTAATTCAAATTAAATTAAGTATATTATATTATTGATGCAGCGTATATATTATATATATTTAAGTATATTATATATATTGAGCACTTTACTTTAGTGTAGTTGAATATCATTCAGTGTTTGGCATCCTAATATATTATTTAATCAATTTATTTGAATCTAGATTAAAGAATACCCTATCAATTAGAAGATAATACATTCATCTGTATATATTACCTTAAAATAAATTGTGCGTGTACTAGGTGTACACACGTAAGAAGTGAAACTTCTTTATGATCTTATTTTTCGAAAAATGATCTACTATATGCAACTTTACAGAAATTCGTTAAATTAGATAAAGTTTAACAAAAGGCTTTTATTATCATAGACATGAATACAAATATTTCATTTTTAGATTATTATAGAATTTCATTAATTGTAATAGAATTATTACTATCATTGAAAAACGTGACGATTTGCTACAAAATTTCTCCCATACGTCGATAAAGAAGTTTCACTCCAACGCCGATAAGGAAGTTTGACTTCAAAAAGCAACATGGCGCGTAACCGATAAATGTGACGCGTAACGAAAAAATGTTACACTAAATTTTTTTCCAACCTCGATAAAGAAGTTTCACTTCAAAAAATAAAACAAATCAGTGGCGCTACAACCTTCTTAGATCTGGGCCTCAGATTTTTAAATCTGTTTCCTGATCATTTGTCAATCTTATAGGCAAATCGGTGATCAGGCTCCAGTGCCTGACACACGCCGTCGATTTTTTGAGTCTAAGGCAAGACATTCCTCACGATATTTTCCTTCACCGTACGATGGAATGTTAAATTCGCAATAGAAATAAACTCCATTGGTGTTCAGCGAACATCGAACCTACGACCTCAGGGATGAGAGGTGCACGCTGAATCAACTAGGCCAACACTTATATAAAAGAACTGGTGAATGGGTTTGTTGGTATTATTTTTCCAAAATACCGTTTTTTAAATTGCCAAAATATCACGTTTAAGCAAGCCACTAAGAAGCAAAAATATATTGTGTTACATTATTCGTAATATATACTTATTACATGCTTTTGCCCCACATCATCCATTGACCCAAAAAGACAAGTTCCGGCCTCAACAGATATCTACACAATAAGTTACGAATTTCCTCGTACAATATTTTCTTATATTTTCCCGGCAAAGGTGTAGGTGGGAAAATATTACGAGTATCTGTGTTGATTATTTTCCTTGGCTAGTTCGGTTATAACTTAATTCAAAGTTATCTTAAGTTAGGAAAGAAATTAAGAACTTACATGTTTATCATATTATTTTCATTATACAAAAACATATTAGCTATAGCTTACTACGCTCTTCCGAAAACTATATCCTCAAAATCCCATCTCATAACTCTTCCTTTCTTGGCGAAAGGTCTCTGCAGTGAGGCTATGGAATTCACTTCCCGTCCCTATTCACTTAGCTCCTTCTCTATCTTCCTTTAAATCTCTGTACAAACATCACCTGTCCTCCTCGTATCCCTAACTTTCGTACTAACTGATGTGAAACTCATCTAAAATTATCGAGATTCATGTGCACTTTTTTTTCATGTGTCCCTTTTTAGTTTAGTTTTTTGTTCCTGTTTTGATTTTGCCTTAATTGCTATATGTATTATGTATTATACAGTTCTTGCTTACCTTATCTATTTTTCACAGTGGTTGCCTGGAAGAGATCGCTCGTAAGGAATAAGGCCGCCGGTTGCCCTCCGTAATATTTAATTATGTCAATTGTATTATATTTCTGTATGCAACGAAGTGTTTATATTAAATAATTATTAATTGTTATTAAATAAATATTAAACAACTTTATCCTAAATTCACGTAACGGTTATCGGAGGCAAAAGTTTCTGAATAATATATGGGCCCTGAAGTTGGGAGATAGATCAACATGCTTACACGTGAGTACTCTTTACACTTGGCTTCACTATTCATACTATATGTATTGTATGTATATACCTCAAGTACTAAGTAGTATATTATCTTTCCAATAATAAATATATTTTTTATCTATTTAGTAAATTATTGAAGACGTGAGACGGGCAGGGATGTTAAGTGATACGTCCGCCGTCATAAAAAGCTTCTAAAGATTCAAAATCTTTAGAAGCTGCATTACGCAACCCTTGAGGTGTTTTCTGACACTTATAAATATTTGAAGGATTCACTATTTACCGAATGAATGAAACTGTAATCCCAATTTAATGTTAGTTTTTCTCCCAATAATTCCGTACGTTTGCGTAAGAGGCAAATTGAGAACAGAGATTGGATTAAGCAGAGGCACTGTGTCGAAGGCTTCTCATCAGGCGACAAGAGAGTGGCCACACAAAGTTCTTCCACTATTCAGATTTCAGTGATACACTCGATAACTATGTTGTTGCTGTTTTAAACATATAAATAACGCGATATTTCATGTTTTCCATTTTACAAATAGACTGACGCAAAGAAAAAAAATTAAAACAGGAAATGAATTGAATCATGGTTTTCGAAAAAAAAAGCACGAGTAAATATCTGTACTAAAGTACAACAGCCTTTACTGGATGCTAGGAAGAAACTCAAGACTTTCTCTAGATAAGAAACTTCTTATATATAAAGTCATCCTAAAGCCCATTTGAACATATGGCCTCCAACAGCACAAGTGATACCAACATAAATATACTCCAGCGACGACAGAACAAGATCCTAAGAGCAGTTGCAAAAGTACCATGGTACATAACCAACAACGAAGTTCACGAACACCTTAAAATGAGAACTATCAAAGAGGAAATCCGGAGACTGGCAGCTAAATACAAAGAGCGGTTAAGCTGTCACCCGAATGAACTTGCTCGCCAACACACCATTAGACAGTATGTGAGTCGACTAAAACGTCACCATATTCTAGAGCTAGAAGACCGGCAGTAGCTCTAGACAGTAGATGAGTAGATGCTTCCAATGGGAAGTAACTCCACATGACAGCACCACAGAAAAAATTCGCTCATAGCCTTGGGGCTGATTGCAAATAACCGCAGAAAAAAAAATAGCTGTAAAAAATTGAATTTGGAATTCCTAACCAAAGAGGAGATATTTGAGATCAAAGTGGCCAGTACGACAAAACGCAAATTTCATATGTAAATCATCGATTTATAGGAGTTCAAACACAGGGTTGAAGTTGCAAGGTCATAGGCAATATTGCATATTATCATTTATATTATATGATACCCACGGAACGCCCAAAAAGGGCATCAAGGCATCAACGCCTGTATTGTCTAAGTCAAATTAATGTCATATTCTGAACATAACTGCTATAGATACAGTTAAAAAAACTAAACGAAAATTTAAACAAAGTACGCATTAAGATCCCCTCCAAAGATGAGCTGCTGACTCACTCAATTTAACCTTGGCAGAGAGTCATAGATGCATATCAGCATTTCCTTGAGCACCTCATAATCTGATTACAATCGGTAAACGAACAACTAAGTAACCGATCACGGTTTTCAATTATTTTTAAGATTCTATAAATATTACACGCTTAACTAACAGTTAAATTAAGAAAAGTTACTACTACTAACAATAACAATGGCAAAGAAGAAATAAATTAAATTTTTAAATTGCATAGTCTAGTTTATTTACCTTTCATAATTGTAATGTTTCCATTGACTTACATGCATATTGTGTTTTTGTATGTGTATGATCTCTGTTAGTGTCTGTATGATATCAGTTTATGAAAAGTGGCTTTTAATGAAGTCAGATACAAGGAAAAATGAGTGGCAGCTGGGTAGGTTGAGTCAAACAATTCATCAATAAAATGTGTCATAAGATGTTCTTGGAGTAATTATTCATTAATCTTAAAATAATATATAATGTCACTAGACAATAAATTTTTTTTTAAATTAATTACAAGCTGTTAATTTTTGAAGTTATACTTCTTTAGGCGCCTTATGAAAAATTTATGAGAGTGAAATTTTACGATGCACGCGCACCGTGACACTAAATTAACAGAATGAATTTGCCCGCGGACGATGCTACGGAATTCGACATAATTTAAAAACAACATTAGAATAATAATATAATTTATGTCACAGTTAATGTAAGAGAATAATAATAAATATTTATTTATTTAATTTTTCAAATGTAAACTGAACTTTATTGTCTATAATGACTCCTTTTCCAGTCTTTGGTTATTTAATTGTAATTAATTATTTGCATGCAATCAAAAACTATTTTTAATAATGCCAAAGAAGTATAACTTCTTACGCGCGTACTAAAGTACACGCACCCTTTTTTTTTATAAATACGGTATTTTAAAAACGAACAGCACCTATACTTAGTAATACCCAATAGCTATAGCGATTTAATGATGTCATTAACAACGCTATCACAAATTGCGTCAGGGATATTGAGAGATCTTCGTCGAAATTGCATTCAAAACGTTGCTAAGCACGGGCAAGAGAACCCGCTAAATGTGATACTGCCATAATTTTACCGAACTTTATAGTACGCATTATTAATACCGATTTAACCTTGATTAAACCAATCCCTCTGTTAACTTTGAACTTAAGTGAAGGCTGAAAAGCTCTACACATTTTTCCGTAACATATAATTAAATACAAATTCTAGGCATTTTTGATATTATCTATGAAATCTTCACTAATTTTAAGAGAAAGGATTTGTATTTTTGTTACGAGGAACCTCAGAAACCACTTTCAAAAATGAATCAACATTCTTCATTCAAAGTCGTGTCACTGTTAGGAGCCTGCTGCTCTGCTACTGATTTCTCTCCACTTTGTTTAGTCTATAGCTTCCCTTAGCGCAGCTGTTATGGATGAATCGTGACTTGGTCACACCAGCGGCTTGGCAATCTGCCCCGCGGCCTTCCTTCTTGCCGACGACAACTTGTCCAGGTTATCTGGTTCGCGACAGGTGATAGGAGCATAGTAAGTTAGAACTCTTCTGCATGTTGTTGAGAGTATTGACTCACCTCCGAGTTCATTCAAGCTTGATTAGTTAGTTTAGTAGGTCCATAACATTATCCCTAAGTAATATTATTATTATATTGGTTGCATTTGAAGAAATAATTGAGTTTGTTTTTAATTGAATAAAAACAGGTACAAATTACACTTTCATGAATCCTATTCCAGTCAACACTCGGTTTGGAAGAATGTTCTTTTAAGAATACGTATTATTTTAAGCGGTTTTCAGTTCTAAAGAACATACCCTCAAATATGTATTCTTGTTTAAAGTTGATAGTTTTTCGATATCTGAAGTGTTACACTTTAAAATAAACTTGTTATAATTTAATTCATTACCTCTATTTCCTAAATCACTTAGAGCGAGTGCTTTTAGATATTCAAATTTATTTCTGAATAAATGTAAAGTCTTGAGAAACCGTTCTTAATATTTCCAAGGTTCAGGCGCTTTATCAGTACATAACAACAAACAACACGGAAGTGATAACGAACACGATCATTTTCATTTTAAAACAAATTTGCTAAAGACGAAACATTACAAGACGGATTCTGTTCTTGTTTTTTGACGTTTAAAGAGATCTATTTCTACATCGAAGACTAATCTTAGTGACAATACCAATTTCGCGGTTTCGAGAGGAATAATGGACATTGTACAGTGTAGTTTATTCTAGAGATTTCAAAAATATTTCGTGGTATATAATATGTCTGAGCGATTGTCAAGGCAGTTTTTGCCGCGCACCACCACTTTGTGGAACCAGCTGCCCATAGAAAAGAGCGTACTAATTATTAAAAGGTCGGCAACGCACTCGCGAGCCCTCTAGCATTGAAAGTATCCATGGGCCGCGGTATACACTTAACATCAGGTGAGCCTCCTGCCCGTTTGCCCGTTCTATAAAAAAAATTCTTCAAGTTAGTGTTATTAATAAGACTATATGAGCATACTTCACGAGGCTGATGGCCAACTTCATACTACCACAGACTATTAAAAGTTTTTTATAGAGAAGCACCCAATAATATCATATTATATAGATTTTTTTTCAATTGTGTAATTATTATTGGAATGTTTTTTCATGTTCATAAACCATTTATTGTGTTTAATTAACAGAAATAAATTGTAATTAAGTTATTTTATTTATTAATAATACTCTACTCCCCTGCCATTGTGTACAGGGACTTTTTCTATCTCTCAAATTTTTCCAAAAAACAAGATACATTACACACACTACGCGTCTCGCGAAATACGCCCCGGCTACATCGGTAATACATATTATATAGATACATAATATCGACATTCATGTGATGAGAATATTCATGTTAGCGTTGCAGAGCAGTCTTGACCTAGTATGTTTCATCCCAGTCGTAGGTTCGATCCCTGGCTGTGCACTAATGGATTTTCTTTCTCTGTGCTCATTTAACATTCGCTCGAACAGTTAAGAAAAACATCGTGAGAAAACCAGCTTGCCCTAGACCCAAACAATTCGACGGTGTGTGTCAGGCACACTGATTTTGCCTTGACTTGCCTATTAGATTTATTTATTATATTCACGTGATGAAGGTAGCTGTGTTTTGTTTTTTATTTGAAGACATTATCATTCAAAAACGTCTATATACAAAGTAGTCTGGCTGAAATGAGTAGATTCGTGAACGGTATTGCGAGAATGCCTCCTTGACGGTTTAATTCACTAAAAGCTCTCTTTTACCCGTAAAGCCTCTTCAAAAGCTTGTTCCGAGCACGGCTTATTTTCGATTTCAATTGCGTTTCTTTAATCTTTTGCACAAATGATGAGAAACTGTTGTTTAGGATCTACAGTTATACAAGATTTGTACAGAAATAATTCATATAAATGTTGTATAAATAAAGTTATTTTTTTATGAAAATAATTATGACTGATATTAGTTCATATTTATAACTATCTTAATCTAATAAAAAGTGATAAACTGTGAACATAAACGTACTGTTGGTGGCTGAAATACTAAAGTAATTAATCCATTTACAATTAAAGACAAATATTACCTGCTGTTTGTCATACATACTTGAGTTAGTGTTAGTGTTGTCAGTGGCGGCGCACAACTTCATCCACTCTCCCCTGTCTTCGACAAGCCAATGAGATTGGGTAAGTAGTAAGGGCCTTTACTTGATCGGTCCAGCGAGCCTCGAGGATGGTGCCCTCCACTCTGCATCTTTGCGTGTTACATGTCCAAAAAACTCAGGATCTGTTGGTAACAAAGTGTCGAAAGACGTTTTTTTACTTGTACCGTCTTAGTATGGACAGTGGACACGTTTGTTTCCTTAGCTGTCCAGTGAATCCTAAGCATCCGCTTCCAACACCACATTTCCAGAGCATGTATTTTTCTTCTTCATAAATAAAACAATGAACATAATAAAAGCTAAAACTGTATATAAGTTTAACAAACAAACACTTTAAATTGTTTTAGTTTTAGTCAATCAGTAGTTTTAATATTTATTTTTATAATTAAATGACTTAACTGAAATATTATTCACGTATTAATTTATTTCTATTGATCTTAAAAAACCCAAATATTAAAGTATCTATTCGGTTGAATATTAAAAGCTCGCTTGTTTACATTGAGATCATCCATCACTCTATGATTAATTATGTGTAAGCATTATCGACGGCTCGGGCCCATTCAAAACTCCATTAAAGTGAACTCATCTTATGTTGTGTGAATTTGGTGTTGAGAAAATTACATCAAGAATATAAATTGACGCTTGCTTATCGAACCTTATAAATTTTAAGACAAATACGTGAGAAGCCAATTGTATCCTTCACATGACGTATCAATCAGAGAACACGTTCTATGAGTCAAGAGATGAGATATTTTCTGATATAGTAACAGCCTTCTAAGCGTTATTCACGTTGGTTCATTTCACATGTAATTTTTTTCCATGGGCTTGTAGTCTATAGTGGTAAAACACGATTTTTTTACTTTATTTAGCTTTAAAATTCATCAAAAACTTTCGCTTCAAATCAACAAAATACACTAGCTTCTGGTACGGGATTCTAAGCCAATCAATTGATTATTACGTAATATCTTCAATACATATAATAGACAGAATTAAATGTAAGGTAGAAAACTGATTTGAACAAAAGTTCTAGAATTACAGAGACGTGAAGACAAGAACTATCCATTTTTATAAAATAAACTTCTTCCTTTATAAACACTAATCAAATAAGCGAGTAGTTGCAAACTTCGCTTTGTACTCTTTTATACGAAATAAAGCTTCCCGCTGATAGTCGTTATAGTATAGCAAAATATATTTTACAATATATTTAAAGACAGATTCTTTAATGGATATAAATGCAAATGTATACCACTATACACCTAAAACGACGTTTTGAGTGCTATATAGCAGTCAGAGAGAGAGAGAGAGAATGCGAAGAATAATACAACTTTCTAATATTATGAGTTAAATCCATTTTAACGTAATGTACTATCGCGAAGTTGGTACTTTCAATGGCAACGATTTAATAGGCTTTAATCATAATATCAAAAAGTTAAAGGCTAACTTGATATGATCGATCACTGAAGTCGAGGCACTCGAAACGTGGTGTTTTATAAAAAAACTGCCTAGAAGTTTTATTTTGACATATTATAAACGTTAAATGACAAATAAACTAGTATTTGAATTAAGTTATACTTTTAGGCAATTTGAATTCCCTTCTGTGCCTGATCAGTAATTATTATGGCGGGAATTTAATCCTCTTATTTTGCTATAACTATAAAATTTCCAAAAAACTGGAAGCGTTCGAGATCTGGGTTTATTAATTATGCTCAATATTATTTCTTATATATATTATATCTTGGACAGCCTACATATGAAATAAAACGGTGCTGGACAGAATGCAGAAGAACAAAGAAGTGCTTATGCCGTCATAAGAAAAGGAAATTTGAGTATTTCGGACACGTTTTACGTAACTCCAAAAAATACGAGCTCCTTCAACTAATCATACAAACAAAGTGGTGGTGGAAGGACACCTAGCCGCAGACGCACGTCTTGGTTGAAAAACCTAAGACAACGGTGTGGTCAAAGCACCAAGTTATTGTTTAGAAGTGCGGCATACAAAATTAAACTAGCCAGGATGATTGCCAACCTTTGCAAGGAGATGGCACTATAAGGAGATACAATTTAATAATATTAATTAGAGAATTGGCGTTATTAAAAAAAAGGTGTCAAAAAGTGTAGATAGAAAGTCCTCGAGGAAACATATGTTAAAGTACTCCGTAAGTAGGTCAGATGGAGCTTTTAGTAATCAATTACGTGGTACAAGCTACGACGCAATTAGCTACGCAGTGTGCTACGTCACTATAACGCCTACGTAAGCTTCGTGGTTCTACGAATTATCTAGTAAAAGCTGGTAATATCTGTGCTTCTGTTTAATTCAAGTAGGTGATCAAGTCTCTGTACCCAATATGCTGTTTAATTATTCACAAAATGTTTGATGTTAGACTTTACATTTGAGACGCGAGCTAAGTATTGCAATTTTCGAGAAGAAATATATGGTATATTCTTATATTTTTAATAAAATAATACTCACAACTAATAAAACATCATAGTGAGAGTCACCTAATACGAAAAGTTGATTAATTGGGCCGAAGAACATTTCAATAAACTGGTCATATATCATTTGAATTACTAACTACATACTTCCCTTAATCAGAATATAAGTCGAGAATTTTAATTAAACATATTTAAATGACTGATACTGGTAAGGGTTAATAAGATTGGGGTTGTTTTGATGAAATTAAAGCGGTTTGAGCTCTGAGAAGTAATTTCATAATTATATTTAGCTTAAACTTTACAAAATAAATAACAAACCTCGATACAAGATTAGCAATATTCAACTATAAAACTAGACATAGACATAACATTTTTTACTAACAAAAAAACACACAAACACACAAAATAACAATAATCAAAAAGAAAAAATAAAATGAGAGAATTAAAAAAAATCCTTTTCCCATTCGGTTCGTTCCAAGTGTGGAATGCGTGTGTGCTGTGGTTGTAATTGGCCCGGGCTCAGCATTATGCTGAGGGGCAGACTGTTCCACAGCGCTGGTCATTCTGCCAGAGACCACAGCAGCTAGTTTTCGCGTCAGTCTAAACTCTATTAGAAATATATCGTACGAATAAGCTTAGTTTTCTAACCGAATCTTAAAACTTTCAAGTTGAAAAGAAAACGCTGGGAAGAATTCGCGCTAGTTATGAGGCGGCCATTAGCGGCTGCGTTCAGTTGAAACAATAAGACGGGTAACAGCACGTCTGCACTTTGTTTCAGCTTTAAGTCTGGCCTTTATTCGCTAATTTTAAAACGCACTTTGTGTGGACTAAGGGCGAATATGGCTTGTAAAAATAAATAAAAAGCCTTTAATGCTGTTTAACGGTAAACGGTAAACGGTGTGACGGTAAAAACCAAATTACTTTTATGGTTAACCAGGTCCTTCAACTAATCATAAGTCAAAGTTGCAGGTTGAAGGAGACCTGGCCGGAGACGCACGTCTTTGTTGAAGATTCTTAGACTATGGTTTTAGCACCAACACATTGTTCAGAAGCGCGGCATCCAAAATTAAACTAGCCGTGATGGTAGCTAACACTGTTGGCCAAGTAACTTCAGCGTGCGACTCTCATCCCTGAGGTCGTAGGTTAGATCTCCGTCTGTACACCAATGGACTTTCTTTCTATGTGCGCTTTTAACGTTCGCTCGAACGGTGAAGGAAACATCGTGAGGAAACCGGCTTGCCTTAGACCCAAAAAATCTACGGCGAGTGTCAGGCACAGGAGACTGATCACCTACTTGCCGATTAAATTAACACATCATGTGTTAAATTAATTGAAACAGATACAGAAATCTGAGACCCAAAACCTAAAAAAAGTTGTAGCGCTACTGATTTATTTTATTTTTTATGATGGTAGCCAACCTTCGAAAGGAGGTTTCGAATGTCGAGGCTATTGAATTTCTTGACACCACGGGCCTAATGAGACGATTGAAAAGGCCAAACCATTTGAATAGGTGTTATTTTCTATCGGCAAACAGTTTGTTTGAAAAAGACCTCCTCCAAGTTTTTCCAATCGTGGCGTTCGCTAGCGGTGTAAATCCACAATGGAACCGCTACTTTTTTCACATCCTTCGTTTTTCTTCATTATGATTCAGCTTATAATAAGATTATTTAAATTACATACAAATTGGTGTTATTTATTGACAGGCTTGTAGCTTTTTATGCCTGAAACAGGGAGTTTTTATGGTTATAAGGAAACCAGTTTCTTCACCATATGAGCATGGGTTAATTGTCACAGAAATATAAAGGAGCTGGAGCGACTTTTGGATTGTCTACGACTCTACCGCCTAACCACAACCCCCAATATCCTTATGCGTTTTTCACCCGGATAATGTTTTTATAGTGTTGGCATAGTGGCTTCAACGAACTGGCTGTGCATTATTGGACTTACTGTTTGAAGGAAAATATTATGAGATAAACCGGCATACCGACAAAAGTCGTCGACAAAAGTAGACGATCACCTATTTGCCTCTACGAAAAAACAAATGAGAAACAGATAAATCTTAGACCCTATTTAGCCACTGGCTTTTTCAAATATTGTTCAATCTCTTCTTTAGAGACGTATAAAGAAATATTAATATTATCCACGTTCGTTTGGCATTTTAAAAGCGGAATGAAAATACACGCTTCAAAAGGAAATGTTTATGCTATTTTTAAGCATAATAGTATTATACTTCAATTCTTTAATAGTAATAATACTAATATTTTTAGTACAGATTAAAATAAAAACATCTCTAAAAGTTTTTTTTACTTTTTCAATATATTTTCCGTCATTACGTGTAAAATTGTGTACATAGAAATAAATCATTAATCTAACACGTTATAGCAGTTAGGTACGTCTTTTTTTAATTTCAATATAGCGCTATGGAACAGTCTGCTCCTCGGCATAATGCTGAGCTAGGGCCAGTTACAATCACAGCACACACGCACTACACACTTAAAACGTACCTTGTTCTTTAAAAGAAAAAAAATATTTTTTTTTGATTATTGTCATTTTGTGTGTTTCATCATGTCTATGTCTATATATTTTATTTAACACGACTAAAGAGTCTATTCGGTTATTTAAATGAATGAAATACATTTAAATAAATGGTATCTGCGTAGATGAATGCCATGTTTCAAGTTAAATTGTGAAAGCAGGTGTGAAATGTAGTGTAAAGCCGTGGAACGGCCTAAGCGCCGCTCGGTCAAAACGTGACGCCTCCCATGCAGCCTCAATCACACCGTTCTTAACAATTATTTATTTATTTATTATTCCACATCATTATTCTATCTTTACAGTTATTACTAATGCGATAGAACGACACATTAATTATACCCAAACCGATTAACCTACATAAAAAAACATTAAAAAAATATATTTATATAACTAACTAGCAGACCGGCCAAGCGTTGCTGTGGCTAAGGTTTTTGTTATAGTAGCAAACTATTCAAGGGTAGAAGAACACCAGTCATCGGGACCACCATGTTTTTTTGGTGGTTATGCCATTAAATTGTAGCTTATGTGAAACGTTGGTACTTTCAACACAGCGCCATCTGTTAGAATTGTGACTATCAAATAATAAACAAATATTTTGCAATAAAATAATATTGCGGGTATAAATTGAGATGTAAGCTATCCTATCTTTGAAGTTGGATCAAACTACACACGGTGTGCAAATTTGATTGATATCGGTTCGGTAGTTTAGGAGTCCATAGCGGACAAACAACGTGACACGTAATTTATATATATTAAGATAATATACGAAGCAACTCTTGTGAACTCAGCCAGTGTACAAACAAATAGGTCTACCTCGATAGAAATTCTGTTTAATATTTGTGAGTGGCGCTAACCAAGTTGGAATGTGCGTGCGGTACATTCAAAAGTTTAGACTTCCGCCTCAGATTTTTACTTGGTACCCGTAGACCCAGTCTCTCCATTATATCTAGATTATGAACCCGACCCGAAAATATAAGTTAGATTTGAGAATCTATGTATGGAAAAGTTATCTTGCCAGGATTCTCTACTGAGTTTGTAAATCGGCATCATTGCTATTTGGTTATGACGGAGTAATAGCTGAGCTTATCTCTCTCTCCAAGGGTCAGCTATAGTTTAAGGTACTCTTTATTTATAATAAACTTTAAAAAAAACTTAAAAATATTTTTAGTGAAGTTACGCGGCAAAAAATGCCTATTGTGCTGCACTTTTCCAGTAGGAAAAGTCCATGCAATAAATACTAACAACCTTCCACGTATACAAAAACAGAGTATGTAGGCATTTAACGATGAAATATTAACTAAGTTTGTATGTTGCCGACATTTACGGGAAGTTCGGAAATACATATATTGCTATATTTTATCCAGGTAAAAAGACTCTATTTCTAACTATCTAATTTTTAAAAGTGATTTACCCCCTTAGTACCCACAGTACTTAGCGCTTAGTAAGCCAAATTAGAATTTGTAGCATTCATAAAGAACAGAACAATTCTCATAAATCTGATAAAATATTAATATGCAACACGGTACATATTATATTAAGTTGAAATTATTCATTCATGTCATATCGAGCCAGCACGGAATGAAGAGATCTTAACCAGCAATTGAGAAGTGAAATTAATAATAGTGTGTAATAGTAGGAAATTAATAATAGTTTGATGGCACCTCGTCGGTCACACAACTTTGTATGTGTCTTTGAACACAAGCGAATACAACACAGAATACAAATCCGTTCCCTTCAAAACTATTAAATGTCCCTACATATACAATATACATCTTAAATTACATATAATTAAGCTGAAAACGGTTGCTAAACTAATATACAAAGCTGAAAATGCTACATTCTCACTAAAACATGAATAATACAATACAAGAAAATTGATTGTCGAAATCCTTCGATAAATCACACTCAGCATGAGATATGACCAACATTACGTATAACATTGCGTTTACTAAAGAATCTAACAATACATGGCCCTATTTTTGGGAAAATCCATCAATCAACGGAGCACACGTTGCTAATAACATGTTCCGGAAATCATAACTTGAAGATGAATGGGGTCTTACTTTTAAATAAAATCAGTGGCGCTACAACCTCTTTAGGGTTGGGCCTCAGACTTCTGAATCTGTTTCATGATCATTTTTCAATGTAATAGATAAGTAGGTGATCAGCCTCCTGTGCCTGACACACGCCGTCGACTTTTTAGGTCCAAGACATGTCGGTTTCCTCACGATGTTTTCCTTCACCGTTCGAGAGAATGTTAAATGCGCATAGAAAGAATGTCCATTGGTGCACAGCCGGTGATCGAACCTACTACCTCAGGGATAACCCACGCTGAAGCCACTAGGCCAACATTGCTCACTCACTCACTTGCGGATTCCTTAACTTTAAAGTTGACTGTTTTTATAGAGCGACTTTAGAGTGACTCATGGCCATGTGTAATACCTTTTCAGAATCCCTATTAAATGCGCCAAAACTTTTAATACAGGGTTACTTTTCGGTAGAGTATTTTTTTTCACAGTGGGGTTTTTTCCGAAGTAAACAAAAAGTTATGATTTAAAAAAAAATTATATTGTATAACTTAATATTTTCTTCAATACACTCAATAAACAACTATAAATTGTATGTCTAACGCAAGAACTTATCAGTACCAATCTAGTGGATATTATGAAAAAGATACAGGATGTAGATATTTTCGAATTTTAATAAGAATTAATTCTTATAAAAACGCAAAATAAATCATAGCTCTGCAGGGGTTGAGCTTAGAGACCTCCCGTAGTACAATTTTTTGCAGCTGATGACCTCATCTATCCTCTATATGCGTTTGATCCACGACTTTTTGTCCACCCTGTATAAAAAGATGATACAAAAAATTATGTACACAACAAACAACTATAAAGTTACTAATATCAACTCACCGTGATTTATTTACTGTACGAACTTTTTGCGCACACCGCGCTTGATATCTCGGTGATAACTATACTCCCCCTATACCGACTCGGCTTTTTAGCCACACGGTCTATAGGCCCTGTGTTTGTATATAAGCACTAAATTCCTGTATTCATTTTGATTAATGATTAGTGCATGTGATTAGTGTTAGAAAACAAGGGTGGACAGCGACTGATTAGTGCAGGTGATTAGTTCACTGCGTAGTAAAGTGATTAGAAGCGTGTCCTATTTTTTTGCGAGTGAACTGCGAGTAGTGAGGTCGCATGCGCCCCCTCACTCGCAGCGTGCCTGCCAAACTATATGACAACTGAATTTACTTAACAGAGCCACTAAACAATAATTGGACAGTACTTGCACTAATCAATGTCAATTACTAATCACTTGCACTCGCACTAATCAAAGTGAATACAGGCCATAAGAAACACAAGAAACGCTGTTAACACTATATCATAAAGACAAAAGCTATATTTGTTTTTGAGACTCATAAGTAAAGGTTTTATCGAAGGCCTCGGTGTGAGAGTCAACCCAGTTCACGCTCCAGCTGCACTAATGGCGTACATTCATTTTGGATACATTCACGATATCCGCGGATGATTTGTTGCCAAACGTATATTATTACGCATATATTACACAAATTGCCAATTTTAAACCATATCTTTAGTCTAATATTATAAGAGGAATTTTTTGTATGTGGTCTTTAAAGTACCGGACTAATTTCAAGAATTGCCTTTCAATGCTGTCGCTGTTTAACATAAAATAATTTACGAAATATAAAAAAAAACCATCATATAGTCCAGTAAAAATAAATATAACATAATGCATGGGAAACCCGGTATATTACAATCAAATCGGCGTGTCAGGCACAAAATACAACTTGCATATAGATAAAATAAAAATGAATATTTAGAAATATATAAGTACGATGGTGCTACCGCCGCCTATGGACAACCTCAATGCCGGAGAGCTCGCGAGTGCGTTGCCGGCCTCTTTATAAATCCTAAAGAGGCCGGCTTATATATATATATAATATAACTTTATCGTGTGTTAAATATAATGTAGAAAACTAGGGCATTTAAAATATCTGTTTTTAACTGAAACCATATTTAAAATATTTCTAGTACCTATTCGACTTTTTTGATATAAAATCAAAATATTCGTAAAATCCGTGCGAAGGGCTTACTCGCTCACTTAAACTCGCTTTAAAGGATTCGCGCAAATTAAAAAACATTTTATGAAAAGCCAGCAAATTTTATCTTTACCTGATATTTAAATGTGATTTAGCGGTAATTAATAAACGCAGTTTCGATTTATAATCATTCAACATAGAAAAAACTTTATGGCATTTTTTTCATTGTGTACGTGCCTACGGGACGCCTAAAACGTTCATTTTTAGTGGGTGCGTTGCCGGCCTCTCCCCCCCAGCGGGACTTGATTCCACTGTTTGCTAGTTTGAAGCGGACCGTGGCAGACTTCCAGCCATCAAGGTGATGCTGATAATATGTTGAATTAACACGACTGGTACGGCAGTGTTGAAACGAGGCAGGATGGATCAACCCAAACAATTCTTCAGAACCACATAGTACACTTTGTAGAAAACGCAAAGAGACGCTGTTTCTGCACAGAACTCGAAGTACTGGTAATTACAATAACTTACCTAGACTAAGTGATTGATTTGGAAATTTTACAGTATGGAATTAAAAAGGCTTTATTATTATTATTTATGCATATTGTCGTTGCATTACAATTTGTAAATAACTAAAAACCATGGTTTCCCGTAGAATTAAATTTAGATACAATTCGTAGATAAATTTAACACTATTGACAATTCATTCACAACTACCCGCACAAATATATATTTTTTATAGAACAGGAGGCAAATGGGCAAGAGGCTCACCTGATGATAAGTGATACCGCCGCCCATGGACACTAAATGCCAGAGGGCTCGCGAGTGCATTGCCGGCCTTTTATACGGATACCTGGATATATTCTTAACAGATTTGGAAAGACTGGGTGATGAATGTAAGATGTTTTTATTAGTATCTTACTGACACAGTGAAAATAATTTCGTGTTTAAATATCCGACTCCAAAATTCACTAAATATGTAAAATATATTTTATGGAACTTTCGTTGAACAAAGGAACGAAATCACGCGACCTTTTGGTTTTTTCAAAGTTGGTTAAAAAAATTGTGGTACTTCATTAAGAGATATTAATATAGATGGCATTGTTAGCAATTTCTAACTATCCACTGGGTCGAGACAACGCTACATATTCAATCATTTGTATCTGTTTATTCGGTACAAGGTGAAGGAGAAAGCGATTTTTATTTTAGACTATAATTCTAGAAAAGGGCTCGCGTCGTCCAAAGATATATATTAAAAGTCAAAAATCATATATTCATATAGGTAACAAACACAATGTACATTTTTTAGCATCAAAAAAAGAAATATACATTAAATGCTTCTAATTTTACATTTACTGCTAGTTCTTAAATCAAGTGCGTAGAACGGAAGAGAAGAACTGGCAATAAACTCTCCGCCACTCTTATTCGCTAAGTTTTTTTGTTTTACACAACGTTTGTAAGGAGCTCCAACCATTACACCGTGTTCCACGTGACTTCTTAAGTAATTAATGGATAATTAATAATAATAAAATAAATTGAAAACAAAGATTTATTCTCTATCAGCAGGAGGCATGGTGAAATAGGAGCACGCACTTACATATACTTAAGAAATAAAGTTTTTATAAATCTACATAAGATATTATTTTGTGTAACGATTACAGCACACAGCCCTGTGGGCTAATGATAATATTATGTCGGCCTAGTATTGACAACTCACGTTTATGAAAGTATATGCTGAAGGTTTTATAACTTAGCGCTAAACATCACCTCCTTTTTTAAAGCGTAACTCAAGACTCAAACAAAATTCCAGTGTAGCGAGTTATTAATAATCTAATATTGGTTAAGTAACATACTTATTTTAGTTAATAAGTAGAAGAGCAACTAAACTTAAGCAATTATCTTACACTAAAAGCCTTGCCTTTGGTTAGTAGTAGAAGCACTTTAGTTTTTCTTACATTCATAAATTGTTTATTCTCATTTTTAGAATAAAGAATAGGTCGATATCTCTTACATTCTTTGTATGTGTCACTTAGATTTAAGAATAAAGGTAAGTTACAGTTTTTGTTACTCCAGTGTCGAAGCCTAATACCCCTAATAATGTTATGTTATAAGCCCTTGTTTTAAACGATTAAAGACAATTGACAGTTCAAATAAAGTATTTCATTTATTTGGACATCTCTTCAGCAACCGCCACCAAACTTAACTAGTGCTAATTTTTTTTTTACAGCGCTGACAAATTCTGATCTCGCGCTAAAAGCGCTAAGTTTGCATCAGTAACTATTGCCGAGAAATGATATTATTGGCCGTCGCCTGATTTGTCATTTGGCGGGAAATTTAATTTTTTGAAGTGAAAACTTCTTTAGCGGCGTTGTACATTTTTTTTGGAATGGGTAAAAACTGTTAAACTCGCGTCAGGACAAATTCGTAAGACGGATGTTTTTTTAAAGGATTATGAACCTTCGTGCTATATAGTTACGGCTTTAATTAATTTGTCTCTTTCCTCAGATACATTGCTGCATGTGGAATTGGACTTTAAGTCAATACATCAAGGTTTAATTTTGCGAAACGTCTAAAGCTTTATTATTGACGATTTGGTCAGACTGACGACGGATGGAGAGTAGACAGCTGGCGCGGCGTATTTAATGTAATATAAATTGTCATGTTTGTGTACGATAGCGCAAAAAATAAATATTGTATTCTACCACATAAATGATAGTACTTTTATACTTTTAATAAAACACTATTTTGACCGGATTGAAGTTATGTATTATTATAAATTTACAACTATTTAACATAATTTTAAATTTATCCGACGTTTCGCGTGCTTTACAGCGTGCGTGGTCACGGTGACCATATATAACTTCAATCCGGTCAAAATAGTGTTTTATTAAATGAATAAAAGTTATGTTAATCAAAGACAATACTATACTTTTATACTGATAATTAAAGCAATTCGTGCAAAATTATTTCCTAACCATTCCAAACTATCGAAAATGCACAACGTTAATATTCAAGTTTTCACTTCTGCCGGCACTCCCGGAGTGCAACCCGTCGTTTTTTTTATTTATAAAAGCTTGTCAACGCTCATTATACTGATACATTGGCTCAAGAAATTTTAAATACAATTCTTAAGATAAGGCAACGAATAGGAAAACATAATATACACGAAGAGATGATAAAAAAAAATTAAACTAAGTATAAAAACTAAACGAAAATCGATTGAAAGTGTGAGGGGACCAACTATGGATATCTAGACCCAGCGCGTTTATGACATCAATATCATCAACCCAATATGGATATTGTTTACGAACGACTTCAAGTATTGAAAATCTGTAAAGGATCAAAACAATTGAGAATCATTTTCAGGTTCTTTGATAAGGGCGGATCAAACATAACTCCCACCAAAGGATGCAATAAAATAGCGGTCAATAGAATGGGCGTTACAATATTGGTTTTGTCGTAAACGTAAATTTGAGGGAATCGCTATTTTATTTACAACAATTTCATTTCTTATTTTAAAACGTTTAAACAAAATGCTTTTGCTAATTCTATCCATATTTATATATGAAATCACCTAATGGCTGGAAGTCGCTTTGGGCAAGTAGGTGATCAGCCAATTCATACACTTTGATATTTGGATCAATGATTTTGCGATGTTTCTTGTCTTCTTAATTAAGAACTATAAAAGTTGTGTAAGCCTAGAACCTTATCGTACGGTTTTCAACCCTGAGGCTGTGTGCTTAAAGCAACAAGAGAGCTTTCGATGTCCACAATAATGAGGTACTTAGGTACCCCTGTTATGTCTGAACAAAGGCTTTGCACGACTGAGACATTTATTTTGAGAGTATTTTGGAAATATATAAAGCCTATGTTACGCAGTTAATTTCTATTAAGCTTATTCGTTTTCAAAATGAGGTTTGGATTGAAAAAAGTATCCAATGGAGAATGATGCAAAAACTTACGCATAATATATGGTGGTATTTATTTATTTCGTAATCATAGCTAACATAAATTATATACAACAAAAAAAAGGGTGCGTGTACTTATGTACGCGCGTAAGAAGTTATACTTCTTTGGCATTATTAAAAATAGTTTTTGATTGCATGCAAATAATTAATTACAATTAAATAATCAAAGACTGGAAAAGGAGTCATTGTAGTCAATAAAGTTCAGTTTATATTTAAAAATTAAATAAATATTTATTATTATTCTCTTACATTAAGTGTAACATAAATTCTATTAAGTTAAAAGTATATATTATTATATATTTAGAACATCTCTACAAAACACTAAGATGTATGTTGTAGCTTTGGCAGTATTGCACAATATAGCCATTGATTCAAAAGAGGAACCTATCTCTGATGATGATGAAGAGACCCTGCCCTCACTACCAACAGTGCCCTCAACTCAAAATACACTGCGTGGAGCTGCAGTGAGAGCCATTTTTATTGATGAAAACTTTTAAGTTTGATAGTTCTTAATTTAGGTTGTTTTTACAATTAAGTTATTTAAACAAATTAAACACTATTTATCTTTAAAACATTTTTATTTCATTATACTAGGTATTTATTTTTAAGTGACTCCAATGTCTTCATCAGTATTTTAATTATTGATATATAGAGTCGTAGAATATTTCTAAAAAGTTGCTGTAACAAACGCAATAAACAAAAGCAATGAATAACCGTTCATGTTTCAGTTTTACTCAACAATAATACTCGATAATAATAATACATACGGATAGTTACCCTCAATTGTATTGAAGCACTTAGGAAGGTTGATGAGCACAGTTTTTTCACAAATATTTTCTAATATTAATTAGTATTGATTTAAATATTCAATTTAAATCACTTCTGATTATAATTCAAGAAGCATTACTAAATTTCTTTGAAAAAATAATTAAAACTCCTTTATTTGTTTAAAAGATAAATGTCATTATGGTCATTGAAAATTCTTGGCATAGCTGCTAACTTCACGCATATTCTATTTCTTTTTACTTGTAGATTGTCTTATTCCCATCTCGCTCGCGCACGCTATAATCACACTGACAACTTTGTGTCTCAGGTGCGCGCGCATCGTAAATATTCACTCTCATCAATTTTTCATAACGCGCCTAAAAAAGTATAACTTCAATAAACTAAATATATATATATTATTATTATTATATATATATATAAGATGGAATACAAAAAAAAAATGATTAAATACGTAATACCTAATTCGTCTATGCTGTGAGATGGTAAAGTGAGGGTGATGTATGTGGGGTGTCCTTATGATGCAGGTGATTTACCAGAATAGATATTCTTAATACTCATTAAGATACAAGTCAAGGCTTAAATAGTGGTCGTTGTTTTTCTGGGCTGTGCGATACAAAACAGAATTTTTAAGTTGTTGATGTTATTTATTCGCATCGCTTGATTGTTTGAGCCACGCCTAACAATTATATCTAATTATGCTCCGAATAATCACTACGAACATAAATCATTCACGAGGAATCAACGTTAGCTGACGTCATTATTTCGTCATTCCATGATACATCCTTAATAAGACATCCATGCATGATACAATTAACAGTTTAGGTGAAATGTACGTTTAATGTTCAAAGGTCTCGGTGTACATTTTCAGCGTTCCTGTGTTAATTATTTGCTATTGTTATTATTTTCCTTATACCTACATATAGTCTGACTATTGAAATAAGATAATTGAATTAATCTTCGGATGGCAACACAGAATGTCATTAAATTTCTTAGGTTAGAATGATTTATTGTCTTGATACTTCATGCAATTACTCATTTTTATTTCTATTATATATTTTTTCCGAATAGTTAACAGGTATAATAGCCTAAACTTTGATTTATTTGATATAATATTTCGTTTCTTTCGCAGGAAATCTGGAGGATGTAGAAGGAGTCGATGCAATAGTGAGAACTATTGGTAAGCTCACTGATTTAGAGCAGAAAGATAGGATAAAATCCCAGAACCAGTACTTTAAAGAAATCGCAATTTTTTTGGATTATTCCGGATAAAGTTGTGTTTTAAAATAAATATAGTTTTAGTTTTCCATGCAATGCGAGTCTCGAGGAGATTCTTATGAAATTTTTTATGCATATTCAGTAAGTCTGAGAATCGGCTACTATCTATCTTTCAAACCCCTAAGTGATAAGGGGTGTCCAAAAATAATTTTCATCTACCCTCTACGATCAACCCTTATTTTTGATTTGTTAGTTAAAAACTTATAACTTGAACTCTGAGGTTTATACAGAAAATCCCAAACAACTATAAAAAGTTTTCATTCCAGAAAACCACATTAAGTACTAAAATCACATTAAGTAGAAATGAAGTTCGCGGGAACAGCTAGTAATATTATAATACTTTAGTAAAAAGAAGTTAACTAATTAATCAATCAAAAATCACTTAATGTAGAGAATATTGTCTTGCATACATTTCCTTACATCAAAGGTGCACCAAAGGAAAATAAAATTAGATATAAGTTAAACATGTTGTTGCACAATACGTTAACTACTAACAATATACAATTAAATTGTGGCTTAGGTACACTACCTAATTTAATGGACATAAATTGTATATTTAAAAATAAGTATGTATTGACAAAGGATAGGTTCCGCCTACCTAATTATTATTTACAACAGATAGCTACTATGCTATCTTACTTTTTATTTACAACTAAAGCTAAACATTTAGCTTTTCAGACAACTGCTTCTATTGAGCAGCTAGCTTTTCAGACAACTGCTTCTATTGAGCAGCTTAGCTTAAGTGAATGTAGTGATACTTGCAGTAGCACTTCATTAAGTATAAATAATTTAAATTAGATAGTGTGACAATAGAGGCAAACTCTAGCAATAATTTAGTACAACTCAGCTCAACACAAACATGTTATATTACTAACAACAACTGTTTAAACTTGATGCATCAAAACATGCAAGGTATGTTGGGCAAATAATTAGAATTGGAGTTGTTTTTAAAATCAAGTAAAATTGATGTCCTATGCATTACCGAACATTGGCTTAGAGAATGCCAAATCATCTTTAACTTTGATCAGTTGCAAGTTCGTTTTGCAGATTGTCGGCGATTCATGGGGGCTCTTTGATTATTGTTAATAAAAATTTAAAGTATAAAGAGCGTAATGACATCGTGTGTCTGTCTGTAGAACACTCTTTGGAAGTAGCCTGTATAGAGATTGAGAATTGCATTATTTTAAGTGTTTACAGACCACCAAGTGCATCTTACGATTTTTTTTGAAGAAAAGTTGGAGGAAATTTTGTGTAAAGTTAGTTTTAAGAACAATAAGTATATTATTGTATGTGGTGACTTCAATATAAATTTATTAGAAAATACCTCCATTAGTAAAAAAATTCAATCTGTTATTAAAATCTTACAATCTTGTTAACTTGTTTCTTGAGCCCACTAGAATTACAAGCTCCACTGCTACATGTATAGATAATGTATTTACAGATGCAGAGGCAATGCAAACCTCAATTACAACTGATCTTAGCTCAGATCATTGTGGACAGTTAGTGGCGCTAAAATGTAAAGTGGTGAAACAAGTAAATAAGAGCAGTGTGTTTGTTCCAGTGAATAAAAAGCGAATGGTGAGATTTAGACATAATATAGGTAAACGCCTACCTTTATTACCGGTAGGTACTACCGTTGATACACAATACAACAATCTAAGTGATTGTATTAATAAAGAGTTCAACACCATCTTTACCCCAAAGAAAGTCTCTCATTCGCAGTGTAAATCGTTTAGTGATTGGGCGACAGCGGGAATTTATAAAAGTAGACAACGGTTGTATGACCTTTACGCTGAAAAGTCATACAATCATAATGAAGAATTTATTCTTTATGTTCGAAATTATTCGAAATTATTTAAGAAAGTTTGTTACGCGGCCAAGTCCTTAAATATCAAAAACAAGATTAAAAATAGTACCAATAAAACTAAAATGACTTGGAAGATAATTGATAGTGAAACTGGAAGAGTCAGGGATCGCAATCAAGACATCGAACTATGTGTCGATAACACTATAATCAAATCTAACGAAGAGATAGCGATTGTTTTTGATAAGTACTTTTCTGACATTCCAATTTCGACTACTGAGTCTCTTCAATCATCTCCCGCCCTCGCCGAATCGCTGCTCAAAGATAATGTAAACGAGTGCAAGGTCAGTTTTTCATTCCGACCCATTGGTGCCGACGATATAGTGAGGATATTTAGAACCATAGATATTAAGAACACTACCGATCTTTTGGGGTATTTCTGTAAAAATAATTAGTAGCATAATTGATGTAATTGCTCCCCATCTAGCTATAATTTTCAACAATTGTATTAAAAGTGGCGAGTTTCCCGATCTAATGAAACATAGTAAAGTTATTCCTTTATTTAAAGCAGGTAGTATGTCCGACCCCAGTAACTTTAGACCAATTTCCGTACTACCTACTTGTAGTAAAATATTTGAAAAAATTATATTAAACCAACTGGTAAGTCATTTTAACGTAAACAAATTATTACATAATAATCAGTTCGGTTTTACCAAGGGTCGCTCGACAGCCGATGCCGGTGTTGAGTTATATAGATATATAGTTAAGGCTTGGGAGGAGTCGCATGACGCTTTAGGTGTTTTCTGCGACTTATCCAAAGCATTTGATTGTGTCCAACACGAGACCTTAATCGGGAAACTACGCCACTATGGCATCAAGAATACCGCACTGAATCTTCTGACTTCCTATTTACACGGAAGAACTCAGAAGGTTGAAGTGAATGGTAAGAGGTCCTCTGGGTCGGCAGTAGATATGGGGGTACCACAGGGCTCAATTCTTGGCCCTTTCCTCTTTCTTGTTTATATAAATGATCTACCTTTCATGGTAGAGAGAAAACATCAGATAGTTTTGTTTGCTGATGACACGTCCTTGATTTTTAAAATCAAACGACAAATAACTAATTTTGACGATGTGAACAATGCTCTGTCTTCGATTGTCCATTGGTTTAGTATGAATAACCTTCTACTTAATGCAAAAAGACAAAATGCATTAAATTTTGTGCAAAAAATGCAAGGGTTATGGATACTAGACCAATTATAAACGGTGAGGAATTGAATCTGGATGATACAACTGTATTTCTCGGAATCACCATGGATTCAAAACTTCAGTGGTCCCCTCATATTAACGGATTGGCGAAGAGACTTAGTTCTGCAGCCTACGCGGTTAAAAAAATTCGCTCACTAACTGATGTCGATACAGCTAGACTTGTTTATTTTAGTTACTTTCATAGCTTAATGACTTATGGCTTATTATTATGGGGGTCATGCTGCTGATGTCGAAACTATTTTCATCCTGCAGAAGAGGGCTATTCGTGCAATCTATAATTTAAAATGTAGGGAATCTCTTAGAGATAAATTCAAGGAAATTAATATACTTACCTTTCCCTCGCAATATATTTATGAAAATATTATGTATGTATACAAAAATAGTGATAAGTTTACTAGAATAGAACATACGCACAATGTTAATGCACGGAACAAACGGAGGCTGCAATTTCCCCGTACTAGACTATCTAAAGTTAGTAATTCTTTTTTGGGGAAAGGGATACTCTTCTTTAATAAAATCCCAGAGGCTCTTTTATCACTGCCTTTCAATAAATTTAAGAAATGTATTAAAGAAAAGCTGTGTAAAAAGGCTTACTATAAAGTCAACGATTATCTAGTTGATAAAAGGGCCTGGGACTAGTGCTAGACAGGCTACTTCTAATCAATTTGCGATATTTGTTTTAAATAAGTGTTGTTTGATGATTTGCTGTTTTAAAAGAGTACCGAGAGTTTTTTACGCCGGCTTTTTCTCTCGGCCTACACCCTCTGTCTTCTTTGCCGATGAGTAGGGATGCCTTCAAATTTAATGACGTGGAATAAGTGATACATGTATCTTATGTTCCATAATAAACATATTTTATTTTATTTTTTTTTATTTAATATCAATCATAATAATTGGTTTATAATGTGAAGGTGATAAGTACAAGACAGGGAAAAAGACATCGGAGATGTTAGCTATATCACATTTCAATAGTAGACAACGCAAAAGGATCAATGCAATGTGTGGTCACATTTTCGTATACTGTAAAAGTTATACCGTTTTTGATTGTTTGTTCATGCTTTGAGGCTTTACGGCAATCGTTCCTTATTGCTTAACTGCCTCCTTTATACTTCCTTATTAATAAGGACTATATTAGTTCTATATTCAGTCTTTTAACAAAAGTCCTCATCTCGATATCAATGTCCTTTCGCTATGATGTGAAGCAACAAATTACTACTTTAGGTAAAATGGTGGCTATTAGACGGATTATACAGTAATTACAATATTCTTAACCTAAATAGCAATAATAATATTTAAAAATTGATACAACAATAATATGGTATTGATTTGCTCCAGTTCAAACAATTTGTATGACTCAATACTTGGCGATTAAAAGGAGTGGCGGAAAGTTTCTTGCCGGTTCTTCTTACCCGCTCTACGCCCTTGACTTGCGAACTGGTAGTAAATGTAAATTTACAATTAATTTAACTTCTTTTTGATGTTCATAAGTGTACTTGTTTAACTATATGAATAAAGATATTTTGAGTTTAATTAAAAATTTAAACAACTATAAAAAGTTTGTTTGTGCAGTGTACCATCCTCGCTGTATTGCCATACTTATTGAGCGAGGTAAGCACCTGGGGTCACCGGTACTATCTACCAAGCGCCAACTTAAATCTTTAATTAGCGCCTGTGCACCTTACACAAGAGCCTCTACTCCAAAGGCAATAAAATCAAAATCAAGCTTAGACGGATTTAGTTCTTATGAATATACTATATATTATCATGAGGTCAGGTTAAAACGTAGATTGTGACGAAGATACACAAGTCCCCGTTAACAAAGACGTTGCCTATTGAATGCTGTCTCCGACACTATCGACATATTCATATGTTCGCAGAGTGCGTTCACAGTAGCAATATTGTATATTTGTATATGTTTTATTACATTTTTTTCTTTCACAATTTCGTATTTGCTTAGTATTGCAAGGTTAATTTATGTTTTTTTGTATATAAAGAAAGTTTACAAGTGCTGAATAAATGTTTTTATGCACATAGGTCTGTAGGCACACATTTATGTATATTGCTTGTGAGTAGTTGCATGACTCCTTTAGCCCGAAAATGAAAGTCAATATACGTTTATTCCGTTTAGATGCGTCTTAGCGCATGCTTATGGATGTCAAAAACGTTTACAAAATTCACGAAAGAGCATGACTACGCCATCCGTTCGCAAAACTACCAGGAGGCCTTGTTCTGAGAAGAACGGGCAAGAAACTCAGCAAGTTTTACCCTCCCTCTACATTACAATTATCCAAAGGAAAATGTCATAAACCACAACGTCATTAAAGTTACATAAGTATTTTGATTTACCATATTCATCATTACACACATATTTACAACACTTCAAAGATAACAAAACAAATTATAACAATATAACTAAAACTATTGCCACGCGCAATTAACTGTGTAGTAACCTTTACACATTAATATTTTTTTTAATATGTGTTTTGAATCTTTTCAAAGGCAGTTCTAATATTTCACTAGGAACCATGTTATAGCAGCGCATACTTAGACCCATAAATGAAGTATTTATTTTCTGCAACCTGTAAGATGGCTGGACCGAACCCCGGGATTATATAGAACATTTTTCCCACTAAAATTATCCATCAATATTCCTGAATCTCCAGGGCGCATGATCTCAAATGGTCAACCAAGCTATAAGGCGTGCCATTATTGGTTTTCACGTGTCTCCTTAAAGGGACCCTAATATTTCGAAAGGAACCTCTATAAATGTGTCGTCTCGATACGGTAATGGAAGCTTCTGGGTATTTTTATGTCGCCTTGCTCCGTTATTATAAAGACAGAAATGGCCGTGGTAATAGTGATAAATATCTAAACTTAAGGTAATTAGAATTGGTTTATTTGATCGCTAATGTCAAGAGTAACTCGTTTAGATTTGATTATTTTATGTTTAATAAGCCTATAAAACATTTCCTACGACCGAATTGACATGTCTAAAACCACGGGGCGAATTTAATCACACTTTAAAAAAGGTATCTTCTTTAGTTTATTAAAGTTCTTTAGACAAATAGTGTGAAATACCTTTTTAAAACTAAAAAGTGGTCGTGATTAATAAATAATCTAAGTAATTCTCGTTTAAAATCGTGCAAAATTTTATTTAGGAGTAGTTCCATAAATATACTGTACTGTAAAAGTTTTGTTTAGTTTTAACTCAACATATTATTTTAAGAAAAGTTTGTCACATTAGGCACATTACGAATTTTTCTAATTAAGAAAATCTTTGAAAACTATTTGACCTCTAAATTTCACCAACTTCATCTTGATGGTTGGAGGTCTTCCACAGTCCATTTCACAAGGCATTTTCTTTTGCGAACTAGCGAACTGTGGAATCGACTCCCGGTGGGAGACTTCCCTGAGAGATACGACCTCCAAATGTTTAAAAAGCGAGTGTACTCCTCCCACAAAGGCCGGCAAAGCACCCACTAAAAATGGGTATCTATTGGCTGCGAAGACTGCCCTTTTTGGTCGTACCGCTCGTTTGCCCCCCTATATAAATATATATAATATATATATATAAAAAAATATATATATATATTTAGTAACGCTTATGCATATAAGGAATATATTATATAAGAGTTAATTTACTTGCTTGTTATACTTAAACAACTGAATTAAATTAGAATTTAAATAAAAACAAAAAGAGGCGTACACGTTTCAAAAGTAAAAAATTGTTGCAAATTTTTGAATTGTATAAAATTGTAATATTTTACAATCATTTACATGTTTTGTTGTATCAGAAGCATTGTTCATTTTGTCTAAACGGGTAACAGTATCGGGCGGACAATCGCGAACAAATAGCGCAATTTGTCTTCTTTTTGTGTGGTTTGTGACTCACAGATCTCACCGTTGTACGATTTTAAAAGCAATTTTAATTATTTAAAGGTTCGGATGTTGCGATACATTATTTTCGTTTGCGTCGTATCAGAACGTGTTCGTAGCGTCTCATGCTCCTCCGGCATATTCTACGGTTACTGCCAGTTCTTCTCTTCCGTTCTACGCCCTTGATCTGAGAACTGGCAGTAAATGTAAAATTAGAAGCGTATTATTATATTTTATTGACGTTCATAAGTGTACATTGTGTTACCAATATGAATAAATTATTCTGATAGATTGAAATCCCAGAAATCACCTTTTTCAGGCATATGCCTGAAATACGTCTGCTCTTTAATTGTATAATAATTAGCGTGTGAAATTATCAACCATTCATTTTGTTCGTAAAGGCCATTCGACCGTACGACATTTAAATCTCTTTGTTTTATAATTACTTACTGTAAATAAAGGCCGTAATTACTAATTAAAAATCCTTTATATATATTAATAGACGAGTAAGTGACCAATCTGCCTGATACAAACTTTCCGATTTCCTTGCAATGTGTACGTAGGAGCAAATGTTAATTGCGCATAGGAAAATTAGGGCTGGGTTGGACCACAACCTTTTGATGATAATCTTCTTGGAGCGATACTGCTGACTCAAAGGAGCTTTGCTCTGCAAACTTACGTCGTGTGTGTCACAAAACCCGTTCTATAAAAAGGCCTTTGATTGTCCCTCACATGAATATGCATCGCTGAGGGCCTTCCGCGCGTTTGGAGTGTTTTAACGAAGTAGTGCTAACCATTTTACAATTTATTTATCATTGCAATATCGATTCAATTTAACGAATTTTAAATAATATTATTATTGGAATGTTGAAGGCAATTTGTATTCGATAAATGTAAATAATAAATTTTCGTGTGTATTGACTCGATTTATTTCCTACGATTTATAACCTACCTAGTAATGATTATAATAATTACAAATGAATAAACAGAAAATTAAAACAAATTTAAAAAGTTTAGTCCCTGTGGCAGTATACCAGCAATGCAGCATTTCCTCGCTGTATTGCGATACTTATTCGTTGAGCGAGGAAAGCAGCTCTGGGGTCACTGGTACTATCTACCACCACCACACTACAGACACCAACTTAGATCTTTAATTATCTGTGCACTTCAACCCCACAGCCCCATTGTATCTAATTCAAAGGAAACTATATCAAAGATGAAAGTTGTTGGTTGTGTATGTAAAATATAAATATACTATCTTACGTTATCTACTGATAAATAGATAGAGTATCGTTCGTGGTAAATAGTGATTGATGTAAAATAAAGAAAGACTTCAATAACAGACTCTGAAATGTTGATCATTATTATCAAATAATGAACAATTTCAAAACATCTATATACCCCAAAGAACAGTTTTCTGTATTCATTGAAGTGCACAGACCACCACTAACAAAAACGCTACGTCTGACATTGATCAGTGTGTCAAAAGTAAGTGATACCTGTATCTTATGTTCCATACTAAACATTTAATTTTTTTTAAAGAGTTGTCAAACGGTACAGTCCATACTGAGCCAGAACTGAAGGATTTTACTATCCTTTTAAAAGTACATTAATTTGAAAGGTAATAAATCTTAAATGTCGATAAAGCTGTTTGTTTCTATTAGGTACAAGCCGTAAGTGCACTATATCGATCATCTTACGACACGGATGTGCTTTTAGTTTTAGCTTTATTGAAGTTGATTAAATCGCGTACCATCGAAGCCCTATTAAAATATCTTCAAGGTGCCTCTCTAATGCATTAATAGGTTTACTACCTGCACGGCGAACAGCCCGTCTTCATATCAGGTCACGCCCCTATTTCTGTCGTGTCCTGTGGTGTTCGCTTCGATGAAGGAATACTGTATCTCTACTGTAAAAGGGCCAATGGCTGGCCATGCGTCATACTCGTGAACGGGTGCTACTTGTGGTGACTGGTCGTACTTGAATTCGTGTATGCGGTGATGTTAGATATTTCGACTATTTATTTGCGTGTTGTTCCCACGATAGTGTAAGTGTGTGCTCCTATTTCACCATGTCTCCTGCTGATATGCTGAGAGAGGACAAATCTTTGTTTTTAATTTATTTTATTATTATTTATTACTTAAGATGTCATGTGGAACATGGTTGCTGCTCCTTACAAACGTTGTGTAAAACAAACCTTTATTTGACCATGACTCGGCTTAGCCCGGAGAATCTGAATTTCAGCCCCAGACTTAAAAATAAAAGTGTACCTACACGTAAAACGTTACGATGCAGGGCGGGGATTAAATTACGCGTTATTGTTAATATTATTTTCGACTTTCCAGTAGGTACTTTGTGGTGGTCACGAAACGTTTTACTATTGGGTACAGAAAATCGTTACGGCGCGTTACATGGAGGGGGGTCAATTATCTCCAAAAAATTGCTTGACGTAATACTTGAACGCTCCCTGAGGCACAGGAGGCTGATCACCTACTTGCCTATTAGATTGAAAAATGATCATGAAACCAGACCTAAGAAGGTGGTCGCGCCACTTATTTATTTTTTAAATCGTTTATTTGCTAAGAAAGTGGTACATTCAGATTGATTAATTATAAAAAAACTGCACAATCAGCGATATAAAAATAGGCATGCAAATGTCATATTATATTATCAGGATGTCATAATAATAAGAACAGTTATAATTGTTGTCAAAAAATTTCTAAACTCTCCCACGCTATAAAGGCACGTTGCCTTTAAAAATCGAATCACCTTACCCTTGAAAGCACTACGCCAGTGATCTATAGCTTCTAGGAAGGTGAATAAATAGTTTGATACCCATGGCGTAACAATATTTTGAATACCACCTGGTGCAACATGCTGCCCACCGTCGAGTTAGACCTCAATAATAGTATTTCAGTATAATCAAATCTTCCCTTTCCTAATAAAGAAATGAGCAAGAATAAAGTTCTTAAATACTATATTTTGGTATCTGGAATGTTGTGTACACAATCTGCGTCATAAATTCTGTTTGTAGGCGTTTGTAAATAAAAATCACGGAACGATGATATTTGACAGGAATCGATGTACGAAATACTTTCGTAAACACATTTCTGGAATAGTTACGTGGGTATAACGTCGGAATTTAATTTTATTATAACATTGAAATTTTTGTAAATTTTTGTAATCTATCGACACGGCTGGACATATGTTGGAAACAAATAAAGCCTTCATTACTCAGATATATCATAGCAGTATAAATGTGAAAGATTTTTGAAATAGGTAAAGTATTTTTTTAGTTTATTCGTTCTGAAAATACAAATATGTCCTACATTGAACGGTTTTAAAAGTATTTCACCATTTGTTAGATACTTAAGGCCCTATCCCAGCACGAATAGCTGTGTCAGTGTCTCGGGGTGGAGTGCGATGCGCAGTGGAGAGCTGGAGCACTGAGGCGCGCCGGCACGTAATAACAATTAGTTGTGTAAATCATTAAATTAATGTAATTTTATCAATTTTTTTTCTGAAATGGATTACTTGGCTAGCGATAAAATATATCGTGTAAATTTCAAAATCACGTTCTATGTACATTTTCGTCATAAAATTAATTCAAAATGTCGGAAATTGGCTATGTTTGGTTTTTTTTTTCTATCGAGCGAAGTTATTTAAATCGTGTATCTATCTTTCAAAATGGATACATAAACCACTCAACTCCACCATATATTTTTCGTTCAAGAAATGATGACAAAAAATGGAAAGAAACAATGTACTTTTTTGGAGTTTAACGACCGGATAGGTCCTTAATGGCTGCCTATATAAAGATAAACTTATTTGTAAAATGTCCTAAAACAGGCGGGCTAAGCTAGGATACACCCAAAGTTTATTGTAAATAGAGGCAATTCCCATATAAAGAAATTAAATTCTGAGATCATTCAGTAGATTTCTAAGAGCATTTAAAAAACTTAATAATCCTTCACAGGCTATGAAAAACTCCAAGCAAAACCTTATGTATTGAGACAACAGCATATAAATAAACTAAGAAACCAGTCAAGGGTTCTCTTAGAAAATTGAACATCTCCAAGTTCTCTGATGAAATCTTTTTGTATGAGTAATAACGCCTTCAAAAGACCAATAGTTTACTTCCAAGAATTAGTCTAATAGGAGATCCTATTATGTCCTCATACCCTTCTAACCAATTTTTTTTCTAGGGCAGGGGGCAATCAGGCAGGAGGCTCACCTGCTGTTAAGTTCCCATGGTCACTTTCAATGCTGCAGGGCTCGCGAGTGCTTGCCGTCGTTTTAAGAATTGATACGCTCTTTTGTAGAAGGGCCCTAATTCGAATTGGTTCGATGGGCAACTGGTTCCACATAGTGTTGGTGCGTGGCTGAAACTTTCTTAAAAACGCTCAGTTGTGGAACGACGGACGTCCAAGTGGAATTTGCTGCTAGATATGAATTCACAATTATCAGCTTATAGTATAGTCATAGCTGCTGCATATGAAGGCACCCAATACTAAAAATATGTATTTTTATTACCTACTAGTAGACTCGGCCAAGCGTTGCTGTGGCTAAGATTTTTGTTATATTACATAGTAGTAAACTACTCAAGAGAAACGGCAGGAGAACACCAATCCACCATGCTTTTTTGGTGGTTATGCCATTAAATTGTAGCTTATGTGAAACGTTGGTATTTATTTTGATAAGGATCAATACCTAGGTACGAATAAAGAACCTTTTCTAGCGGTGGTATTTTAATTAAAAAAAATTAATAAAAGGACGCTTATTGTGACGTCACTATAAAAGATAGAGACATGCTGTCGAGACATTTTTTATAGATAGTGATGTGTCCTGAAAAATTGTACTACATCATTTTGTTCTATCAATAATAGTTTTCGCAGCGCACATGATTGAAGGAAGTTTTTTGTTTATTTTTTTACACCTTTTTGATTATTCAAGTTTTAGTTAGCATCCCTAATCTTTTTGAAAATGAAACATAGCCTATGTCACTCGGGAATAGTGTAGCTTGCCAACGGTGAAATAATTTTTGAAATCGGTCCAGTAGTTTCGGAGCCTATTCATTTCAAACAAACAAAAAATCAAATCTTTCCTCTTTATAATATTAGTATTACCTAAAGCAAGATTGGGAATACATTATAGCTAATAGAAGCCTCTTGAACATTTCATTCTTAACCCGTGTTTATTGAATTGTAAGCTACGAACGAATGAATGAGTAAACGAGTGAGCGAATGAACTAGTGAACGAGTGAGGAAACTTCTCAACTTTCAACAGCTCGTCTCGCTTTGCGATGTTTTGTTTTGCTTTACGAATTGACACATTTGTTCCAATTCTGGGTACTATTATAGTTTTCTGAACTTTTGAGGATTTTTATTGCAATATGTGTTAATATAAATTTTCGCTTTTGTACTTCAATACACAGCGTTGGCCTAGTAGCACACCTCGTAACCCTGAGGTCGTGCATTCGAATCCCGGCTGCACACCAATCCAAGTGCATACGACCAACGTGTTTCAAGCAAAGAAAGCTGATCACGAGCCTTTTAGAAAACCAATGATTACGAAAAATGCAGAAATCTGAGACCAAAACTTTGCGATTGTAACACCATTTGTTTTTGAAGTTATACTTCTTTAGGCGCGCTATGAAAAATTAATGAGAGTGAAATTTTACGATGCGCGCGCACCGGGACACAAAATTAACAGAATGAAGTTGCCCACGGAAAATGCTACGGCATTGGACATAATTTAAAAACAACATTCGAATAATAGAATTTATGTTACACTTAATGTAAGAGAATAATAATAAATATTTATTTATTTAATTTTCAAACGTAAACTGAAGTTTATTGACTATAATGACTCCTTTTCCAGTCTTTGATTTTTTAATTGTAATTAATTATTTGCATGCAATCAAAAACTATTTTTAATAATGCCAAAGAAGTATAACTTCTTACGCGCGTACATAAGTACACGCACCCATTTTTTTTATTGATTCACTACTGTGAAGGAAAACATCGTAAAGGAACTGGAATATACAGTTGAAAAGGATGATCACCAAATCTAAAACTACTACTTCTATAAGATTATTGCGCCTTTGGATTGTTCATTATTATTTAAGAAATACTGAGATGTGAACCAAATATCGCTGAAATTAAAGACCGGCAACGCAGTCGCGTTTTGTGGCAGTGTCGATGCCCACTGTTTTGTAAAAAAAACTTGTTGGTATCAATATATATTTTAAAACAAATATACTTTTCTCATAGCAGACGCTTATGGCCCTTTAGTTAGTTACACTTCTGGCCAGGCCAGCGAAGAGAAGAGAAGAGAAGCGTTTGAGGTTTTTTGAAAGTCCAGTCAAATAATTTGACTCACAATTTTGGCACTCAACTTTGCATTTATGATTTACTTAAAAATGCGAAAAAAACACATTTTAAATTTTTTTAACCCTCGCCAGGGGTTGAAGACAATAAAACCTTCACACATTGGTTTTGTATCGATAATCCTATATTTAAATAATATACTACACTATACTTCCTGAGATTAGCACCTTGAATTAAAACAAACTCTTTAGGTACCTATATAATACTAGTATAAACAAGTCGAAACAAACTATCACGCCAGGAATCGTATTCCGGGTCTTCTGTTATCCTCCTTGTTAATTGACCACTAAGCAGAGTAATATAATTACAAATATAAGAACATTCAAAATAGCATTTCTTAAGCCAATCTAAGAACGCTGCTCCGGCAAAATAAAGGCAATGAATATTTTGTTTGTTCAAATTCCACGATGGCGTTATTAATTATTGAGAATCAAAACCCAATTAGAAAAATAGCTTTTCTCTTTTATATAGATTTCTTCTACATTGATGAACTAAATTATCGAAATGTGATCTCACGGATTTTATGAAGAACGTGTTAGTTTTGTTCAGGTAATGAAACAAAGGAATATCGACAAAATATGTTTTCCTTGAAAATGAATCTACATGAAGTTAATTTGTTTGTAAGGAAGCATTTTTTTAAATTATAACTCCGATTTTGTAAAACCCGTTTACAAATGTACCTACATTTTTATATATTATGTTATAAGTTTGAGATGCGATATGACAACGTCAGGTAACCCTCCGGCCTGTTTGTTTCTGTTCTATAGAAATTAAAATTAATTATTTCCTCTACTCTACACAAGGCAAAGTCAAATCATTTATTTCAATAAGCCTATTAAAAAGGCACTTTTGAAAGTCAAAAAACAAGTTAATAATATTTAAAAAAAAATGATTACATGACAATCTATATTATAGTTAGGTGCTGATACATCGCGATAATTGTATTATAAAAAGTTTGAATTAGATTGACATATTTAAAATAATATTAACATAGGTATATAAGAAATAATAACATTCGCTCGAACGGTGAAGGAAAACATAGTTAGGAAACTGTGTCAGGCACAGGAGGCTGATCACCTACTTGCCTATTAGATTGACAAATGATCATGAAACAGATACAGAAATCTGAGGCCCTAACCTTAAAAGGTTGTAGCGCCACTGAGTTTTATATAAGAAATACTATGTTACATAAAGAACTTATCTAAATAGTCTAAAATACATATCTTCAACCAGGATCCAATGAATTTTCAGTAAACAATTTGTATAGAAATAAGACCATATTCTCAATCTGTAACTTATCGTTTCTTGCGGTTTCTTTGGCGTCTAATTAAAAGCCGGGTTAAGCAAATTGCAGACATAATGGTTTCATCGCGCTATCGCCTTGTTCTCACAATTTTATACCATCGTGTGTAAAGTGCCTTAATAGGCTATTATACCTTTGAGGGGACCGGAATAAGGGACGATTCGGGGAAAAAGGCTCAAAGAATGTCTCAAATTAATTACATTTGGCGATGATGAATATTTAAGCCTATTTAATATAATGTCAGTTTTTATGATTTCTAGTATTTTTTACGCTAGGATTATTCAAAACATTTTTCTATATATTTCATACATAAATTGTCAATTAAAGTGTTAATATAATATTTGAGAAAACAAATAATTATGTATTATTTATTTATTCATTAACACTACAGTACGTTAATACAGATATACAGTACAATTAATAATTAAATAAAAAGGAGGACCTTCTAGCTTTTCGCGATCTCTTCCAGGCAAGAAGACTCTGAGAAAAAAATTGCGTGCGTATTAAGTACACATGTCACAAATGAAACTTCTTTGGCAAACAAAATTTTAACTCTTGTTCCTATTTATACGAATCGAAAACTTTAGATTTCCGAGACTTAGAGGGAGGCAAAAAGTAAGATGTTACGAATTTATTGTCATTAAAATATTAAAAGTGTCGAAAATAATACAAATTATAAATTTATATTTTCATTGGTAATAAAAACACGTGGCATTTTAATTTACAATTCGTCATTTGAGATTTCAATAAATAATTTTGCATAAAATATAAAATACTAATATTTCATAAATTCTCTTTACGACTTTTTAATTTTGAAAATAGAATTTCTATAAGTAAAAATATTACCCTCATGCGCCTAAAGAAGTTTCACTTCAAAAAGTAAATTAGATAAGTCTACAAAAGACATAGTTATTTAACACTAGACAAAATTAATGAAACGCAAAGCAATGAAAACATATGTAAACAGTAAAAGGGACAATAATACAAAAGACTTGAATCACGATAATTTGAGATCAGTAAAGACGAAAACTATTCAGAAATTAAAACAGTTTCTTTTATCAACATATATTCAACACGCGCGAATTTCAGAGATTTGAAATTAATTTCCTAAAATACAGACACCGCCTTATTTATTAGTTGGAAGCTGCTCTTAGGGGTAAAACCGACTCGGGCCCTCGAAATAGTAGCCAAAATTCATTGACGTTAAGTTATGTTGGGACTTATGGCTATAGATAGTCTAACTGTGTGTAATTTTTTTAATCCATAACTTTACGATAATAATAATTAATTTGCAAGAATATGGTATAAAAATGTTATGGTAGTACAATCGAAAGTTCACATATTCTGCTACACATAATGGCGTGCAAACTTGTCATAAAAGGAATTTTACATACAATATGAGTCATATCAATTAGTCAATTCTTATAAAGGGTGTCTTAAAAGGAAGTTCATATTTAGTTAATCGATTTAAAAAAAACGTGTAGCAAGTTTAGAATAAAAGTTAATTATTAGTTTAAAAATAATACCGTCCAAATGAAGACTCTCGCATTCGCGGCACTCATTTAATCAAACAATAAAATTACTTACGACGGCACGGCAGGTGGACTCAGTGATGGCTGCCATTTCGTGACGGATATTTTGTTTCAATTGCGCCAGAGAAGTCGGCTTATTGACGTAGTCTTTAGATTTAAGATAACCCCATAATAAAACATCCATAGGGGTTAAATCAGGACTGCGTGGAGGCCAATTTATGTCGTATTTAGAAAACGAACTCGTGGCAGAGGCGTATTCGACGTGTGTGACGTTGATCCGTCCTGCTGGAACCATGTTCTTTGGTTATAGCCAGGAAAGTTTTGAAGTTCAGGCACCAAGAAGTCGTCTAACATTTTCACATAACGCTAAATAAATAAATGTCAACTTTCTTTTGAGACTCATGTTATTATTAATACATATATTTATTAAAGTGTTTCACGCAAATAATCATTTATAGAATAATATTTTTTTTCCAAAAGTTGTGCTTTTATATATAATCCTGCTCTTTATTGATGAATTGCTTTTAATCATAAATATGATACATATATATAGTGCTAATTTTAGAGAACGCAAGACTCATGGTCGTCTTATAATAATAACAATAGACTTTAAATTTAGTTACTTTTACATTTAAACACATATTTCTATCTTCTTCTTTTAGATGTGTGTGCCCTTTTTTGGCAAGGGCCTCCTCTAAATCCCGCCATTCCTTTCTGCACTGTGCCATTGTGTGTTTTTGTTGTGTGTGTGCGTGTGTGATATTCGCCATCTTGATCGCCGCGAGTGCTAGCTCACACATCCACTTTGGTATGCCCAAAGTCAACTGCAAATTTGGGTTTTTAATACTAATAAACTATAAATTGAGGTGATGAACACATATTCATATGTGTTCATCACCTTGAAAATGTTTTATTATTATTTCCTTCTAAGAAAAACAGAAATTAAATTCTCTGGAAAACTCCTTTTCACGGACAATAACAGAAAATGACGGAAAATCTTTAAAAATATCCACAAAATATTTTTGCAAAGTTCTATCAATCACACGTCGCTACCAGATTTTCTAACTTTAACCACAGCCAAGAGATTTCAGTTGTGAAATTCTCACCCATAGGTGATATTGTTTATATCTTACATCGTAATTAGATTTTCTTGTAATAAATATTTATTTTAAGGAGATAATTTTTTTTCTTTTTAATTTAGTGCATACCAGTATCCTTATGATGTTTCTTACTCCCTAACTGCAAAACAAAATTACCGACGGTAGCTCATGTCTGAGCGTAGTGGTCAGCAAGGAAACTTCTGAAGCGGACTATCTGTTTCCACCGGTTTCAGTCTCTCTTCTTATAACAGTGTATAGTTTTGAGGACAACGAGTCTTTCACTTGATCAGTCCAACTGGTTAGTTAACGGCCACGCGATCTTATGCCTTCTGTGTTACCTACTATGATCAACTTCAAGTTCTCATCATATAGAAGAATAATTATGAAATAATTCGTAGTCGGCATATGGTAGCGATGCGGAGTTTGGTCAGAATCGATGAATTGGTCCATGGTATTCAAAGCATTCGCCTCCAGGACCACATCTTAAAGGCATTAACCCTTTGCCTCTCTCGAACCAAGATCCACGTTGCTACTCCATACAGGAAGATAGGATACTGGAGCCCGTATGAATCTCGATTTTAGTTTTGATACCAATTCCTCTTTTTTTCCAGATGTTGCCTAAATGCTTGCTATGCTAACATAAAATGCTTTACCATGTGACGATAAAACACTAGTTATATATATTATGTCGTTATATTTCAGTCAATTTATATTCATATAATATATATTAATAATTACATAATTACATTTCAATACACCTAAACATTTCTCACTATTTATTAGTGAACCATGTGCGGTAGTATTTCAGTAAATCGCGTAAATAGGTTCTACTAACGATTATAAACTTCATACATGTACTAACTATCTTAAACAACATCTTCTTCAGCTGCGACACAGGGAATTCAAGTGTGGACTGCACTTTCTCTTTTAAGTAAACATCCTTTTTTATGTATAGATTTTTCTTTTCTTTTCTTTCTTCAGATACAGTCGCAGATGAAGTAATATTTTGCGTTCTCGTGACAATCTATTTCTTTAAACTTCTAATATTGAAACTTATATGAAAATAAAAAAAATAATTGGCGCTACAACCTTTTTAGGTCTGGGCCTCAGATATCTGTATCTGTTTAATGGTCAGCCTGTGCCTGACGCACGCTGTCGACTTCTTGGGTCTAAGGCAAGCCAATTTTCTCGCGATGGTTTCCTTCACCGATCGAGCGAATGTTAAATGCGCACATAGAAAGATAGTCCATTGGTGCACAGCCAGGGATCGAACCGACCTGAGGGATGAGAGTCGAACGCTGAACCCAACACTGCTCACACCGAAACCTAATTTAACTCCTTCTTTTATTAGTATCCTACTTTGGAACTCCTTACCTTTTGATATCAGACGAGCTGTCTTTAAATGTATTTAAGAATCTTCTTTTTCTGCATTTTTGTTCTACCTAGTACTTAGCTACTTATACATATATGTTAACTATGTCCTAAGATTGATGATTAGATGTTATTTTATGTTTTTTGTTAATTATTTGTGCATTTCTTTAACAACAATAGGTATTTCTTTTTTTTTGTTGTTGACTGTTGGTAGTAATAACTTATGTAACTTGCTTTTTTATATGTATGTTTAAGATAACGAAGTATAAATAAATATTTAAAATAAGTATTTGGTCTAGAGACTTCCGTTTTGCTACTAAATGTGGGATAAACTGTACCTGTATCTTAGCGGGCGTTCATTTCTCAATTTCACGTTGACAGACTCACATTATCTGACGTCACACACAAATTTCGATACAGTGATTTATGCAGTGATTTTTTGCCTTGTTATTTGTTGCATAGATATTTTTGACAAGAATTATTCTCTGCATTTATTTTAAGCCAAAAAAGAAATGGTTTGAAAACATACACAAATCTTACAAAATGTGTAGAATTATTTGGTTGGAAGCATTTGGTTAAAATGGAGAAAAAAACGCCAATAAATCAAATTTTATTCTATGGCTTAGAGATAAAAAATATAATATGTAGTGTACACAATTACCAAAAGGTTTAGCAACAACGAAATAGGAACAGGCACTTACATTAAAGTAGATTTGCTTTTAGTAAATATCTGTTCTAAGAGAAAAATTAGTTAGTTTCGACGATTAGATGTATATTATACGAAGCTTTACAAATATAACAGGCGTCGTAACATAATCAAAAAAGTTCGTGGAAATGGGCCGCTCACATTGCCCGTGCTTGTGATGACAGATGGATCAAAAATACCCTTACTTGGTATGGCCCCAGTGGAAATAAAAAAGAGAGGAGGAGAAACCTAGGAAGATATAATAAAAGGGATAGCGGAGTAAGATAGGAAAAATGATGGGGAGGATGAGAGACAAGTGGAAGAATTTGTTATATTTCTGTATATATATACTAGATATATATATTGTATGTTTTTATTGTTGTTAGTTATTGTTTTTATTGTTCTTCTTTTTTGTGTGTTAGAAATAACTGGTATTAATATTGTATGTTAAACATAATGTCACTGACTTAATGTAATCCTGATTACTCGAATAACGGTTATTTTATATGTCTAGACAATAACTGTCATGTTTTGTTTGATAAATGAGAGACTTTCTCAAAACAGTATGAAGTAATCATAGAAACACAGCATCTTCTAAATTAAATTTTAATTTAGATCAAATAATTTAAAGCGCCAAAAGTCAAACTTTGGAGTTAATTTTAACTTGCTGTTATTGCGGTGTAAATTTAGGCAGTACGCGGATTTGACTTAAAAAGAATCAGATATTTATCTTATTTTTAGTTATTGGTGCCTCACTAGATAATTAAGAATATTTTGCACAGTAGATTTTATGTAAAATTACTTCTATTTTATTCATTGTTTTTGTTTCTTTTATCTTATTTTCTAGTTCTCAGTGTTGGCCTAGTGGCTTCACCATGCTACTCTCATTCTCCCTAGGCTCAGCATCAATAAACTTTCTGTCTGTGTGCGCATTTAAAACTCGCTCGAACGGTGAAGGAAAACATCGTGAGGAAACCGGCATATCTTACATCCACAAAAGTCGACGACTTGTGTCAGTACAGAAGGCTGATCACCTACTTGCCTATTAAAAAAAAATGATAATGAAACAGATACATAAGAAATCTGAGGCCCAGTCCTAAAAGGTAGTAGCGCCATGGTTTTCTTAAATATTGGATATACTTGGTTCGATTACCGGCGAAACAATAATTATTTTGTAGTAACTATAGCAAACGGATTACTCAGTGAACTCAAACTCAAAAATAGAAACGATTAATTTTTGACATAGTGACAACCGGATTCCTCTTTTGACTTACACAGTCCCAGTTTAAAGTCTCATTCGAGGCCAGAATCTGTTTTCGTTAGCGAACGAACTTAAATTAGAAAGCTTCACCCCTCTTGCACAAAAATTAACATTCAATCTTTATTCATTCTTAAGTTTATCACCGTTTTGTTACACCTTTTACTTAACGAGAAAACAGAAAATCGTAGTTAAATCTAAGAGTATGGTAATATACAGTACCATTGTTGCTTCAAGTACTTTGTGGGATCTTACAAACTCGACGATAGCTTCTTCAGTCGGCTTATGTCGGAGCGACGTGGTCAGAAAGAACACATCTGGAGCGGACAATCTTTTTCACCGGTTTCTGTCCAACGCCTCTCTTAACAGTGTACAGTTTTGAGGGCGATGAGTCTTTCACTTGATCGGTCCATCTGGTTGCTGGCCATGTCTTTTGTCTACTGTGTACCAAGCACCAGTTTCCCCAAGTTCTTATCGCCTCTGCGCATTGTATTGCCCAAATATGATATAATTCGCTGTCTGCAAACGGTAGACTGGGGAGTAGGTATGCGTCAAGTATACATATATATAAAGGCCGGCCACGCACTCGAGAGCCCTCTGGCATTGAGTGTCCATGGGCAGCGTTATCACTTAACATCAGGTAAGCCTCCACCAGTTACGGTCAAAAATACAATATTGATATATTTTTAACAGCACTTATATAAAAAATTGAGGCGCGACAATTCTTGAGGTCTTGGTCTCAGATTTCTGTATTCTATTAAGCAACTAGGAGCAGATAAGACACGCTGCCTATTGTTAAGTATAAGGTTTACGTATACGGTTTCCTCACAAAGTTTTCTTTCACAGTACGAGCAAGTCTTCGATGCGCATATAGGCATAAAGTCCATTGGAGCACAGCAGGGATTCGAACTTAGGACTTTAAGGAGGAGACCTCTAGATGTTGACTTTGACACATTGACAATTTATGTCCATGATATTGTGTAGTGATGCCATTCTTATAAAACAAATGACATCCAATTCTGTTATTAAATTATATGTGACATTGCAGGTTTGCGTTGTGTTTGTTTCCAAAATGCTCGGACTTTTGTTATATATAAATCCTCGCATCTAAATATAGCCATTTATGTAAAATAAAAAAGAGAAAAGCCGATAAAGAAATATTTATTTAATTAATTGGCAGATCGAATCAAGTGCGCCAATCGTGAAATAAAAATCTCTAAAAATTAAAGTTCCATTCACTCGGTTAGGATTTATGAAATTCGTTAGATCGTTACCGATATTTTAAGGTAAAATAAAATTTTATATCCGCCGATAAACGGGAGATATTACGAGCATAAACTAAATATTCTATATTGAAAATTGCCTATCTCTGTTGTTTATATGTCGCTACGAGATTAGAAAATTTTGATTGGAATTAGTTGTGGATTGTACGTGTAATATGAAACGGTAATAATCTCCACCTGTCAGGTGTCAAAATTTAATCTGTCATGTGTTAATCTGTGTGCCTCAATTTTGTGTGATATATTTAATGCGTTAACTAAATCGTTAAATTACCAAACTGCATTTTAGTTAAGTAAACAATAAAAAAAATGTATATGGACACGTACCATGCCAGAATTGTATTGCCAGTCTTTTAGGAATTGGTAAAAAAATATAATATGTTTAATTTGGAACATAAGATACAGGTATCACTTATTCCACGTCATTAAATTATTACTCCCTACTCGTCAGCATGAGAACAGAAGGTGTAGGCCGAGAGAAAAAGCCGGCGTAACAAACTCTCTGTACTCTTTTAAATAAGCAAATCATCAAACAACACTCGTTTTAAAACAAATATCGCAAATGAATTAGAAGTAGCGTGTCTAGTAAGCGTGCCCCTTTATCAGCTAGATAATCGTCAACTTTATAGTAAGAAGAATTACTATTCCCAAAAAAGAAATTGCAGCCTGCGTTTGTTCCGAGTATTAAGACTGTGAAGAAGATTTCCAAACCAATTCGACTTAGGGTCGATTCGACCAAACTTCAATTTATACACGAGTAACTATACCAAGAATAATCTATTCCATGATTTTAATCTCGAGTAAATACATAGTCGTTTGTCCACGTAATCGATAGTATAATTGCGCTAGGAATAACAATACGCGAATAGCAAGAGAATGGTGAACGAAAATAAAACCCGGCAAATAAATGTTGTTCTACAACGGGACAGTGTAAGAGCATACATCATGTCAACTCGATTTTGCCGTATTATAGAGTGAAAAAGTAGCTTTTAACAGGTGTCAAACGACAACAAAAAGTTTTTATTTCTTGTTTGTTTTTAGACGAAAGCCGCAAGCTTTCGTCTAAAAAAGGAACTTCTGTTGAGCCTAGTTGAATTTCATTCTAATATTATAGAAAATAAAAAATCTAAAAATAAATAAATAAATAGTAAATTGTTTAAACGTTTCATTATACAATGCCAGACTATTAATTTAGTGCGTTGCGTTGACTTGAAATTAAAACACAGAATACATATTTGTGAAATGACAGAAATCAGCTGATTGGACTGACTGACGCCATTAAATTATTCTAGGAATAGCTGTTATTCCGTGCGAAACGGCGGTATAGTAGCAATTCCCGAATAAGCCCACTATTCTTAGAATTTGTAGTTGGTAAAACGTAAAATTGATCTACTCTCGATTAACTGACGATTTATTCTAAGATTAAGATTTACTCTTGTTTGGTCGAATCGGCCCTTAGGGTCCTTCAAGAAAAGAGCATCCCAATTCTTGAAAGGCCGGCAACGCACTTGCGAGCCTTCTGGCAATGTGAGCTCCACGTGCGGCGGTATTACTTAGATGAGCCTCCTGCCCGTTTGCCTCCTATCACATTAAAAAAAAAATATTGTGATTGTTTAGAAGTTTTGTTTATAGTTTGGTTCTATCATTAATAGTTCTCGCAGCGCACGCGATTGAAGGAAGTTTTTTGTTTATTTTTTTACACCTTGGGTTAGATTATTCAAGTTTTAGTAAGCATCCCTTTTTTTTTTGAAAAAGAAACATAGCCATTGTCACTCGGGAATAGTGTAGCTTGCCAACGGTGAAAGAATTTTTGAAATCGGTCCAGTAGTTTCGGAGCCTATTCATTTCAAACGATCAAAAAATCAAATCTTTCCTCTTTATAATATTAGTATAGAAAATAATTCATATTTATTGAGTAACATTATACAACAATATTATAAATTACAAATAACAATATAATTCTCATCTCACCAAGACATTTTCCTAATCCGAGAAGCGTCTTCCTCATCACGTAGGAGAGCACTGTTTGTAATCGTCTACTTAAAGCTATCAATATAAATAAGTTGGCATAATATTATTTGTTTACCATGTGCTATATTTTTGAAAACCTTGAACGGAAATTTTATAAATTACTAGCTTACCAGGCAAACGTTGTTTTGCCAGGTATATTATTTCTAGGAAACATTTTTTAAGTTCAATAAAAATAACTATATACAATAATAAAAAATAGGGGTTAATCGTAGAGGGGTGAAAATAGGGTAAATTAAGGGTAAAATACATACAGTATTTTTGTATGCTGTATCATAGAAAAATAAGGCCTACAACGCACTAGCGGCTGGCCGCGATGCGGTGTGCCGCTGCGGTAGGCCGCACATCGATTATTACATGAAACCGCACGATGACGACGCACTGATTTGCGGACATCCGTCAACCGCTCCGGTTGTTCTGGAGCTGCGACGAGCCGCACCGGTTGAATGATTCGGCGCGCCGCGTCCCCTCCACGCACTCGGCGCGGTTAGCCGTAAATACCGCGTCCTACCTACGTCATCACATATAATTATTTAACAAATGTAAACAAATTATTGTAAACCTATTTTAAAAGAGAAAATAATAAAAAAATAAAATATGTTGTTGTTGTTTAGTTTGTTGCACTGACGAGTGACGATTGCGGCAGACCGCAATAGGACCGCAATAGGGTCGTTAAGCCGGAAGGCGGCATGCCGCTACAGCAGACCGTATACACCGCGGCCTACCGCAGCGGCACACCGCGTCGCGGCCAGCCGCTAGTGCGTTGTAGGCCTAAAAGCAAAAAAATGTTTTTATTGAAAAGTTTGATAAATAGATAGTAGCCGATTCTCAGACATACTGAATATGCATAAAAAAAATCATAAGAATCGGTCGAGCCGTTTCGGAGGACACGAGAATTTTATATATTAGATTTAGGGAGAGATTATTTCTGTAAAGTTTTTTTTTACAAAAACTCCGTCAGCTGTAATATTCTGGGGTCAAAAGGGGCCTCTAAATAAATGCGATAGCAAATCGGGTATACTCAGGTATTTGGTGAATGTACACTGCACTGCACACTTACCACATAACTACATATTTTGTTTGGTTGTAATCTCATACACGTGAATATTTAAATCTTTTTTCCGACTAAGTTTGAGTTTGTGTACATAATTATGTATTTTTATTGTATTCTTTAAATTTTTGCAACATTTATATTTACCTAAATTTTCATATATTTTAGATAAAATGTTTGATTATACCGTAAATATAGTATTATGTACGATGTGGTAAACTTTGATAAAAAAAACTAAATAGATTAAAAGTCTATACAACTTTATTATTAGATTATTTCATGAGAAATCAATGTTGCTAAAGGCGTCATTCACTTAACTCGTGCAGTGCATCAAGAATGTTGGCGGAGACGCGGACTGATCAGGAAGACTGATACTTGAAGCATCGTATTTGGCATATTTATTTAGTTTACCACATACATAATGCTATTTCTACAGTATATGTTACAAACACCCTTTTCTTTTTCAAGTCAAGTCAAAGTCAAAAAATCATTTATTCATATCGGTAAAACAATGTACACTTATGAACGTCAAAAAATAAATACATTAAATGCTTCTAATTTTTCATTTACTTCCAGTTCTCAAATCAAGGGCGTAGAACGGAAGAGAAGAACTGGCAATAAACTACCACAAGGTATCTTTTCTAAAATGTATGACAATTATGGTAGATATAAATGTTACAAAACTTAAAATATTACACTTCCAAAATTAGTAGTATCAGTAGGTATCAAATAGGCAATTTTTTTTAAATTGATCAGGCCACTACCGAATATATTTAGCTCTGGATAAGTAGTGTTTATTCACGAAGAATTCGAACGAGAGGTGCCTGAACTCCTAGGTTGGTTTTTGCAAACGGTATTTGGAAATATCTTCTGATTTTATTGATTTGGGAATGAATAAGGGACGAAAATGGTAATGTTCTGTAAGAGGTAACTGTTATATCTCTAATGGAATCCTGACACTGTTCGATCTCAAGGAATACTCGTAATAGCCAAATTTAAAAGCATTGGTACGTTGTTCATGCCTCTCCATAGCAACTGTTGCGGACAAAAGGCAGATTACTGTAGCAAGGAGCAAGACGAAGCTGGCAGCCAGATGTTGTGTCAGGAAACGGTCAGGGGGTGAGCTGGTAGCGGAAGAATCGGCGTGTCCTGTTAGCGTGTAGTTTAAGCCTTAGTTTAAGTTATTAATTGTATACTTTAGATAGGTTTACACAGCCGTTCCGGCCGGACGTTAGTCATAAGCTTGTTTCATCTTGTAATTTGTTGACTACCACTATCGTTTGACGAATAAACGAAACATTTATAACTCCACTTCGAGTTTCATTTCGCGAGTACGATCGAGCCATCTCTTATACCTAAACCAATATTTAAATCACTGAATACCAAATGGTTATTAATCCATTCCTAAAAATGGATCAATGGTTTCAAATAAATTTCCACTCCTCTCAGGGTGTCTTATAAAATCTCTCCCTGAAACCATTATGGTACTCTCGTAAAACAAACTAGCAACTATTATGGGTAAGTTTGCGAAGTAGCGATATAAATTGCACTATAGTTATAAACTTTGCCCGGAGTTTCACCCAAATGTGCATTTAGCGAGTGTTTAGTACCTATATCATTCAGTTAGTGACGTACCTGTCTTTGTTAAAGTTAACTGAAAGCGAGTTAGTTAAATTTGTGGGAGTATCTAAGCTATGGTTTAGTTTCTGTAAGATCTGGGAAAGATGTAGTGAAAAAAAGCAAATTGGTAATATATTTTGAAGTGTATCTTCTTTAGGCGCATGAGAGTAAAATTTTTATGGATGAAACGCAATAATAATATTAGCGTCACGAAGATGTGCAGCGTTTTTGTCGAAGAAAAGGGAGAGAGTGATTTAGACCGATTGAGATAGAGTGAGAAGGGCGAATTACCTTATAGAAACTAGTTTTAAAATTAAAATATCGTATAGTAAAGAGAAATTATGCAATATTCGTATTTTATATTTTGTATTAATTTTCGACACTTAATATTTTAATGACAATTAAATTCATTAAATTCCTAACATATCTTCCTTTTTCCCTCCCTCTAAGTTTCGGAAATCTAAAGTTTTAGATTTGTATAAATTTGAACAAGACTGAAAAATTACTTTGCCAAAGAAGTTTCACTTCTGACATGTGTACTTTGTACGCACGCACTTTGTTTTAAATACTTATTTTTCTTCTGGTGCCACATTATTGTTGCCACAGTATCTTCCGCTAGTCTAAAAAGCTTCTCGGCGAATGGTGACGCCGGTCCACTCCCGTACGTTCCGCAACCTCGACCTCTACCAGCCCGTCTCTTGCCTTGATCGTGACGATTTATATTGATTTGCCACGGGCCCCAGATGGTATAGTTACGGCACTGTTTACATCAACAACATCAACAGTTTAAGGTTTTACATGGAGTAAATTTAGATTTACAACTTAGCGCTAAGTACCTACGACTCTCGTAAGTTAAATCGAGAGACGAAACTCAAATTTGGCTCCAAGTTTTAACTATGAGTGTGACATTGCGGCGACGACACTGCTTTTGTGTTTTATTTGGTTTACAATAATTTTTCTAGTTGGTGTCAAGAAGTTCGCACATAAAATTAAATAATAAATAGTAATTAACTCATTTATGATATTTTAGCCTGCATTGCTATGAGTAAAACTGAGAAATGTCTATCTCCCTAACAAAGTTAGATAAGGACGTGAACAGCTTATGCAATTTTATTTCACACGCACAGATAGAAATAATAAATGTTTATGTGTTTTCGATAGAAAGCAGATTTTTATGTAAAGCGGGTAACAATATAAGCCTCGGATTCTGCCTAAATTACTATATTTATCGCGTAGACTCTACGCCGTAGAGTATTATTTGAGAAAAACATTTACTAAATTTTAGGTACAAAGTCACAAATAAAATGTTTCCGAGTCCGTTTAATTAGTTCTGTTTATTTAGCTATCAACAATTAAGGTTTTATGTCCATACTATCATATTAATTGTCTTGCATACCACAGCGAAACAAACCTAACAGACACCGACTACCACAATTAAGCCTAATCTTCACACCAATTATTAGCGCCATTATTTATCGTGTAATACATTTAATTCTCTTGGGAACAACACCGGGTCAAGTTTCTACGACAAAAACCACATAGCAGAGCATTTTAAAGGATCCAAAGTGCGTGCGACTCACAAACAAGTCAGACAGTGATACATCTCATTATAGAATGTCCTGTGTTCGGAGCCTCCAGGTGCGATCTCGATTAACAAATCGATATAAATAAATATAAAATAAAATAGAGACATTTATCCAGATTATAAATGAAATCATCGTGTAAAGCACTACATATAATCTTGCACTTTTGCCTGGGGGAGTATATACGAGCCAAGGCCGTACATTTTGTTCACTCAGGCTTTCTTAGTTTTATAAGCGTGGCTATTACCTAAATCGTCGGAGTTCCGCCCCGAGAGTATAGACATACGCAGGCACTCTCTTCAACATTACATTACATACAATGATTTAATAAGCTTTTTTAACGCGGGATAATATGAACAGCAGATTTTTACATAATTTAAAACACTGACCCAGGAATCGAATAATACGATTAGTGCAAGTATGTATTTAGTGCATTATGGAGAGAGTTTTATTTTGATTCAGAATATTAAAAAACTCAAACTTTGACATATACAATTCATATTTGCAAATTATTTATTTAAGAGATTGCCTTTACAGGAAAATCATATTATTATACAATCGCCCCCGCGAACTTCGTTTCTCCTTAATGTGATTTTACTTACCTCTTTAGTACATTCCAACATGGAACATTTTGCTATGCTACCCCAGAGACTGTTCGGTTTTCTGGTATGAAAACTTTTTAGATTTTTCTATTAATTTTTTTTATATAAACCTCAGAGTTCAATTCATAGGATTTTAATTAACAAATAAAAAATAGTGTCTGATCATAGACTTGTGAAAATAAAGGATTTTATGTATTTTTGTATGTTGTATCATAAAAAAATATAAACAAAAAAATTGTCTAATTAATTAAACAATTTTTTTTGGGGTAGACACTCCTTATCACTTAGGGGTTTGAAAGATAGATAGTAGCCGATTCTCAGACTTACTGAATATGCATAAAAAATTTCATAAGAATCGGTCGAGCCGTTTCGGAGGAGTATGGGAACGAACATTGTGACACGACAATTTTATATATTAGATGTAGTATGCACCAAATCGATGAAGTTTTAAACATACAAGTGCCAGATACAGACTTTTTTTTGGACTTACCAGTTTCCTTGTGTGGCCCTCACCGTACAAACAATTATTAATTATTGTAAAAAACGTGCCTGATGCCACTGATATTTTTACAACTCAGATTCAATATGGGAATATCTGTGACCATAACGTGGACGTATTGTCAAATCACTTGTGTCTGTGAACTGTCTATTGACTGACACATGATTGGACATTATGATCTTGTCAAGTTTAAGATGCGTTCGATTGGATATTCCTCCATTCACAATTTACAGAATGCACCCACCTCTTGTATCCTATTTGGTTAAATATTAATATTTAAATTTTTATTAAATAATGATTATGTCAGGGAATATTCGGATTGTCAGGAAATGTTCTGATCGAGTCAATTGACCTTGTTTACCTATATGAATAATGATATTTTGAGTTTATAATTATTAGTTGAAAGAGGAAAGCACCAGCTCTGGGGTCACCGGTACTATGTATAAGGCACCAACTTAAATCTTTAATTAGCGCCGTGCACTGGAACCTCACGCCCCAAAAGTGTCTAAAGGGAACAAAATCAAAGTAACAGGCAAGACTTATATATTTTATTAATAATCAGTAATAATAAAACAAATTTAAACCATATCTGTACGTAAAGTCGTAGAAACCTAAAATCCGAGCTTAAAACAGAAATCTCAACGGTTGAGTGAAGTTTACAAGTTTCTCGGATCATTAACTCTGAAAATATTTTGTCCAACTTTGGAATTAAACAAAATTCTATACAATAATGACTTTAGTTTCGGCTATTCAAAGGTTAATAGGATTCAAATTGGCTTGTTAGAAATACTAAAATCGACAGAGCGTTCACGATTTCGTTTACAGAGTTTTAAAATGTTTTTTTATAATAATGGATTACTTTTTTTAATCGGTGTAATAGTTTTTAATCATCTCAAGCACACTATTGTGAGTCTGAATCAATGATGTTAATGTTACGCTGAGATACCTAAAAGGATCAATCAGAAGGAACGTCCTATGTCCAGAAGAAAGCCTATGTTTATTTATACATACAAGCTACGCACACGTTATATAATATTTCTTAATGCCGAATATATAAACTTAGGCGTATCAAAAATAGCTAACTACATATTCCCAGACCTACCTTTACAGATGGATGGTTGAAAACACGACAGTTTTATTTAAGTAAGTATCCTTGGACAGAAAAAGTATTATTTCGTCCGTTCGCAATGGATCTATTATCTTTAGCAGACATCTCGGTATCTCATTTACATAAGCCTTGCATCATCCCTCGAAGCCTTGAGGTGTTTATTTGGAAATGTTTAGCGATATATTTCTTAAACATAAATTTACGCCTCTGAAGTATTGGTTATTATTTGTTTATTGAAAAATTCAAAATTAAAACACAAAACCAAAATATCATTTATTCATGTCACACAATGTACTTATGTACGTGAGTAAAAAATTAATGCTTCTAAATAAACAAACTCTCACTCACGTTTTAAATTAATTATAGCAGTTAATTATTGTAATTTAAATTAAAATTAATAAATATAAATAATACAACCAAACGTTTCATCTTTATCAACAAGCAGCATGTACGAACGTACTTTCATTAATGTTCACTTATAATACCACAAGAGCTTCAAAATTACATGTACGAAATGTACAGTTAACAAATAAGAATTTCATAATGAATAAAACAACTACTTAATACTTTTCTTGAAGCAACTACCAGAGAAAATTTTCAAAAAATTATCAGTGTAATACCATGTAGGTTGTACCACGTGACGTCGAATGGTGCAATTCTATTGGTCGATATTTGGGTCGGAAAAATAATCCCTGAAATCCCATTCGGTTTGTTTCAAGTGTGTAATGCGTGTGTGCTGTGATTCTGGCTCAGCATTATGCTGAGGGGCAGAATGTTCCACAGCGCTGGTCATTCTGCCAGAGACCACAGCAGCTTGTTTGGAAAGGAAAGGAATGTTATAAATACTTAGGAGAAAAAAAGAAAAGTTACCAGTGTACGTAATGAAGTCTTGTGTAAAGGTGAATTGTAAAATTAATAAAAATGTAAATTTTATTAAATTAAAAGTTTAAAATAAGAGTAATTGTTAAGTAGATAATTTTTTTTTTCGGAAAATTCCGTGGGATTATCGTTGAGTTAGGTTTAAAGACTTTATTTTCTCAAAAAGCCAAAAATGTCACTAACATGAGAATAATACTTTAGATTAACATCACATTGTAGTCGTTCTTAAAATAATCACAATAAAATATAGCCGTACATGCAATAAACTTACAAATAAAAGTAACCAAAGAAATAAGAATTAAAAGTAATTATAAGAAATGAATTTAAAAGTAATATTTTTTATATCTGTGGGTAGTTTATTATACAGCTTGCGCCTTCGTAGGTAAACATTCTTTTGCCGTAGTTCGTACGTACTTTAGGTAATGCAAGATAACTCGTTCGACGCATACTTCTATGAGTCACACGTGGCGGTTTAGAGAAAGCTAGACTAGTGTGGAGAGAACTTGTTATAAGTTTTTTGACAAGAATACATGTATTATAAATATAAAGTTGTTTTAAATTCATTAAGTTTGTGTCTCGATATATATATATATAGTAGATAATTATACTGGAACAGTATTTTTATAATTTTATTTCGTAATACTTGAATATTTATTAATTTAGTTTAATAATTTAGTTAGTAGATGAATCTTGTAGCTGCGACTAAAATTAGACTTTAATTTAAGACTCTTGTAGTATCAAACTGAATCATAAAATATATTGGCAAGAGAATAATGAAAAGAAAACATAATATAATGTGAGGGAACCTAATTTAATATTTTATAATATACTGTTTTTTACTTACATTTCTCGAAATATCTTTATTCATATACGTAAACAAGTACACTTATGAACGTCAAAAAAGAAGTTAAATTAATTGTAAAATTTATATTAACTATCAGTTCGCAAGTCAAGGGCGTAGAGCGGGCAAGAAGAACTGGCAAGAAACTTTCCACCACTCTTAATAATCGCCAAGTATTGAGTCATACAAATTGTTTGAACTGGAGAAAATCAATCCCAAGGATTAGGATCATTTAAGTATTCGTCAATTTATAAAAAGCTTTATTGATTAATTTACGTGTAACGAGGGCTTTGAATTTATTAAGTGATAATTCACTAATATTAATTTTATAATCTGTTCCCTTTGGAGTAGAGACTCTGGGGCCGTGGGGTTCAAGTGCACAGGAGCTAATTAAAGATTTAAGTTGGCGCCTGACATTACCGGCATAAGTATCGCAATACTTTTTTAATGTATGTTATTATTATTAATTAGTTAATTATGTCATGTGGAACATGGTGTAACGGTTGCAGCTCCTTACAAACGTTGTGTAAAAAAAACATGGCGATTAAAAAGAGTGAGAGTTTATTGCCAGTTCTTCTCTTCCGTTCTACGCCCTTGATTTGAGAACTGGCAGTAAATGTAAAATTAGAAGCATTTCATATACATTTCTTTACTGACGAGTCATACAAGTAAGTGTACATTATGTTACCTATATGATTAAATGATTTTTTACTTTTACTTTAATAAAACGTTCAGTCTTTTTTTTTTCAAGTTCTCAGTTGTATTGGTCAAACATCTGGTTGTAGTAGCAAACGTTTTATAAATTTAAACAATAGCACTGTTCCTATAAATGAGACAAGTTTTAAACTACTTGACAAATACAATGAGCTATAAGTTTACTTTGACGATTTAATCTACGAGTAAATTTAAGAGATAACGGGCCGTTAAAATATATGGGATCTTGGTGAATTTCATTGTTAATCGAAGGTTAACCCCGAGGTAATCTATTCTAATTCACAGTTCATTAGGTGCTCAATCACATTGAACATTAGAACCATCTATAACAGGATGGCTTAAATGTGAATAAAAGAGAGCTTTAATAATATTTTGAGATATTGAAGAGATATGTTTGGGAGAAACGAAAATAAACGAATATATATGTCGGAAAAATATCGTCACTTCGATTTGTACTTCGTCATTAGTGAGTTTAGTGGATTATGTGCGAGCACAAAAGACACGAACAATATTTAATTTAGACTGATTCCTTTTCACGCTACAAATAACACTTTTTAGCTAAAGTTTAGCAGTCGGTTCAAACCCTATTCGAGGCATTTCCCTCTGCTCTGATTGGTCGTAACAGTATTCGTATTTTTATTTTATAATGATTTAAAACTAGTACGAAAAACGAGTAATAACGAAATAAATCTAATCAAAAGAAATTATTATTCTTAAAAGCAATAGTAAAAACCAAACGTCAATTGAATCGATCATAACATATTTTGCGAGTGTATATTATATACATTGTTTGAGTCGGTCTGGACAGTAATAATACTTTTTTTATTAAAGATAAGCAGTATTAGTATTGTCTTTTATTGACATAACCTTTACACATTTAAAGAAAAAACTTTTTAACCGGATTAAAGTTATGTATTATCATAAATTTACAATTATTTAACATAATTTTAAATTTATCCGACGTTTCGCGTGCTTTACAGCGTGCGTGGTCACGGTGACTGAAGACAAAAGGTGTTGGATGTCAAAAAGTATCACAGCTGTAGAAAAAGTTGCATTATCTGTATTTATTTCCCCGGAGTTGGTATCGACTAAAAGATGGAGGGTTTTGGCAAAAATAGAGGACACCGTGAGCCAGTTTTTTCTTTATAAGCAGTATTGTCGAAGAGTAGCATTGAAAACAAAACGATAAAAAATAATTTTTATTGAAGTGAAACTTCTTTATCGAGGTTGGAAAAAAAATTTAGTGTAACATTTTTTCGTTACGCGTCACATTTTTCGGTTACGCGCCATGTTGCTTTTTGAAGTCAAACTTCTTTATCGGCGTTGGAATGAAACTTCTTTATCGACGTATGGGAGAAATTTTGTAGCAAATCGTCACGTTTTTAAATGATAGTAATAATTCTATTACAATTAATGAAATTCTATTAAATTAAATTAAATTAAATCTATTAAATTAAATTCTATAATAATCTTCGTAGTAATAAGGTAAAATGAAATATTTGTATTCATGTCTATGATAATAAAAGCCTTTTGTTAAACTTTATCTAATTTAACGAATTTCTGTAATGTTGCATATAGTAGATCATTTTTCGAAAAATAAGATCATAAAGAAGTTTCACTTCTTACGTGTGTACACCTAGTACACGTACAATTTATTTTCCTCTAAAGCCTTTACATTTTACTTTTTAATATTTGTTTAAATATTAAAATCTACGTTTGCGAACTCAAATTTCAATTTAAGTAGTTTCAACTATCATACACTAACAAGGTGAAGCTACAAAGAAAATTCATAAAATCGAATCCGAGGATAACAGAGATTGTGTGCATAACGGCTTCGATCTGTGAGAGGACGATGTCGTATTGAGTGCTCTTTACAACATACAATTAGATAAAGTCGTAAACATTTTTTTAACAGAACTGCCTTGCGATTCTGTAACTCCCTTTTTTACATACTTGGCTTTACATCGGTAAAGGCGTTTCGGATAGAGTATCGATAAGAATCGTCTTATGACATTTTTTTCCCAGTACTGAGTCTGAGAATCGGCTACTATCTATCTTTCAAACCCCTAAATGATAAGGGGTCCCCCCCCCCCAAACATTTTGTTTTTATTTTTTAACATTTTTTTATGATACAGTATAAAAAATACATACAACCTCTAATTTTGACCCCTCTACGATCAACCCTATTTTGTATTGGTTAATTAACATCTTATGACTTGAACTCTGAGGTTTATATAGATAAAAAATCACAGAAAACCTAAAAGTTGTCATTCCAGAAAACCGAACAGTCTCGGGGGTAGCATAGCAAAATGTTCCATGTTGGTATGTAAAATCACAATAAGGAGAAACTTTCGCGGGGGCAAGTAGTCTATTATATATTACTTTCATAAAATCAATCAAAATTTAGGCGGTACGAAGTTCACCAGGTAGTATAGAACAAATAACTATCGTGTCGTGACATATGAAGAAGGTTCTATGAATATGAAGGCAAATTTTACGACTCAGGTAATATTGGTGAAGCCTTCTGCTATCACATTTGTAGGTTTAGTGAATGCATGCGAACGATCTCATTACTTTATCATAATGCTAACAACGTTATGTCACCGATCTTGTAAACGCTTTAGGTCAGTCGGTTTATTGGTTTAGGTTTCACGATAATATTGTAAGAGTAGCAGTTACAAGCACGGACAGTGACGGCACGTGGGAAATCTTCTAGAGATTCTGCGAGGCCGTCATGCACCCGATGGCCGATGTGAGTATGGCCCTTGCTGTGTATCCAGGTTGGGTTTTAAATGTCGTCGCACGAATTTGATGATACTTATTATGCAGGAGTCTCGGGGAACCTTTATTGGAACACCTCCAAGTGATTTCTACTGGAAACACGTGGTGATTAACCACGGAAAAACCATGTTTACATGAAATTTTTAGTAATTAATAATAATAAAATAAATTATAAACAAAGATTTGTCCTCTATCAGCAGGAGGCATGGTGAAATAGGAGGACGCACTTGCATTCTCGTGGAAACAATACATACATAGTCGCAATAACTAACATCACCGCATACACGAATTCAAGTACGACCAGTCACCACAAGTAGCACCCGTTAACAAGTATGACGCATGGCCAGCCATCAGCCCTCTCGCCATATTTTAGGAAGAGAGACATTAAAAGTTATCTAAGTAGCAAAGAGGTTACAACTTTTAAAGGTTGGAAGAGCAACTAGATTATTATTAAACTATATTTAAAAAAATCCTAGGTCCTACATATAAATGTAATTATTAAGAAAGTGCCAGGTTACGACCATTGTAGTATCATCGAAGTTTCGTTTGTTGACAAGGGATATGTCAAATTGACAGCCATTAACTTTAATGACTTCACACGACCCGGTAAAAGAATTGTATGTTATTGTTTTTAACGACCACACAAGCCGAAGGCAAAATTATTTTAGTTAGAACATCTTTATACCAGTCGGCGCTCAGTAAAAATATATTTGAAAACTAAACACGTTCACTATAATTTACTTCAGAAACTCTTTAATTAGAAAATACAAGAATAAAATTTGCATAAAATGTAGTAAAGAGAGCGTTTTGTATATTCGAGATCGCTTCAGTGTGAAGTTATTTTTTAAATGATACTTTATTAAGTTTAATTAAATGATTTGACTTGCAAACGGTAATTGCAATTCTTTTATACTGTGATAGCAAAAATATTTTTTAAAGAATAAAGCGGCTCTTCTGATCTTAAGTAATACCGCCCCGCCGCGCCGCTGTCTCACAGACCACGATTGTAGTAAGGAAACGGCAACTTATGTTAATAATGTATAAATGCTCGTATATAGAAAGTAATGGGTAGTTTCGTGAGCAATGTTAAATCAGGATACTAAAGGAATTCCTTAGGTGGTTTGGCCATGTAGAAAGAATGAATCAGATCAACTGTGGACCGTGAGGTCGGATCGGGTAGGCTTTATATTCCTGCACCAAGTCCAGGACAAACTAGAGAAGGGCCATAGTACCTACCCATAACCGACGAGCATGCATGTTATGAAACTGGATGGAGCGAGCGACCTTCGGGAAAAAGACGTGAATGCTTAGAAGATTTTTATAAACTCGCGAATTAACCATGAGAAAATAAAAAAAAGTCAGCGGCGCTACAACCTTTTTAGGTCTGGGCCTCAGATTTCGATGTCTGTTTAATGATTCGTTAATCTAACAGGCAAGTAGGTGATCAGCCGGTTTCGGTCTAAGGCAAGCCGTTTTCGTCACAATTGCTTTCATCGTTCGAACGAATGTTAATGCGCACATAGAAATAAAGTCCATTGGTGCACAGCCGGGGATTGAACCTACGACCTCAGGGATGAAAGTCTCACGCTAAAGGCACTAAGCCAACACTGCTCTAAACCGAAGACAATGCCAAACGTTTTTAAGGCCCTTCCTGCTGCGCATCACCGCTATGTGGAACCACCAACCAATTCGACTTAAGGTCGTTTAAAAAAAAGCGTAACGATTCTTAAAAGGCCAACAACCCCGTTACGACCCACGAAGTGTACAATCTACCATCTAATTACTACAATCGTGGTCTGTGACACAGTCATGTCAAGTTGACAGATAACTATTTAATAGTATAATTGTCCGTTGTCATAGTAACGCCATCTATTGACGCTAATATTTGAAATATTCCGCTGGATAACCAGTGTTCTTTGGTATCTTAACGAACACAAAGTAATAAAAACTAATAAAATGATCTCAAATAAATTTGTTAGGTTTAAGATTGTTGGAATTTAAGAGACTTGTACGCAGTTAGATAAATATATTCGCCCTCAGAGGTGATGGCCTTTGTAATAAAAACTTATAGTCGGTATAACTGGTGGGGTCTACGCGCACTACACAAACATGTATTTGGTGAAATTGCAACACATATTGGTTAAAACTTCATGTTTGACATAATCATCAATGTTAGTAATTAAGTTGATAATTTATCCTAGCTAATAAATACAAAAAAAAGAACAATAAAAACAATAACAAACCTTGAAATTTAAAAACTAAAATATATTATTAAAAGGAGTCCCTTTAGGCAAGGTGCCGAAGATACTGGCAGCGTTCCTCCTTTGAATAGCTAGACTAATTCTTTGTGCGAGGTAGCTGCCAGCTCTTCGGTCTCCTGTGATGTCGACTTTGCTATTTCCTTAAAAAGCCTTATAGCGCTAGGACCCCACGGACCAAGGGTCACGACAACGAATGGGACAAAATCATTTTCGGAGCCTAGACCTCTGTATTTGCCGCATCACAAGCAGCACCAGCTCTGTTGTTGGTTCCATGTAAATGAGAAGGGGCCAGTGTATCTGAACAGGTAGCATCCCTTACCAGCACCCGGCCCATCTTCCATGGATTCAAAATATTGTTTAAGAATTCAACGACTTTCGATAATTACCCTTTGATATTACACAGATATTTCAGTTAATCAGAATTCTCTGACTATACTTATGCCGAATCATTTGACACTTCAATCATCCCGAAGCTTGATTGATTGTTTATTGCCAATTCTTCTCTTCCGTTCTACGCCCTTGATTTAAGAACTGGCAGTAAATGTAAAATTAGAAGCATTTAATATATATTTCTTTATAACGTTCATAAGTGTACATTGTGTTACCTATATGAATAAATTATTTTTTTATTTTGAGACAAAATTACTTTTTGCAAGAAACGTCACTAACGCCCAAGGAATTTGTACGAAAATGGTCACGTGACAAATTCGTTTAGCGTAACTGGGCCACGCCTGACGAAAAGTGATTTTGTCTCACTAATCCATAATAGTCCATAGATGGAGGAATTCGAGCAATACGTGTTCAGATTTCATTTGAACATTGACCAACTGCTGACACGGCTCAATTGGCTGTTCCATGCTTTAATAAGCTGTGGAGCGCTGTGGAACATTCTGCTCCTCAGCATAATGCTGAGCCAGGGCCAATTACAGCCACAGCACACACGCATTACACACTTGAAACGAACCGAATGGGAAAAGGCAAAAGATTTTTTTTATATCTCTCATTATATTTTTAATTAATTTTTTTCTTTGATTATTGTTATTTTGTGTGTTTTTGTTAGTAATATTATGTCTATGTCTAACAGCTGAATATGCGATACACTGATAGCTCACAAGAAGAATTATATATGTGTGAATAGGTGTAATTAGTATTTAAGATATTGTTTAATCAGATTCGAATATTGCTCTGTCTTATTCATTTCTCGCTTCCTCTCAAAGTGGCGAAGACTACTTCAAGCCATTAATTATCGTGGTGATGCCCGGTAGCTTTGAGATTGTCCTACCACCTCGAGCCTTTGATCCTACCCGTAGGGCTCCGTCCGTTACCTTTGATCTCTTGGTGCAGACATTCCGTACTTACCTATTTATATATTCACAATTTTTGTGTTAAGGTATGTACGTCTGTAGGGCTTAGGTATCCGTAGGGTTGTTAGGTTCTTATATCTCACCCTCTTATATATTTAGTTATCTAGTGCAGCTAAATACATACACTACATATACTATACAGATATTCTTGACATTTAATACATATAAATTTAAATATACATTTCACAGTCTACTGGCTGGCAAGCTGTTCAATACGTTTGTCTAAAGAAATAGTCTATATAATATGTACAAAGGTGATTCAATTTTAACATGTCTTAGTTGCATCACTACATAATATTATAAAATAATTCACTCTTCACTTACAGTGCCGGAGTGAATTATTTATTATTTTATGCAAACACATGTTTGTATGTATAGCGAACTTAAAAACTATTTTTGTCAAGTGTCCAGTAGGTAGTTACAATGACTAAGATGGGTCACTAATAAATTTAAAAAAATTATACACCTATGCTTTAGCTAAACAAAATGTGATAATACATCAGCACCATTCTCCAAAAACAGACAGCGATTTACACCTCAACCATAGTCGATAAAGGGCTTGGATATACAGTTATTCTAGATCAATCCCGTACACCACAGGATACATCTAATCCACAGACTACCAGGCGGTATAAACACAGACTACAAGAATCATCAAACGAAGACATGAGTTTTTTTTCTTGAGGCGACCAACTTACGGTTCACCAGCTGCATATAGCTTATCATTTAAATAAAATTAAAATATAATATCTATTTTTCTAAATAGCTTAAAATATAGTAAAAAGCTTTGCAATATCATCAAAAATTTATTTAATTATATTAAGATGTACAGGATAATAAAAGATAAAATAATAAAAATTATTTATGGTTGAATCCGCTTTTAATATGCGTCTAGCCCCAGGGCGCTTTCAATTCAATGCTAGAGTATGTCCACAGAATGATTTAAACAGTTGGAATATAATAAAGGCATGATTATAATGTTGATTGAAACCGATGTCTCCTTTCAAAGATTACTTTTATTTCCAAGAGATAAAAGTGCAAATTGTGAAGTCAAGTGATCAATTACAGTGATAGTGTTAAATACGCTTTAATTGAAGTATTAAATTATAGTGTTATGTACGTATGTTAATGTATTTCTCTGTGTAAATTGTATTTTTCTACAAATGCAACTAAATGCCCGTAAAATAAACACGTGAAGAGATGATCCACTTTTATATCCGATCCCCTATCTTGTAACATATTTATTTGATACTTAAAAAGTAATTTCATTGTATTTAAAATCAAGTGCATTTTTAAAATAAATCCAAAATGTCTAATGGAAGCTGTAACCATCCGCACTGTTTCAAATACACTGTGGCCATAGTTGAATAAGCGGCTGCAACGACGAAGATATTACGATATTATTTTCAGCATTTTGATTTAACGGATCATATTCAACAGTTTTTTTTTTTTTTTTTTTTTTTTTTTTTAAAGACAATTCACACCAATTGACCGAGTCCCATGATAAGCTGGTGAAGCTTGTGTTATGGGTACTAGGCAACGGATATACATACATATTATAGATAGATAGACATATAAATACATATTTAAACACCCAAGACCTAAGCAGAACACCAAATGCTCATCACATCGATGTTTGTCTCAGCCGGGGATCGAACCCGGGACCCATGGATTCGCAGTCAGGGGTACTAACCACTAGACCAATGAGTTGTCTGATACAGTTGAAATAAGGAATTACATAAGTTAGACATTTGGAGAACTGTCGAAAGATGTTTTAAGATATACGTAATTCTTATATTATTATATTTTTTCTCACCTGTTGTTAAGTGATACCGCCGTCCATAGACACTCACATTGCACAGAGATCGTAGAACAATGTCAGATTTGAAAGAAAACCACTTTTTATCATATTTGGATACTAAATTGACTAAATATTACGGCTACAGTAAAAAAAAAAGGGTGCGTGTACTTATGTACGCGCGTAAGAAGTTATACTTCTTTGGCATTATTAAAAATAGTTTTTGATTGCATGCAAATAATTAATTACAATTAAATAATCAAAGACTGGAATTTAGGAGTCATTAAAGTCAATAAAGTTCAGTTTACATTTGAAAAATTAATTAAATAAATATTTATTATTATTCTCTTACATTAAACAAATAAAACACTATTTATCTTTAAAACATTTTTATTTCATTATACTATTTATTTTTAAGTGACTCTAATGTCTTCATCAGAATTTCGGTTTGTAATTTTAAATTAATCATTACTTGGTTGTGCATCTACGAGGCTTCTCCAAAACTACTTGCTTTCTGCAACAAATAAGAGAATATTAATTTAAGCTCTGTCCATGCAAAACTTAAATTTTTTTATAATTCATATTATAAATTTTTTAACACATTTATATTAATATAATTATATAAATGTGTTAATAATATAATTTGTAGCACATGCTACAGACCTGGATAGCAACTTTCTTTTATTCTATTTAGAGATAGAGATAATTTAAATATAATACCGGTGTCTTCCTTGTAGGTTTCTTTGGAGTTGTTTGGGGATTCTTGTTGTTCAGTTCGACATGATTTTCTTTAACCTTTCTTTAATCCTACAAAATAATGAAATTGTTAAGTTATGTTGTCACTGTTGTGCACACCTTTGTTTGGCTTTTTAGTATTCAAGTTATGTCAAAACTGATTTATTACCTTGTCATTGTTGGCTTTATTTGCTTTTGGGATATCAATTGTTTCTAAAATGATTTTATTTGTAATAACCTGAAATATATAAATAACATCTATTAATTTAAGTATCATGGTGAGTGGTTCGCACTCAGGTATTAAGGTGTATTATACCCACTGTCCATTATAAGTGGGAATGGGCTCACTTCTGGCAGGACAGAGTTTCGGTACTACAAGTGCAACATGGATGTTTTGAGGTATTACAATATCTCTAACTACCCTGTAGGGGAATAAAGTAATGTTGTAAGCATATGCCTATGCTTGAAAGGTTGAACCTTGAACATCACCATACATCATATTTATAATTAACATTCCTACCTCGACACCATCACAATCAAATTCATTGAAATCTACTTCAAACCATTGTGTCTCGAGAAGGTGATGGTGGCTTTGTTCCACCTCCAGTTTTTGATGTTTCACGGCGATAAGATGACAACTCTTTTTTTGTATTCAATTTAGTGCACTTCCACTGATTCATCAATTGTTTTTTGTCTCTTGTCCTTATATTTGCTAGATTAAATCTGATGTTTTGATTAAATAATGTGGTCATTTTTTTGAGATGCAGGTACTTATTAAAATGTTTACTTCTCTGTTATATCGCTCCAAGCCTTCATTTTCTCCTTATTAGTATTCGTGCTTAAATCTTTGTTCTCAATTATTGATATATAGGGTCGTAGAATATTTCTAAAAAGTTGCTGTAACAAACGCAATAAACAAAAGCAATGAATAATGGTTCATGTTTCAGTTTTAATCAACAATAATACTCGATAATACATACGGATAGTTAACCTCAATTGTATTGAAGCACTCAGGAAGGTTAGCACAGTTTTTTCACAAATATTTTATATTATTTCACAAATATTTTGTATAATGAAAATAACTAGGTATAATATAATTATTAATTTTAAACAATAATTAAAACTCCTATATTTGTTTAAAAGGTAAATGTCATTGTCAGATGTCAATTGTCATGGTCATTCAAAATTCTTGTTAAGCTGCTAAGCTAGAATATGCGTGAAGTTAGCTTCACGCATATTCTATTTCTTTTTACTTGTAGTTTGTCTTATTCCCATCTCGCTCGCGCACGCTATATCACACTGCCAATTTTGTGTCATAGGTGCGCGCGCAATCGTAAAATTTCACTCTCATCAATTTTTCATAACGCGCCTAAAGAAGTACAACTTCAAAAATCCATGTGTTTTAAATTTCAATTTAATCAGTCGGTAACGTGACGGATTTGATAGAAACGTGTGATTTTTCTAGAAAACTGTGTAATTTATTCTAATAAGAATAAATTCTAATTTATTCTTATTATTTTTAATTTGTTTCAAAACAAACCCTTTTGTTTGCTTGTATGCCAATTTTCATAATTACAGAATATAAATTAAAATAGTTATGACAAAAAACTAACATGATAATTTTAAATGGCTGCCCTGCCCTGCGATTCTGTAACTCACTCGAAAAGGTGGGAGCTTGTAGTTTTGTTTAACAGAATGCCAAATCATAAAATGACTGCTTCACGACTGATTTCAGAGCGACCGCCGATGCGAAAACCGCTGTGTGAGTTCGAAAAGTGAGTTACAGAATCGCAGGGCTGTAAAGTTTACTATTTGTCAGATCCGTCACTATTCGGATGACGGACTATGACGAAATTTCCTCTAGGGCCTATAGGCCATTATATAGGAAATTCCTTTCAAGTATTACGTAAGCAGATTTAATGCAATTTATCCCCCCCACCTCTTGTCAAAAGTAAGCAAAGCTCTCAAAAATAATAGTACATAAATGTATTAATTTTTTGTAGGAATGCTCGAAAATGCATTTCGGTTTCAAGCATAGACAATATGTGGGTAATATGTGTAAAAAAATAAATAATTACTCTTGAAGTTATAACCAAAGAACCTTCCCTAACATCATCTAAAACTCTTCTAAATAAATATTTCTTGTATTTCTTAATCTTTTGTATTGCATCGTGTTAGGGGCTAGTTGATCTACTTCTTAGGTAGGAAATTAAACACTCCAATGATGACTTGATTCACTATAATTCACACATTGATTTGACGTAAACTGTATAATTTCAAACTTGAACAAAGGAATTGCCTGTGCGCAGTGTAGCTATCTTCCGCGCGTACACCCGAAGGTGGCGCCGGGAGCCCCGCTGTGCGCATGTGTTACAACCTCTTTTATCATCTAGTCCCCACTCCGATCGACCTTCCCACTTGGGCAGTTATTCGAGTCAATTCCTAACAATTCGTAAATAACCGAATGAGTCAAATGAGTAATTATTGCACATGCGCACTTGTAGCAAGAGAATATGTTTCATAAAAATGTTTAGAATTTAATTAAATAAATATTAAAATCTAACAATCGCAATTCATGAATACGTGAGATTAGCTTTTTAGTTTTTTTATTAAATTGTTTGTATAATTTTAGATTAACGTTGGTGATTCTATAATTTTATTTTTATTTTATAAGGTATAGTTATGCACTTCTTGCACTTAACCCATCGTATTTATTTTTAGTTTTTTCCTTACTGGGGTTGCCTGGAAGAGATCGCTAGTTAGCGAAAGCGCTCGTTGCATTCCTTATAATTTTTATGTACTATGTCTCTATATAAATATATGTAACGAAGTGTAAATAAATAATTTTGAAAAGTATTCAATTTTATAATAGCCCCGTAGTGCGAACCCACCCTAGAGGCTACACTCATACAAAGTCGACACATCACTTTTATGAGTTCAATCACACAGTTTTAAGCGTGAATATTAAACTTTTAACAATCTAGCTAACTTTTATTCCTGCGATAGTATTTTGTTTTCACAATGTTTTTCATTTACGGAATGCGATTCTATGAAGTGCTTCGTGGAATTTAATGAAATTCTATCTATAAAAGTAAAAATGGTCCTATTTTTTAAATTAATAACTTTTATTTTTTTATTTACTATATACTTTTACACAAGACTTCTTTACTTACACTGCAAATTTTTACTACTAAGTATTAGTATTGTTATATTCTTGTTATTTTTTGCGACTTAGGCGCAAACTTGCTGTTGTTGTCTCTGGCAGAATGACCAGCGCTGTGGAACAGTCTGCAGAATGCTGAGCCAGGGCCAGTTACAACCACAACACAAACTTAAAATGTACCTTGTTCTTTAAAAGAAAAATATGTTATTTTTTATTATTATTATTTTGTGTGTTTCTTTAGTAATAGTGTCAACTGTCTTTAATCATTAAGAACAAGGGCTTATTACGTAACATATATATATGGGTTCTTAAATCTAAGTGACACATTTATTACTTATAAACGATTATTTTATTTATTTGTTTATTAACACGTCTTTGCATACACAAATATAATACAATTGTCATAATGAAAAGAACGGCAACTGGCGGCCTTATAGCTTTCGAGCGAGCTTTGAGAAAATAAAATAAAATTAGATAGGGGAACCAAGAAGTGCAAAAATACATTATACATATAGTTATTTAGACAAAACTAAAACAGGAACAAAAAACTAAACTAAAAAAGGACACAAAAGTGTACATGAATCGCGATAATTTTGGATCAGTTTCACATCAGTTAGTTAGGCATACAATGTGGACAGGTGATGTCGACCTATTGTTTATTCTAGGGAACGAGAATGTTAAAACTAATTTATTACTACTAAAACTGACTGAAAATTTATTGACTAGTAGTGTAAGGTGACTGTTAAGATAGGCGAAGGTCTTGTTATAATACAAACGTGTGAAAATTTCATGACAACTTAAGAAGGTGCCAGACCAGATCCATGCAATTTCCACATAATATAGTAGTCTTATATTGCAGCACAACCCACGATGAATCCGAAACCAGCTGCCCACGGATGTATTTCCGAACCAATTTGACTTAGAGTGCTTCAAGTAAAAAGCGTACCGATTTTTAAAAGGCCGGCAACGGGCAAGCCCTATGGCATTTAGAGTGTCTATGAGCGGCGATATCACTTAGTATATTATATGAGCCTCCTATTTGCCTACTATTACATAAAAATAAGTAATATATTTTAAAGTAACTGACTCACAATATTTCTTATAAATATTTATTCGCCCAAAGAAAGAAAAGTCTATTAGATTAGAATATACCTCACTCGAGGCTTACTTATGAGGTCGCGGATTTTAGAACAAATATCTGTAGTATCGGCGCACCACAGCTCAACTATTCACGTAAGTTGAGCGTGAAATATCCGAGTTTTAACTAAGTTTGTAACTGGTTAGGACGTTGCTGAACGATGCATGAAACTAGACTGGATTCTGCAGATTGTTTACTTTTGTTTGCTTCTCATATTGAGTGCAGATTTCTCTAGGGAATTATGAAAACGCCTGTATGAATATGTGTTCTTACTTATTTATTAGGAAAATGTCTGTTTACTGCATTTAATTTAATGTTGGAGCAACTACTTTCTACGTCTACAAGGCGATGACTTTATACCAACTTCTCGACCAGCCACTGGGGCCTTCGGTCACTTAGTGGTTTGAACGCTCGTTTATCCTCCCTTGAGGTTAGAGAAATAGAACACACCATCCTTCCTCCTATTGTATTTTTGTGGAACGTTAACTGGAATTGCATAAAAAAAAGTGTGTTGCGTTGACGTTGAAGGCGTTGACGGCATATATCACTGATATGATTAAATATTAACTTAAATAATAAATATCATATTATAATTTAATTATATTTATTATTCATGTGCTTTACAAAGATTATTCAAATACGAAGGTTAGATCAGCACATGTCAATATATAACCTTGTTATTGAATATTATAGAATGTTGCAATCGTCAGAAAATTAATTATTAATTGATTTTTTTTTAAAGTAATAAATCAATAAGTATATTTAGAAAAATTTGCAATTTAAAACATTTTTTTATTCACTTTTTTATTCTCTTATACAACTTGGTTATTTTTATATAAAATAGACCCGATTTTTAAGATAATACTTAATTTGGTAGTAATTTACTTCTTCCAAAATAGTAAAATACAAAATTAAGCGAAAAACCTGGCCTACTACTATGTATAACAAAAGAAAAGCAAGCTAGGATGGAAACCATCCCTCTTTAGTGGAATTTTAATTAGGTTACATGTTACTAGTATGGATTTTCATATAAAATATAAATATACTAATAATTACATAATTACAAGAATCAGTATCAAATAAAACGAGTGAATACTATCCTAAATAAACACTACCAAGAAACTGACTTAAATCAGTTCAAATGCAACACTAGATGGCGCTGACGGATTTATAAAACGCGCTATCGTATTATTTTAAATAGCGGAAACTACGTTTAAGCGTTACTTATGATATATATATATATGTATTACATACAAATTTTAACTGAAATGGAACTGGATAACTGTATAAGAAGCAAACAAAATAATTGGACAGACAAAAGCAAGTACGTCAAGTAAAACGAGAAGAGAAAGAGAAAAGATGGAGCGGACTCTTTGTTGAATTGATAGTACAGAAGGAGCTAAAATAGCCTATGTTAGAAGTCAACCTGACCATAAAAGTGTTTACTACAAAATATACTTGTTTTTCTAACCAATTCAATTAACGGGCTGGCTTCATTTATTTTTATCATATTAGGTACATATTTATAAGTTATAATGTTCAATATAAGTTGGAAACGAACTATTAACATTATTGAGGCATTACCCTCAAGAGATCTCAAGACCCAACTTTGTTCCTGGATCATTATAAATCTTTTGGTTGGTTCCCGGTTTTATTTGTGAAATTTATGGCAAAGGAAACTTGTCATATTAATCAAAAATTTAATTCTGTAAATTTCTTAAATTAAAGAATCGATTTTACGTGAGATTTATGTTTTACTCAACTCTTCCTTTTATTAGATAAATTCTAATAGTCTAATAATTTGTGAGAAAAATCTCTTTCTCGTAAACTGTCATAAAACTAATAAATTTTAATTAAGCAAACATATGATTGCTATGAATAAATAATAAAATACCTGTATATTCATTTCGTTTCATCACAAAACGTTCTTTTTTATCACTTAGTTTGGTAGAAGTAAAATAACTGTATGATAGAAAATGGCTGCCAAAATGTGTATATGTATATTTCCTTTAATAACTATGCTTTAAGTAAGTTTAATACGAAATTAACTTAAATTCTAAATTTCAAAGAAAAACTTTAAAAAAATAACTTATTTATTTTAGTTTAGTATATCATTTGGTAAATGGCCAAAATTCCCGAAATTCGATCTAAGAGCGTGTGTGGGGAATTAATGTTTAATTTACTTTCGTGACGTACTGACATTGTGACCTCATAGGTAAGACTATAAAAGACCACATCGCTATACCTATCGCATAATGGGTCATCCAGAAATATAATGGTCCAATAAAATCGCTCAGCCGTCCGATCGCAGTGTCTCACGCGCCTCGTAAAAATAACACGATTTATAGACCCTACAATGTGCATTATCTATGTTGCAGATTTCTATTGGAACAGACGTTTCAATCTAAAGTTAGAATATATTTTAAGTTTATTATATTAAAACGACATGCTAAAAAACTATGACGTCATTGTACATATATTATATAGAGTATTTATTTATTTGGAAACAAAACAGATACATACATTGGTATCCACAAAGAGTTTCACTAATCAAAAATATGATACAGAGCAAAGCAAAGCAAAACAAAACAAAACATGACAGCACAACATTTATAAATCCGGAGAACGACAAACATACTAGAAGCTATAATAAAGAAGAAAGATAGAAGGATTAGGACATTAACAGTTGTTATAAATTATTTTTAAATGAAGCAGTAGAGGAGTGCGAAAGAGGGTCGATGTAATTGGCAGAATCTAAAGCAGAACAGATCATGTGAAGCTCGCGGTGTTGGTTCTGGGAGTCGGAAGGTTAAATGTTCTGTGTGAGCGTAGAGAGTAACGAAGTAACGAAGTTACTAGCATATTAGGTCTGTTGTAACCTGCAGTCAGTCAGAAATACACCACCACTAAGAGAACACTTTTGCCACCCTTCTGTCTCACAATATAAAAGACACCACAAACAATTATCTTAGATATACGTACTTAACTGTTAAGGTTACTAATGAAAGTAGCACTCAGATGCGGCACCACATGTACTGTTATCTGTATCTGTGGGTGGGAGCTCCCCAGTAGAAGCTCCTTCCACTAGATCGTATCCAATGTAGAGCGGTTCGAATCGTCGACGTCCAGTCACTTTCCAAGCGGCGTGATCCCATAGCGTTGCGTAGAGATGTGGGATCTCTATGCATCTTGTACCACATTTACCACGGAGAGTGTTCAGTGAAGTTGTTTGGATTGATACGAGCAGCTGAGTTGCATAATCGGACGTCGAGGCAGAATACGAAATTCCACCCATATCAGCTCCATTTCCGTCGTTCCATAACTGAGTAAGGCAGTTTTAGCCGCGCGCCACCACTATGTTAAACCAACTGCCCACTGAAGTATTTCTGAACCATTTCGACTTAGGGTCCTTCAAAATAGTTACATATATTTGATTTATATCCCAGTGTTTTTTATATATGCTTTATTGTTTGCAAAACGACCAGGGTTATATTTGAAATAGCAGTTGGAATCCATACAGATGATAAAAGAAACGTACATAAAAGTGGCCCGAAATAAGAACCTAAAATTGACCATGAGAAATAATTACGACGTTATTTATCAAAACCTCAGTACCTCAACGCTCGTAATAAAAATTTATAGGCAATTTGTGGGAAAAAATACAGCCCGACACAGTCTTTTGTGTTTTACTAATGAAAGAAATTTTCTTGAAGACTGTTCTTGGCACTGCTCGTATCCGGTTTTCTTTGTGAATATTTATTTTTTATCAGGTTTCTTTGGCTTCAGCTTTAAAGGTTTAATAAAAAAACAATCTATAGAATACACTATAACACTTTTCTTGTTTGTGACATGGTTTAGTGTAGTTCAGCTGGAGATAATTTTCGTGTTCCAATTCCAGGGCAAAACATGTCACTGTGCCATATAAGAAGGTCATTTAATACTCACCAGTAATGGTCCAGAAATCTTATTATAACGTGGGGTATAACTGGGAACTAACTGGGAATCGAACCAGACACCAGAGACACTTTATGCTTAGCCACCGGTCAAAATTCCGCCATTGTAATAAATTGACAACCTTAAAAAAGTAATAGTGTTCTGATGTGTACAAATTAGATTAAATTTATTCTAAAGAGCTTACCAATTCTTAAAAGGCTGGCAAAGCATTCGCGACTCCTCTGCAAATAACTATTAATTACTTAAGATGTCATGTGGATCATGATGTAATGGGTGCAGCTCCTTACAAACATTTTGAAAACAAAAAACTTGGCGATTAAAAAGAGTGGCGGAGAGTTTTTTGCCAGTTCTTCTCGTCCGTTCTACGCCCTTGAATTGAGAACTGGCAGTAAATCTAAAATTAGAAGCATTTAATATGTATTTCTTTATTGACGTTCATAAGTGTACGTTGTGTTACCTATATGAACAAAAAAAAATAAGTGTCCATGGGCAGCGGTATCACTTTATATCAGATGAGCCTCCTGCCTGTTCGCCCCCTTCCTTTGTAAACGGTACACAAAATATATTTAATAGTCCTTGAGAGAGAGATAATAATTCTAGAATAGGGTGATGAATACGTATGCTACTAAAAGCGTTCGCTCAAATATCTCTTAAGACGCCTAACGCCAACACTTTGGTAAACGTCTGAACGGGAGTTAATTATTTAAACTAATAAGCCAGATCAGAGCAATACCAGCTGATCTAGAACTAATGAATATTACATGTATGCAAATCCAAATAATGGAAGATAGTCGGGATTTACATTTACGCTTCTGGGCAGTGGCGTAACTATACCACATGGGGCCCGTGGCAAATTCTTTTGCTGGGGCCTTATCGATAAAAATCGTCACGATGTACTCAACTACAGTTTAATTTTAATAAACTTCGAGATTTCCAGCGTACTCAATTACACGTTATGTGCGTCCGACTAATGGCCAAAGGCCTCCTCTCTTAGGCGAGAGGGAATGGTTTGTAGTCCCCACGCTAGCCTAATGCGTATTGGAGACTTCACATTCATCCATAGAACATAACATCCTCTTGAGTCGGGGGCCTGTGGCATTGTGCCAGCCCTGCCACCCTATTGTTATGCCACTGCTTCTTGGTATTCACAATAGTTTAGGTAGCTGAGATTTGTTTTGAAAAAAACCTGAGGCGCTACAACCTTTTTAGGTCTGGGCCTCAGATTGCTGTATTTGTTCTGTGATCATTTGTCAATCTAAAAGGCAAGTAGGAGATCAGCATCCAGTGCTTGACACACGCCGTCGACTTTTTGTTCTAAGGCGAGCCAGTTTCCTCATGTTTTCCTTCACCGTTCGAGCGAATGTTAATTAACAAAGATGATTGAACCTACGACCAAGGATGAGAGTCGCACGCTGAAGCCACTAGGCCAACACTCACAATCAAAAAGGGTATTTAATTTCAAAACTCAATCGTAGATAACCTACACGTAGGTCGCGTCCCAGCACCCGAAAGAAAAATAAAACAGTACGTCATACTAGAATTTTTGATTGGTATTACATTGGTACACGATCAAAGACAGATAATGAGAATATAAAACTAAAAAGGAACGTTAACACGCGACATGATACGACTAACTTTAGGCTTTGAATTGCTTCCACATACACCATATGCGTTGATGAAGAGGTAATCGTACTTGAATGGTATCTAAAAATTGTATGAGCGCTATAATCGTTGTATCGAAGGCAATGAAGGAGTCTATTGCCAGTTCTTCTCTTGATTTGAGAACTGGCAGTAAATGTAAAATTAGAAGCATTTCATAAACATTTTTTTTTACGTTCATAAGTGTACATTGCGTTAACTATATGAATAAATGATTTTGACTTCGACTTTGAATATTGATTCAATTTAATTATTGAATTAAATTTAATTCTATAAAAGAAAGTTTATTTTTAAATATTAGTTGTTATTTTAATTTCACGTGCCGACAGCCAATATATTTTTTTATGTGCGCAATAAACACTTGTTAAATATATACGTTATGAAAGTCCTCTCTGGGTGTATGAACGCTTGATTATACGCAGAATAATTGGAAAATACTTCAAGAAACAACAGGAAGCGGAAATGTGAGGCAATAGTCCTCGTTATCATGAAATACCTAATTAGAAATGTAATTAACAATCAGTAAAAAAATAGGTCAATTGACATACCAGGCATCTTTGAAGAAGGTCATTGTGTTAGAATATACAGACAAATAAAAGAAACATCAGAACTTGTCGAAGGGACCTAAAACAGAGCATGCCATAAAACAGAGAATTAGAAAAATTAATAAAATAAGACCCATAAGATAAGCATTATTAAAGCTACCGATTCTCTAAACTGCTGGGGTTACGGCTGGCTCGAACTGGAGGCAGCTTGACCATGACTGAAATACCTAGAGATTGGAGGACGCCTTCACCTGTTGAGGGGTTCTTGCAATCCAACTAGAAAATAGATATTAATTAGTAAAGATAAAAAATTGTGTAATTTAAAAATTTAAATAGGTACTGTGATTTTGCAAGAAATACATGGATGTATTAAATCTTTTTTCTATTGTTAGTGTCGTTTTTTCTACAAACGTAGCATAAGGCAAAGATAAACTTAAAAATATTTGTATCTTGTTACGCCAAAGAAGTATAACTTCTAACGCGTGTACATAAGTTGTGTACTTATTTAGTTGTTTGTTGTGTTGTGTTGTTGTTTTTTATTTAGTTCTTAATTGTGCTAGGAGTTGGGGTGCGATTCATGTTTGATTCTGCATATAATATCATTTCTGATATGGGTGAAGGTCTAAACAAATACTTGCCACTGTTTTAGATAATTGAATCTCATTTGACGCTTCCCGCACTTAAACATATTTTTTGTACATCCTATTAATTCTCCATTTTATGACAGTCTCCATGTCTTGTGGCGCAAGATGCTGCAGCCATTGTTCTGTCACCAATAATAATTGCAAAGAAGAAATACAGTAAATTTTAAAATTGCATATTTGATTTAATATTTGTTTTTTTTAAATCTAGTTCATTGTTCAATATTTAATAAATAATTCTAATCAATAATATTTACAATTTTCTCAACCTACGTAGCAATAATAATAATTAAAAATGAATAAAAATAAAACGAATTTAAAAAGTGTTGTTCCTGTGGCAGTCTACCTTTAAAGCTGGCAGTATTTCCTCACGCTATTGCGATATTTATTCGTTGAGCGTAGAAAGCATAAGCTCTGGGGTCACCGGTACTATCTACCAGGCGCCAACTTAAATCTTTAATTAGCGCCTGTGCACTTGAACTCAGCACAAGAGCCTCTACTTTAATATTGGAAAGATTTTTTTTTTTTTTTTTATAGAACGGGCAGGAGGCTCACCTGATGTTAAGTGATACCGCCGCCCATGGACACTCTCAATGCCAGAGGGCTCGCGAGTGCGTTGCCGGCCTTTCAAGAATCGGTACGCTCTTTTCTTGAAGGACCCTAAGTCGAATTGGTTCGGAAATACTTCAGTGGGCAGCTGGTTCCACAAAGTGGTGGTGCGCGGCATGAACTGCCTTGAAAAACGCTCAGTTGTGGAACGGCGGACGTCGAGGTGATACGGGTGGAATATCGTACTCTGCCTCGACGTCCGATGACGAAACTCGGCTGCAGGTATTAATCCGAACAACTCCTCTGAACACTCACCATGGTAAATGCGGTAGAAGATGCAGAGTGACCCCACATCTCTACGCAACGCCAAAGGATCAAGCCGCTCGGAGAGGGATTGGTCGTCGACGATTCGAACCGCTCTGCGTTGAATACGGTCAAGTGGAAGGAGCTAGTACTGGGGAGCATACGCCCAGAGGTGAGAGCAGTACTCCATGTGGGGCCGAATTTGCGCTTTATATAGTTGCATGCGGTGGCCCGGAGTGAAGTGTCAAGACGGTACTTGACTCCGGGCCACCGCATGCAAAAAACTATATTGGAAAGACTTTAATAATTGAGCCGTTTATTATTTTCCGCCTGCTTTGCGGCCGCCCCAGCTTTTTTGCTCGTCCGAGGGAGGTGAGACGGGGCTAACGTGTCCCATACCCAAGCCCGCACCATCTTCGAGGGGATCAACGACATCCCATCATTTATTTTTGATGTTATACTCCTTTAGGCGCGTTATGAAAAATTGATGAGAGTGAAATTTTACGATGCCGGTGACACAAAATTATCAGTATGAAGTTACCCACGGAAGATGCTACGGTATTGGACATAATTTAAAAACAACATTCGAATAATAATAGAATTTATGTTACATTAATGTAAGAGAACAATAATAAATATTTATTTATTTAATTTTTCAAATGTAAACTGAACTTTATTGACTATAATGACTCCTTTTCCAGTCTTTGATTATTTAGTTGTAATTAATTATTTGCATGCAATCAAAAACTATTTTTAATACTGCCAAAGAAGTATAACTTCTTACGTGCGTACATAAGTACACGCACCCTTTTTTATTTTTAGTGTATTATTTTTTACACTTTTATAATTGTAATGTCTTACTTTAAAGGCTGTGCGAACTTGTCATTGATGCATGTATTGTGTTTTTAGTGTGTCTTAAAAAAATATTACTTATAGTTAGGACTGACGCGTCTTGTAATATTTATCATAACCTCGTAAACATTGCCTTATTAAGAAGATGTACTTATTTGCACGGTACGTAGCAAAGTTCTATCTTCAAGAATTTGATCTCAAAATGTAAGGATCTACCTTAATTCTATTCAGAGGCAGGTGTTGATAATTTGAAGTTAACAAAGTTGGGTTCTTAATTTTATTAAAGTATCATGTTTACGATTATAAATTTTGGAGAATATTACAATTTACTTTATATAATATTTATCTTTTATAACATAATAATTTGAATAAAGCATTCAATTTATAAAAATTAATATCGCCTACAAAGTTGTATGTGTGTGTTGTATTGTGTATATCACCAACCAACCAAGCTCCAGAAGATAAACCACTCCTTATATGGAAATTGTATTCGTTTTTACAACAAACTCCCAAGCGAAATTAGGGAATTATCACCAAATAAATTCAAAGCCTTCGTTAAACGTAAATTAATCAGTAAAGCTTTTTATAAAAATATTTAAATGATCCTAATCCTTGGGATTGATTTGTTCCAGTTCAAAAATTTGTATGACTTAAAACTTAGCGATTAAAAAGAGTTTCTTGCCAGTTCTTCTTACCCGCTCTACGCTCTTGACTTGCGAACTGGTGGTAAATGTAAATTTACAATAATTAATTTAACTTCTTTTTTGACGTCCATAAGTGTTTACCTATATGAATAAAGTTATTTGAGTTTGAGTTATCATATTAGTATAAATAGTTCTTGTACTTGCTTCTAAAACTAGTTGCTAAATTTTCCTCACGATGTTTTCCTTACACTTTCGAGCGAATGGTAAATGCGCATAGCCAGAGATCGAACCTACGACCTCAGGGATAAGAGTCGCATATTGAAACTAACACTGCTCTAACTATATGGAATAATCAAATCAAATTCTATCAGAAAAATATTTTTTCTATAGTAGCCTTCGAAATTATTAGCACCCCTAATACTCTAGACTGTACATAGTACAATATTTAAAAAGCCCTAAATATTTTGTATTTGGTAATTGTTAAAACGGATACGTGCCGTAAACCGTTCGTTACATTTGGCAACAGTACTGCAATAACGAAAAAAACTGTAACTTTTCTTGCTTTGTAAAATACAAGCTTTTGTTCGGCTCTGCACTGGTAATGGGCTGAATTTAAAACAATTCCTTTGTTTTATTGTGCAAAAGTACGCATATTCTATTTTTATAATAGGTTGTTATGCCTATAATAGTAAATAAATAGTATAAATGATTTGGAAATTACAGGCTGTAAAAGAATTGTTGGACTTCACCCATGGACCGAGTGTGTACGGTGAAGGAAAACAACGTGAGGAAACTCAGACAGTTTCAAAAACGGCGTGTTTGAGACACAGAACACTATTAAGAAACATTTAATGAAATCTGAGCCACTAGTTTTTTGCTGTAATATTTTATTATGTTTCTCAGTCTTATACAGATTGATAGACAATAATTGATACACTGAATAACGATATTGAAGTGTTTTTCACCGATTGTATTATATGCAATATAACGATTGCCACTGAGCTCTTCGGGCCAGTGGAAAAACTGGTCGTATATCCCTTTAGATTGGGGTGTTACACCCTCTTTCAAGGGGAAAGAAAGTGCCCAACCAACACAACAACAATATTTTCATAATAATGATACCTTTTATTTTTTGTGGCTAATAATTTAATAATAATTTATAATGACCACAAGTCTTAGCAACAACTAACAAATATTTAAAAGGATATTACAATAAAGCTATGCCGAGTTTTTTTCTTTATGATCACTTGATTTTATATATATGTAAGGAAAACATAATATATGTTCCTATACAAACTCTTGTCTATATTGTATTTTATATAAACTCTTTTGTAATGTTGTCTTTGCCGTCTGATCGACGATGTTTAATTTATGTCACTTGACATAATATATGTAAGATATTTTAATTTTTTCATTATATTATTTTACTTTATAAAACCCTAGAAATGTAGGCTTTAAATGATGTTTCTTTTGTATTCACAGAGAAACGCAGTTGCGCCTTATTTATTCCCAGTATAAGCGATTGACACTATTATATATAGTATATGCATTACTCATAACCCTCAGGGCGTTAGGTCCTAGGGTGTGCACCGATATTTTTTTTTAATTATCACTTGTTGGTATGAGGAAGATAAACATTAAGAGGAAGCCGGCAAGTGTAACACAAAAGTCGAAGGGGAAGATATGTAAATAAATATTGATTAAGGAGATAAGAGAAATCGGAAGAATTTTTCTACTAGTTTTAGTATCGTCATAAGTGGTATAAAAATTCATAAATAATATGAATACAGAAATAAAATAGTGACATATTTTTATTACAAGGTCTCCAATAAATGCTATAAATCTTACGGTGAAAGACTTAAGTTTCGTCGTAAAAACAGATAGAACCTTAAAATTCCGTTACGCGGATAATAAAGTAAATCCTACAACGTATAAAATCCTTGTGACCCTGTTTTGTGGGTGTTTTTGACACGTAATTCGACTTTGGTAAGATTTGTTTTTAAATTTCGATATTTTTCGTTATACACGTTATTTACAATATTAAACCTACCGACCTACATGGTAAAATTATAATTATAAATAAATTAATGGCAAATTAAAGCAAATTTAAATTATTTATAATTAATGCTGGCAGCATTTCCTCGCTGTATTGCGATACTTATTCGTTGAGGGAAGCACCAAGTCAAGTCAAATCATTTATTTCAATTAGACTACCTTAAAATGGCACTTTTGAACGTCAAATAAAATATAAAGATTAGTTGCCCCTTCTAAAAGGTAGTTTCGTGTGGAGAAGAATGGGCAAGAAACTCCACACTTTTAAAATAGGTTTACAATATTTTGTATACATAAGTTAAATAATCATATGTGAAGACAATGTATTCCTAGAATAAAACTACTATACTAAAATAGGCACAAAGTATTACTTAAAATTAAGCAATGCAGCGGATAGGTCAATTATTATATCGTTAGTATACATGTTTCTCACATATTTACAAAATAATATCGAAAACTAGTAGCATATTATACATAAAAGAGTAATAAAAAAAAACAATAAAACAGTGTGTGAGATAAAAATAAAATAATTACAGTTTGTAGTATTATAAAATAAAAAATAACAAAAATATGTAAAATAAGCAACCAACTTGATTTTGTCCAGGCTCTATGATTGTCCTATGGAGCAGGACCAGCACTTTTCCTAACATTCTTAAAAAAATAAATAAATCAGTGTCGCTACAACCTCTTTTAGGTCCTGGCCTCAGATTTCTGAATCTGTTTCATGATAATTTTTGTATACGCTTTATATTAGCTTCACCTGTATTTATGTATGTATGTAACCGACTCCTTCGGACTCGATTTTGATCCACTTTTAACGGACAGATTTAATTCAAACTTTGCGCACCTGTCAAAGATCGATGACAATGCAATAATCCGAAAAAAAAATGAAAAAAATAAAAAATAAATAATAGTTAAAAAAAACTAGAACTCACGCTTTATATAGAAAACTAAACTAAAAAACAGAAAATAAATTTTAATAAATATTAATTAAGAATAATGTAAATAATTCCTAATTTAGACTGAAAATGGTAATGAACAAAAAATACTGGTATTATTGTGAAAAAGCGTGGGTTGCTCGATAGACGAAAAATATGGCACAGAGTATTGTTTATTTTTTAGTTAAATTTTTTTTCTTTTTTTCTTCGGATTATTGCATTGTCATCGATCTTTGACAGGTGCGCAAAGTTTGAATTAAATCTGTCCGTTAAAAGTGGGTCAAAATCGAGTCCGAAGGAATCGGTTACATACATACATACATACAGGTGAAGCTAATATATTATCTAATAGGCAAGTAGGTGATCAACCTCCAGTGCCTGACACACGCCGTCGACTTTTCGGGTCTAAGACATGTCGGTTTCCTCACGAAGTTTTCCTTCACCGTTCGAGCAAATGTTAAATGCGCACATAGAAAAAAAAATTCCATTGGTGCATAGCCGGAGATCGAACCTACGACCTCAGGGATGAGTCGCACGCTGAAGCCACTAGGTCAACACTGCTCTCCAAGCATTCTTATCTTGAATATAATCCTCTAATTTGTAATATGCTTGTTGTTGCCAACCCCACGACACCTCAGAGACTCGGGCCTGCACAGGATTATACGTTTAGATGTTCGTTTGAGAACACCCGTGCAGTAACCAAAGTAACCTCGGTGCGGCTTTGAATACCGGTGGGGTTTGACTTCGTACGTACTACTATAATTGTAGCCAATCCCGACGACGCCTCAGAGACTCGGGCCTGCACAGGATTATACGTTTAGATGTTCGTTTGAGAACACCCGTGCAGTAACCAAAGTAACCTCGGCGCGGCTTTGAATACCGGTGGGGTTTGACTTCGTACGTACTACAATTGTAGCCAATCCCGACGACGCCTCAGAGACTCGGGCCTGCACAGGATTATACGTTTAGATGTTCGTTTGAGAACACCCGTGCAGTAACCAAAGTAACCTCGGCGCGGCTTTGAATACCGGTGGGGTTTGACTACGTACGTTTTGTCGAGACGGTTTGACGTATCGCTGGCACCGCCTCAACCCACGCACCCCTGCTAGTGCGTAATTGTAGGATGTTGTCTTGAAATGAAACTGCGCCTTGTTCTTGTTTCTTGCTTCGCCGATGATTCGTGGGTCCCAGTTCGTTGTCGGAGGAAAGAGGATTTTGCGTAGATCTCGCCGAGCTTAAGTACTTCGACAGTATACCGCGACGAGAGCTGCGCTTACAGCCATCTGCGCGCGTATACCGCGACGAGAGCTACGCGACCCTTTTATTCGGCGAAGCATTTTATAATTTGTTTAACTATATTTTTCTTTACATATTTTACCTAACTTATTTATACTTAATTTCTACTTATGAGCTATCAACATTATTCTTATTTTACTTATAGCTCATACTTAATTACCACTTACGAGCTGCAAACAATATTCATATTTAACCTATAGCTCATACTTAATTCTACTTAAATCTATGAGTCGCCAACATTCTCCCCCTCGTGCGTAGCACCGTCATTCCTGCACGGCGACTTCGCGGGCACCAAGATGACGATCCTTGACGATGGTCTTCGTATCACTCCACCTTTGGTTGCCACGTCCACGATCCTGGTTCTTCCGTCGGGCCCGGGGTACGTGGTTTCGATAATTCCCTTCGGCCAAGTGCATCGTGGTAGCGTGCGATCTACGATAAGAACCACGTCGCCTGGCTGCAGCTGCTCGCCTTCCCGTCGTCCTGTCGTTTTCCTGGGCAGTAGTGTGGGCAAGTACTCCCGTAGCCATCTCCTCCAAAAGTGATCAGAGAGTCGTTGGACGGTCTTCCAATCTTCTCTGCCCACCAGCTTTGCATCAGGAAAATATCCAACGCGTGCAGCTCCACTGGATCGCCCAATGAGAAAGTGATTTGGGGTTAGCGCCTCCTCTTCCGAATTATAAGCTAGGTTTTTTATTAGTCTAGAATTGACTATGTGTTCTGCTTCCAACAAGGCTGCCTGCAGTTCAAGACTCGGCATATATACTGCGGCTGCATACGACGTCTCCTTTGCATCAATGAAAGTATGCAGCTCCCCCTCAGTGCAGAATGTTGTCATGTATCGCGGCAGCTCGATGTCTTGTTTTCTTCCGATTTGTTCTAGGTAGCTCTTCCGCGCTTCGGTGTCGTCCTTAACGATCTCTATTTTGTTCGGCGCCCATCCTCGTAACTTGAAGTGTGCCTTCTTATGGATCAAGTCGACTTGCTGTATTACTCGTTGGTAATCGTCGCTGTGCCTGTGGAAGCTATGCAAATGATCATGTATATAGTGCTTCCGCTCTATTGCTTGCGCCGCTTCTGGATATTTATGTAAGTGGATCTTTGCGTTCTTGTTTTTTATATAAATAGCGGTGCAAGGCGACGACGCAGCTCCAAATATCACTGATGTCATTCTGTATTCCTTCACTGGCGCTTCCTTGTCTTTTCGCCATAGGAACCTGAGACTGTCTCTATCTTCTTCACGTATTTTCACTTGCAGAAACATTTCTTTTATATCGGCCGCTATTGCTACAGGGCCTTGACGGAATCGCAGTAGTACTCCAAATATTGACTGCAGTAAGTCCGGGCCGGACAGCAGAACGTCGTTGAGGCTGACTCCGTTGTATTTGGCCGCAGCGTCGAAAACAATTCTCAGCTTCTTTTTCAGAGGGTGGCCCACTGGGAAGTGAGGCAGGTACCATTTTTTGTTGGATGTGCAGTCGGCTGGTGCTTCTTCAGCGTAGTTGCTTTTCAACAGATTGTCTATCTGCGCGCTATACTCATTTTTTAATTTAGCGTCCTTACGCAGCTTTTTTTCTATGCCTCGAAATCTGTTGAAAGCTGCTGCGTAATTGTTTGGAAGTTGTATGTCCTCCTTTTTCCACATTAGTCCGACCTCGTATCTGCCATCTTCCAACTGTCGGCTGGTTCTTTCCAATATGTCTAGTGCTCGCTGTTCTATATCCGTTGAAGGCTTCTTCGGCTGAACCCCCAAAGACTCAATAGTGAAGTGTTCCCTCACCAGCTGATCTATTTTGTCTTCGACGACATTTGCGTGTGCATATGTGTTCACATAATTGATCGGAGACACGCCGCTGCTGTCGGAGCCGTGGAGAACCCATCCTAACTTTGTTCGTGACGCCACCGGCTGCCCTGGCTTTCCACGTCGTATTTGTAACGAGACAATGTATTCCCAATTGTCTTGGCCAATGAGCAGCTTCGGCGCCTCAGCTTCGTAGGACACGTCTTGTAGTAAACCCCGCAAGTGATTACACTTCTTTAGTCGGCTTTTATCTACGAGTTGTGGGGTTAATTTGAGCTCCTTGATAGTTCTTGCCCTCTTGAGTGTACTTTTCTCGCTTTGCTTGATCCCTTTCACTTCGATGTCTAAAATCATGGAGTCGTGATTTTTCATTTGCCCTCCGCCGATAGTTTCTATATTCAGGGTTTCGCGAGGACCCTGGATGCCGATGCTCGAAGCCACGTTTTCGTCAAGCAGTGTCACCGTTGAGCCTTCATCTAGCAGCGCCAGTACTTGTTTGCTCCCAGCCGGTCCGTATATCTCCACCTTGAGCATCTTAAGAATAGCTTTCGGTGTGCTTATTGTATTGACCGTCGCTGTCTCGGTCGCTGCCTCTTCGTGACATTGTTCGCTCTCCGACGTCACATGTAGTAGGCTATGGTGCCATCTTCGACACAACTTGCACGGTGGTCTTCGGCATGTTTCTTTCCGGTGCTTCCCAGCGAGGCACTTGAAGCAGACCTTAAGCCTCTTAACTGTTTCCCATCTCTCGTTGACTGCCGCTTTTAGGAATCTTTGGCAGTCTTTGAGTTTATGTGTACCTTCACAGTCTGGGCACTTGATTTCTTCAGGTCTACTCCTTTCAGCGATATTATACGTAGCTTGCTTCACTGGCCTTCTTATCGCTGCGCTCGGTCGTACGCTTTTGCTGTCTTCGAGTACCGCGAATGCGCCGCATTTGTCCGCTTCCAAATTGAGGAAGTTGCTTATCGATTGGATATCACTGAACGATTCCTCTTCCCTCGCAGCCGTGAAATCGTACCATCTGAATCTGAGAATTGGAGGCATCTTCTCTATTATAAGTTTCACGATTTCAGGCGAGTAGAGGTATTGCGGTCTCTTCAATCCCTTTATGGCGGCCACGCTGTTATTTATTTGGCTAGCGAAGACGCATATGTCCCTGGGATTTTCCGTCGTTCTGGGAAGCGCCTTTAATTTCTCCAGTTCAGCTAGCACCAGCGCGTCGGGTCTAATATGTACTCGCATAAATCAAATATTAAATCAAGATAGTCTAAGTCGTTGGCGAAATCTAGTTAAAAATAAACCCACAAAGTGCAGTTAATGCATTCGTGGAACCCGATGAAAGTTTAATTAGGTTTACATCTAGTTATAGCAGCGCATGTTTCTAATCAAAGTGTCTTGAATACACATTACCTAGGGATTACATATAGTTACCACAATTCAGAACATCCTACAGCCATTTAGTAAAATTTGTGCCTTGTTAACATATTTATAAAATAAAATAAAAGTATTCGAGTACTATAATAAGTAGAAGTGAAGTATTGTATATGTGTGTATTTAATATTAGTACATGATTTCCGACGGAGTGAAAGCCCCTCCATATTCTTCCATTTTGTCTCTCATCTTCGCTACTATTTTTCAATCTTTTCCACTCTCTTTTACCCTGGTGGTGGACGTCCTGAAACATGGGAAGAGAAATAAGTCTCTACTATAACCATTTAAGAAAATTTGTGCCAGGGTCTCAATGTGGTTAAATTTTTATAGAAAAGAAGGCAAACGGGCAGATGGCTGATTCATGACTTTGAGATTGCCGTGAGGAAGGAAGGGTTATGAGTACGTTTCTATATTTTTGTAAGCAAGTAGGTGATCAGACTTAATTCTTTATTCATCAGAATTAACACCTGCAACACCAAGAGGGTTGTAAGATATCTGTGCATTCTCGAAGTAGCAGTTGTAGGTCATCAAAATGCATTAAAAAGTGCTAATAAAGAGTGTCATTTGTTAAAAGCAAAAGTAAAAAATCATTTATTCATATAGGTAACACAATGTACACTTATGAACGTCAAAAAAAGAAATAAACATTAAATGCTTCTAATTTTACATTTACTGCCAGTTCTCAAATCAAGGGCGTAGAACGGAAGAGAAGAACTAGCAATAAACTCTCCGCCACTCTTTTTAATCGCCAAGTTTTTGTTTTACACAACGTTTGTCAGGAGCTGCAACCATTACACCATGTTCCACATGACATCATAAGTAACACCTTACTAACTTATACCCTTATTTTATGCTGACAAATGTATATTTAAATATGAAAAACCTCAAGCAATAAGCGTAAATCCTCTTCATTCAGATTAGCAAGGGTCCTGGCGGTACTATTCTCTAGTTATGAGAAATGCCTCTTTGAAACCGCTTCAAAGTTGAACCCCTAAGGAGGGATATTTTTACAAGGATGAAATGGCAAAGGTAAATTCTAAACGGAGCTTCGTTCAAATTCATGTACGCGGCGTAGGGTTGACAATGCAATTTGGAAGAGGAATTTTCCAAACTATTTTGTATTGCAAAATTTTGTATTACGCATTTAATATATAATTGATTAATTTAATTAGAATCGGTGGAAACACGTTCATGGGTGAGGGTTGGCACTTTATCCAAAGTAACCTGCTCGTATTCCTCCTGTCTGATAAACCACTGTCTTGTATTACACAACCATCAAATAATTATAAAAGCCCGTTATATTTCCAATCATAACAAATAACAAGAAAATCGTATATATATTTATTTTATACATTTTTTTCTCACTATCCTACATATCTTATATCCTAGCTACCTTCAGTACCGTCGATCGGAACTCCTTCAAAGGCCTTCCAGCTTTTTCCGACTATCTCTGTCCATGGCATGTGGTAAACAATCTTCCTGTTTTTTAAAAAAAAACTGTGAAGATTTGTAATTGGCCCATAATGTTTTATATTTATACATCTATTTCTGTTTTGTGCTGTGAATCTTCTGAATAAATAAATGTCTTTCTCCATTCAGTGCATGCTACCGCTTCTATTTCACCTCACTCTCTCCTTTTTTTCCATATAATAGTCTTAAAAGTCTACCTTCCATTTAAACCATTAAATAGAAGCTGATATAAAAATTACGAGCTATCTGTCCTAGCATATGTTACTATACTATTTTTTACAAAATACAATAAAATTTTACTATTTTTCAATACAATACAATATTATATTCCTGCTATATATCGTAAAAAAAGCTTCTATGTAAAGTAGTAGTTTTGTATGCTATCTATTAAATCATTGTTATTATCAGCTAAGTTAAAATAAAGCTTAAAGCTCGTCCCAGCCCTAACATAGGATTTAATTCTCATACGGATATTTCACGGATATTTATACCTAATGCGGAAGTAGACAATTTTATTTTCAATCTACTGAATCTGCTATTCAAGAGCTTTGAAAAATTTAAATCTTAATTTATTTTTGAGTCTTGTTCATATTTAAACATATCTAAAAATTTAGATTTCCGAGACTTGGAGAGATAAAGAACGATATGTTAGGAATTTAATTGTCATTAAAATATTGAAAGTGTCGAAAACTATACATAAATATAACGTTTAAGTTTCATTCATCATCATCATCATCATATACAGCCCCTTGTGGGTCTTGGTCTACCGGGTTTTCTTTTGCCACCGGGTTATGAGTTCAATAAGGACCTTGGGGTTCTGTCGTTGGCCTTTCTGTGCACATGTCCTAACCACTTACGCCTGTTGCATTTTATGAATTGGACGATGTTGGCGTCGTCAAGGATGTTATAAAGTTCTTAATTGTAGCGGTTAGGCCGTCGCAAACAGTGCCAAAGATTCGTCGAAGAATCTTCCGTTCGTAAATAAGGAGAGCAAGCTCGTCTTTCTTGCTAAGAGCTCAGGTTTTAGAACCACATTATGTTAGCATTGGTCGCAGCAGAGTTTCAGAACTAAGGTATTCTTTTGTCTCTTTCAGAACAATTATATTTATGCTTTGATGAAAAAGGACAAAAGACGACTTTTATAAAAACAGTAAACATGTTACATAAATGGGTACTGTCATCCTTGTGACAGTACCCATTTTCTCACTATTGCTAAATATGCTGAGCGGAAAAAGCACTGTCTCCGGTAACAGATGGCAACTGAAATCTTTGATTTGCACCTTTGTACCCATACGCCCAAAAGTCCTAGTCCAGGCATAAAATAAATAAATCCACTTCTACATATACTTATTTCTTTTAATTCCTCTTTATACTGTTACCACCTGTATAGAAACCACAATGGTAAAATTTGATTTAAATCATATTTGGCTTCGCGGTTACATCTGGTGTTTATTTACGGGAAGACTCAGTCAATATTAATTAGGATTTCGCTAATTAATAGGCTTACCTGTGCTAATATTATAAAGAGGGAATATTTGTCACAAAACATTGCCACATTACACACAAATGCTACATTAACTTTGAGTAACAGGCTATAGGCGTCCATGCGTCGGGTTGTCTCTCTCCCTAAAATATGGCGAGGGGGCCGATGGTTGGCCATGCGTCATACTCGTGAACGGGTGCTACTTTTGGTGACCTAGTCGTAGGTACTTTAATTCATGAATGCGGTGATGATTCATAAATATATATATAAATTTTTTTGACGTTCATAAGTGTACATTGCGTTACCTATATAAATAAATGATTGAGACTTTGACTATATTTATTTCAAAAATGTTACACACATATTTCTACCCGCTGGCAAGTTATAAAGAATAAACTAAGCTTTTAACTCACTGTGGATTACATAAAAACCGCTTCAATTAGCGAACAATAAAAGGAATTTTTAAATTAAAATAAATTAACAAAGATATTTGTACAAGAATGTAAAACTTGAGCGGCGGTCTGTAGGCGTATTTGAATTATGTCTTTATGTCAAATAGCAAAACAAATGTACGGAATGCCTTCGAGGCTACAAAAAGTTCATTTTGACGAAACTATCGTTCCCTATCTTGATAGACCTATTTTGCACTAAAATGGAAAGGAGTGAATCAAAAGGCCGTGATTATCTAGTTCGTTATTCGTGAATGATGAACTGTGAACGGGGTGAATGAAGCGTTGAGTGTCGCTCATTTTCATTCGATGCATTTTCAGGAGTTCTTTGATACGTACGCGTTTATCTGGTTTTCACAACCTTTTTGTTCAATCTCTATCAGTGGAATTATCATGTTATTACATTTAGAAGACATTAAAATAGTGGGAAATGTTGGCCTTGTCTGGTCTAAACGAACTCGCGAGACCTCTGGCATTGAGAGTATAACCTAACATAAGATGAGCTGCCCGTTTGCCCACTGTTGTCCGACGAGATTCCAATAATATCCCCAAGCAGCCGCTTGATTGGAACCCACAAGGAAAGCAGAAGTGTGGCCGTCCCCAGTAACCCTGGCAAAACAGTTGAAGATGCGGCAGACAGCCTGAAAGACTTAGAGTGAGGCTCAAGACCGAAAGCGATGGAGACTCACTGTGGACGCCCTCTGGCCCCATCTAGGGGTTATGGGACATTAAGTCAAGTAAGTATATAGGATTTTCTTAAATAAATAAAAGAGCATTTCAGGTTTATCATACTTCCCTTTAATTGCTCACTGTCATCAAATAAATGTTTTATCATCTAAAAATTTTATGTTCCTTCCTATGGTTTCAGATTTTTGTATCTGTTTCATGATCATTTGTCAATCTGATAGGCAAGTAGGTGATCAGATTCTGTGCCTGACACACGCTGTCAACTTTTGGGGTCTAAGGCATGACATTCCTCACGATGTTTTCCTTCTCCGTTCAAGCGATAAATGCGCACATAGAAAGTCCATTGGTGCACAGCCGGGGATCGAACCTTCAACCTCAGGGATAAGAGTCGCACGCTAAAGCCACTAGGCCAACATTGCTCTGTTCTATCATCTGTATTCCCTTATTTTAGGTGCATTTCCAAAAGCCCTTTCGCATTTCAAAACCAGGATACAGCGACTCTGTTAAAACTTTGCCTGTAACATAATGTTTTATTTGGAATCCGACGTGACACTAATCTTTAAACCTATAACCAAGAGACAAGTAAGTCAAGCCAAGAAAAGGCTTCGCAAGTTCTCAACTATTGCACTTATTGGCACTTCAATTTTCTCCTTTCCTATTTCACGTGAAACATTTTGTTATAGAAACTTTAATTGAAGTATTTTCGAACTTAAATACCGTGTTTTCGAAATAGGTATAATTTTTGACTTATTTTAGATACCTACTTCTTTTATTAAGTTTATTCTTTAAGTAAACCAAAAAAATATTAGAAAGGGGGCACACGCGCAGCGGGCTCACCTGATGTTAAGTGATAGCGCCTTGAAGGACCCTAAGTCAAATTGGTTCGGAAATACTTCAGTAGGCAGCTGGTTCAAGACTTGTGGATCGACATGTGAGGTGATACGGATAAGCTAAGGTATTGATATGAATAACTCCTGTAAACACTCTCCATGGTAAGAGACTCCACTCCACGCAACGCCAAATGATCAAAGGAGCTGCTACTGGGCGCTGCCGCCCATAGGTGAGAACAATACTCCATGTGGCGCCCAGAATGAAGTACCGTCTTGCCTTCAAAACTCTCTTGGCTAAATTAGACACCAAGCTTCTTGGAGTCTAAGTTAGCCCTCCCCTCCAAATGACCGCGAAACTGAACGTTGTTCGATATGCCAAAGCCCAGTGTTCCGATGCTGGTTGAGGCCCGTGGCTGTGCATGTACATCCCACTTGTAGGAATCCTAAATAGCCAGTCAGCTCCTGACGCGTAGCCATAACATACTAGGTCATAACATACTATGTATTACCAAAACAAAGACATTTTAACTATAAAGGATTTTAGCGCATTTAACTTTTTAGTCATGAGGCACTGAAAGCATTTTATCATTCTCCACTGGGCTAATTATATTGTAAACTATGCTACTCCCGTTTTCTTAAACATATCGAAAATAAATATAGCCTGCGTTACTCAGCGATAATTTATTTATTTATTTATGTATAATGTAGAAATGGTGAAATAATGTTTAGAATCGATTTTATTATTGTATAATAATTGACTTTATTGTCTTGAACAGTGAAAAGCAAATCCAAAAGTGCAAAAATTCGATCCAAGCATTGCTCAGTTTAACTGAAACTTACGTATTAAACCAAATTTTTACAAATTTATTTCAATTAGTGTGAGTGCACTTTACTCTAAGTGCTAAATAGAGGTAAGTGAAAAAATAGACACAAAACAGAGTGTCTTCCCCTTAATAATGTAAGTAGTGTTATTGGACACTTATGTTAAATATCCTTTTTATTAAACTACTTATTAGCCTTAATTTAGTTTAGATCGTAATGTTAAATGAGAGACAATTTTAAAGAAATACAAATTAATGATTATTCCAGTGAATAATTCAGAACCTTAACACACTACTACTGCACAATGTGTTCCAAAACAAAATCAACCCATCAAAATATGAGCAAAATACATGTAAATTTACACAACGGAAAACTCTATAATAAGAAAAACAAATGTGAAAAAGCGTTGGCTGAGAAAATTGCAATTTCGATACACCCTTCGTACTTTACATGCGAATCGCGTAAACTATGTTTATACAACGATGTTATTTTGTATGAATTGAAATGTTACCGTCATTATCTTGATAGGTCATTTAGGCTTCATAGTAAGCTTTTTATTATGATTTATTTTAAGTGGGGCAAAGGGCATACAGCGTAGAAAACCAGCCTGATCGATCCTGGGCAGCTCTTAATTTCACTTCACGTCATTCCAGCTTCCTTCGTCTCTGCAACGATGCTTCGTGGCCAGGTCTGTTTTATGCCACGTGTCCCTTTGCTTTGAGGATTCCAATCGAGGGCTTTCTTGGCCTTCGGAGCGTATATAATTGTTTTTTTTCTCGACTTTCTTAATTATGAATCGCTAAATGTTGAAAAACAGGCTAAAATATGTATAGATAGAAGGCTTATCTGATGTTAAGTGATACCGCCGCCCATGGACTCACACTGCCAGAAGGCTCGCAAGCGTGCTGCCAGCCTTTTAAGAATTGGTTCGCTCTTTTCTAGAAGGACCACATAGTGGTGGTGCGCGAAAAAATCTGTCGTAAGAAACAAATTATAGCTAGGAAATTAAAAGAAACGAATCTCACCAGTACTAAGTAATTCTTCATAATTATATAATTGAATTAATTATAAACTTAGGTAAAAAATAGACATAAATTCAGTGATGAACAGAGATAAAAGTTTAAAACGCGCAAAGGTATCATCTAAAATGTTTTGAAGCTTAAATATTGTAAATAATTGTTCTAAATGAGGACAATTTAAGGCTAAACATTGATTTCCCCGGACAGCACATTTCATTAGGGAAAAAGTACCCTTGGAACTTCAAATGTATTGCAATAAATACGAAATGAAATCAACCATTGAACTCTGTTTTGTTTTTTCCTTTGTTTTGCGCGTTTTGATATTAAATCTTTACTAACAATATTCTTAACATATTTTTTTTTAAACGACAACAACTGCACACACAACGTACAGAACTAGACCGAATAAAAACTCCCCCAAGCCGGCTGATCCCCGAGGAGGAAAGAGACCCTAACCCTCTAGATAAAATAACAACGTAGTCGGAAAGACTGGAGCAAAACAGCAAGAAATAAAGGAGCATGGAGTGAACTAGAGGAGGCCTTTACATGGGGCTCAAATAACATAGTTTTAGATGAATAGTTATAAGATAAAAAATTTAAGGTTATTGGAAATAAATGGGCTTTATTATTATTATTACCTACATCGACGTAGGAAAGCATATTTGCTGTAAGTAGACAAAATACCTAAAGTGACTTTTTCCTGCCATTAGAATCAGAAAAAAAAAGCCGCATCGAATGACCTGGGTCCTGTGTCTCTACGATGAAAAAAAAATTACATACGCCGTTGAAAACACCCGTACTTATATTATTTTTAGCAAGATTAAATGCTGTATGTAGACCAAAATCTAGTCATTTCAGACATTTTGCACTTACAGCAAAAGAAAATCTGCATTTTTTTCTTTACAAATACTTACTTCTTCCCATTTAAAAACTTAACGCTACTTACAGCATTTCAGCGGCGTGTGATTTTTACATTCGTTTACTTACAGCAAGTTTAGGGAACCTACAGTTTTGGTTTTTTTTTACCATTTACGACATTTTATTTCAACCAAACATTACATTACCAAATGACCCACTGCATTTCTAGATCTAATCATAATTATAAACTAATCTTACATCTTGAATTGCAATTAAAAGTACCCAAATACATAAATTTCCTGCATACAGCATATTTACCGCCTGTAAATTGATAATATTTCCGCGCGTACATTTTTCTTCCTTAGTTACAGCGTTTTGAAGGTTTGTGATTTAAAAAACTGTTTGCTGTAACTAGCCAAACACGTACTTATAGTAACTTTGGATAAAAAGTTTACATTGCAAATGGTGACTGGCAGTTAAATAAATATTATATGTTTCAAAAATGGTAGCAATATCATGGATAGGTCAGACACTATTAATTTTTTTCCGAAATTAATAAAGTTTTTTGGCTCTGGTGAACAATTGCAATATGTCTACTTACAGCAAATGTGCTTTCCTACGTCGACATATTAATAAGTGAAAATTGATAGATAGAAAATTAAAACAAATTTAAAAAGTTGTTTCGTGTGGCAGTGTAACTTTAATAGCAGCATTTCCTCGCTGTATTGCGAGACTTATTCGTTGAGCGAGGAAAGCACCAGCTCTGGGGTCACCTGTTCTGTCAGGCCCCAACTTAAATATTTCATTAAGACCCACGGTCTAAGAGTCTCTACTCCAAAGGAAACAAAATCAATGTTGGAGGAAAGGCTCTTATACTGTGTAATCTCTTTATAACGAATTTCAAGGGACCGAGCATTTTATTCTTTATATAGAAGTTTCGTTTTAGGGAGGGAAGAATTAATGTACGGGTATTGGGTAAACCAATTAAATTTAACATTATAGAGAGTTTTTCGATATAACGAATGACGTTATAAAGAGTTTACACTGTATTTGAGCTGTTTATTAATTTCCACCTGTTCGTCAGCTTTTGTAATTGTTCTTATCTTAAGTCTTACGTTTATATTATATTGAAATTATACCCACTTCAGCCTTAGATTTACGTGTGTTATCTGCTTAAAAAAGTTGTAAATAGAAATACTTAATGCGCTAACTTCTACCTTCGCATTTCGGTTTTAGTTTTCTCGTAACAAGAATTCTAAGAGTCTTCAGATGTTTTATGTATAAATGACGCTTACATGAGTAATGAATGTAAGAACTTATAAAGGTATATGAAACTACAGTACTATACTGAAGTACTGTAGACAGTGAAGAGTTTTGTATTTAGTTTTAAATATACGCTTGCCCGAGAAATGAAGCATTTAAAATGGAAATATTTATGGTGTTGGATTCTTATATCATAACCCCCAGCTCGCTAACTTTCCAATCAGTATTAGATCTTCTTTAACGTCACTCATTCTATCCGCGACCGAAGACTGCAACTACAGGACTTCTTATTCTGTTATAGGCTTATCAAAAAGATGGACAATACCTGTAAAATGCAAAATTGTGAAGTGACAAAAAAACATTATTTATTAATATTATTACCTCTCCTAGCAAATAGTCGAAAAAGGGCAGATGTCTAGTGTTGTTGTAGTTTTATAAAACTCAACATTTCAATCGCGATTATGAGAGGTACGAATTACCGGTGCAGTTCCTATACGACAGCCGCCAAGTGTCTAGACTCCGATAGTACAAACCAATCCACTTGAAAACTGATCTTAACACCTACAATTCTATAATTTTCAAACAATATTGTCCAATATTTTCTAGAGATTCTTGTAAGTAGTTAATATTTTATGAAATCCACTTGGACTGATTTGATTTTGTGTGGTTTAGATTTATATTGCCGTCAATAGATGTCACTATTGGCCCGCTTCTCAATAATTGACTTTATATTACCAAATTTTGGACGCTCTAAAAACGTTTCATATTAAAAATATTACGTCTCATCTCAATGGTTTAAAGAAACATTTTTACAACAAATTCACTGACGGTCATTATTTAACAGTGTTAGCCTAGTGGCTTCAGCATGCGACTATCATCCTTGAGGTCGTAGGTTCGATCCCCGGCTGTGCACCAATATACGCATTTTATACTCGCGTGAACGGTGAATGACAACATCGTGAGGAATCAGCGTGTGTCAGACACAGGAGGCTGATCGCTTACATGTCTATTAGATTGACAAATGATCATCAGATCAAACAGATTTTTGAGGCTCTGACCTAAAAAGGTTGTAGCGCCACTAGCATAGAGCCTTAAATAAGTAAGTGGAATGCGAGACTATTAATTCTATTAACCGTCCCACTGGTCAATGTTATTGGATCTTTGGCGCCACACAATGAAATATAAAGAATTACATTCCATTTAAACAAAATAGAACCGACTCCGAAAGACTAAAAAGTATAAAATAGCAAATTTATTACATTAATTAGGTGATTTGACCTGTTCATTGCTGTGTCATCAATCGTTATCAGCGAGAGACTGCCAAACCAACTTGACAGATGTTTAACATTGTGACTAGTCTATTGAAATGTTTTCCAAATATCGATTTATGTAATAAATTCTCATTTATTTCCTTTGGATAAAGTTCATTTAAGTAACCTCGGCCATATTGTCTTTGCTTGTTCCCAAGCCTTTAGGTTTATCCTTTATTGTATTATCTTCTTTCATAATTAATAATAATATTTAAAAAAAATCAGTGGCGCTACAACCTCTTTAGGTCTTGGCCTCAGATTTCTGAATCTGTTTCATGATCATTTCTAAATCTAATAGGCAAGTAGGTGATCAGCCTCCAGTGCCTTCGACTTTTTGGGTCTAAGACTTTTCGGTTTCCTCACGATGTTTTCCTTCACCGTTCGAGCAAATATTAAATGCGCACATAGAAAGAAGGTACATAGGTGCACAGCCGGGCATCGAACCTACGACCTCAGGGATGAGAGTCGCACGCTGAAGCCACTAGGCCAACACTACTCTCAAACAATATTAAAATTGTTCTTAAAATGTTTATGTCCATATTTTGTTTTTAACAAGCTTTGTTTCCTTTTGATGTCTTTGTTTAGCTTATCTCGCGTGTAGTTTCCCTACGTTTTACTTGAAACTGGCATAAAGTTAAAACTATTACTATTTAAAAAAACAAAGTATATTTAAATGTATGGTCATTTTATATTAAGGAGATAACATTTAATTATTTAATCAATTACTTTTAGACGATCTGGAATTTTCTAATAAGATAATTCCCTACTACCAAAATTAAGTCATTAATACTATGGGATACGGTGCAGTATGTTGTTCATTTTACTTTAAAGCTGTATATATTTTCTAAGCACAGATGTTTACCGAGGTTCAAACGATGACATTGGGTTCGATAATCGCACACTTGTCAGCCTACCAGAACTACAAATATTTAAAAAATATCTCGTACGCACAGTTTTCATTTATAATAAAATTTGATACTTCCAATACGCAGAGAAGCACTATAGGGGCGAGGGGGGTCCTTTGATTTTCTTATTTGGTGATTACGTCAACAGTAATTATTATCTACACATTGTCTATGATTTGCAACGACATGCATTTTCGAGGATTCCTACAAAAAATTATATGTTTATGTATTATTTTTAAGAATTTTGCTTACTTTTGGACAAGAGGAGGGGGGGGGATAAAGTGCAGTAAATCTGCTTACGTAATAGTGGTGTAAGCTTGTGCCCCTCAACTCGGTCATATCTCGCTAATAGTGAATTTTTCTTTCTCTCAGACAATAGGAAACATTTCTTCTCTAAGTCTTTGTTTTTAATTTATGTTATTATTATTAATTACTTAAGATGTCATGTGGAACATGGTGTAATGGTTGCAGCTCCTTACAATGTGTCAATGTGTCCAACGTTGTGTAAAAAAAACATGGCGATTAAAAAGAGTGGCGGAGAGTTTATTGCCAGTTCTTCTCTTCCGTTCTACGCCCTTGATTTGAGAACTGGCAGTAAATGTAAAATTAGAAGCATTAATATTTATTTCTTTAATGACGAATCACAAGTGTACATTGTGTTACCTACGTGAATAAATGATTTTTGAATTTAAACTCAAGACCCAAAATTAAGGACTTGTGAGGCGAAAACGGGTGATCACGTTCAGAAAAACAAAATTAAAGCAAATAAGTAACCTACTTGATCTTATTTTTCTATATTTTTATCACGTTTGGCAATAAGTTATTGATAAAACTCGAGACTTTAAAAGTTTGGAGGATTCTTGTGTTTTGAGATAGTTTTATCGATCATGTGAGTACTGAACACATAAATAAAACTTCAGACACAATAAGTCAAGTCAGGTTCCATGTTTCCAATAGTCACGTTAGTTTGAAGTGGCGTTCTCTTGCTGACCACGACTGCCTTAAAGCACTCGAAAAGCCTATAAAATAAAGCCTTAAAAGATTTTGTGTAAATTGTTTATGTTATTATACGTACATTGTTTGTTTTAAAATACAAATTAAATAATTTCTTTGCTTAGGTAATGTTCTAAAGTGTTATTCAAACAATGTATTTTTTAAGTGATACTTCTTTAGGGTAACATTTTTACGGACGAAACGCCACGAAGATGTGCAGTTTGTCAAAGAAAAGGGAGAGAGCAATTGAGACCGATTAAGAGAGAGTGAGAAGGGCGAGTTACCTTATAGAAATTCTATTATTAAAATTAAAATTTCGTAAAGAGAATTTATGAAATATTAGTATTTTATTATTTATGCAAAATAATTTACTTACTGAAATCTCAAATGACGAATTGTGTTTTTATTATCGAAGAAATAAATTAAAAAATTTGTATATATTTCGACAGGTTTTATATTTAAATGACCATTAAATTAATTAAATTCCTAACATATCTTCCTTTTTTCCGCCCTAAGTCTCGGAAATAAAAGGTTTTAGATTTGTATAAATATGAACAAGACTTAAAAATTACTATGTCAAAGAAGTTTCACTTCTGATATGTGTACTTTGTACGCACGCACTGTTTTTTTCTATTACGGGACTACCCCATAATAGCCCAAAGCCCCACAATTTCACAATCCGCCCATGACTATTGTGTATTCCAAAGTTAACTAAAACTGTAGTGAAGTTAGTCAAAAGTAATGTTTAAAGAACTTTATTTCTCATTACAAAATTATTTTATTTACATGAGAAATTTAATATTATATACGAACGAGATATACGTCGCCATCAGCTAGCCCAATTTTAGTCTAATGGGCTCATTCTGATGTGTATCTTTAATGCCCTTTTGAACTGATTAATCACGCTAATGTAAACGAACCTTAGACGGCAACCGATTAAACAATTGCACACCCTCATACCTAATAGATCTCTTTAAATAATTTGTGCGCGGCTTTGGCAAGATAAGCAAACAAGTACCTACTAATTATTTAAAATTGTGCTATAGAGAATAGATTATTGAAAGAAAAATAATAATAATATTTTATTTTGGTGATATTTGTAATTCCCATCACTAGATAATGTATTAAGATACTATAAGTCTACTACTGACAAGCTACCATAAAAGTATAATAAAAATAGAAACGGTAATTTCAAAATCGTTTATTTATAAATTTTAAAGCGTCTTTTTAATCTAAACTTATTTACATTTCCAATCTACTCGTATTATATGTACATTCGCCAAGTTAGTATTTAAATTACATTGTTTTATAAACTTACTATAATTTGACATACAAAATAAAATTTAGAAATAAATCTCATATCAAACATCTTGGGAGTTACTAAGGTCTACAACGCAGTGAATTCCGATGAAAAGTTATCTCTTATTGATTCCTTAAGATCCCCTGGATTCGCTCCAGGTAAGGACCACGTAGAACTGCCGGTAGCAGTTACTCTTGGTCCCATATTATCGTATGTTGGCCTTAAAAGACACGTTCTACTTCTTTTTGGAAGAGTTGAACCTCCGCCTAACAAATCTGGAAACTTATCTTTATGCCCTTTCACCTGTACCGATATGAAGATGTTTCCATACGGTGCCGGTAAAGAGAATTCCGCAGGGGGAGGGGGGTAGCCTCCTGAAGGTCCTTCTATCGTTATATGTACAGGTTCCATACAATTTTCGCTTGAGACTGACCGCTCGAACATTTCAAACCCGTATGATCCCATATCTGTACTGGTTCGCTCGCAACTCGCTGCTAGTGATGTATCAATGAGTTTCTTCTCTTGGTCTGTGAAGCTTCTACTCGGTGGCACTCTTCGGCGTGTTTTCCAACAAATACACGTACCTATTATCCCAGTTCCAGCCATGGCCAACATAGAACCTGCAGCTATGAAAATGTTGGAATAGTCTGGCGCGCTGCGGGCGGTCGCCACTCTCGCTTTAGGTAAAAATATTGTCAAATACGCGTTAGCCTCTCCCACTATGCTTTTAGCGGTGCACTTCCACTCTCCAGCGAATTCACTTGTTACGTTATTTATAGTTACATTCACCCACTGTGCACTTTTATTTACGAAATCATCTTTATACTCGTTGAAGTGCCTGAAACGGTATCTATAAATCGTTATTTCACTATTTCTGTTGGAGTTATTCGTGATTTCTTCTAGATGAAACGTCCAAGACACCGTCGGCATAGGATCACCTCTGATCAAACAACCAAAGTAGATGTCTGCGCCTAGTTCAGTTCTTATGACGGAGGGACTGGTTATGGCGGTGGGCGGACAAGCCATGTCTTCACTATCCAGGTCTCTCCATGTAATTTGGGATTTACTACGTGGTCCTACACAGACTAATTCTTCATTGCCAACGTTACTATTAAGATACCATTCGTGAAAGTTTCTTAGCCGGCAATCGCAATACCAAGGATTATCCGCAAGAGTGAGTGTCTTCAAAACGGGCAGATTAAACGTATCAGGATGGAGATACGACAAATGGTTTTGGTGCACGTAAATAGTTTCGAGAGCCCGCAGATTCACGAAAGCAGAGGGGTGCACTTTCCTTAGCCGACATCGTGAAAGTTCTAATTTCTTCAAATGTTGTAGAGTGGGGAATTGCTCCGCAACTAATTGACTCAAAGGATTGTCATTTAGGACCAAGAGCCTTAAACGGTCGTTCCCTTTGAAAGTGTCAGGAGAGAGTTGAGTCAGTTGGTTGGATGAAAGGTCTAATTCTATTAAAATACGGAGCTCTCTGAAAGCATTGTGATGCAAGAAATGCAAATGTGTGGCACTCAAGTTTAGCCGCTGCAAGTTTAGTAATTCCGTGGCGACAAAGGCGTCCTCGTACAGTTCTCTCAGAATGTTTCCGTGCAGATCGAGAACTTGGATGTCGGTCGCTAATCGAGGTATTTGAGTTAGGCCGGCGTTTACACAGGACGCGGTCTTTTTGCCGGAAGACCATTTGCAGTGGCATTCTGTTATGTATGCACAGTTCAGCCAGTCGCTTTCTGATACTTGGACAAGCAGAGTTAAAAGAAAGCACGACAGTGCATTAATTCCCATTTCATATCCACTTCCTTTATTATTTACCTGGAACAAAAGATTATATGTGAGTAACAAAGTAACATTGAGCAGTGTTAGCCTATTGGCTTCAGCGTGCGACTCTCATACTTGAGGTCGTTGGTTCGATCCCTGGCTGTGCACCAATGGACTTTCTTTCAATGTGCACATTTAACATTTGCTCGAACGGTGAAGGTAAACATCGTGAGGAAACCGATATGTCTTAGACCGAAAAAGTCGGCGTGTGTCAGGCACTGGAGGCTGATCACCTACTTGCCTGTTAGATTTAAAAATGATCATGAAACAGATTCAGAAATCTGAGGCCAAGACCTAAAGAGGTTGTAGCGCCACTAATTTATTCTTAACAACGTAACATCACTGCTCTTTTAGTAACACACCTCAAATGGTCTTAGAAATTTAGATTTCTAGCGAAATTTGAAATGAATACAAATTTAAGATTTTCTAAAACATCACTTATATTGCGATAATTTGTTCTTGTTCCACATGTATGTATTGCCATTTATCAAAGTTATGTCAAGATCAAGCATACCGATACGAATTAATTAACTTGTAACTTGTCAGGCTTCTGAACTATTGATTTAACAGAAAAATGTATTACATAAAAAGGGGGAAATTTCTATCTACAAGTGGCGTTCTCTTAAAAGTTAATATTGCGTGAATATGTATTATTGTTTTTGCAATAATATAATTTAGGTTAAATAATATAAGGTCAAAGAAATTAAATATTTGACTAACATAACTCAAGAGTATTTACTTTAGATTTACTTTAATTATGACTCTAGTTTGTCAAAAATGTATTTTGACATACTTAAAAATCTTAGCGTAAATGACATCTTTTACATTTTTAAAAACCATAAATGTGGATTTTTTTATAGAATAGGGTGGGAACGTCATCACACCATCACATCACACTGCTCTCGAAGCTTCCAGCCTATGGGCTTCCCGAGAAATTATGCGATTGGATCTCCAGCTTTCTGGCCGATCGGAGCATCAAGGTCGTCATCGACGGAGCATGTTCCGACCTTAAACCTGTGAACGCTGGGGTCCCACAAGGCTGTGTTCTATCCCCGACCCTATTTCTTTTGCATATCAATGATATGTTGCAACTTAGCAACATTCATTGCTATGCGGATGACAGCACTGGGGATACTTTTTACACTGGCCGGGCAGGTATTTCTCGGGCAGTTGTTGATGAGTACCGGAACAAACTTGTGTCTGAAGTCGAAACTCTACTACGTGGAGTCTCAGACTGGGGCAGACAAAACCTAGTCCAATTTAACCCCAAGAAGACACAAGTTTGCGCGTTTTCCGCTAAAAAATCACCCTTTGTCGCTACTCCTCTTTTCGAAAACACTCTTCTTAAAGCCACAGCCAGCATTGGAATACTTGGCGTTGACATATCGAACGACGTTCAGTTTCGCGGTCACTTGGAGGGAAAGGCTAAATTAGCCTCCAAAATGCTTGGTGAGCTCAGCAAGGCGAGGCGGTACTTCACTCCGGGCCACCGCATGCATCTATATAAAGCGCAAATTCGGCCCCACATGGAGTACTGCTCTCACCTCTGGGCGGGGGCTCCCCAGTACCAGCTCCTTCCACTTGACCGTATACAACGCAGAGCGGTTCGAATCGTCGACGACCAATTCCTCTCCGAGCGGCTTGATCCTTTGGCGTTGCGTAGAGATGTGGGGTCACTCTGCATCTTCTACCGCATTTACCATGGAGAGTGTTCAGAGGAGTTGTTCGGATTAATACCTGCAGCTGAGTTTCATCATCGGACGTCGAGACAGAATACGAAATTCCACCCGTATCACCTCGACGTCCGCCGTTCCACAACTGAGCGTTTTTCAAGGCAGTTTTTGCCGCGCACCACCACTATGTGGAATCAGCTGCCCACTGAAGTATTTCCGAACCAATTCGACTTAGGGTCCTTCAAGAAAAGAGTGTACCAATTCTTAAAAGGCCGGCAACGCACTCGCGAGCCCTCTGGCATTGAGAGTGTCCATGGGCGGCGGTGTCACTTAACATCAGGTGAGCCTCCTGCCCGTTTGCCCCCCGTTCTATAAAAAAAAAAAAAAAAAAACCCCATGGAGATATTTGAAATGTATAGATAGATAGTGTTATTTGTTAATTAGTATTTCTGTTTGTCATTCATTGTGGTTTTCCTGTACTTTTTTGTATCTTGTATTACTGTTAATAGTCGCTACAATCAAATAAATTATTTTGTTATTTATAATCCTACAGCTAACATTAATTATATTAAAAAAAACAACTAGCAGACCGGCCAAGCGTTGCTGTGGCTAAGGTTTTAATTATATTACATAGTAGTAAACTATTCAAAGGAAACGGTAGGAGAACACCAGTCATGGGGACCACCATGCTTTTTTGATGGTAATGCCATTAAATTGTAGCTTATGTGAAACGTTGGTACTTTCAACACAGCGCCATCTGTTAGAAGTGTGACTATCAAATAATAAACAAATATTTTGCAATAAAATAATATTTCGGGTATAAATTGAGATGTAAGCTATCCTATCTTTTAAGTTAGATCAAACCGCACACGGTGTGCAAATTTGATTGAAATCGGTTCGGTAGTTTAGGAGTCCATAGCGGACAAACAACGTGACACGTAATTTATATATATTAACCATCGTTATTATTACGATGTAGCTAAAGATCAAAGATGGAATACGTTATATGTAGAGACAAAAAGGTTCAAATAATAAGTAAGGAAATAGTCAATAAAAAATATTAAATAATACCTAATTCGGCTGTGTGATGGTGTGAAAGTGAGGGTGTGTAGGTGAGCAGTGCTCATGATGCAGGTTATTAAATGGTATTCTTAATACAAGGAGTATTAAGAATATATATATTCCGCGATGGCTTGAACAAGTCAAGTTATATATTGGTCGTTGTATGTATAATGTTTATGTGAAAAGGATTGTAACAGAAATGAAGATTATATAACTCCAGATATAATTCAGTTTATCCGAGGCGAGGTTATCAAAGATCTGTTAATATAAAAAATTACAACGGGTTTTGGGCCGCACATAATTTAAATCTTAAGTTAATTCAATAGTAATCTCTTGACGTATAGGGGAAGATTGTTACCCTTCGTACGCGGGGCACATTCATACAGTCGAAATAAAACTTGAACGAAACAAAGTACAGTCTTGTTTTTGTATGTGTGCATGAGTCGAGGTACGAACTATACATAATCGAAGTTTCGCGAAATTCGCACCGATGAGAATGAAGTTACAGGCATGGACGTGTTTTCGCGCTCGGTAAGTAATTTTTGATCAATGTTTTTGTCTCTTGTTACCGTAGATAAAATAAGTTTTCGTGTAGAGTATTCTATCAGTAACTAGCAAAATATACTTAGATACGTCTCCAATACTTAATTTATGACGTTTTCCTATTAATATTAAAATAAGTTATATTTTGTTGTTATTCAGTTAGTGGGGTACTTTCGGACAGCACTAGATGGGGCACATTTGAACGAATTGTACAACTAAATTTGTATGAAAATATTTTGTCGACACGAACTGTAATTTTCATACAAATTAAGTTTTCGACTTGCTACATACAAATAATAATAAGGCATCTTGACTAAACCCTCTGGTAGGTAGGAAAGATTGTGTTAGTGTGCTAATTGCTCTAATATTTCCATTAACTTTGTCCTGTGTTGCTATCATTGCTATCGTCGATGTATTTTTATTACCTATTTTTATTATCTTTATTAAGGTTGATTTTGATGCATGTGAACCAGATGCTTTGAATAATTTACCAATCCATCAAATAGTAGTTCCTTCGAAGTCAGTTTTGACACCTTAAGGGTTTCGACTCTATACGCATGTTGTAAGAAGTAATAAAACAAACAAAATGACGACGGCCAGGAAAACCACGAATTTATACTGCCACACCCGAAAATAAGAAGTGCTAATCCGCACCAAAGATTAAAGAATGTGATTCTAAATTTAAGATACCTAACTAATTAAATTTTGGTTTTCTTAAGAAAAGCTATGTAATTTTTGTTCACTATAATTAAAGTATTTTATTTTTGTTTATTAGAAGTTAAATCTTTATTTTTGTGTTTAATTTCATTGCTAATAAATGAATTTTGATTTATATGTGTCGTTTTAATCGCACGTACGGAACTACCCCACAGCGTACGAAGGTACCCTCAACACTGTACGAAGGTGCCCCGTTGATGGGGTAGATTCGTACGTTTTCCAGATTTAGTTTAAATCATAATTATGGTTGAACCATCAGATGAAATCATTTGTCATTTTCTTATATGAATCTCAGATAGTTAGACTATAAATTTAAGCTTGCAGATGATTGATTCATGGAAAAATAAAATAATAAAAAAATAAAATGTGAAAACCGTACGAAGGGTCCCGACCTTCCCCTATATTGCGTTACGTATATGGATAATTATTTAGATCTATGAGAGTTATGGCAGAGCAGTGGTGGCGTAGTGGATTCAGCGTGCGACTCTCATCTCTGAGGTTGTAGGTTCGATCCCCGGCTGTGCACCAATGGACTTTCTTTCTGCGCATTTAACACTTGCTCGAACGGCGAAGGAAGACATCGTGAGTAAAACAAATTGCCTTAGACACAAAAAGTCAAAAGTGTCAGGCACAGGCTGATCTCCTACTTGCCTATTTGATTGACAAAAGATCATGAAACAGAAACAGAAATCTGAGGCCCAGACCTAAAAAGATTCCGCTGATTATTTTTTATGGGATAGAAAATGTAGTATTTCTCTTGATGGTCATACAAGTCATGGCCAACGTATACAAAAAACACCACTAAATCCTTCGAAGTAAATATTTTCACTGCCGGGAAATTCCAAGTTGGCCGCTTTTCTATAAAGCGAAGTTTTCCCAGCATTAGATTATGCAGAATGTTCCTTTATGCGTTGTTGTGAAGTTATAAAGCTTAATAGACTTGGGGCTGTTTTGATATTATATGCAATTGTACGTATATATTTGCTAAAATAGCAATGCTCAATGATTTGTTTCTGCCTCATAATCAGCTACTACTTATACATATATATATATATATAAATTGTGACACAGTTAAACTTTTGATTGGCTTTTAAATTTTTGTTTAAACATATTTTTATATTTTCTTTAGATTTTACTTTACCCTCTGTAGGTGTTTCTTTTTTATTGTTCCACATTAGGGTTGCCTGGAAGAAATCGCTTGTTAGCTATAAGGCCGCCCGTTGCCTAATAACTTATGTAACCTGCTTTTATTTTTTTATATGTATGTTTTTTGTATAAGGTAATAAACTGTAAATAAATAAATAAATAATGCTCTCGAGTAACTCATAGGTCGAGTTTATCTATTTATTTTATTTGTTTATGAGTTAACGTAAAAAGTACTAAATATTTGGGAATTACCACTGTCGACATGGACAATCGAACAATACAAGAGGAGGCTTCAGCAACACGTCAACTACCTTCGGACCTCTTGGAAACGACGGACTGCGTGTTTAGCTGAGAAGGACGAAACTTGCCGCTGTTGCGACTTACGGAGAGAAAATAAATCACTGGAAAGCATTATCTGATTGCCTCTAATATCATATAATCAAAGTCATAAAATCAGATAAAAGCTAAGAGGCTAAATGCAGGTGAAAAAAAAGTACTAAACATTTAACAAAAATAACTCAGTCGCGCCTCTTTGCTGTTGGCCTCAGATTTATCTATGTGTTTACTGTTTAATGATTATATTATGTATAAAAGTTCTTCAAAGCAATTAATTTATAATTCCTTTAAAATCCATAGCGTTCTAACTGAATTTCTTCCTGTAAAAATTCAAATGACAAGCTCAATCTTACAAATTAAATATAACGTTTTAACAGATAATTAACAATCTAAAGAACCTAATCTAAGAATTATGATTATTTATTTACAAATATATTATTCTACGAGCCAAGGCTGTACAGTTTGATCACTTATAAGCATGACGATTTTCTAAATCGTCGGAGTTTCAGCCCGAGAGCATAGCCAGACGTAGGCACTCTCTTTGACTGTTAAATTGCATTCATTCGTTACATAGCAATTAACATTCCATTATTTCGCTCATATTCTTTTATTATACGCGAGTGGTTAATACAGAGTAAGACAAAAATCTTGTATTATTTAAAACACCCGATGACCCAGGAACCGTACAATTATATTATTTTACATATGTCAATTACCCAGCCGTGGAAATGGAAGGCCGCAAACAAATATAAAATATTCAAAGATGGTCATAGTCTAGAATCGCACATGCTAATGAGGTTAGTCAGGCACGAAGGCTGGAAAGATATATAAGGTCAAAACCCGAGCGTTGTAGCACATTTTTTATTTAATAACTAACGTAAAATCTCTTCACCAGCCAAGTATTACTAGACAGCAAGTGCTTCTAATTATCCACGGACAACGTACCGCTATTTTACGAGAGATACCTGTCCACAACTTATGAAATTAGCTCAATAAGGCTGTTTAACAACGAACGTTTTCTGTACTTGCGAAAGGGCCACAGCAAAAATAATCATCGACATAAAAATATGCTTACTTATTTTTTATAGTATAGCCTACAGGACGTCCATAGGGCAGTCATCACAACCCATGGAGATTCATTTTAGTCGGTGCATTACCGGCCTTTGAGATAGGAGTATACTCTTTTTAAACAATTGGAGGTCGTTTCTCCCAGGGAAGATCCCGGGAGTCAATTCCATTGACATGAATATGTTATTCTTTTAATGTTTTTGATAAATTTATAATGTGAATACAAAAGGAATGACAAAGGTGATTGATGGAAAAGAGGATAAGACTTGCGGATTAATTATATAAGATCAGCCATTTAGAGTCTTCTTTGTAAAGGCTCTCTCTCGAGGCTTGATCTCACAAGTGAAGGAACTTGCTGTTGGCCTGAAGGGCCTTGAGAGCTCAGCTTTGGCTGCTATCCCGCGGTAATTGCTGCACCATTCCTCGCAAGTTGAGTGTTTATACCCATTCGGTGCTGAGCCTCCTTCGGGTGGTGTATCGTTTCGTGCCCTGCAAAGGGCAGTACGGGGGCGGGCTATTACAGACCTTGAGGGGGGCTACAGCGCGTGAGAAGATAAGGGCTCTACTCGCAGCTCGGGTCAATACCTGTATTTATACCAACCCGAATAAACTACGTAACATTTCGTGTACCACGACCGAACTCGAACGGCAGTTGTAGGAACTGATTGTCTTTAAGTTTTAAAGGTTTAAAATGCTAATTAATTACTTTTAATAATAATAATGGCTATGGAATTACTATTACTATCAACCAATAAATGTTGGCTAATTTATAGATCAAGTTTATCAATCTAATCAAGATTAGCAAATTAAATAAAAGACAAGTATTCGTTGTTTCAAACTATTGGACTATGACGTGGTTAATTTATAATCTATGATGACACTGACAGGTGTCAATGACGTCATGGCTCTTACGTATAATTAGACTTGGTTAAAAAGTGTATTTATGATATTTTTACGAGTATTTATTTCATACAATGTTCATAAAATTATGGTCAACTCACTATATTATTAAATAATGGCCCTAGTTATATTTATTTGGCATTTTGTTTTTCAAAAACCGCTCGTGTCTCACCGCCCTGTTATGTCGACGGCTTATGAAATTAGTTTGTGTTGCTAAGCACTGGTGTTGCGTTGAAACTAGATAGCTTTTAAGTCTTGTCTGCGATATTTTATATATAGTCTCCACCTGCTTCATGTTACAAAAGTACATAATAGTTTTACGCCGATCAAAGGCTTAGCAGAAACAATTTCTAATTGAGAAACACAATTCATACACACGAATTCTTTTCAAACTTGCCTTTAGTTTGCGCGAGGGCACATGAAATAAAAACGTTTTATAATAATTAATAAAAAGAAAGTTTAAAAGCTTGGTCCCTGTGGCAATGTACCTTTAACGCTGGCAGAATTTACTCGCTGAATTGCGATTTAAATTTTTTATTTACTTTCAATTTCTTTTAAATAAACGATTTATTATTATGTTTGGTAACTATTTACTTTAGCTCAGGATTGAATGAACCAATCCTGGTACACTGTTGCACACGGGCCTAAGCCCAGTGTTGTAGACATTTGCGGTTTATTCTTATATATTAAGTATATATATATATATATATATTTTTAGAACTGCTTTTACTATAACTGCTTTTTGAAGGACTCGGGAGGTGTAACAATTTGATACATTCGTGTAACTATTTATTATTAATTAATCAAAACACTCCTAGAAATTTGTGGACGAATTCGAATAAGAAATTGGAAGCCTTAAAATTCTAACAATTTATAATACATACAAGAGAAACCTAACCTACAATTTTTTAAGTTGGTTAAACAATTCAATTCGAACCAAGTTTTTAGATTTTCGCAATCAAACATACAAAATTTCATCTATATATTTTTGGGAGCTGTAATGTCCTGCTTCTTGGACTGATTTACGGCTCACCAACACCACAACACTTGTACAAACATTCTACACACAACCGCTCCGTTCGGATGTCGGATTACGACTGCCAGTCTGACAAGTGACGTAGGCGCATGAGACAACCAAGTAACACTTTATTTAGTCAATACACTACATCCCTTTTTTGTTTTATTTGTTTTTATTGATTATATCTCTCTGATTACTCATTAATGTAACTTGGATGTAATGTGATGGATTTTACATGAATCAAACATAATTAATGAAATTAAAGTTTTATGCAGCTACACTAGGGTTAAGTTCCGACATTGATTTCCTCGTCGTTAACTTCATTTCTTTTCAGACATTCCATTCCCCTTGAACTCTTTTCAAATGTACAACGTCCCTTCTTCGAGTTTGACCGATTTCATCGTTTCTTACCGTGATATCTCCTCCTTTCGTGATTTCCACCGTGTGTGTTTCTGGATTTATTTATTTTATTTTTATTTATTTCCTTTATTCATATTTTTATATACACTATGTCTCCTGGTATTAAATCACACTATCCAGCCTTCCGTTTATCGTATCCGATTTCTTTTCCTATTTGTTTTTTTTTTCTTTTTCTATCCTTAACCTTAGTGTCTAGTGCTGTCCTCTCAATTGTATCGTTTACCATAGGTAATTTATCTCTAAACTTCCTTTTGAAAAAAGTTCTGATGAGGTTCTTCCAGTAACAGAATGTGTTGTATGTACATGGTTAAATATTTCAGTAAACTTTCCTTCCAGTCTTTATTTTCAGCTATACTTATTTTAAGACGTTTAAGTATGACACAGTTTTGTCTTTCGACCTCTCCGCTTTGTCGCAGCCAATATGGTACTGTATTGAAAAGAAAAATGTTTATTTCTGTTAGAAATGATTTAAACTCTTCGCTGAGTAACTGTCTTCTATTATCTGCAGTTATTGATTTACTAATCGACTGAATATTCCTTTAAGTTTGGCTACAATTTCAGTAGAGGTAATTTTGCGACAAATCTTCACTTCTTTATAATATGTGGTCACCACTTGTAATGAATTGCGATATCAATCCAAAGCACTTCTGGAAACTCACGCCGTTTTATAGGGTTTTGTGGACATGGTGCAGATACTAGAGTACATCCTTTACAGGCTTTAACAATTTTATCAGCCTCTGTCGCATCTAGGCCACCAGACTTTCATACGAAGTCTCGCCTTCATTGACACGATACCGGGATGTCCCTCGTGAGCTGCATCCAAAACTCTTATACGGAGTGGCGAGGGAACCACAATTCTCATTCCTCTCAATAATATACCCTCATGAAAACAAAGTTCATTTTGTAAGATTTTATACAACTTCATATCGTCGTTCCATATGTTCCGATATAAACCCTCTTTCACGATTAATATTTTCCTATCGTCCATTGTGCATGACAAATGTGATTGTCTTCCAATTTTATCAGGGATTTCTCCGCATTTTTGCTTATTTGTTGTCTCGACAATGAGTCGGCGATATTGGTTTTCCCTGGTTGGTAAACTATTTTATAGTCGTACGATTGTAAGCGCATAACCCATCTCTCTATCCAGGCTGCACATGGTTTAGATTTAGGACCAAATATTACCTCCAACGGCTTGTGATCTCTTATAAGTTCAATTTTTTTACTATAAAGGAATATGTGGAAATGTTCCACCGCCCACACGAGAATTAACGCTTCTTTTTCTGTCTGGCAATAGCGGCGTTCACAGTCAGTCAGAGTTTTGTGGCCATATGCAATAATCCTGGGCTCACCTTTGGAATTAGTTTGAACTAAAACTCCACCTAAATCCACAGGACTAGCATCTGCTATGACAATCGTACGATCGCTAACATTATAATACCCTAAGCTAGGAATATTTGTCATGATTTCCTTCAACGACTTAAAATACCCCTTTTGTTCTGGTCCCCAGTTTTCGGTTACACGATATGAGAAACATGAGTCTCTTGTATCTTAATAAGCCTTTACTGGTTATAAAGGTGGTTGTTTCTTGAAGCAGGCTCTATGTATTCAAGTTGGTAAATGCATCTTTAATATCCAATATTGTAATTGTATTCTGCACCGGCACTACAGGGGACACCCATTTAGAAGAACCCACTAGCGGCTCTATAATATCCCTATGTTTAAGTTCTTCTTCCTGTCGAAACGACCTTTTTTTTTTTTTTTTTTGATCATGTCTATATTATTATAATATTTCCACTTTCCGCTTCAACGTCTGTTTCGTTCGGCAGTATCATCTACCGAATCCATGTACAAAATTCTTTAATTTATCAAAGTCCCTTTTAGATTTACTATCCATCCTGTTTACTTCTTGATTCTCATTTGATTTCAGTGGGTTTTTAAAGTCGTCTAATTGTTTATTAACAACTTCAAGAGTATTTGCTTCGGTGATTACTTGCTCTAATGTAATTTCATCCCCAATCTGTGATATCGTTTTTCTCTGTCCGGGTAGAAAACATTTTTTCGTTATTTGGTCGATAATGTTTTCGTCTCTGTCGGCAAACTGACATTTATCAGCTTGTTTTCCCAGTCTCACCAAAAATTTAAATTTTTTCGTCAGGTTCTTGTTTAAGGAGCCTGAATATATGTCTCTCGTATACTTTGTTCTGTATTGGTGCAAACTAGGCATCAAGTTTAGATATTGCTACTTCAAACACGTCTTTGCCTTCAGTTGGTTCGACGGAGCTAACTCCAGGAATGTTGTAAAACACTTCCTGTAAGTCTAGCCCGCCGAAATGTAGAAGAGAGACCCTTTTCTTTACGTCTTCGTCAATGTTAGACGCTTCGAGGTAAATGAATAGTGCTCGTTTCCATCGCTCCCATCGTGCACCCATTGAGGTAGATTTACCGTTACAGTCGAACTTTTCCAGTAAAGGAGTGACATCTTTGGAGCGACCAGGAATTTATCAATTTAATGATTCAGATATCTATGTATCTGCAGTTAGATTTGATCTCAGATGCTTCCATCTCGTATCAATTTAATGATCGGATTATATTTTTATCCGCATAAAGCTACTTAAGCCGTCCATACCAACAAACATATAAATTTAATTATCAGATTTTGAATCTGCTAAGTTTGTAGATTTTATCTTAGATGATCTTGTATGAATTTAATGATCGGATTATATTTTTATCCGCATAAATCTACTTAAGCTGTTCATAACCAACAAACGTATAAAATGAATTATCAGATTTTTAATCTGTTAAGTTAGTACCCACTAACATACAATAATAATTTTATTGTAAAGCTTTTATTTTATTTATTGGTATCAATTTAATGATCAGAATTTTAATCTGCTTTTATTTTTATTTACTGATATCAATTTAATGATCAGACTTTTAATCTGCTTTTGTTTTTATTTACTGGTATTAATTTAATGATCAGACCTTTAATCTGCTTTTGTTTTTATTTACTGGTATCAATTTAATGATCAGACTTTTAATCTGCTTATATTTTTATTTACTGGTATCAATTTAATGATCAGACTTTTAGTCTGCTTTTATTTTTATTTACTGGCATCAATTTAATGATCAGACTTTTAGTCTGCTTTTATTTTTATTTCCTGGTATCAATTTAATGATCAGACTTTTAGTCTGCTTTTATTTCTATTTACTGGCATCAATTTAATGATCAGACTTTTAGTCTGCTTTTATTTCTATTTACTGGCATCAATTTAATGATCAGACTTTTAGTCTGCTTTTATTTTTATTTACTGGCATCAATTTAATGATCAGACTTTTAGTCTGCTTTTATTTTTATTTACAGATATCAATTTAATGATCAGACTTTTAGTCTGCTTTTATTTTTATTTACAGATATCAATTTAATGATCAGACTTTTAGTCTGCTTTTATTTTTATTTACAGGTATCAATTTAATGATCAGACTTTTAGTCTGCTTTTATTTTTACTTACAGATATCAATTTAATGATCAGACTTTTAGTCTGCTTTTTATTTTATTTACAGATATCAATTTAATGATCAGACTTTTAGTCTGCTTTTATTTTTTATTTACAGGTATCAATTTAATGATCAGACTTTTAGTCTGCTTTTATTTTTATTTACAGATATCAATTTAATGATCAGACTTTTAGTCTGCTTTTATTTTTACTTACAGATATCAATTTAATGATCAGACTTTTAGTCTGCTTTTATTTTTATTTACAGGTATCAATTTAATGATCAGTTGGGTTCCAACTGCTTTGAGTAGATACTTCCTTTTGTTTTACAGTATTAATCACAAGAACATAGTTTTAATTAATTTATTGAACCAGATCCAATTAAGGGTCTTTGTTAAATCTGCGTTAGTTAGGTAGACAGGTACCTACCGATTTAACGGTCAACGGTTGTAAATAAACCTTGCTATTATTTTTATTATTATTATTATTTTTTTAGACAAATAGAAACACCACTAAACACAAGCATTGTGTGTGACAATCTTAGTATATATAAATTACTGGTCACATTGTTTGTCCGCTATGGACTCCTAAACTACCGAACCGATATCAATCAAATTTGCACACCGTGTGCAGTTTGATCTTACTTAAAAGATAGGGTACATCTCAATTTATACCCGCAATATTATTTTATTGCAAAATATTTGTTTCTTATTTAATAGTCACCATTCTAACAGATGGCGCTGTGTTAAAAGTACCAACGTTTCATATAATTCTATCAACGTTTCTACAATTTAATGGCATAAGCACCATAAAGCATGGTGGTCCCCATGATTGGTGTTCTCGTACCGTTTCCCTTGAATAGTTTACTACTTTGTAATATAACAAAAACCTTAGCCACAGCAACGCTTGGCCGGTCTACTAGTACAATATATTTCTATCACTATGTAGGTAGGTGCTACAAAACAATCGTACATTCAATGTAGGTGCCCGTAGCTTAGATTAGATGAACCTATAGGTAATTATTTGTTTATATCCTTAGCTCAGTAATTGCAGAGGTTTGTTGCTTACTGTTTAAATGTAGGCACGACAATATTAAATATTGTAATACAAATTCATATTTCCCGTCAACAATAAAATTATCTACATTCGTTCAGAAGTCAAGAAGCAACTGTTTCTGCTATCAATAGCTAATGATTAAAACAACCGGGTCATAGTAAATTATAGGCAAAGGACTCTGGGAATGACGTCACTTGTTTACTGCACCGTATCTTTCCCTTTTGTTTTTGTTTTACTAATGTGTACTCACTTTTTTCCTCGTCGCCACATGTAATGTCCTGCTTCTTGGACTGATTTACGGCTCACCAACACCACAACACTTGTACAAACATTCTACACACAACCGCTCCGTTCGGATGTCGGATTACGACTGCCAGTCTGACAAGTGACGTAGGCGCATGAGACAACCAAGTAACACTTTATTTAGTCAATACACTACAGGAGCCCATAGCTATAGCTTACGCTCTTCCGAAAACTATATCCTTGAAATCTTATCTATGGAATTCATTTCCTGTTTATTCGCGTAGCTCCTTCTCTACCATCCTTTAAATCTCCACTGTACAAATATTAATTAAACTAATGTGAAACTCATCTATAATTATTGTTATTCATGTGCAATTTTTCTTTTTCATGTGTCCGTTTATAGTTTAGTTTTTTGTTCCTGTTTTAGTTTTGTATACAGAACTATATGTCTTATGTATTTGTGCACTTCTTGCTTACCTTATCAAAAAAATTTCTCAAAGTGGTTGCCTGGAAGAGATTGCTCGAAAGCGATAAGGCCGCCAGTTACCCTCTTTTTCATTTAATTATATTAATTGTATTATATTTCTGTATGCAACGAAGTTGTTATGAATAAATATGTATAGGTAATTCTCGTGGTACAGTGTTAGCATTCAAACTTCAAAGGCTATGTGAAGGAAGCGAGGTGATGCTCTTCCTCCGACCTAAAAGATCCTCGATCAGTCTAATCACTGACCTGCCCCAATGGCTATAGTCGAGAAGTTGTTATCCTTAACAGTAAATAATTTAACTACATTTATGACGTCATCTTAGAGTTTATCGCTGTTAGCCGCTAAACCTAATATTAGGGCTGATGATTTTCATATAAAATAAATTTAATAAAAATGTGTTTATTCATAATAACAATGCATTACAATATGTAAGATTTGGGAACCCTTTACCTGTGTCAGGTTCCCAGCTGTTCCATAACAAACTTAATAGAATAATGATGTGGAATAAATAAATAAATAATAGATAATTCCATAACAAAGTTAACATTTTTTTTTTAAATTACAATTTGTTAAAACTGTTTACAACAACTTCTTCTCCCAATGTTTTTAAACAAAAAGCATTACTCGACACGTAACTTACGGCATTACATTAGTGAGTGTGTGGGTGCTAGTGAGTGGGTTTTGGACGTTTTTATCATATCGTTAAAAAATCAGGTCCGCTAGTATTAGTAAAGATTTTTGCTTTGATTTATAAAAACTAAACACGTTTAGAAACAGTTTAACAATAAATTCCATATGCACAAGCGTTGCATTCTTAATGACTCTGTTGGCTACACACCAAACAGTTTTAGATAATTTACGCAACAAAACATTATTTACTATTCCATGTATTTGTCTATACTAACATTATAAAGATGTAAATTTTTTTTAATGTAATAGGAGGCTCATCTGATGTTAAGTGATACCGAATACCGTGGTGCGCGGCAAAAATTGTCTTTAGAAACGCTCAGTTGTGAAACGACGGACATCGAGGTGACGACGTTTATGTCAATCTTTACGTTGGTAGTAGTCTGTGCATCCATGTCAGAACTTAAGCACTTGAATATCATTGTATCAAACCGAATCCGGATTGTTTTATTATATGATATGGGGGCACAGGACGCCCAAAAAGGGCAATCATCCCAGCCCATGTATACCCATTTCAGTGAGAGTGTTTCCTGGCCTTTCATGGTATACTAAACGTAACGGAACCTAAAGTATTTTAAACAGTTGAAGGCCGTATCTCCTAGGATAGACTCCTACAAGGAGTCGATTCCACAATTCGCTAATTCGCAAAAAAAAATAAAGCAGACCGAGGAAGTCTGAGCCATCGAGATGTGTTACTAAGTAGAAATGTGGAGAAATTAGCTGTGCCAAAATTCAATCTGAAACTGTTTAGGAAAAACACGTTTTGTATGGCAATCAAGGTTAACAATAATTTACCAAAAGAATTAAAAGATCTTCCGACTAAAGTTTTGAAAAATCGACTTGGTGTATTTTTGGAATAAAAATATTATTCAATAAATGATTATTTGCGTGAGACACTGTAGTTGATATAAATTTAATAACGTATGATATGATATGTACAATACAAATAATATAAGAATTGACTAATAATGTAAAATTCCTTTAAAGACAAATTTGCGCGCCATTGTCTGTGACAGAATATGCCAACTTACGATTGTACTACCTTACATATTTGTGTACCATATTCTTGCAATAAATAATTTATAATTATTAAATCCTAAAAAAGCCAGAAAAGCCTCTAGAAATACATATATAAGAATATGATTAAAGTGATGGCCGGCCGCTTGTTGCGTAAAAAGGCCGAATTTAAAAATAGCGAAGCATTAATAACTCGGCAATGGTAATTAAACTTTCAACTAGGTACGTAAACAATGCACTACCATCTTTTAAGCTCATAAACAAAATTAATTGCTCTAGTTAGTACGAAAATAAATAGTTATTTACGTGCTTACTTGTTGGGCGTTTAAAAGGCTTCTTTGAGTTTATACGAGAGAAATTCTTGTGAAAATTCACACATCTCTCATTTAGGTTTTGTTATTTTAAAAGAATTTTATGGAGTATGCATACAAAATGCATTTAGTTTCGAGATAAGTCGTGTTTGTTCAATTTTAAAAGTTTAATATTTACCATAATGGACTTGAATAAAGAAAAGGGAAAAGTTTATTACACATAATAAAAAAGGATGTTTAGATACTTACTTAGTACTTGTAATAAATTCTACATAACGCTTACAGTTTTATAATTAAACTACGGTTGCACAAGAAGAATACTTTCCGTTTCAGCAATAAGACAGGTTGAGAGGATGTTGCTTACAGAGTGTATAAAGATTTGAGGACAAATTTTATTATTATTAATTACTTAAGATGTCATGTGGAACATGGTGTAATGGTTGCAGCTCCTTACAAACATTGTGTAAAACAAAAAAAATGGCGATTAAAAAGAGTGGCGGAGAGTTTATTGCCAGTTCTTCTCTTCCGTTCTACGCCCTTGAGAACTGGCAGTAAATGTAAAATTAGATGCATTTAATGTGTATTTCTTTTATGACGTTCATAAGTGTATATTGTGTTACCGATATGAATAAATGATTTTGAATTTTTGAGTGAATTCTTATTAACTGGTTAAAAGTGAAAGGGCGTCAAAAGGAAAAAAGCGTTGGGCGAAGAAAGTGCGTTTTTTGGGTAGCTTATATGTAGGTTTGCGTGTATGTTGTGGTGTGGTCGGTATTTGCTTATAAAAATAGTTATGTTAAGGCATATTAAGTATTTGTGTAACCGTTAGAAGTTTAGAAAAGGTAGGATAAACAGTTGAACTATTCAGTAAACAGTAATTGCAAAGAGTATACATTAAAAATAGGACGACTCAGAGACAACAAATATAAAGTACGACTGTGGCATAATTATAATATAAATTACAAGAAAAAGTATTTTCCAAAGGAAGCTTTACAAGGATAAATTAAAATAGCAAGGCTTGGCTAGTTTTCTCGTGGGGTCAACGAACCAGATGATCCGAGCTCTGCGCTCACGTGCGACTCTTGGCGCGACGCCAGCCGCACTGCAACATTTCGATGTTGCTTCACACTTAATCACTGTCGGAGGGTAGTTTACCTTTTTTAAACGATTTAACCGTGCAAAATTTGTATTTTTCACTTTTTTTTATTTGATTTTTGTGTTCTTATACATTTATTATAATTTGTATCTTAGGTTAATATTCTCGCATTTATATTGATTTTTGTGTTTGATGTTTTATAGAATTAAATGACAGGTTTTACAGGTAGAAACAAGGAACGTATCTAAAATTCAATTAGGATTCATACATATATTTACTATATATGTATGTAAATATATGTATGAATAAGCCGGTGAAATATGTTTGTTATGTAAGTCTATTAACGTTGACAGAAATATTTAAATCAATTTATATTTCACAATTGCGAAAATTTATGGATTTTTTTAAAACTGTGTATATAAATATATAATCATTTATTTAGAATATACAGACAATTCTAGAAAAGCTTAAAAACATTATTCACTGAAAAAGTAAATTAGATTCAGGAGTCAAAAGCTACCAATCCCTGCTTTTTTGGCACAAAGCCCAAAGATTAACCTCAAAATCTGGAAGACGTGGAAGTTTGTAGTTCAAGATTTATATCACACAGACGCCAGGTAACTTTTGTTGTACGCCAAAAATTAAATTTCATATCGATGTTCCTACATTATGTAAACACAGATTTGAAACAAAACATCAGATAAATCAGTGGCGCTACAACCTCTTAAGTCTTGGCCTCAGATTTGTGAATCTGTTTCATTATCATTTTTTAAATCTAATAGGAAAGTAGATGATCAGCCTCCAGTGCCTGACACACGCCGACTTTTTGGGCCCAAGACATTTCGGTTTCCTTACGATGTTTTCCTTCACCGTTCGAGCGAATATTAAATACGCACATAGAAAGAAAGCCCATTGGTGCACAGCCGGAGATCTAACCTACGACCTCAGGTATGAGAGTCGCACGCTGAAGCCACTAGGCCAGCAATGCAAATACATACAACCCTAATTTCATCCCTCTACGATCAACCCCTTTTTTATTATAGTAGATATTTATTTTTCATGAACTAAAAAAATGTTTCCTAAAAAGAATATACATGGCAAAACGGCTCATTGGTCATTCTGGTTAGTACCCCTGACTGCGGATCCATGGGTCCCGGGTTCGATCCCCGGCTGAGACAAACATCGATGTGATGAGCATTTGGTATTGTGCTTAGGTCTTGGGTGTTTAAATATGTATTTATATGTCTATCGATCTATAATAACATGTATGTATATCCGTTGCCTAGTACCCATAACCCAAGCTTCTCCAGCTTAGCATGGGACTAGGTCAATTGGTGTGAATTATTGTCCAATCATAAAAAAAAAAAACAATGTCAGCTAGTAATTCATAAATGTTGCTTCCTGTCGTGTGATATCTTTTTCGAACTATTCATCTACTTCGTTAAGTAGTTATAATACATATTATATTGAAATTAATCACTTAATGCTATTAAATTAACAATAGACATAGAAACGTTAAAATTCGGAATAAAGGCTGTATTAACTAGAATTAATATTGGGTAACTTGGCTGATATCAATATTAGTTTAATACTGTCATTAGTAATTAGTACTGTCAAATGTCAATATTAATTTTAAGCATAAGCTTTAAAATTTGTAATTTAAAACATTTGTTAAATTTATTTAAATCAATTACTGAATACAAGCCTGTTTCGGATTGTCTAGACATTTATCTATACTAATATTATAAAGAGGAAAGGTTTGATTTTTTGTTTGTTTGAAATGAATAGGCTCCGAAACTACTGGACCGATTTCAAAAATTATTTCACCGTTGGCAAGCCACACTTTTCCCGAGTGACAAAGGCTATGTTTCATTTTCAAAAAAATTAGGTTTGCTTACTAAAACTTGAATAATCAAAAAGGTGTAAAAAAATAAACAAAAAACTTTCTTCAATCATGTGCGCTGCGAAAACTATTAATGATAGAACAAAATGATGTATCACAATTTTTCAGGACACATCACTATCTATAAAAAATGTCACGACAGCATGTCTCTATCTTTTATAGTTACGTCACAATAAGCGTCCTTTTATTAATTTTTTTTAATTAAAATACCACCGCTAGAAAAGGCTCTTTATTCGTACCTAGGTATTGATCCTTATCAAAATAATTACCAACGTTTCACATAAGCTACAATTTAATGGCATAACCACCAAAAAAGCATGGTGGATTGATGTTCTCCTGCCGTTTCTCTTGAATAGTTATTACTATGTAATATAACAAAAATCTTAGCCACAGCAACGCTTGGCCGAGTCTACTAGTTTTTAAAATATTTTGGTAGGTAATAAATTTAGCTTATATTAACTCAGGGATAATATAGCATTCTAATGGCGATAAATTACTAAATTAGAACCAGTAGCTTTTGAGCTTATAGCTTATAAACATATAAAGACTCTTTATAGTATTAGTATGGATGAATTGATTGATTTGATATCTCCTACGTATAAACGATTAACTTAGACTTGACCGACTGGCTTATATAAAATTTATAATGTAGAAACAGTCATCTATCGAGTTTTTCATGAAAACATGTATAAATATACAATTAGTTAACATAATCATGAACTTCAAATATCTTATAAATCATATCAGAAAAAAATAATATAAATAAGTTAATACATACATTTCTAGAGAGATTCCAACATTCATTACGCTCTCCTGAAAACCTATATTTTTGACACGTCGCTTTGTACGTAGGGACTGTCGATTTATTGCATTTAATTGACTTGAGATAATGAAAGGGAATACTACATTAATTAGTAAAGTGCTGGCCTAGTTAGGCAACACATCAACCCTGTCAAGCGTTCGGTTTGTCTTTATGTTATGAATACATGCAACAAGCCAAACATTTAAACTCTTTAAAGGATATACTTTATTAATCATATTATTAATATAACTCGCCGTTTCAACAAGCAATCGTGATTGAAATATTGCCATATACAATTAAAATTTGATATCAGAGTCTATTTAAAAAAATGTGATGTAAATAATTATTAACGTTTTCATTCATTTAAAAATGTGTATCAAAAATAAAATCCATCTGACAGAAGGAATATCACATACTTGTCTAAAGGAGATACGACAGCGTGTAAATATATGGAGCAGTGTTGGCCTAGTGGCTTCAGCGTGCGACTCTCATCCCTGGGGGTCGTAGGTTCGAGCCCCGGCTGTGCGCCAATGGACTTTCTATGTGCGCATTTAACATTCGCTCGAACGGTGAAAGAAAACATTGTGAGGAAACCGACATGTCTTAGACCCAAAAAGTCGACGGCGTGTGTCAGGCACTGGAGGCTGATCCACCTACTTGCCTATTAGATTCAGAAATCTGAGGCCCAGACCTAAAGACGTTGTAGCGCCACTGATTTTTTTTATATGTTAAATATAATATATGTTTTAAAATATGACCAGAAAAAAGTGGGTCAATATTACACAGATTCAAAGTTTGTAATCTATGAAGGTAATATTATAAATGCAGAATTTGTTCATTTGGTTGATCTAACTATTGCTTTGAATTGGGAAATTATATTCGGAGTTAATATTCCATTTATTGACCACAAAACCACAGAGTAATGCTTGAACACTATTTCTTTATCACAATTATTTCCAACACACAAATACACATTATTTACAATAAAAAAAAGGTGCGTGTACTTATGTAGATACGCGCGTAAGAAGTAATACTTCTTTGGCTTCCTTTATTTTTTTAAATATTAAATTATTAATAATAATATTTAATATTTAGTATATTATTCAATTATTAATTAATATTAATAATAATAATAATTAATGTTTATTATTTTATTATATTATTCATTTAATTTAATAACTAGGTATGTTTCATAACCTTTTAACTAAGTAACAATAGGTCTTTGAGAAAAAGCATTGCTAAATTTCTTTGAAAAAATAATTAAAACTCCTTTATTTGTTTAATAGGTACTACAAAGGTCATTATGGTCATTCAAAGTTCTTGGCATAGCTGCTAACTTCACGCATATTCTATTTCTTTTTACTTGTAGATTGTCTTATTTCCATCTCGCTCGCGCATGCTCGGCGCCCGGTTGGTTTAAAAGAATTCGTTACTGGGCAACTTCATACCTACTGATAATTTTGTGTCACGGTGCGCGCGCATCGTAAAATTTCACTCTCATCAATTTTTCATAACGCGCCTAAAGAAGTATAACTTCAGTAATTAAAAATTGATAAAACTAAAAAGTTTGGTCCCTCTGTCAGAGTACCTTTAACGGCTGCATTTCCTCGCTGTATTGCTGTACTTATTTATTGAGAGAGGAAAGCACCAGCTCTGGAGTCACCGGTTCTATCTGCCAGGCGCTAACTTAAATCTTTAATTAACGCCTGTGTACTAGTACCCCCTTCTATTTATCCATTTTTACACGATTTATATTAGCTTCACCTGTATGTATGTATGTATGTAACCGACTCCTTTGGGTTCGATTTTCACCCACTTTTAACGGACAGATTTAATTCAAACTTTGCGCACCTGTCAAAGATCGATGACAATGTAATAATCCGAAAAAAAAAAAAAAAAAATTTAACTAAAAAATAAATAATAGTTTAAAAAAACTAAAAAACGGGCTTTTAAAGCACATTAAACTAAAAAGTGAAAAATATTTCCTAATTTAGGCTGAAAATGGTAATGAACAAAAAATACTGGTATTATTGTGAAAAAGCGTGGGGCGCTCTGTGCCATTCTATAGAGCAACTATTATTTATTAGTTTTTATTATTACTACGTAGGTTTTGAATATTGTAAATTCTTAAAACTTATATAATTTGAATAGAAAATTACGTTGCCAATATTATATTATGTAAAAGTCATGTTTCAACTATAAGTGGACAGAGATCGAAATTCTTTCCTCTTTGTAATTCAATACTGATCGGATAATACAAAGCTTTGAAAAATCCTTAGTTACGCAGAAATACCTAGAGAGTCTTCCAATAGAATTCTAGATCGCGACTAAGCCGGTTTAGTGCCTAGGTCTATCCGAAAAGTAAATAAAGGCGATTTACACAAATTCAATTTACTAAACCGCTATAACACGCAAAATTAGATGATTTCAAAAATGAAGAGAGAATTTCGGTGGCGATTGTTGTATGTTTAAATAAAACTCTTTGTTTGACGCTGGGTAGCAACTGACTTTGATGATTTAAAATATGAGCTTATAACTAACACAACATTAGGGGTAGAGGGGTTGAAAGCTAACAAAAACAAACTTAGCTTATCAAAGGGTTCATAAATCTAAATGATACTTATGTTATTGGACATTATAGGAAACAAGAATGTTAAAATACAATTTATAAGTGTGGTAAAAACTAAAGGGCTCATATTGGCTTCAGGTGTGCGATGATTGCTAACTGGTTTGCGCTTATAATTATTAACTAAAATATATATGTATCTAAACTAAAATAAGGTTACATAACTCTCGAAATAATATTTTTGAAGTTATACTTCTTTAGGCGCGTTATGAAAAATTGATGAGAGTGAAATTTTACGATTGCGCGCGCACCGTGACACAAAGTTGTCAGTGTGATTATAGCGTGCGCGAGCGAGATGGGAATAAGACAATCTACAAGTAAAAAGAAATAGAATATGCGTGAAGTTAGCAGCTATGCCAAGAATTTTGAATGACCATAATGACATTTACCTTTTAATCAAATAAAGGAGTTTTAATTATTTTTTCAAAGAAATTTAATTCAATTTCAATGTTTTTTCACAAAGACCTATTGTTACTTAGTTAAAAGGTTATGAAACATACCAATATTGAATTAATAATATAATAAAATAATAATTGTTATTAATATTAATTAATAATTGAATAATATACTAAATATTAAATATTATTAAATTGTTTACGTTAAATATTAATTAATTATATTTAAAAAAAATAAAGAAAGCCAAAGAAGTATATCTTCTTACGCGCGTACATAAGTACACGCACCCTTTTTTTTTTTTAAGTGAAACTTCTTTAGGCGCATTTGGGTAAAATTTTTACGGAACGTCAAGAAGATGTGCATCGTTTTTGTCGAAGAAAAGGGAGAGAGCGATTGAGATTGAACACCGATGGTGTTTCTATCAAACATTTTTTGGTTTTGTATTTAAGGCACAGAACCAAGACCTTCTTTGCTAAGACCCAGTTGGCTATTTTAGAAAATGTGGACATAAGTTAGTAATTATGATAAAAATGAATTTGTTATATTATTTGGTAATTGTTACCATATTTATGGTGGTGTATTTCTATATACATAACAACAACAAATATTATTTCTGGTTAATTAGCCTTATTACATTCATTAATATAGAAAGACTGGCAATATTAAAATTTGGTATTTGGGCAGCTTAATTACTCAATAATTATTTTCAAAGTTTCACTTACCTACTGTACTTTGTACGCACGCGCTTTTTTATGTAATAAGGAGGCAGAAGGCTCACCTGATGTTAAGTGATACTATCCATAGACACTCACATTGCCAGAAGGCTCGCAATTTAATAGATAAAATGATTGTTTAATTTGCTCGTGAAATCGATTGATTACCCGTTCTGAAGAATTTTAATTATAACAGTGTCGCAAGTCTAAAAAAATTTTTTTATCAGTGGTTCTGCAACCTTTTTAGTTCTGGGTCTCAGATTTCTGTATCTATTTACTGATCATTTGTCAATCTAATAGGAAAGAAGGTGATCGGCCTCCTTTGCCATACGCCGTCGACTTTTTGTGTCTAAGGCACGCCGGTTTACTCACGATGTTTTCATTCACCGAGCGAATGTCCGGGGATCGAACCTATGACCTTAGGGTTGAGAGTCACACGCTGAAGCCACTAGACCAACACTGCTCTGCTAGTATCCAATAACTAAATTTATTATCTATGGGCCAAAACCATTCAATATCGTCTGTGTAAGATATAATTTGTTTAATATAATATGTAGTATATAAGGTTTTCCATGATTATATCTAGATGGCGTTAGTTGTTACTTAAAACGCGCTATCGAAGTATGTTGTAACTTTCATATTGTCAGTTGATATGTGGATTAAATGAGAGAAAGTCTTGAGCTATCGTAGGATGTTTTATTCAGACTACTCGCGGACTCATCAGGGAACTTGATGATAAAATTAATTATCATCAAGTTCCCTGATAAGTCCGCGATAAAACATCCTACGATAGCTCAAAATAGGGATGTGACATTCTGCATAAAAAATCGATTTTTTAATAATCGATTATTTTTGCAGCATGAATAATCGATTAATAAATAATTGACTTTTCTTAAAAAAATAATAGATTTTTTCCTAATTTTTGAATAATTTCAAAATAAACACCCTAAATATTTTATTTTTCATAGCTTTTTAAATTAAAAATAAACAATAGATATTATAAACACAAATTAACGTTTAAGAATAATCAAAATCGAAATTAACTTAATCTCGTTTTGATAGATTTTGATAAATGCTGAGTGTATTCCTTTTCAGTAGCACATTGCAGTATTTTTGTCTTTTTAATTGTATGTAGTCTTGTGCTGCTGAATAAATTTATTTTACTTTTAAATTACAGTGATCCATTCAATCTTTAGTTTTTGTAAAATTAACTGCTTTTATCATCCTTTTGATGTTTTACAAAAAAATCAATGTATACATCTTCAAAGAATCGGATTCAATGTATCGCATTGTAAACATCGTTGTGTATCGAATATCCCTAATAGTTCGAGGTCCGGGTTATAAAAGACCAGACATAATGTCGGGAGGTGGCAGATAAAAAATCGATTATGACTGATTTTCAATTATAAAAATAATCGATTATTAATCGATTATTTTAAACATAAAAATCGCGTAAAAAAATCGATTTTTACTTCTAAAAATATCGATTTTAATCGATTTTTTTAATAATCGATTATTTTTTCACATCCCTAGCTCGGAACGTTCTCTCATTTAATCCACATATCAACTGACAATATGAAAGTAACAACATACTTCGATAGCGCGTTTTAAGTAACAACTAACGCCATCTAGATATAATCATGGAAAACCTTATATACTACATATTATATTAAACATAATTAGTCTGTGCATTGTATGTTATGGCGGTGCAAATTCTGTATTATCTTAATAAATATAAATTACGTGTCACGTTGTTTGTCCGCTATGGACTCCTAAACTACCGAACCGATATCAATCAAATTTGCACACCGTGTGCAGTTTGGTCTAACTTAAAAGATAGGACAGCTTACATCTCAATTTATACCCGCAATATTATTTTATTGCAAAATATTTGATTATTATTTAATAGTCACAATGCTAACAGATGGTGCTGTGTTGAAAGTACCAACGTTTCACATAAGCTACAATTTAATGGCATAACCACCAATAAAGCATGGTGGTCCCCATGACTGGTGTTATCCTACCGTTTCCCTTGAATAGTTTGCTACTATGTAATATAACAAAAACCTTAGCCACAGCAACGCTTGGCCGGTCTTCTAGTCTACTTATATTTTAACAAATTTGGCTTAACAATATGACAGTACTAAGTTAATCCATCAAAACTTTCAAAAGTTAGATTTCTAAAGATACTCAATGGTGAATTTCTTCAAAATGGCTAAACATTGAAACTTTCAATGCCCTCGTTCGAACTTCTAACGACAACATAAAGTATTGTGTCGTGTATTGTAAGTTTTAACTGTGACCAATTAAAACTACACAAACTACTTATGATATACAATATCATAGACAATCAAAAATACAGTCATAATGCTAGAAAATTAAAATAAAATGATAAAAAGTATAAGTAAGTACAATAATAACAATAACGAGCCGAGAGCTGAGAAAAAACATATAATATAAATATATTTTGAGTTCCAGAATGCGTTGCCGCCCTTTTAAGAACTGGTACGCTGGTCTTTTCTTGCAGGATTCTAAGTAAAATACAAGTGTTCAAGTGGATCTGAAATTCTTCAGTGGGCAGCTGGTTCCATATAGTTGTGGTACGGGCCAAAAACTCCCTTCAAAAACGCTCAGTTGTGGGGCGACGGACACTGTCAATGCCAGAAGTGTGCGAGTGCGTTGCCTGCCTTTTAAGAACTGGTGCGCTTTTTCTTTAACTTAGGGGCCCTAAGTTGAATTGGTACAGAAATACTTGAGTAGGCATCTGGTTCCACATAGTGGTGGTGCGCAGTAAAACAGTCTGGTCGCAGTCTTTTCACTAAAATACTCTTTTGTCTCTTTCCGTCACATTATGTTTACGCTGTGATATGTTTAAGCTATCTTTATCTACAGAATGTTTATATTTAATAATGTTTTATTTGCTTTATATAAGCATTCAAAATTTTATTACAAAAAGACTGAAATTTTCCTGATTTCCATACAGGTATTATATTTTGATTTGTTACATAAATACATTGCACAGTTGCAACGCGAGCGATGCAATTGAGGTCATGTCGTTATGAAAAATGTATAGCGAAGACAGTGTAGCAGACGTTACTTGTACGTTTTTATTTTGTAACAAAAGAAGTGTTTAGTAATACGGAGTGCATAGAGTCTGGCTAATGAAAGAAGATAACGAAAAAGCGCGGCAAATCCAAAAAACAAATAGTATGATATCCCTAAAAGTTTGATATATTTTGTGGATTAAAGTTACTTGATACTTGATTTTATTTTTACATTGATAGTAACTGTATTTCTATGAAATTAAATACTATACGTATTTAGTCTTTTACTATTGATACTTAAAATGACTAGCATTGAAAACTAAACCTATATTTATAATAAAACACAACTTTATTCGGAATAATCAAAATCAGAATACAAAAATCAATAAAAGAAAGTTTAGGCTATTAACTATTCGGAAAAAATGTATAATAGAAATAAAAATGAGTAATTGCATGAAGTATCAAGACAATAAATCATATTAACCTAAGAGATTCAATGACATTCTGTGTTGCCATCCGAAAGTTTTCAAATAATACAATTATCTTCTTTCATTAGCCAGACTATAATATCATAGTCATTTCACAGGTTATAAATTGTCAATGTCAATCTGTCAGTGTCAGTATTTCGTTGGTCTTTGCCTCCGGTCCTTGCCTGTGCCGCACGCACAGACTTTTAAAATTAACATGCCGAAGAGTGTCCTTCCACGTTAGTAAAAATCTCTTCGAATCTGTGACATACATATACTTTCCTAAATGTTTAAGACAAAATTCCAGTGATAATGAAAATCATCTCAAAGTAATTAGTGTAAATCACATAAACCCATTAGGACCTTAATTATTGTGGTTAATTATAAAAAGATCTTATTGAATAAATCGGACTAACGGCCTCTGTTTTGGTTGGATAATATATTCGTAGATAACCCTTAGCGGCCTTTGTGTTTTCATTTGTTATATTTTCTTCAAAGAAAAACCTTATTGAACTATATAGGTCAAATAATCAAATTATTAACTTCTAAGATTACAGTTGGTATTAAGAAAGACGCAGAGCAGTGTTGGCCTAGTGGCTTCAGCGTGCGACTCTCATCCTAGATGTCGTAGGTTCGATCTCCAGCTGTGCACCAATGGACTTTCTATGTGCGCATTTAACATTGGCTCGAATGGTGAAGGAAAACATCGTGAGGAAACCGACATGTCTTAGACCCAAAAAGTCGACGGCGTGTGTCAGGCACTGGAGGTTGATCACCTACTTGCCTATTAGATTGACAAATGATCATTAAACAGAAATGAGGCCCAGACCTAAATAGGTTTTAGCGCCACTGATTATTATTATTAAGAAGGACGAGAAGAACAGGCATGAAACTTCCCACCACTAATTTTAATTGTCTATTTTTTTTGTTTTATAGTTAATTATTTATTCACATCTGTTCTTTACCCTCAGTAGGTGTTTTTATTTTAGTTTTATAGAACAGGAGGCAATGTGACAACAGGCTCATCTGATGTTATATGATACTGCCGCCCATGGACACTCTCAATGCCAGACGACTCGCGAGTTTAAGCTGGCCATTTAAGAATTGGTGCGCTCATTTCTTGAAGGACTCTTAGTCGAATTAAGGTAACGAATAAATAAATGCTTGTTGAAGGTATTCAAGACAAATGAAACTATTAATAAAAAATAATTAGATAATGAAGTTTCTATAAACTGTACTATGAAATAGGTTTGTATTTAATTAGATTTTTTATTATATTCGAGTTATACAATGTATCAGTGTTCTCGGGATTTCTTTGTTTCATAAGCACCATTTGAAAAGAGTTATAAAATTCAATGTAAGTGTTTGATATTCTGTCTGCACTGTATTTTTATTTTCTATATTTTCAGTTTTCGTATATATAAAAGGTTTTGTTTCCCACTTTAAAAATATTATTTATAGTGAAAGATATTTGAGACAATAAGAGGACAAGACTTAAACTAAAAACTCATTATTATTGCTAAAGTACAATTGAGATCCCGACTTCCGAGCGCTATCAGGGTATTAAGAGAATAGCAGTAAAAATGTTTTTTCCCTATGCCCAATGATCATAACTAATTTAAAGACACACTTAGCAGTTACCTGAAGACTATCTAATTCCTTAACTTCAATTATATAGACATAGAAATATGTCTGTATTAGACCCCATTATGAATCATAAGGATTTGTAAAAGATTTCTTGTAAGAAAAAGAAAAATTCTAGAAAAATTCGGCGCATGTGTTGAATTCCCTATCTGAATACAAATGAGTTTTAGCATATTTATGTGATAAGCAATGCCTAGGATACCTTTTTCAAGTTTATGTGCCTCATAAGAATATCTCAGAAAAATCTTTATTTTTTCCTGAATTAAAGATTATGTAAGATTTATTAAAATATTTTTGTTTCTTCGGTTAAAATTAAATACTTTAAATTTTAGGCTATGTATGTTCTTATGTTAGTCACGATTAAACCCAAAAACTAATTCTTAACCATAAAATAATTTATTTAAAATAATTTGAAAAAAAATAACAAAGTAACAAAAATTGACAAAGGTTTTTTTATGTTAAAAATTATTAAAAGCTATCAATATAAATAGGATTTAAGAGTGTGAAGGGAGCCAATGTGAAACATAAATTTAAACACAAAAGAAAAATACACTTGAATTGTTGTAACCTCTTTTTCTCGACGTACAAATTGATTACAATGTAATTAAAATGGAGCAAATTGTAGCCAATTGTTAGCGATCTTATAATCTGCATTGTTAAACCTCTATATATTCAGTTATTAAAATTAATTAACATATAAAGTACTACAGTAAAAATATACTTACGAATCACATAGAAAATGCACAAACACAACACAATCGTCACAGACTAGTTGCACGATCAGTCGACCGATCGGTCGAGGCGGCGTGTGTCAGGCCCGCCGGTCCCCGCGTTTCTGCTTCCTAACACCGTTTGTAATGCGACGATATGAGAAACCTTTTTTTAATTTAAAACTTTCAGCAATTATGTCTACGCAACGTAGCGCTCTCGTAGCAGATTACGAAACATGTAGCTTGCTACGATGTAATTAAACTATTCGTAGCCATCATTATAAAATTGTCATGTGGAACATGGTGTAATGGTTGCAGCTCCTTACAAACGTTGTGTAAAACAAAAAACTTGGAGATTAAAAAGCGTGGCGGAGAGTTTATTGCCAGTTCTTCTCTTCAGTTCTACGCCATTGATTTGAGAACTGGCACTAAATGTAAAATTAGAAGCATTTAATATATATTTCTTTTTAAACGTTCGTAAGTGTACATTGTGTTACCTACATGAATAAATAAATTTTTGACTTGACTTGACTTAAAATCTTTATATTTCGGCCTATCTGTTACTATCTCTTATATGCTTTAAGGCCGTGCACATATTTTTTTTTTACATTATATTTGTTTATTTTGTTATTATAAACAACGCAGTATATCTTCTTATAAGATAATTTATTTTTGTTCAAATACAACGCGTGCCAAAGGTTGCCACACCCTTTACGCGCGTTACATGACCTATTACAGGTATTATTCTTTCCACGTATTATGCTAATGCTCGCTTTATTATCGAAAAACCTTACAGAAACAGAATATTCAATCACGTTCCTTTAATTTTTATAAAGGTGGAACACTTTTTGTGCCTCGCGTTAGAAATGTACATGTTTTATGAATAATAGATAGTATTCAGTGAATTCTGTACTAGAATATTTTGTACTGACCTCTGTTTAATACTTTATAGTATATACAAGTAGGTGATTACTTCTGTCGATGATACGCACCGTCATTTGTTTTTGGGTCTAAAACGAGCTAGTCTATTTAAATAAATTAACATTCAACATACAGTGTTAAATATACATAACTATAACAACATTTCTCCAAATCTATATCTAATATATAAAATTCTCGTGTCACAATGTTCGTTCCCATACTCCTCCAAAACGGCTCGACCGATTTTCATGAAACTTTTAAATGTATATTCAGTAAGTTTGAGAATCGGCTACTCTCTATCTTTCAAACCCCTAAATAATAAGGGGTGTTCACCCCAAAAAAATTTTTTTCTTTCTTTTTTAGACAATAGTTTTGGTTTTTAGTTTTTGATAATACAGCATACAAAAATACATACAACCCCTAATTTTCACACTACTACGATCAACCCCTATTTTTTATTATTGTAGATAGTTATTTTTACTTAACTAAAAAAAAAGGGTGCGTGTACTTATGTACGCGCGTAAGAAACTCAAACTCAAAATATCTTTATTCAAGTAGGTAACCAAGTACACTTTTGAATCGTCAAGTTAAATTAATCGTAAATTTACATTTACTACCAGTTCGCAAGTCAAGGGCGTAGAGCGGGTAAGAAGAACTGGCAAGAAACTTTCCGCCACTCTTTTTAATCGCCAAGTATTGTCATACAAATTGTTTGAACTGGAGCAATTCAATCCCAAGGATTAGGATCATTTAAGTAGTCCTCAAATTTATAAAAAGCTTTGTTGATTAATTTTCGTTTAACGAGGGCTTTGAATTTATTTAGTGATAATTCTCTAATTTCGCTTGGGAGCTTGTTGTAAAAACGAATACAATTTCCATATAAGGAGTGGTTTATCTTTTGGAGCCTGGTTGGTCGTACACTCAAATTAGTTCTATTTCGCGTATTATACTGGTGAAAGTCACCATTTGTTTTAAAATCGTTTATATTTTTTTGGACATACAACAAGGCTTCAAGAATATATTGACCAGATAGTGTCATAATATTTAATTCCTTAAACTTATTCCGTACCGACTCCCTCGGAGAAACACAACAAATACCCCGAACAGCCCGCTTCTGCAGCACAAATATGGATTGAACCTCTGCAGCAGCACCCCACAGTAAAATGCCGTACGACATAACGCTATGAAAGTAGCTATGGTACACAATTTTAGCCGTGTCCTCATCAGTAAACTGTCGGATTTTCTTTACTGCATATGCTGCAGAGCTCAGCCTATTCGAAAGAGTCTCTATGTGTGGGCCCCATTGGAGTTTACTATCTATTGTTATGCCTAGAAAAACAGTTTTGTCAACAAAGTTTAGTTCACTGTCCTTAATTTTCAGGTTACCAATATCTCGCTTTACGCTAGTAGTTGTAAATCTAATACATTTTGTTTTATTCTCATTAAGCAATAAGTTATTTACATTAAACCAGTTAACTATACGAGAGATAGAATTGTTTACATCGTCCAATAATACGTTATTCCTATTCACTTTAAATAGAAGTGAAGTGTCATCAGCAAACAATACCATCTCATGAACTTCGTTGACAAAGAATGGGAGGTCATTTATGTAAATCAGAAATAAGAAAGGCCCGAGAATCGATCCTTGGGGGACGCCCATTGATACCTGCGAACCCGGAGAGGTGACTCCATTGACATGAACTCTTTGGATCCTTCCCTTTAAATATGAATTCATCAGGCTGGAAGCTTTGCCATCAACGCCATAGTGTTGAAGCTTTCCAACGAGTATATCAGGATGAACACAGTCAAAGGCCTTTGACAGGTCACAAAAGACGCCGACTCCATCATATGATTCTTCCCAGGCGTTAAATATGTCCGAAATCAACTTCACACCGGCATCGATTGTGGAGCGACCCTTAGTGAAACCATACTGTTTATTATGTAAGAGTTTATTTTTATTAAAATGTAAAGAAAGCTGGTCTAGCATTATCTTTTCAAAAACTTTGCTCAACGCAGGGAGCACGGAAACAGGTCTGAAGTTTGACGGATCAGACTCACTACCGGCCTTGAACAACGGTGTAATCTTACTTAATTTCATTTCGTCTGGAAAGACTCCACAATCGATACATCTGTTAAAAATTATAGACAATTCAGAGCTTATTACATTAATAACGGAATTTAAAATGACTGTTGACATACCCCATATATCTTTACTTTTTTTTAAATTAATAAGCTTAAAAGTTTTAACGATATCATTACAAGTTATATGTTTAAACTGAAATTTAATATTACATTCAGGTACACATTTTTCTAGCAATGAGATCGCAGCAGCAGGTGAAGAATCTAGTTATACTTCTTTGGCATTATTAAAAATAGTTTTTGATTGCATGCAAATAATTAATTACAATTAAATAATCAAAGACTGGAAAAGGAGTCATTGGCTAGCCGCACACACAAAATAATATTGACAATAAAATACGTATTGTCAATAATATTGTGTGTGTGCGGCCTGTATTGCGGTATTGTTCAATATTATTGCGAATTTCCGGAAATTCTGAAATATGCCGTCAATATTCAGGGGGAGGCAGGGTTATTGTCAATATTATTGTGTGTGTGCGGGCCTTACTTCAATATTCTAGTTTAACATAATTTATCTATGAGTGCACGTCAAATGAGTTGTTTTCTATGTCTCAAATATTATTGTTTGTTTTGATTTTTGTTGGATTTTTGTAAAATGGAAGACGTTCTTTCTTACATTCTTTAATCCATCGTTTTTTTTTTAGTTCGCGGTTTCTTATTTAACAGGCTTATTGCCATACACAATATGACACATTTTTTTTTATTATCCATACTTCCGCGTAGATCAAGGATCAGTTCGTGACTGAGCCTTTTAAAATTAGTAAATATTGGCAATAATATTGAGAAATATGCGGAGGTATATATTGTTAAAACAAATTGACAAACTTGATTTGACAATATTATTGCGTGTGTGCGGCTAGCCATTAAAGTCAATAAAGTTCAGTTTACATTTGAAAAATTAATTAAATAAATATTTATTATTATTCTCTTACATTAAACAAATAAAACACTATTTATCTTTAAAACATTTTTATTTCATTATACTATTTATTTTTAAGTGACTCTAATGTCTTCATCAGAATTTCGGTTTGTAATTTTAAATTAATCATTACTTGGTTGTGCATCTACGAGGTTTCTCCAAAATTAAAACTACCTACTACTTGCTTTCTGCAACAAATAAGAGAATATTAATTTAAGCTCTGTCCATGCAAAACTTAAATTTTTTTATAATTCATATTATAAATTTTTTAACACATTTATATTAATATAATTATATAAATGTGTTAATAATATAATTTGTAGCACATGCTACAGACCTGGATAGCAACTTTCTTTTATTCTATTTAGAGATAGAGATAATTTAAATATAATACCGGTGTCTTCCTTGTAGGTTTCTTTGGAGTTGTTTGGGGATTCTTGTTGTTCAGTTCGACATGATTTTCTTTAACCTTTCTTTAATCCTACAAAATAATGAAATTGCTAAGTTATGTTGTCACTGTTGTGCACACCTTTGTTTGGCTTTTTTAGTATTCAAGTTATGTCAAAACTGATTTATTACCTTGTCATTGTTGGCTTTATTTGCTTTTGGGATATCAATTGTTTCCAAAATGATTTTATTTGTAATATCCTGAAATATATAAATAACATCTATTAATTTAAGTATCATGGTGAGTGGTTCGCACTCAGGTATTAAGGTGTATTATACCCACTGTCCATTATAAGTGGGAATGGGCTCACTTCTGGCCTGACTGACAGAGTTTCGGTACTACAAGTGCAACATGGATGTTTTGAGGTATTACAATATCTCTAACTACCCTGTAGGGGAATAAAGTACTGTTGTGAGCATATGCCTATGCTTGAAAGGTTGAACCTTGAACATCACCATACATCATATTTATAATTAACATTCCTACCTCGACACCATCACAATCAAATTCATTGAAATCTACTTCAAACCGTTGCGGTATCATCTCTGCCATATCCATTGTGTCTCGAGAAGGTGATGGTGGCTTTGTTCCACCTCCAGTTTTTGATGTTTCACGGCGATAAGATGACAACTCTTTTTTTGTATTCAATTTAGTGCACTTCCACTGATTCATGAATTGTTTTTTGTCTCTTGTCCTTATATTTGCTAGATTAAATCTGAAAAATTACATGTTTTGTTTAAATAATGTGGTAATTTTTTTGAGATGCAGGTACTTATTAAAATGTTTACTTCTCTGTTATATCGCTCCAAGCCTTCATTTTCTCCTTATTAGTATTCGTGCTTAAATCTTTGTTCTCAATTATTGATATATAGGGTCGTAGAATATTTCTAAAAAGTTGCTGTAACAAACGCAATAAACAAAAGCAATGAATAATGGTTCATGTTTCAGTTTTAATCAACAATAATACTCGATAATACATACGGATAGTTAACCTCAATTGTATTGAAGCACTCAGGAAGGTTGGCACAGTTTTTTCACAAATATTTTATCATATTAATTAGTTTTGATTTAGATTCAATTTAAATCACTTCTGATTATAATTCAGACGCACATATAAAATTCGCATTTGTATAATGAAAATAACTAGGTATATAATTATTTATTGTAAACAATAATTAAAACTCCTATATTTGTTTAAAAGGTAAATGTCATTGTCAGATGTCATGGTTATTCAAAATTCTTGTTAAGCTGCTAAGCTAATAATACTTGTAGATTGTCTTATTCCCATCTCGCTCGCGCACGCTATATCACACTGCCAATTTTGTGTCATAGGTGCGCGCGCATCGTAAAATTTCACTCTCATCAATTTTTCATAACGCGCCTAAAGAAGTACAACTTCAAAAATATTTCCTAGAAACAATATACATGGCAAAACAAACGTTTGCCGGGTCAGCTAGTTTAAATATAAAAATAAATAATTGTTGGAAATTAAAATGCTATTAATGTAACACGAGCTCTGGACAGCAGATGGAGATTAAAGACAACACAATGGAAAGGACTACCCGTGAAAAGAAGAAGGAGCAAGCCAAAAAGAAGGTGTCCTGATGAGTTAATAGCAGGAAAAGAGTGGCAAACTTCTGGCAAAGATATTATAGACATCTGAAAAGTGTTGGAGGATAATGAGGGATCGATTTATGATTTAGTTAATGAAATGGAACTTAAGAATATGGAAATAAAAAAAAGATTTCGTGAGATTGAATTATTTTATAATATATAATTAAATATGTCCCTACAACCGACTAACCGATTTTTGTTGATATACGGCTTTAGTTAGTAACAGTTCACAGCTACGCTCAGTGACTTCTAATCAAAATCATATTTGTGATAAAATAAATTTTTAATATCGAAAATTTAAAATGAAATTAAATTCTCTCAAATCTATTAGATAATTTCATTGTAGCATAGAAGCACTAGGAAAAAATATAGCTTATGCATATAGGATATTTAATAATGCAATTTAAGAATTTGAAATAGAATTGCTCTAACGAATATTTATCAAGAATGTCTTAGGAAAGAATGATTTAAATTAAATGTCAAATTCTTGACTTGGTTTGTGTTTGCTAAAAGCATATATATATATATATAATAGAATATGAAGTATAGTTATAAAACATAATTTGTAGGCTATTTTTATTTTTAATCACTTGTCACGGCTGCACATATATATTTAAAACAATAATTTAATTTCCAGACATAAGTAAAGATTGATTATTATTAAAGTTTAGACAAAAAACAAAAGTTTATATTGTGTAAATCAACTTAAATCTATTTTCGTACAGTTCCTGGAACAACTTCAAAACACTTACAAGAATATTTGTTTACTGAGGACGAAGTGTTTATAAACACACTTTTAAGGGCAATTGCTTTCATCTATAAATCGTCAGCCATTAGACTTTTTTAACGACTGTTTAACTTTTGAAAAACACAGATTAAACATACACTATTTATTTTATTTTATTTATTTTATATGTTGCAGAAACAAAATACAATTAACATAATGAAAACAAAATGAAAAGGAGGGCAACTGGCGGCCTCTCGAATAATCTCGAAAGAAAAAATGAAATATATTATTAAATACACAACACATCTACTGTGAACTCACTCTGCGTACATATAGATATGTTGATAGTGTCGGAGGCAGCATTCAGTAGGCAACGTCTTTGTTAACGGGGATCTGGTCAACAGACTGATTCTGGACTGATTCACAAACAACCTTGGCCTTCGCAAATATCCCCTAGGTACAAAGAAACCGAGTACTTGGAGCACACTTGGGTTGCACACTACTCCCTCATGACTTTCAGTACATACTTTATAGTACCCCACCTAAGACAAACAATGTTGGGTACATTAAAGGATAGTAAGGATAGACGCTATACAGTCTGTGGTAAAGGTATCGTGTAATTTATTCTGTATGCCAACATAAGACTGTATTTAGTTTTATGAGGAGTCCAAACATATAATTAAACAGAACATCAGAAGAGACGATTTAAATGACACAAAGTAGATCTATCTTGGTCAGTAAGAACAACTTAAAAAATTTTTCGTAACTTAAAAGTAACGATAAATTTTTGGTTAAATATACCATACCATAAATATATAAGTGGGTCGCACGAATTCATTTAAGAGAATTACTGCTAAAAGAGCAAGTTATCCACAGCTTTATTTTATGTAACAGGAGGCAAACAGGGAGAGTCCTTTGAGTATAGTTGTAACCGCCGCCCATGGACGCCTGAAGAAAAGACTTACAAATAATAAAAAAGTGCGTGCGTACAAAGTACATATGTCAGAAGTGAAACTTCTTTGTAAATTAATTATTACTAAAGTAAAAGCCCCAATAGATGATCATGTACCAGTATATGATCACTCCATGTATTTCTATGTTCACACTGTATACGTGCTAATGATAATATAAAAAATCTGCGTTTACTGCACAAGACATTATGCGACAAAATTGCCATCTAAAGATCTAATACGTATTTACTAAACGAATACATCAACGAATAGCGTGTATTTTTTCTTGATTTCCCAATCTTTCCCACTATAGCTCTCTCCCACCTCTCGCTCCATGGCACTGTGCGTGATGCGACGTTCGCTCTATCTCACTCTCTCTCTCGATCTTTCTCACTTGCTTGCTCCCTACTGTCGCTCCATGGCTATTTGCTTCATGCTACGATCGCCCTTTCTCACTCTCTCAATCGCTCTCTCCCTTTTCTTCGACAAAAACTAAAAAAGTTATTGCGTTACATCAGTAAAAATTTTACCCTAATGCGCCGAGAAGTTTCACTCCACTAAAAATAGCGTGATAATACATTTTCATTAATTGTAGCTTAAAATAAGGTTCGTTCAGGAGCTACGATGTCACACAAATAAAGACAGTTAAACTTATACATTGGTAGGAAGGAAATCAATTTAAACTTATCAATCGCGTGAATTAATTAACTTTTCATCGATATAATTTTAAGATGTGTATGGAGTATCTTAAAAACTTTCTCATATTTGAAATTCGATAACCTTATCTAGAATTCACGAATCAGTTTGCAATATTTTAGCATCTTTAGTTTAACAAACTGAGATTATCCAACTTAGCATTTGCAATCTAATTACCTTGTAACACTGAAAATGTTCAAAATTTACATTTTTATGCTAGAATTAGCACAATTTTCACTACATTCAACGCGAGTCCCAAAGGTGCATAGTGTAGTGAATTTTTAAAACTAACTTATTCTGAACGTAACTTTTGGTAGCGTATGGTGTTAAATTAAAATCGTTTTTGTACTTTTTATACCTGTAACGCAAGAAGAATAGTACAGCTGCTGAATCGATAGGGTCGTGCGTTTGTACCTCGGCTGTGAATAGATTTTTCTATCGGCAATTAGCACAGGCAGTTTTTGCCGCGCACCACCACTGTGTGGAACCAGCTGCCCACGGAAGTATTTCCGAACCAATTCGACTTACGGTCCTTCAAGAAAACAGCGTACCAATTCTTAAATGTGTCCATGGGTGGCGGTATCACTTAATATCAGGTGAGCCTCCTGCCCGTTTGCCCCCTGTTCTACAGAGGAAGAAACATCGCGCGCATACTCACTGGAAACGACGTGATATGCATAGAAGGCTGACTTCCTTTCCTAAAAATAATCAATAAATAGAAAATTCCATGGCATTGGCAATGCACATGACAATCCTATACTATATTTTTTTTTTATTTTTACATTAATACTAGCTGACCCGGCAACCGTCGTTTTGCCATGTATATTATTTCTAGGTAACATTTTTTTAGTTCAATTAAAATAACCATCTACCATAATAAAAATTAGGGGTTGTATGTATTTTTGTATGCTGTTTCATAAAAAAATAAAAACAAACAGTTTTGTCTAAAAAAAAATTTGGGTCAGGACCACCCTTAACATTTAGAGGGATGAAAAATAGATGTCCTATTCTAAGACTTACTGAATATGCATAAAAAATTTCATACGAATCGGTTGAGCCGTTTCGGAGGAGTAACAAAATATTGTGACACGAGAATTTATATATTAGATTAAAATTTTATCGTAGGTAGAATATTTACGAATGTCCAAACATATCGCTTCGATATCCATCGTTTCACCGCTGAGCGTATTTAAGGCACTTGAAATAAATTTGAACTAACTAAGGGTGCAAGGAGATGAGCGTTACAAATTTACAAAGGCCAGCAACGCACTCGCGAACCTTCTGAAAGTGTGTATTCGTGGTTAATAAAATAAATAAATCAGTGGCGCTACAAGCTCTTTAGGTCTTGGCCTCACATGTCTGAATCTGTTTCATGATCATTTTAAAATATATTAGGCAAGTAGGTGATCAGCCGTCGTCACACGCCGCCGACTTTTTGGGTCTATGACATGTCAGTTTCTTCACGATGCGCACATAGAAAGAAAGTCCATTGGTGCACAGCCGGGCATCGAACCTACGACTTCAGGTATGTGAGTCGCATGCTGAAGCCACTTGGCCAACACTGCTCCTTCTGTATTCGTAATGTAATAATGTAAATAAAATGTTAGTTATTTCGACTATGTGTTTGCGTGTCGTTCCCACGAGAACGTAAGTGCGTGCTCCTATTTCACCATGCCTCCTGCTAATAGAGGGCAAGTCTTTGTTTTTAATTTATGTAATTATTCTTAATTACTTAAGATGTCATGTGGAACATGGTGTAATGGTTGCAGCTCTTTACAAACGTTGTGTAAAAAAAAACATGGCGATTAAAAAGAGTGGCGGAGAGTTTCTTGCCAGTTCTTCTCTTCTGTTCTACGCCTTTGATTTGAGAACTGGCACTAAATGTAAAGTGAGAAGCATTTCATATACATTTATTTTTTTGACGATCTTAAGTGTACAATAGGTAACAACCTATATGATTAAATGATTTTTGAACTTTTTTGAATAATAAAAGATGGGTTCCCTATACAAAAACTTATCATCAAAATCAAGTCTATACTTATCCAATACTTAAATATAATGTACAATTCTGCGAGTTTTGGGAGCTTCTTAATTAACTTTGTTAATGATATAAGTTTCCGATTTAACTTTGGTCGTTTTTGTTTTAATTGTTTAATTGAAAATTATTTAACTACCCTTAGACTGCGATTTTGGCTTTTATCTTCATTTGTTCGTTTAATTAAGATTTTATTGGTATATGTTTCCGTACATGCCATACACGCCCTTACAGAGTTTAGTAGGTAATTAATGATCTATTAACCAGAACAGTTAGTGTTAAAAGTGTTTGAAAAGGCCGGCTGTGTTGAAATGGATTTCTGTACTTACGCAATGACCATGCTCATAGAGAAGACACTCATTAATTGTGGCGTCGTAACTGCGTTGGGTTGTCTCTCTCCCTAAAATATGCCGAGGGGGCCGATGGCTGGCCATGCGTCTCACGAGAATGTAAGTGCGTAGGAGCACGCACCATGCCTCCTGCTGATAGAGGACAAGTCTTTGTTTTTAATTTATGTTATTATTATTAATTAACTATTAATTACTTAAGAAGTCATGTGGACCATGGTGTAATGGTTTCAGCTCCTTACAAACATTGTGTAAAAAAAAACATGGCGATTAAAAAGAGTGGCGGAGAGTTTATTGCCAGTTCTTCTCTGGCGTTCTAAGCCCTTGATTTGGGAAATGGCAGTATGTATTTCTTTTTTTTTGACGTTCATAAGTGTACATTGTGTTACCTGTATATGAATAAATTATTTTGTATTTTTTTGACAATGAAGGACATGATGAGTGAACCGACAAAAATCGACGGTGTGTACTGTGTATCCTGCTTATCATCCTTACCTTCTTTATTTTTAAATAAGAGGGCAAACGAGTCTACGGGTCGCCCAAAAAAGGCAGTCATCGCAGCCAATGGACATCCATATCAGTGGGTGCGTTGCCGGCCTTTGAGGGAGGAGTATACTCTTTCATTAAACAATTGGAGTCGTATCTCCCAGGGAAGAAAACACCTTATCTACAGATCCAGAACTCCAGAGGTTCTATATAAGGGTTGCTATATTTTTAAGCTATTGCATTGATTTTATCGCGGGCTTTGAGTGCGGCGACCGAATCGAGAAATTCTGTAACGAAAATAAAAACCTAACACGATGACGTAATATAGGTGCGGCCAATACGTTTTAGAGCGGGACAGAACGCATACTGCGTATTCAAATCTCTCTGACGAGATCGGTGACGTAACGTAAGCGCGGCCGGTGCATCCAGTACGCGTTAGAGTGATAAAGACTATATAGGCGTGTTAATCTGAGTCTGGTTCAAAAATCTTGAATCAAAATCAAAGAAAAAAATAAGAATAATTATAATTGCATAAGTTTATAAAAAAATGCTTTCCAATAGCTATACCGCGGGAGTCCCCAAGTGCCACATCATTTTTTTTTCTAAATACTTACGTGACAGAAGAAATTTATCTATATAAATTGTTAGCTGTATTCACAGTTTTCCACTCAGCGTGACCTATGAAGGCTAATTAAAAGTTTACAAAGCATTATCAGATTTATTAATTGTTGACCTTTCGCTTGACCTTTAAGAAGCCTTACACAGTATTAACGACAGGCGATATTCTTTTAAGAAGGTAATTTTCTATATCTATTATATTTTGTTGGGTTTTTATTACGAGCCTGATTAATAAAACTTGGGGTCATTCGTAATGATTTTTCTAAAAAATATAGATTTAAAATAAATCTCTCTCTCCATTATTCCATATAGACAAATAGGAATTAGAGTTTTGACAGAGTATTGAAAAACCCATCTTTTTAAGAATACCAGAATGCCACCCACGGACACTATCTATCCAAGAGGGCTCGCAAATGCGTTGAAGGACCCTAAGTCGAATTGGTTCGGAAATACTTCAGTGGGCAGCTGGTTCCACATAGTGGTGGTGCGCGACAAAAACTGCCTTAAAAACGCTCACTTATAGAACGAGGTGATACGGCTGGAATTTCGTTATCCGCCTCGACGGCTTACAAGCTCGGCAGAACAATTCTTCTGAACACTCTACGTGATAAATGCGGTAGAAGATGCAGAGTGACCCTACATCTCTACGCAACGCCAAGGGATCTAGCCGATCGGAAAGGGATTTGTATTAGCTGTGCTTATATGCTTGAAGTATAACGAATTTAGTGTGTGTGTAAATGGTTGGTGTCTTTTTCCTCCGACCTAAAGGGAGGATCCTCGACTACTGACTGACCCGAAGGCCTCAGTAGCTATGATTGAGAAGTTGTCTATGTTCTTATGAATTGGCATCACATTGATTGTAGCTGTCGCTACAAATTCAATGGAAGGCCTCGCTCGCTTAACCACGAGCCAAAGTTCCCAATAAGTATAAAATAAGTAAATAAAGTATGTCTGTTAAAATGGTAGGATGTTAATTGAACGACTAATTAACCTAATTGGCTGATGTTGATTTATGTCTTGTCAATTAAAATTAACTGTAACGTTCAATTACAAAGAGATAATTCTACGTTATAAGATCAAAGTGACAGCGCCTTTTTCGATATTTATATATATATTTACACATATAATATAATTATAAATCATGTTATGACTATTATAGTTCGACACATTAAAAAAAAATCTAAATGTAACAGTAACAGAGTGTCCATGGGCAGCCGTATCACTTTGCATCAGATGAACCTCCTGCCCGCTTGCCCCCCGTTCTACGAAATATGGGTTTTTCAATTCTCTGTCAAAAATAATATATTTCTTATTTTTTCATAGGAATAGTCCAGAGAGATTGTTTTTAAATGAATATTTTATAGAAAAATCATTACGAATAATCCCAAATATTTATCAGGCTCTTAATAATAACACAAAAAGATGTATAAAATTACCTTCCTAATTTTTTTATCGCCTGTCGTTAATACTATTAAGTCTATTATATATACTATTAAGTTATATTTTTGAGTCGAATGTAGAAGTCGAAGTAAGAAATAGACATGGGGAGAAATTGGCTGTGCCAAAAATCTATCTGGAACTGTTTAGGAAAAACACCTTTAGGCAATTAAGGTTTACAAAATTTACCAAAAGAATTGAAAAATCTTCCGACTGGAGTCTTTAAAATTCGACTTGGTGTATTACTTTTGGAAAAAATTTATGATTCAATAAATGATTATTTGCGTGAGACTGTAGTTGATATAAATTTAATAACGTATGATATGTACGAAACAAATAATATAAGTATTGACCAATTCATATGACTAATAATGTAAAATGTATAATTCCTTTAAAGACAAATTTGCGCGCGTGTGGCAGTACATGCGAACTTACGATTGTACCATCTTACACATTATTGTACCATATTCTTTCAATAAATTATTATTATAATAAAGTCTACAAAAGCGCGTTATGTGAATTACAATCTAGACTATACAATAATTGCTAATATTATGCTGACTTAATTTTCTATCAGAGTGGGCTACTATTTTTTAACAGGGTCTTGAACGAACGAAACACTTGCACTTTCACCTCACAAATTATATATAAATATTTAGTCTGTATCCACATTAAGACCCTCGTTATAATTAAAACAAAAACATTAGGAAATAAATTTACTTTACACAATCGTTATATGTCAGGGAATGCTCGGACAATTACGAAATGTTCTGATCGAGTCGGTCAATTCCGTTGATTTTTATTGTTGCTTTGGTTAATCATTAAGATTCCTTCTATTACTTTTAAGAATCATAATTTATTTTGACTCAATTTGTTTTGATATTATTTAATTGTTTTAATAATTTGGAATCACTACTTAACGAATAAAAGTACGAATATTGTTATAATTAAAGCTAAAGTGTTGATGTTAAAAGGAATCAATCTTAATTAAATATTGTATGATATTTATTCGTGTCTTTTGTGACGCCCACTAAACCTATTAAATCAATCGATCATTTTTAGATATTTTTTTGTTTTTTCTTATGATACAGTATTAAAAAATACATACAACCCCTAATTTTCACCCCTCTACAATCAACCCCTATTTTTTATTTTTGTAGATTTTTATTGAACTAAAAAATGTTTCCTAGAAATAATATACATGGCAAAACAAACGTTTGTCGGGTTAGCTAGTTATATTATATAAATGTTTCACTAATTATGACCTGATTATATTATAAATATTCTTTGTTTTTATATATAACAGCGGGCAAACGGGCTCACCTGATGTTAAGAGCCTTCTACCAATGTCAGTGCGTTTAAATATTTCCGCTCTTTTCATGAAGGACCCGAAGTCGAATTGGTACGGAAATACAAATATTCAAAATTCAATGCAATTCAAAATATTGCATTGAACCTTAGACCGCCATATCGCAGTTGGTGTGTGAATTACATTTGCGAAATGCCAGCACTCAGTTAGCATGCGTAGAATGTAATTGATGACCGCTAAACCTATTTACAGTGGTAACTGAATTATTCGTTATTATTTAAACAATTTCTGTACACATATTTTGTCTTACAGTCTAAAAAAAGTATAAATAATTACCTAAGCCATAAGCTCCCGCCCGCAGTTTTGTGTGTTCTCAGGAATCCCAATAATCTATTGTTCAAAACAGCACAAACATCTCTTGAGAAGTTTTTGAGTTCCTAGTCTTTATATAGGAGGAACAGTGTTGGCCTAATGGCTTTAGCGTGCGCCTCTCATCCCTGAGGTCGTAGGTTCGATCCCTGGCTGTACACCAATGAACTTTCTGTCTATATGTGCATTTAACATTCGCTCTAACAGTGAAGGATAAAATCGTAAGGAAACCTGCTAAGGCACACACAAAAAAAAAGTTGTGTGTCCTGTGCCTGACTGATGAGGCCCAGATCTAAAAAGGTATAGGCACCACTAATATATTTTTATGAAAATCTTAATATATATAAATTACGTGTCACGTTGTTTGTCCGCTATGGACTCCTAAACTACCGAACCGATATCAATCAAATTTGCACACCGTGTGCAGTTTGATCCAACTTAAAAGATAGGATAGCTTACATCTCAATTTATACCCGCAATATTATTTTATTGCAAAATATTTGTTTATTATTTGATAGTCACAATTCTAACAGATGGCGCTGTGTTGAAAGTACCAAAGTTTCACATAAGCTACAATTTAATGCCATTACCACCAAAAAAGCATGGTGGTCCCCATGACTGGTGTTCTCCTACCGTTCCTCTTGAATAGTTGACTACTATGTAATATAACAAAAATCTTAGCCACAGCAACGCTTGGCCAAGTCTGCTAGTGTACTATATATTGTACAGAAGGTCACAAAAAATCTTGCACATGCTTCACAATATACGAAGCTGCGGACGAAAGCTAGTTAAACTATAAAACAAAGCTTTCAAGCTTTTTCGTGTCAAGCGTTAACGAAAGCACACGAGAACTTTTTAAATGGAATTTTATGAGAATTGTTTTCGGTGAATTAATTCTACATAATGAAATACTGGTGTACGTTTGATAATAAACAGCTAGAACGCTTTTTATAGACAATTTAATCCAATAAAGAAAAATCTGTTCCGTCGTTCTACAACTGAGCGTTTTTTAACCACTATGTAGAACCAGCTGCCCACTGAAGTATTTTCGAATCAATACGACTTAGGGTCCTTAAAGCAAAGAGCTTACCAAAAAAGGCCTGCAACGCACTTGCGAGCCCTGTGTCAGTGATTGTCTATGGGCGGCAGTATCACTTAACATCAGATGAATCCCCGTTTGACCCCAGTCTCATATAAAAATCTGGCACGTGTTATTAAATATACTTTAATAGTGAATCTGCCAGTTAGGGCACACACATTTAATGTGCCTGACACTCTTTGTCGAACTTTAGGTCTCATGGATGGACTCACGTAATTTCCCAGCACCAACGAAGTCTAATTGCGCTCATAGATACTAATACGGGCATTAATACCGGGAACTATTCCTAAACATAGGTATTGCCAATTGTTTACTCAAGCGTTTAATCGACATTAAACACACGTTCTATTTATACTCCCGTGTGTTTTCACTACAAATAAATTCTTTGTTTTATTAGTTCTGTCTACTGTGCCCTGATTCTTGTTCGAGCGACATGCTACAATTTCTATTGTCAATACTTTTATATATTTGAGGCTTTCGCACGAACATAGTGTCACGATGACGTAAATTTTTTGACAATGCAGCATTTCTTAGTTGTATTGCGATACCTTTTCGTTAATCGAGGAAAGCACCAGCTCTGGGGCGACCGGTACCAGGCGCCAAATTAAATCTTGAATTAGCGCCTGTGCACTTGAACTCCACGGCCCCAGACTCCAAAGGGAACAAAGTCAAATTTGGAGGAAACCCGTATATTTATTAGTAATAGGATTTCAAAATAATAGGCTTATAAAATAAGTCAAACGCATTTTTGTCGAAATTATTGATACCACTAATGTGTTACGAAAACTGAAATTCCATTTAAAATCTATTTTAAAAAATGTATCTTACGAAAATCGGTCAGGTATTTTTCGAAATCCGCCATTATGGGCCATTGGGTAACGTAATAAATTAACATATTAACCAACTAGTATTGTCTTTTATTGATATAACTTTTAGACATAGAAAAACACTTTTTTAACGGATTTTAAGTTATGTTTTATTATAAATTTACAATTATTTTCCATAATTTTAAAGGTATCGACTAAAAGATGGAGTGTTTTGGCAGAAATGGCTCACGGTGTCCTCTATTTTCGCGGATTGTTTACCTTGAGATTTTAATTTGGATATTATTGGATCCCAGGTGTTTGACAATTTTAGGCCGTCTTCTCTATTGAAATTGGGGTGTTTTTTGATTTCACTGGCTTCGCGTACCAATCTTGGGAAGAATATTTTTTCTTTCGCAAGTACTTTCGGTTGGCCGCTCTTTTCCAAGCCCTTATTTATCTTGATAATGCCCGATAGCTTTGAGATGTTCCCACCACCTTGAACCTTTGATATTACCCGTAGGGCACCGTCGGTTACTCTAATCTCTTGGGGAAGTCATCGTGTACTTGTGGTTTGGTATGGTTGGTAGACTCAGGTTCCGCACTTACACTCATAATCGGTCCTTTCTTCGTAAAGTCCTGACTTATTAAGCCAGCCTAGCTCCTTCCAGAAGCACAAAAGTCTCCTGGGCACTTCACAGGCTTCACGAGCGACCTCACTGCTCCAAGGATTTCTGCTCGTTGTTTAGCCACATTCCAGGACTACATGGGTGACTCATTCCTCTGCACTTATATATATATATATATTTAGTTGTTAGGTTCTTAGGTCTCATCCTCTCTCAAATATCTATTCACAGTCCATTCCATCCAGTCAAAATAACCTGTGACGACGGTTATTTCACCGGCGCAATCAGTCAACGTAGAAGGACCATCGTCGAGGACCAGTCACTTTATGAGCCGCTTGATCCCTTGGCGTTATGTGAAGAAGGTCTCTGCATCTTCTACCGCATTTACCAAGGAGAGTGTTCGGACTACTACCTACAGCTGAGTTTCATCATCAGTCGTGGCAGCAGAATAAGAAATTCCACCTGTATGACCTCATCACGTCCGTCATTCCACAACTGAGCGTTTCTTAAAGCAATTTCTGCCGCGCACCAACACTGTGAAACCAGCTGCCCACTGATGTATTTCCGAACCAATTCGACTTAGGGTTCAAGAAAATAGCGTACCAATTTTTAAAAGGCCGGCAGCGCACTTCCGAGCCTTCTGGCTGTGCAAGTGTCCATGGGCGTGCGAGTGTCCTGTAACATAAAAAAAACCTATACCAAAACTTTTACATTGGTTACATAAGACAGAAAAAAAATACAAGTTGAAAAACAACAATTGAAGATGCTCTAAGTTACGCAGAAAATGTTTGTTTTCCCTAAATCCCGTTTATTATCTGAATATTAATTACTTCTTAAAAGGAATTAATGAGCCTGCTACATCACAATTTTAAATTAAGGCTCTCATAGAAATATAAGGAAAATATTGCGTTGGGGCAAACAGAAGCAATTTGTTGTTTTTCTCTTTTACTATTGTTAGCTTATTCGCTACTCTCACCTCTAGGGTAGTAGGGTCGAACCCCGTCTGTGACTTGATGGACTTTCTATTTATGTAATAACACTCGCTTGTACGGAGAAGGATAACATTGTAAGGATACCGGCATTCAATAGACCGAAAAGTAACGGTGTATTCACAGAAGGCATATGCTTACAGATACAGAAATCTGTAATCATTTGTTTTTTTAATATTTTTATATTAACTGACCCGGCAAACGTTGTGTTGCCATGTATATTATTTCTAGGAAACATTTTTTAGTTCAATAAAAATAACTATCTACTATAATTAAAATAGGGGTTGGTCGTAGAGGGATGAAAATTAACGGTTGTATGTATTTGTTGATGCCAACCCCCACGACACCTCAGAGACTCGGGCCTGCACAGGATTATACGTTTAGATGTTCGTTTGAGAACGCCCGTGCAGTAACCAAAGTAACCTCGGTGCGGCTTTGAATACCGGTGGGGTTTGACTTCGTACGTACTACTATTGTAGCCAATCCCGACGACGCCTCAGAGACTCGGGCCTGCACAGGATTATACGTTTAGATGTTCGTTTGAGAACACCCGTGCAGTAACCAAAGTAACCTCGGCGCGGCTTTGAATACCGGTGGGGTTTGACTACGTACGTTTTGTCGAGACGGTTTGACGTATCGCTGGCACCGCCTCAACCCACGCACCCCTGCTAGTGCGTAATTGTAGGATGTTGTCTTGAAATGAAACTGCGCCTTGTTCTTGTTTCTTGCTTCGCCGATGATTCGTGGGTCCCAGTTCGTTGTCGGAGGAAAGAGGATTTTGCGTAGATCTCGCCGAGCTTAAGTACTTCGACAGTATACCGCGACGAGAGCTGCGCTTACAGCCATCTGCGCGCGTATACCGCGACGAGAGCTACGCGACCCTTTTATTCGGCGAAGCATTTTATAATTTGTTTAACTATATTTTTCTTTACATATTTTACCTAACTTATTTATACTTAATTTCTACTTATGAGCTATCAACATTATTCTTATTTTACTTATAGCTCATACTTAATTACCACTTACGAGCTGCAAACAATATTCATATTTAACCTATAGCTCATACTTAATTCTATTTAAATCTATGAGGCGCCAACAGTATTTTTGTATACTGAATCATAAAAATAAAAATTTAGGGGAGTACTACCCTTAACATTTAGGGAATGAAAAATATATGTTGTCCACTTCGCAAACCTAACCGATATACAAAATTTCACGAAATTCGGTCGAGCCATTTCGGAGGAGTTTAACTACAAACACCGCGACACGAGAATTTTATATATTACTAGCTGACCTGGCTCAACGTTGTTTTGCCATGTATATCATATATAATGAAAATTAAGGGTTGTATGTATTTTTAATGCTGTATCAAATAAAAATAAAAAAACTATTTTTTATCTAAAAATTTAAATAAAAAAAATAAGGGGTGGATACTTTTAACATCTAGGGGGATGAAAAATAGATGTTGTCCGATTCTGAGACATACCCAATATGCACACAAAATTTCATGAGAATCGGTCAAGCCGTTTCGGAGGAGTTTCACTACAAACACCGCGACACGAGAATTTTATATATTAGATATTAAAAATAATTCAATCATTGCCAATATTAGTCATATGTTCTTCAATAGTTTTGTATACTCTTTATTGTTACAATTTTCCAACTTTACAACTAATAATTAATAATAATAATAAATTGTTTGTTTGCAAAGAAAGCGGTACATTCAGATTGATTAATTATAAAAATTTGCACAATCAGCGATATAAAAATAGGCATGCAAATGTCATATCATGATGTAATAATAATAATAACAGTTAATTATAATTGTAGTCAAAACTTATGGTCTAAATACTTTCCTGCGTTATAAAGACCTTGCCTTTAAAAATTTAATTACCTAATCTAATATAATTAGAACTTAATCTCTTGTATAATTAAATAATTTAATAAGCAACGTTTTCTTAAGCGTTTGATATTGCTTACCTTATTGAAGTGTGCACAAATAATTTAAAGACTTTATTACTAAAAGCTTGAAAATCTTTTTCGACCCCAATTTATTAAATCAAGTAAAGTGGCCCAATAAGGTTGAGTAAAAAAGCTGATTCGAGCGAACGTGTGCTCACGACACCGAACGTGACAACCGAGTGCTCTGACACTTTGTGTCATTCCAATTTAATGGATATTTTGAGTGTCACGAATATACCTTCCTAGCTCCAGATATCGATAATTAAATGTCAATACAATGTGGAAAATCTAAACACATTTTATTTTCCTGGGTCACGTTAGCTACGTGACAAAAGATAAGATAAAAGAAAATATATAATTGACTCCCAAATGTGCTTAATATATAAATTAAACTTATTTAACGAAAATATAATAAAATAAATCAACATATAATCATCACTTATGATCGTCAGTATTTAAAAAAGAAAGATCTAAATTTACATTTACTACCAGCTCCCAAATCTAAAGTCTAGAGAAGAAATGGCAAGGACTTCTCTACCACTATTTTAATTGCCAAGTTTGTTGCAAGATATATGTAAGGAATTGCGAACTGCTTCGCTTGACATGTCAAATAGTATAAGATCCCGCTATACAACGACCTTCACAACTCTTAAAAAAAAATTTTTTTTTTATAATTTGCATGTAGTAAATTTTTTGAACATTTTTCAATCAATATTTTTAATCAGGGTAGTATTATATATGTATCACTATAACCTTCTTTTATACTAAAGATGTATATATACTTTAGTGTCACATAAAAAATATACACATAAATAATTAATTGATTAAAAACAACCTAACGTTTGCATATTCTATGGGCTTCATACGTTCGATTGGTATAGAATTTATCTAATAATCATACCGGTGAAATGTTTAAAAAAATATTTTTTTTTTAAAATTAATTAAACATACTCTGGACTGAAATTTGCTAGGCAACCCATATGGATTATATTTATTGACATATTAAATTATATATAAAATAAGTTTCATTAAATAAGCACCTCGGTGAAGGTCGTTGTATAGCGGGATCTTAGACCAAAACAAAATGTCATAAAAGTAACATATGCTTAACATCAGTAGGCATATGATTTTGCCAGGCAGCTGCCACAGCCCATGAATTAGTGGTTGCGTAGTCGGCCTTTAATAGAGGAGTATGCTTTTTATGTAAGGGTTTGGTCGCATCTCCCAGAAAGACTGGAATTCGATTCCACAGCTCGCCATTTCTCAAAAGAAAACACCCAGAAAAGAGGACTGTGGAAGACTACCAGCCATCGAGGTAGTGCTTGAATGAATTGTTGTTCATTGCCGCAGTAATGAAACGTGACAGCAGGGAGGGCCCAATCAGTTCTTAAGAACACTCTCCATTCTCAGTACACTCTGTAATATACGCATAGCTATTTGTGGTAATCCGCAAACAGTATGTAAGATAAGGTATTTGCATACTCACATTCATATACCTTTCTATATAATATGCATTTGAGGCAAAATTAGCCACAACATAATATTACATCCTTTCCTTAAGAACCTTTCAGAACATAATCCCGTATACGACAAATGAAATGTAATGATTTTGGTACATTGTATTTAAATATCAAAATAGAATTCCACGGAACCAAATGGAAAATAATTTTTTAATACAGTTGCTCAAAAAGTGGCGTATTGCAGGGACGTATAGCGTTCGGGATGTGGGCTATTACACACTCGTGCTTTTTTTTTACCTTTTCCGAACTAGTGCGTTTTCTTTCCCAACTGTCAAAATAATGTCTATTAAAAAGAAAAAACAACCACGAAGTTTTTACTAAAAAAAATTCACAGAAATTTTTATGATTCATGCAAATATTTCTAAAAAGAAGCTACTGCTTTGTTTCAATATAAGATTTAATGATTTGATTCAATGAGTTAGGTTAGATTTCATTTCATCTCCTTAAATTTCATTTCATATCAATAAAAAATTGTACTGAAGACTTGGCTGTATGGGCATAGTTCCCTTTGCCTACCCAGAATGGGTGAAGAAAAAAAAAATATCTGCTTATATTCTTTTACGGTTGGCGCCATTTTCCAAAAATGTTCTTTGCGCGTTTAGTTGTTTATTATATTATATATTAAATATACATGAAAAATCATACGAAATAAATAATAGTTTGTCTCAAACAGTAAATAAATATGCAACCTAAAACTTCTCCAGTTAGTATAAAAAACTGCACCAATGTATATGTGAACAATAATTTGTATAAGAAATAAATGATTAGTGAGTTGAGTTTATTGTTTTTTTATTATTTTATTAAATTGCATAAATTTTTTCGCAACTGTATTAAAAATAGTTGTTCAGTACACGTGCGGAACCGTCATTGCAACTTGTTTCGACTGTCAACCCTCACCTTCGGCTGCGCCTCGGCTCGGGGAGACATTTGTCGAAACTCTTTGCAATGACAGGCTTTCCGCACTTGTAATGAAATATACTATTTACATCTCCTTGATCTCCATTGAATGAATTTAATATATTAATTATGAAAAGCGAATACAGTAAAAAGTAATATGTAACATTTATACAGTTGTTTGTGAAATGTAAAATATTCAGTGTAATGTAATCGTCATTTCATAGACTTACCCTCTTTTTCATAAAAAACTAAATCAGTCTAATTGTACCGTCTTGCAATGGTTGCAGCTCCTTACAAACGTTGTGTAAAACAAAAAACTTGGCGATTAAAAAGAGTGGCGGAGAGTTTATTGCCAGTTCTTTTCTTCCGTTCTACGCCCTTGATTTGAGAACTGGCAGTAAATGTAAAATTAGAAACATTAAATGTATATTTCTTTTTTGACGTTCATAAGTGTACGTTGTGTTACCTTCATGAATAAATGATTTATTACTTTTCATCACAGCGCAAATACAATTGGATTGATAGAGACTAAATATCACTTGAGTCAAACTAGTGTAGCTAGATTTATATAGTTCGTTGGCGATACAGAAATAAATCAGTGCTGCTACAGCCTTTTTAGGTCTGGGCCTCAGATTTCTGTATCTGTTTCATGATGTGAAAGATGATCTGATGCTGTCTTTTTGGACAACCAAGCCGGTTTCCTTAAGATGTTTTCCTTCACCGTTCGAGCGAATGTTAAATGCACACATAGAAAGAAAGTCCATTGGTGCACAGCCGGGTTTGAACCTACGACCTCAAACATCAAATTCGCACGCTGAAGCCCCTAGGCTAACACTGCCCACAAAGGAAAGGAATATACATTTTCGAGTACCAATTCTTAAAAAAATATTCGCCAGTTATCGATCCTAAAACATCTTTGAGTTACATATCCAACGTCACTCATAAGCCAATTGCGTTGACGGCCTTCAAACATATTGTTTATAAATAAAAATACATTTCGCTTTAACTCCCAAATAAGCTGTAATGACATCATAAAGGCGAGTAAATAAAGAATTTAATCGCTCCGGTCGCCAATAAAATGCCATTTGTATGCGAAACAGACTGTTAAATGTAACGATACAAATATAACTCCTTTCTGGAGATGGCGCCACCATTTACATTAAATAAATATTATTTGAAGCTATATACATAATTATTTATCTAAAATTATTATACTTAGGTAACACTGAAAATTTTTAGAAAATGAAAAACAGCTTAATGTTGAAAGTTACCAATACTTTTATTGTTTTTCGAAGTAATCTCCGTTCCTCTCTAGACATCGTTGCATTCGATGGAACCACTGAGAAAAGCAGTGGACCAATTCTTCCTTGGGGGTCTCCTATATTGCATGTTTGTACGCTTTCATCGCATCTTCAGGGCTAGTAAAGCGAATAGCTTTCATCACCTGTGACGATGTCAAATACAGCATTTGAGTCACCGCCGTTGAACTTATCTAACATTTGGCGACACCAGTCCATGCGAAGGTGTTTCTGGTCGTCGGTCAAAGTATGGGGAATCCATCTGGTACAAAGCTTCCTGACGCCTAAATGTTCGTGTAATATTTTTTGAAATTGACTCATACCAATGCCTAGGTTTGCCCGTATCTGCTGATAGGTCACTCTCTTATCTTCCTCAATCATGCGTCGCACAGCACTGATGTTATCTTCAGTAGTCGCTGTTAAAGGACGTCCCTCACGCGGATCATCATTGAGATTGCTACGTTCACGCTTAAACTCGTTAAACCAATTGTAAATAGTGGCACGAGATGGGGCTTCATAAAGAAATGCTAATCGCAGCCTATCATAGCTTTGTGGTTGAGTAATCCCACAACGAAAGTCATAATAAATCATTGACCGAAAAAAATTCTCGCGTTAGGTTAATTTTCACGTGCAACAAGAGTTTTAGATTTGCCGCCAATTCACAAAAACAAATGACAAATAAATGCAATATACTACGTTAGGTTACCAAAGAGTTCTAAAATTGAAATTCATAAAAGTTTTCATTAGCAATGTTTCTAACTGGCCAGTTCTAAACATTTTCAGTGTTACCAACGTACAAGACATAACTAAAAGGTAAAACTTTAATTTCTATGAAATTTATGATATATGTCCGTTAAAGAACGGAGTGATGAGAATGACAGACCCAAGACGAAACGTTCCTTAGTGATTGGAATTCTAACAATATAATGAGCAGTATTGGCCTAGTGGCTACAGCGTGCGACACTCATATCTGAGGTCGTAGGTTCGATCCCCGGCTGTACACCAATGTACTTTCTGTCTATATGCGCATTTAACATTAGCTCGAACGGTGAAGGAAGAAATCAGCTTGCCTTAGACCCTAAAAGTCGACAGCGTCTCTCAGGCACGGATGGCTGATCACCTATTTGCCTATTGGACTGACGGACGATCATGAAAGAGATACAGAAATCTGAGGCCCAGACCTAAACTCGAACTCAAAATAATTTTATTCATATAGGTAAAGGCACTTATGAACGTCAGAAAAGAAGTTAAATGAATACTTCGCTAAATTTTATAGCAAATTGAGGGTATTTGATAAAAAAAGAGGCGGAAGGTGATTGCCTTGTAGGATATTGTGTTGTGTTACTTTGTGAAATTACCCTAAACTTGTTTTCGGAATTTGATTAACATTGTTAGGGCACATGTAATAGAACAATTCAGGCATTTATTTGTTGAAAAAGGGTAGTCCTAAAATTCTCCTGGCGCCTACTATACTCGTATACAAATAACATTAAAATAACTAAAGTCAAAGCCACAGATTATACAGCACAAAAAATGTAAACATCTGTGCAAAATAAAAAACCTAATACCAGGCTTAGCAAGGAAATTAACATAGTCGGTATTCCCTCTAATTAACAGATTAACTTTATTTATAATGCTAATATTGTTATACGCAAGTGTTCTACATTTTTTGTTACGCTCATTTTCTTGTTTTAACAAATTAGCTTTGTGTTTACTGTAAGTTTACCTCTGACGTAAATGTGTAGCAAAATATATGCCTCGTTTCTCCTCTAAAGCCTACATTAATAGTACCTATCGAATATTTCTTTTGTGAAATGAGGTACTGTTTTTTTAAATTTTTACAGCGGCCTATCCCGGCTTCGTACAACTGGATATTTTTTGTAATATTTTGAATTAATATCAGCGTATTTTACTCAAGGTTTATGTGTTCGACTGATAAAAGAATGCCAACATCGCGCAATTTATCATTCGTTATAAACAAATTACTTTTGATACGTATCTATTAATTACTGACAACAACGCATTATGTAAAAGAGTGAATCATATAGGTTAGTATAAGATCCCGCTATACAACGACCTTCACCGAGATGCTTATTTAATAAAACTTATTTTATATTTAATTTAATATGTCAATAAATATAATCCATATGGGTTGCCTAGCAAATTTCAGTCCAGAGTATGTTTAATTAATATTAAAAAAAAATTTTTTTTTATAATTTGCATGTAGTAAATTTTTTGAACTTTTTTCAATCAATATTTTTAATCAGGGTAGTATTATATATGTATCACTATAACCTTCTTTTATACTAAAGATGTATATATACTTTAGTGTCACATAAAAAATATACACATAAATAATTAATTGATTAAAAACAACCTAACGATTGCATATTCTATGGGCTTCATACGTTCGATTGGTATAGAATTTATCTAATAATCATACCGGTGAAATGTTTAAAAAAATATTTTTTTTTAAATTAATTAAACATACTCTGGACTAAAATTTGCTAGGCAACCCATATGGATTATATTTATTGACATATTAAATTATATATAAAATAAGTTTCATTAAATAAGCATCTCGGTGAAGGTCGTTGTATAGCGGGATCTTAGACCAGGTGTTAAAATATGTGAAACGTCAAAGTAAGCCTCCTGCCCGTTTACCCCCTGTTCTTAAAAAAAAAAGCGTCGTGCGGCGGCGGCCATCTTGTGACAACTGAAAGATTCCGCTGGTTGGTTTCAATGTTATACATATTTATTTATTTACACTTTATGACCTTATACAAAAACATACAAATAAAAAAAACAGGTTACATAAGTTATAAGGCAACGGGCAAAAAATACACATATACATATGCCACTGGCGGTATTGCTGTGTACCGGGTTGTGCAGCTCCCTCAAAAATGGTTGAGCTGCATGAGCTATTCGGGGCATGCTTGCCGTCTGCTGGCACAGGCTTGCTCAGATCGATCTGGTTCTTTCTTCCAAAGACCAGTCCAGTAAATACTCTGCATTTGTTTACACCAATTTATTAATTTATTATTGTATTATCTGGACTATAAAAGAGACTAAGACCCCCGAGTTTGTTTCGACATTTCTTCTCAGGGCAGTCAGTTAGGAAATGTCGACTTCATCTAGTTTAGGATGACATTGTAAAAGTGATTTATATAGTCCTACTTGCAAGAATAAACTATTTCATTTCATTTCATTTCATTTCATAATTGGCAGGGCCAAAAAATAGGGTGTTTAACATGGTATATATTTGTGTAAACAAAAATGTAAAAGCTAATCCAATAGTTAATTGAGTTAGCACAATTAATATATATAAGTAGTCATATAATATTGTTTAATATCACCAATTTATTGGTTTTCGTAATAATAATCTTTGTCAGTTTTAGGGTATCCGTTGGCCGGACCAACGGATACCCTAAAACTGACTATTGTATTTACTATATTACTTTGTGTGAAATGTATTCCACATTACTGTTCTAGAAAATTGTTGACTTGTTCACCTTTCTTTCTTTCTTGCGAGCCTTATGGCAATGTGAGCGTCCATGGGCGGTGGTATCATTTAACATCAGGTGAGCCTCCCGCCCATTTGCCTACTATTACATAAGAAAACATACTATTTCACCAGGTATAACTGACTTGCTGAAGATTCATGGCGTTTTCCTCCAGTCAAATGGTCGCTGTATGGCATTGTAAATTCCTCTTGATAGAGGGTAAGTATAAACTGTTTGGTTTAATATATTTTAGGTGCGAAATTAATTATGAAATGTTTAACTGTCACGACAAGACATTCCTCACGATGTTTTCCGTCACCGTTCAATAAATGTGCACATAGAAAGTCTATTGGTGCACAGCCGAGGATCGCATCTACGACCTCTCTTAATATATTAACAAACAGTTAAATAAAAAATGTCTACTTACATATTAGTCTAAAATAAAATAGATAAGTAAACTAGACTCTAAATGATCTCTTCAGTCATAAACCCTGACCTGTATCAAACAAATTAAGATTAAAAATTAATTATGTTAGGTAACTTATTTATAGCTATAAAATTTTAACCCCTACCTATACGACCAAATGCCTTATTGGTCTAGAAGTCAGCACGTCCACAGATCAGGGTTCAATTTTGGCACAAAACAATTTTTTGCGATTTACAAGGAAAAAAATGACCCTTAAGTGGGTATTAATACGTTGTTTAAACACGTGCGTTAAAGAAGGCTGAAGCACGAGAGCAGTCTCGTGTACTCTAGTACTTCCTTTTGGCATTATTTTAATACAGTATACAAAATTATGTAGTTTTAATATAACATACATTGCATAAATAAAAGAAATCTTCGTCATTTCTTTGTAATGTATATTCAAACGAAAAATGACGAAGATTTCTTAAACGAAAAATTTAGGAAATAACTAAAGACGCTTTGATCTTCGAAAACTTATTTTTCTTGAGAGCCTGATAACAATGTTGAAAATTGAGTAGAGAGATTATTAAGGGAGATTTTCGGGACGCAATAGAATAATATACGGTAAGCAGATATGTTTTTGTTTGATGATTTGCTGTTGTTTGATGATTTGCTGTTTTAAAAGAGTACCGAGAGTTTTTTACGCCGGCTTTTTCTCTCGGCCTACACCCTCTGTCTTCTTTGCCGATGAGTAGGGATGCCTTCAAATTTAATGACGTGGAATAAGTGATACATGTATCTTATGTTCCATAATAAACATATTTATTTATTTATTAACAATTTTATAGAAATAATATAACCAAAGTTGTTGCTAAAACTTATTTCAAAATTAAATGTGAGCTGGTTGATTATTAGAGGAATTTGCAGATAAATCAAAGAACATAGTAGCGAAGTGTCAACTGACCTTAGTAGTTGAAAGCTTATAAGCATCAAAAACCTTTGGTAGTGGGGTTAGGACGCCGAATTGGCAGAAACTGAAAAATTAACGTGTTCAAATTTCAAATTCAAATTCAAAATCATTTATTCATTTAGGTAACACAACGTACACTTATGAACGCCAATAAAGAAATACATATTAAATGATTCTAAGTTTACAACTACCGATAGTTGTAGGGCGTAATCAAGGGCGTAGAACGGAAGAGAAGAACTGGCAACTCTCCGCCACTCTTTTTAATCGCCAAGTTTTTTGTTTTACACAATGTTTGTAAGGAGCTGCAACCATTACACCATGTTCCACAGGACATCTTTAAGTAATTAACTATTATGATAAAAAAAAAACGTGTGGACCTCGGGGACTGCCCTAAAGCTAGTTAGCATAGCATTTTTATTATCTTATGCAATTCTAATGATTTATTTATTTTTTATTAACGCAGTACTTTTTTTTCTTTGATATTAATTCAATCTACCACTCTAACAGACTCAGACTAGCACGCCTATATAGTCGTCTCACTCTAACGCGTACCGGCTACACCGGCCGCGCTTACGCTACGTCACCGATCTCGTCAGAGAGATGTGAATACGCAGTATGCGTTCTGTCCTACTCTAACGCCAATTGGCCGCACCTACATTACGTCATCATGTGTTAGGTATATTTTCGTTACGGAATTTTTTGGCTCAGTCGCCGCGCTCGAAGACCGCGACAAAATCTATACAATAGCTTAAAAATATATAAAAGAAAAAGAAAAAAGGTAAAAACAAAGATTTGTCCTCTATCAGCAGTAGGTATGCATATAGCAGCAAATAGGAGCATGCATGTTGTTTCTCAAAACTAGTATACAGCAAAGTCGTTACAGTTTGCCATAAATCACTTTTCATTCTTTATCGAACTTACCTAAACTCTAAATAACGATTGCTGTAATGAATTCTGCTTGTGATGTTAAAAATCTTCAAATATTAATTATATTTTTGTGTAATTATATAAACATTATAAACTATAAGCTTTTTATTGTGACGTAAAATTTTAAATTGAGATGAGAAGTGTTCTAATGGGTTTAGCTTGAGACGCTTCCGGAGGTCGTAGGTTCGATCCCCGGCTGTGTACCTGGACTTTCTTTCTATGTGCGCATTTAACATTTGCTCGAACGGTGAAGGAAAACATCGTGAGGAAACTGACATTTCTTAGACCCAAAAAGTCGACGGCGTGTTTCAGGCACTGAAGGTTGATCACCTACTTGCCTATTAGGTTGACAAATGATCACGAAACAGGTACATAAATTTCATACCTAAAAATGTTGGAGCTCCACTGATTTTAAAAAATATAATTCAGTTTATTTTTCCAGGTGGTGTAGAAATGTTCAAGATAATTCACAAGAGCTTACGCTTATTTTATATACATTTAAAAAGTCAAGTCATTTATTTCACTTAGGCAATTACTTTTGAAAGTCAAAATTACAAGTTAAAAATATAAAATAAAGAAATTACTTCCAAAAAGTTTCATATGAAGAAGAATGGGCAACAAACTCCATATTTTTTATCAACTCTCAACTAGCTAAAGCATACCTTATATTAATCTGCTATCTTATAAGACTGTGAATTAGATTTAGATATTTTTCTTTAGAATCGGATTATCTAGTCGCTATGGAGAGGAGCTTTCATTATCCAATTATATTGGATTATAACGTAACAGATTTTCTTTTGATAACATCCTTATTTGTAATTTTTTTGAAGTTATACTTCTTTAGGCGCGTTATGAAAAATTGATGAGAGTGAAATTTTACGATGCGCGCGCACCGTGACACAAAAATTAACAGAATGAAGTTACCCACGGAAGATGCTACGGCATTGGACATAGTTTTAAAACAACATTCGAATAATAATAGAATTTCTGTTACACTTAATGTAAGAGAATAATAATAAATATTTATTTAATTAATTTTTCAAATGTAAACTGAACTTTATTGACTATAATGACTCCTTTTCCAGTCTTTGATTATTTAACGAATTAAGTAATCACGATTTGTAATAAATTCGTAATTTTTTGTATTTAATGAAAATAAATGTTTATACAGTAAATAGTCATCGTTATCTGGAAAAAAATCGTAATATTTTATTTTATCATTATAACATAATATTAAGTTCCTATCACAATCTGTTCTTTTCTGCATATTACTTTTACAAAATAATGTCGATGTTTCATATCTGCCAGGCGTCCCGTGACGGCTCACATTTTTTTAAAATAATATAATAATAAAAGCCTATAATAATAATAAATTCAGGGATAATGTAGCGTCGAGTCCGCATTTTCTCCTTTCTTCCTCGTTATAAATAATCTACAGTTATTGTATAGGCTACATTACCAAGTAATAATAATAATAATTTATTTATTGCAAGAATATGGTACAAAAATGTGTAAGGTGGTACAATCGTAAGTTTGCAAATTCTGCCACACACAATGGCGCGCAAATTTGTTTTTAAAGGAATTTTACATTATTTGTCATATGAATTGGTCAGTTCTTATATTATTTGTATCGTACATATCATATCATACGTTATTAAATTTATATCATCTACAGTGTCTCACGCAAATAATAATTTATTGAATTATAATATTTCCAAAAGTAATAATACACCAAGTCGATTTTTAAAGACTAGTCGGAAGATCTTTTAATTCTTTTGGTAAATTATTGTAAACCTTAATTGCCATACAACAGGTGTTTTTTATAAACAGTTCCAGATTGATTTTTGGGACAGCCAATTTCTTCCCATGTCAACATCATACTTCGACTTCTACATTCGACTTATTCGAAGATACTTCTAAAATATAAATACAGGGAAGAGATAAAATTTTGAGCTTCTTAAATAAAGGTACGCAACTATCACGACAGTTTGTTCCACAAATTGCTCTAATACATTTCTTTTGAGCGTAAGTAGTAAGAATGTGAATTTAAAGATATGATGAGAAGCACGATAGCTATGTGATATTGGCCCCCATGGGCTTAAACATTGCTAGAAGACTTTAGTGGATTTAAAGATACGGACATGTCCTATCAAATGTATACTGGGTACTGGCCTTGGCGGGGAAAAGTACTTTTGGTAAGTACTATAACCAACTTCTGCGTCAATCTCAGCATGAATAAATCTGAACAATTCTGATATAGGTACTATTTCTGTTATTCTAGTTTAGTTTGAGGTGATTGATGCCTTTTTTATGTAGCAAACGGGGAGGCTTAACTGATGTTAAGTGATACCCCCGCCGATACACTCACATTGCCAGAGGGCTCGCAAGTGCGTGGCCAGCCTTTTAAGTTCGTACGCCATCTTCTTGAAGGGCCCTAAGTCGAATTGGTTCGGAATACTTCAGTAAGCAGCTGGTTTCAGATAGTGGTGGTGCGGCTAAAACTGTCCTAAAAAACTTTCAGTTGTGGAACGGCGGACTTCGAGGTGATACGGAAATTCATTTTTTTCCTCGACGTCTGATGATAAAATTCAGCTGCAGGTATTAATCCGAGCAAGTCTGATCATTCTCAGTGGTAAAGTGGTGGTGGCCTCGGATGAGCATTTAAAGCCATATTGTGTCATTATTAGATCGTGCCGGACATCCGTCCCATCGTAATATGAGAATGTTGTTAGTCACACAAACTTGTGTAATATTTTCTTTATAACAATATTTGTTGAGATCACCGTGATAGATACATCATCATTTTAATGATACTTTAAGTACACCCCAATACTGTAACCGCACTTCAAAATATCAAGCGTAAAAATCGCTTAGATCGCAACGCCTTATCGTTGAGTATTGTTGAACGCGATCAAAGTAAATCGCTTTGTCAACAATTTGTCGAGTGGCAAAGAGCTGAGGTGTATCGAATTTCTTTTCCGGTGTTTGAAATGTTGGGTTTACTTGAAGAAGTGTGAGAGCAGTGTGATCCTAGCGAAATTGTAACGAAACTCTAACAAATATTTCATTCTATAAATGTCTATCACATTCGGTGAAGGAAAACACCATGAGGCGACGGTGATTGTGTAAAAAAATCAGCGGCGATTCAACTTTTTTAGGTCTAGACCTCAGATTTCTATATCTGTTTCATAATCAATCTAATGGGTAAGTCAACTTTTTGGGTACAAGTCCTTCACCGTTAAATGCGCAGATAGAAAGTCCATTGGTGCACAGTCGGCAATCGAACCTACTCCCTCAGGTATGAGAGTCGCATGCTGAAGCCACAAGCCAACACTGCCCTTGGTGAGTTATCTACTTGCCTAAAATCAAGGAAATATATCTGAGTGTAAAGCAGTGTTTTAAACGAATTTGAACGTTAATATTTTTTTATGTACACATAATTTTATATTACTTTTGTATTCTTATAGCTAACTTACATTACATTTTAGAAATAATATACAAAACTTGACAAAGGCTAAAACATTTTATACAAACAAACAACAAAAATCAATAAAATACATTTAAGGTACTTACATACTTATTATGCCTCAGAAATCCTTGTGGTCTAAATAAAATGGATTAAACGATATTACAAAGTTCTCAATAAAAGATCCTTTATAAGACCCTTACAAAGAATTAATACCTTCATCTCAGGGTAAGGCATTATGGGACCATTGAATGGTTTTTTCGCTTCACTGGTTTTGTGCCCCGTTTACTAGGGTACAACTAACTTCGGGCTTTTACTATAGATATTCAAAAACATGCCTATTCAACAGATATCTAATATATAAAATTCTCGTGTCACAGTTTTCGATGCCATACTCCTCCAAAACGTCTCGACCGATTCTCATGAAATTTTGTGTGCATATTGGGTATGTCTTAGAATCGGGCAACATCTATTTTTCATCCCCCTAAATGTTAAGGGTAGTCCACCCCTAAATATTTTTTTTATTTTTAGATATTTTTTTCTGTTTTTATTTTTTTATGATACAGCATTAAAAAATACATACAAACCCCTAACTTTCACCCCTCTACGATCAACCCCTATTTTTTTATTATAAATGATATATATGGCAAAACGACGTTTGCCCGGTCAGCTAGTATTTTATATATTACAGTATCTTTCTTTTATATTTTAAGGCTTTAAGGCTTTTCACTGAAAACCGAAAACCTCCAGTTAACGAATAACCTGCGCATGTAGTCAGTATTAAAAAAACTAGGCATATTTTTGCCAACCCAAAAAGAACCGGTTATAATCTATAGCTCGAGTTCAAGAAAAGGAAGGAGCTTACCAATTAAAGGCCGATAACACCCTTGCGAGCTCTCTGGAATTGAGGGTCCACGGGCGGTGGAATCACTTATCATAGGCGGACAACGTTCTCGCGAGCTCTCTGGAATTGAGGGACCACGGGCGGTGGTATCACTTATCATAGGCCGACAACGTTCTCGCGAGCTCTCTGGAATTGAGGGACCACGGGCGGTGGTATCACTTAACATAGGCCGACAACGTTCTCGCGAGCTTTCTGGAATTGAGGGTCCACGGCCGGCGGTATCACTTAAAATAGGCCGACAACGTCCTCGCGAGCCCTCTGGGATTGAGGTTCCACGAAGGGCGGTATCACTTAACATAGGCCGACAACGACCTCGCGAGCCCTCTGGAATTGAGGGTCGACGGGCTTATCACATAAAATACGGTAAGCCCGTTGTCCCCTGTTCTATAAAAAATATGATTTTTTGAATAAAAAAACAGATGCATGAAATAGAAATATGATTCGGAATCTATAATAATATTTTATTGTTAAGTTAATGACAATATTTTATTTATTCGATAGATTTACATAAACAAATCTACAAACCAAAAATCTACTCCCAGTTAAAATATTATAGTTTGACTAGTTAGTCTAAAGAAAAAACTTTTTAACCGGATTAAAGTTATGTATTATTATAAATTTACAATTATTTAACATAATTTTAAATTTATCCGACGTTTCGCGTGCTTTACAGCGTGCGTGGTCACGGTGACTACGTAACTTTAATCCGGTTAAAAAGTTTTTTCTTTAAATGTGTAAAGGTTATGTTAATCAAAGACAATAGTTAGTCTAAGTATTAACTATGGGGCATATTAAAACATCTAATAATCGTAAGTGTTGCGCACAATAAGAGCAAATAAATAACAACATTGTGCACAGAACACTACTACACATTGACAGCTGACAAATGTTAGTGTATATCATTTGTTAGTCTGAAGTCGACATAAAATGTCATCATCGATCATTGGAATAATATTCTAAAATACTTTTAATTTAAATACTCCAGAGTGGCATAAATTATCTCAGATTATTTTGCCATCCATATCTATCAGCGAAAATCGAAATGTTTTTTATAGAACAGGGGGCAAACGAGCAGGAGGCTCATCTGATGTTAAGTTATACCGCATTTTAAGAATGTGTACGCTCTTTTCTTTAAGGACCCTAAGTCGAATTGATTCGGAAATACTTGTGCGCGACAAAAAAGCTTTAAAAAGCGCTTCATTGTGAAATAACGGACGTCGAGGTGAGGTGGAGTTCCGAATTCTGATGATGATGATGAAACTCAGATGTAGGTATTCATCAGAACAACTCCTTGGAACACTCTCCGGACCCGACATCACTACGAAAGGCCAAGGGATCTAGCCGCTCGAAAAGGGGTTGGGGTTCCTGATGATCCTTTTATCCTTTAGTACATCATATTATATGACTAAATAGTACTTAGGTATAAATACTATAATTAAAAGATGGTCTGTCAAGAATTTGGCGTGTTAACGTTTAAAAATTTGTTATAAAAATAAAAAAATTTATTATGATAAGATACAGGTATCACTTATTCCACGTCATTAAATTATTAATCCCTACTCATCGGCAACGAAGACAGGGTGTAGGCCGAAAGAAAAAGCCGGCGTAAAAAACTCTCGGTACTCTTTTGAAATAGCAAATCATCAAACAACACTTATTTTAAAACAAATATCGTAAATTAATTAGAAGTAGCCGGTCTAACACTAGTCTCAGGCCCTTTAATCAACTAGATAATCGTTAACTTTATAGTAAACAAACTATAAAATTGTAGTATATTATAAGTTCTAAGTAATTTTCATGTGGGCCATGCAAAAAATAATGAAAAATAACAACAGAGTATAGGAGACGCCGCCACTAAAATGCAGTGTTATACTTGACAGCCTGTGCAACATTCAATCGTGAGTAAACACAGACCCACAGAACACTCCACAGACTATCCATAAAACAGTATTTGTCGGAAGACAACACAGTTATTGATCGTTTCAATGACTTCCAATCAGTGTTTGTTCGCGGAAATTGATGGACGCCTTCTATTTGCTTTTATCTGTTTGTTTTTCTTATTATATTGTTTTAAGACGGCCTCATTTTCTTGTTTGCCATCGCGTCAAGGAAATGTATATAACTGTAGGGTAACGACTATTATGATATATTTATTAAAACCTAATCATAACAATAAAATATTCAGTATTTACAATTTTCTTAACCTACTTAAAGAATCCCTCCAACTTCGATTTTGTTCCCTTTGTAGTAGAGACTCTTGGGCCGTGGGGTTCAAGTGCACAGGCGGTAATTAAAGATTTAAGTAGGCGCCTGGTAGCTAGTACCGGTGAACCCAGAGCTGGGAGCTGGTGCTTGCCTTGATCAACGAATAAGTATCGCAATACGGCGTTGAAGGTGCCACAGGAACCAAACTTTTAAATTTGTTTTAATTTTATTTTTATTGATTTTTTAGACTATTATTTACACTATAGATATTGTAGTAGATTGTATATAAATTGCATTTTAGAAAACCTAACAAATTAGCTAATTTATTTTCATATTAATTATAAATTGTATGGTTTAATATTTCATTATCCGATAGTGAAAGGACCATAGTCAAGAGATGTCAACTGTCACTGTCACAAGACGCTGACATTCCTTAGACTTCTCGTATTTATAGAAAAATCATTTTTTAACTTTTAATTTAAAACATTGTGAAAATTATTTACCTAGTTGTATGGATACACTATACCTCCAAAAATGCAAGGGTACCTATATCTCAAAAACAGATTTATGCCTGAATGATTTCTGGAGGAACATGATGAAATTAGGACTATATGTATATAAAAAAAATCAGTGGCGCTACAACTTTTTGAGGGCCTTCTGAATCTATTTTATGACCATTTGTCAATCTAATAGGCAAGTAGGTGATCAGCCTTCTGTGCCTGACAAACGCCGTTGACATGTCGGTTTCCTCACGATGTTTTCCTTTACCGTTCGAGCGAATGTCCAATGGTGCCGCCGCATCGAGTCTACGACCACAAGGATGAGATTCGCACACCAAGCCATGAAGCCACTAGGCCAACACTGCTGTATATATAGATAGGAATTGAAAATAAAAAGGATTATCTCAGCAATGTCCCATGGTAATTAAGCTTTTTTAACTGTATCATTTGAAATCAATGAGGTTTGTTGGTTTTATTTATTAATTAATACTTCGTTGCAATAACATAATAAAATTGACAAAATTAAATAAAAAGGAGGACAACTGGCGGCCTTATCGCTTTCGAGAGATCTCTTCCAGGTAACCACTGTTGAAAAAAAAAAAATAGATAAGGAAAAAAAATTTAAATAGAAGTGCAAAATACGTAATACGTAATATAGTTATTTACGCAAAACTAAAACTAGGTTTTGTTAGAAATAGGTAATACTATGATGATAATATTTATAGGACTACAAGTACATGTGCTAAATATACTAACTGTATTTTTTCATCTAAAAGTATTTTCAATTAAATTAGGTCACATACAGCGCAATATAATCCGAAATTCTAAAATCTAATAATTATAAATATATTCAAGATAAAATGTGTTACTAAAATATGCAAAATATTTTTGCACTTCCTCTTGAAAATTAATAGCTTGCAAAAGTCGCGTTCATTGAAGCATATTAACTATGCCAAGTGCGACATGCCACTAACCTCTTTCTATATTGACCCATTTCGCTTCTTCTTAATTGAATTTTTCCTTAATTAGGTCAGTTTTCATTTTGCTTAATAATCACTATGTTATATACAAATGTTGGATAGTGATTATAATTCCCGCGGTTTTGTAAAGCGAAGCCTGCGATATCTGGATCGATTCTCTGTTGAAGGAGAGGTTTTACTGAAATTTTATTCACCTCCAGAGAGTGATGGGGACCGACAGAAGTATGTCTGAGTCGATATCCAAAAGCCAGAAGCAAGGACGATAGCTTTGAATGGACCTTCGAATGACGGGTACGTCCAAACGCCAAGTTCTTAACTTTGGGCAACTGTTGAATATTTTCTTAAAAAGGCCGGCAACGCACCCACTACAAATGGGCGTCTATGGGCTGCGATCACTGCTCTTTTTCGGCGTCTCGCAGGCTCGTTTGCCCCCGTATTATATAAAAAAATCTAAATTCTTGTATTTTTTATACGCAATGATAGGCAGGATACTCATATGATATTAAGTAATATCCACAGTTCCTGGACTCCCAAGTGCGTTGCCGGCCTTTTAAAATGTGGTGGCTTGAAGGACTCTTTGTATGCTCGGATACACTTTGATATGGAAGAAAAAAAGTACCTTAAAACTCTCAGTTGTACGGACGTCAGGATGATACAAGTGGAATTCTACTTCGACACTCGATAATGAGACACTTTCTACTTCACCCGGAATTCGAACCCGATCTTGATCTACAGTTGATTGTGATAACCACTGACAAGTCAAAGATTACATTTATAAGATATCTAAAACAAAACAAACGGGAATAAATTCCGATATAATGGGAGCTTTGGCAATAAGTCTTGTTAACAAGCTCTTAGATGTTATGAGCTTATAAATCATTGGCAGTTTGTCAATTAAAAGTTATATTTTATTAAAAACTAGCCGTCTCCCGCCCGCTATGCTGGGCGAATTAAAATAGGAAATAAATATAATTTTATGTTTCATTATATTTTTTTTTTTCATATTTATATTATTCTTCTTTTTAACTTCCCGCTAAGAAAATTGAAAATTTTCGAAAATCGAGTTTTTAACAGATGTTGACGTTTTGAGGTTCTAGGAAGCCTCCCCGAATGTTTCCGCGGTGAAGTCCGTATGTATAAATTTTCATAAAAGTAAAACAGCAATAAAAAAATGAAGGAATGGAATTTAAAAAATAAATAGCCATAAACCATCTAGGAAAAATTTCGCATCGAATGGCAGTAGTTTCATGTCGATACGATCAGTGGTTTAGGCGGCGTGAAGGAGCCTCAAACGAAGACCATTTTCCTTTTATATATATAGATATAGATAAAGAAATACTTAGATAATATAAAAACCCAAAACAGATTAAATTGATAAACAAAATATAAGAAACAGAAAACATACATAATTTAAGGTACACACTGGAACCAAACTTGAAATTTGTTTTAATTTTCTTTATTAATTTTTAATTAATTTTAATAATAATGAATACTGCATATTTGTTGTATGTTTAGGTTTTAATAAAGTGTATATAATGAGTACATCAATAGATAAAAAATGAAAACTGATATTAAACATTAAACAAACGACAACTTAATGTTTAAAAAAAACTAAATTGTTACTGGTAAACAAAATCAAAGTCTTCCCGCCTTAAAATATTTCCTCACACCCTTGGTAAGTTGGAAAATGCCAACGTCATCAAATATTTTATTGTAGTGTTACTCAGATAGTTCGTGTTAAAGAAACTTAACTTTGGGTGTAATATAAAAATAATAAAAATTGTAAAAAGTTCCAACTCACCACTTCGTTTATTGTGAAAATACTTTTCAAGATAAGGTATTCTCTCTGCCACAATAGTCTACGTAAGCAAATGTTGGAGGCTAATGACCCGTAGCTGTTTCCAACTGCCACAATGACGTCATCACTTGAACGATCTGTACGTGGTTTCATTCATTCTTGTGACACCGTGACCTGTTGTTTATTTATTTAATTTGTATTCCTGCTAATAAATTGGATATTACATTAAACCATTATTAACACGTTCACTGCGCTATCATTTTCAAAGAACTTTCAGCTGGTGCTTTGGAGACCTAAAAGATCTCGTAACAAGCCTATCCTTTGGTGCGTTTGAGACCTAATCAGTCTCCTAAAAATACACTTTTGAAAATAATTTATATCTTCCAAAAAAAACAATGATATATATTTTGAAGTTTTTGTGGGTGAAAGATAGCTTATTGCTTTATATTTTGCTAGGTTCGCAGACATTTGAATAAACTACAAATACCAAAAAAAAATTAGATATCGATTGTATCTCGTACCGCACCCGAAGATAGTTCAATATGTGTAGTAAGTAGTGATGGGAATAAAATCATATCTCAGTTATCGATTCTAAAAGTTTTATTAATTATGCAAAGTGTTTTTCATTTAAACATGGTAAGCACATTGATTGCTTGCACATTACGCGCAAAAGTATAACAATTCGTTTAGATTTTTTAGAAGCGTCAGAGCTTTTTAACTGCATGTGCTCCAACGAAAAAGGTTCATCGTTTTCTTTGTAGGTACGTCAAATATTTCATAATCAGAATCACTGTCATTATTAGCCAATGGAGGGCAAATTTGGACATTTTCCAACATTTTTATCGACTTCCCATGTCGATTCTGAACAACACTAAAAAGAGTCACGCAGCGCCCGCGTCGCCCATCCTCCCTCTCTTGCGTCTACGAGGCGCACGATTTTAAGAGTACCGACATATCTCCTAACGCAAGGAATTAAAACAATTACAGTACTGTGCGTTAGGGACCTAATCCATCTCTAATTTATTTTTTAATGTCCTTTAATTCAGCTTTAAGTAGGAAGCAAATATATATATTTGTCCTGCTCATACTTAAAGAACTTTACAAGTTAGATCCTCCCGCAAGGAGTGAAAAAACACGATTATGTTCAACGCACAATACAAAAGTCCTGCAAGAGATCTGATAGATCTCGTAATGCAACGAACGTGTTAAAATATATAGATTGGAATACACATGGAATATACACAAAAACATGTATATTTTTTTACAAATATACAAAGAACATTGTTAACAAAAATTCGAAATTCAAAATTGATATCATTTTTGTGCATTAAATTTTTTTTATATACAAATAATGAACGAGCCTGCTGTACGCCCAAAAAGGGCAGTTATCGTAGCCCATAGACACCCATTTTTAGTGGGTACGTTGCCGGCCTTTGAGGTAGGAGCATAGCTACTCAAGGATGTGCCTTGATCTGAAAACAAGCAGTTCCTCAAGTGAGCGTTCTGAGGGCAGTTTTTGCCTTGCACCACCAGTATGTGGAACCACCTGCCCATTGAAGTATATCAAAACCAATTCGACTTAGGGTCCTTTAAGAAAATAGCGTACCGATTCTTAAAAGGCCAACAACGCACTTGCGAGCTTTCTGGCAATGTGAGTGTGATAGGCGGCGGAATCACACCTAGAGCCTTGTACCCGTTTGCCTGTTTTATTAAAAAAAATCTCAGCTTGGTTTTTCATCCATATTTACAAATTATATTTTTACAACTGGATTTAATACGTCTTATATCTGTTTATGTATTGACAGTGAATTTATGTAATTGAAAAGTGTGTGTCTAAAAGTAACTATGGTTTTTATTGAAGCTTTTTAAATTTCTGTGTATATAACAATATTTAATTATATTAAAACTAGCTGCCCCTGCGAACTTCGTTCTCCTTAATATGATCTTACTTAGCCTACCTTTTTAGTACATACTGAATAGTAAAGACTGTACGGTTTTTCTGTGAATTTTTCTCTATATAAACCTCAGAGTTCAAGTCATAAGATTTAAGTAACAAATAAAAAATAGGGGTTGATCGTATAGGGGTGGAAATTAAGGATTGTATGTATTTTTGTATGCTGTATCATAAAAAAATAAAAACAAAAAAATTTATCTAAAAAATCATAATTTAGGGGTTTGAAAGATAATTCATAAGAATCGATCGAGCCGTTTCGGAGGAGTATGGGAAGATTGTGAGACGAGAATTTTATATATTTTATATATGTTTATATATGTTATATATTTTATATATTTTATATATTTTATATATTTTATATATTTTATATATTTTATATATTTTATATATTTTATATATTTTATTAGATTTAATCAGAAAAGCCTTTGTATATTTTAAGTTTGGAAAGTAACTTTAAATATTCAGACTTATCCTAAAATATAGATGTCGATTGATCTCACGAGATAATCAACTCCAAACTATGTCGATTAACTTCACACATACAATAATCTATGAACGTACACATAGTTCGGTGTGATCGTACGAATGACATACACAAAAGCTTACATGACTTGGGGGACCTTTGTACCGGAATTATCTTGTCAACGAACAGCCTGTCGAGTAATCTTAACTCCTTTATTATTCCAGTTATAATGAGGTTTCGTATATATTCGTGAATATTAATAGAATTTCTAATAAAATCTTATTTTGAATATGTTGGCCTACTATCTACATAAAGCCGGTGATAAGCAACCTACTGGTCTATAATAGTGAATGTTTTTTTTTATTATTTTGCTTTATAGCAATAATAATAACGTTTTCATGCCAAATGTTGATCTAATACTACATAAATAAACAAAAGCGAAGAAGAGATAAATGTTCGTAGCGATTTCGTAGCCCGTTGTCACAATCGATCTACGCGTAGCACTTACTGCACGATTTGTCGTTTATAAAAACAGCAAAGGAACTTCTTGCCCGTTTCTATCTTCCCTTGACAGTATATCATAGGTTCATTTAAGCGGCAGCTAAACAGTCATCACCTGGACAGGCATGACCTGTGGCCGTATCTCCGTTAACATCAGGTAAAATTGAAACCACACGTCTTTCCAGTTCTGTATAAAAAAAAAGATTACTTAGCTAATAATGTACTGTAGATATTGAAACATTTCTTATGAATGATGTTAAGGAATTTTTTATCCGATCCGTGAAGATAGTACCAATTCTTTAAAGGCACTTGCGAGCCCTCTGGAATTGATAGTGTCTATGGGCGATGGTATCACTCCTGCCCGTTTGCCTGTATAAAAAAACGATACTACCAGACAAGCATATTTTAGGTACGAACACCTACCTTCCATAAAAGCATTGATTACATCAAAGATTTGAGCCCACGACCCCAAAAGTGCTAAAGCCACTCAACCAAGACATCCAATCTCATAGAAGCTGTTTCAGCGCAAAGGAATCAGACACCCACATAGTCCTGGAATGCGAGGCTGTGGCTAAACAACGTGCCGAAATCCTCGCAGCAGTGGGGTCGCTCCGTGAAGCTTGCGAAGTGCCCAGGAGACTTCTGTTCTTCTGGAAGGAGCTAGGCTAGCTTAGTTAGCCAGGACGTAATGAGAGTCTAAATACGGAAACTGAGTCCACCAACCATTAAACATTAACCACTCAACACTGCTCGATCTTTGTATCACTACGTTTTCATAAATTATATGTCGCAATGGCAGTATATAAGACAGTTGTGTTTAGCTATTAGTACATAATGTGTGAACATTAGTTCCAGCTATGTTACTAATAATGCAAGTCCAACGTTATTCATGAATATTCTGAATTTTGTGGTGCTTTGCGAATTACATGCTAATAAACACATTGGTTTGATAAAAGCTTTTAAATGCTTGATTCTTCGTCAATAGTTGGAAAAGCTTATTGTTGCAGTTAAACTATTGTGTCACATTTTAAGTAAGATTTTAAATACCTTAATTGACTTCGAGTTCACGGACCAAAAAAAAAAGTTTTGCCGGAAATCGAACATATGAATATATAATAAATAATGATAAACTTTTATTGAAGACAAGGATATATATTAATACTAGTGGACCCCACAGACGTTGTCCTGCATGATATTTAAAGCGATTAGGATATTAAGCAAAGTATGAAAGTACCGACTGCAGTGCCATCTGCCGGGCTGATTTGTGAATCTAAACCATTCCCAGATCCCCTTGAACACACACAAAAAATTTCATCAAAATCGGTCCAGTCGTTTGAGAGGAGTTCAGTCACATACACACGCACAGAAGAAATATATATATTAAGATAACTAACTCAAACTCAAAATACCTTTATTCATAAACAAGTACACTTATGAACGTCAACAGAAAAGATGTTAAATTTATTCCAAATTTACATTTACTACCAGTTCTCTAGTTAAGGGCGTAGAGCGGGCAAGAAGAATTAATAATTTTCCCCAAAATGGCTGGAACATTGACGGACACAAGAGAGCGGCGTATGATGTCGTTGACCGCGGCGTGGCGATATAAACAACCTGCACTCTTATGGCTATGGAGGCCATGATGTCCAAGGCTTACTTGTAAGCCACATGGAAGCTTAAAATATAATATACTAGTTACAAAAACATATATGTTTATTATGGAACATAAGATACAGGTATCACTTATTCCACGTCATTAAATTTGAATAGGTAGACATCCCTACTCATCGGCAAGAGAGTAGGCCGAGAGAAAAAGCCGGCGAAAAAAACTCTCGGTACTCTTTTAAAAAAGAAAATCATCAAACAACACTTATTTTAAAACAAATATCGCAAATTAATTAGAAGTAGCCTGTCTAGCACTAGTCCCAGACCCTTTTATCAACTAGATAATCGTTGACTTTATATTATTTTAAAGTAATTGCACAATACAATACTCGAATGGTGAAAATGTTTGAGCTATTTGAACAAGATTCTCTATAAAAACGCTTTAAAAATCCTAATCGCTCAATGAAACTTTAAAAGTCGACATTGAATAATCGTTACGTTTTAGAAGAGTTACATCGCAATAAATGAAACTGGACAAACTATGCCATTCGTCCTCAGTTACTGTCCATAAATCGGGTTCAATGTCGACTATCCATCTAAGCACTGAACAGTGCTCCCAGTGTACTACAGGAGCTGATAACACTTTATTTATTTACACTTCGTTATAAACAGTACAATTAAAAAAAGGGTGCGTGTACTTATGTACGCGCGTAAGAAGTTATACTCGTTTGGCATGATTAAAAATAGTTTTTGATTGCATGCAAATAATTAATTACAATTAAATAATAAAACACTATTTTGACCGGATTGAAGTTATGTATTATTATAAATTTACAACTATTTAACATAATTTTAAATTTATCCGACGTTTCGCGTGCTTTACAGCGTGCGTGGTCACGGTGATTTATAATAATACATAACTTCAATCCGGTCAAAATAGTGTTTTATTAAATGAATAAAAGTTATGTTAATCAAAGACAATACTATGTACAGTTAAATAATCAAAGACTGGAAAAGGAGTCATTATAGTCAATAAAGTTCAGCTTACATTTGAAAAATTAAATATATAAATATTTATTATTATTTTCTAATATTTATTAGTATTGATTTAAATATTCAATTTAAATCACTTCTGATTATAATTCAGACGCACATATAAAATTCGCACTTGTATAATGAAAACACGTGAAAAATTTAGAAACTCAAAGCATGTGGATAAATATTATAAATATAAATACACAGTGAACAGAGGAGGTGTGCGTGCCAACATGCGCCACTAACTTCATTCTGTTAATTTTGTGTCACGGTGCGCGCGCATCGTAAAATTTCACTCTCATCAATTTTTTTATAACGCGCCTAAAGAAGTATAACTTCAAAAAGTGCGTACAAAACATACATGTCAGAAGTTAAACTTCTTTGGAAAACTAATTTTTAAATCTTGTTCATATTTATACAAATCTAAAACTTTAGACTTCCGAGACTTAGAGGGAGGGAACAAGGAAGATATGTTAGGTATTTAAAAATATTAAGTGTCGAAAATTAATTTATTTCTTCGATAATGAAAACACGTGGCATTTAATTTACAATTCGTCAGATTTCAATAAAGTAAATGTAAAATACTATATTTCATACATTCTCTTTACGAAATTTTAATTTTAAAAATATAATTTCTGTGAGGCAATTCGCCCTTCTCACTCTCTATCAATCGGTCTCAGTCGCTCTCTCCCTTTTCTTCGACAAAAACGCTGCAAATCGTGACGCTAATATTATTATTATTGCGTTTCATCCGTAAAAATTTTACCCTCATGCGCCTATAGAAGTTTCACTTCAAAAAAATGTGTAAAGGTGAGCGCAAGGAGTGCAAAACTGCATAAGACATAGTTATATAGACAAAACTAATGGAAAAAGCAACGCAACTAAATTGTAAAATGGCAATCAAAAGGGCACTCTATTATACATTTATTTATGACACACAATCATAAATAAATGTACCTATAATAACACTTTATTTATTTACACTTCGTTACATACAGTACAATTAAAATAATTAAAAAAAAAGGAAGGGGAACACTGTAAAGAAAAAAAATAAGGCGAAAGCAAGACGTGCAAAGCTTCATAGATATACTTAAACATGAAGAATGGAACATAACAAAGGAATTAAAACAGTGAAACGGCAATAAAAAAAGGACACATATATCTATCTATCTATATACAATATCAGTTAGATCAGTTAGTACGAAAGTTAGGAATACGATGTGGACAGGTAATGCTTGAACAGAGATTGAAATGAAGATAAAGAAGGAGCTGGATAGGATAGTACCACGAAATGTCTAAACAGAATTTCATAATTGCTATCATAAGATGCAGTTACTTAATATCGCATTACACAGTTAAGAGTATCAGACATACACAATAATACACAGAGACGTATAACTTAAACCACCTTTGCGTCAGGCGTTAAAATATTTCTGATTGCCTGTAATAAATTTATTTAAATAACCACATGCAATATGTTATTAAAAAATATATTTCGTAAACCTACAGCTAACATAAATTATATTTAACAAAAAACAGTTAAGTATACTAAAGATACAGTCAAAGATGGAATACATAACACATACAAAAAGGTTAAAACATTTAGAAAAGGAAAAAATCAATATAAATGATTAAATACGTAATACCTAATGCGGCTGTGTGATGGTGTGAAAGTATATAACGTATAAAACTTCTTTAAGCATATCCCGTAACAAATAGTTCTTTAGGGGAAAAAAGTATTAAAAAAAATCATTTAATCATATAGGTAACATAATGTACACTTATGACTTGTCAGTAACGAAATAGGTACATATTAATGCTTCTAATTTTACATTTACTGCCAGTTCTCAAATCAAGGGCGTAGAACGGAAGAGAAGAACTGGCAATAAACTCTCCGGCACTCTTTTTAATCGCCATTTTTTTTACACTACGTTTGTAAGGAGCTGCAACCATTACAACATGTTCCACATGACATATTAAGTAATTAATAATAATAACATAAATTAAAAAACAAAGACTTGTCTTCTATCAGCAGGAGGCATGGTGAAATAGGAGCACGCAATTACATTCTCGTGGGAACAACACGCAAACACATAGTCGAAATAACTAAGATAAAAGCAATCTTACACAAAACAAATTTTTAAATACTACACGAAATCGCTCACCTTACAACGAAACAAATTAAAGCATCAGCTCCTAGGCTGTCAGTACTGTCAAACGGATATAAACGTTTGGCGCACAGAGGTTATAAATTAGACAATTAATAACAGTCTGGAACGGCTGTCGGCGGTCATTATGAGCGAGACAATACTGCCATAGCTGTTTCATATCGGTTTTAATTAATTTTGTATAGATGTCGCCCGAGAGCCAAGTTTCACTAGAAATTGACCCGACTTCGGAAGTTCATCTCCGAGACTAGTTTGGACGGCTTTGTTAATCCAATATTGTTGTTCGATATTGAATTATAATGGTTATTCAATAGCAAGTAATTTAAATCAATATGATGAACGGTGTCGTGAATTAACGGAAATATCAAATAGAGAGCAGTGTTGGCCAAGTGGCTTTAGCGTGCGACTCTCATCTCTGAGGTCGTAGGTTCGATGCCCGGCTGTGCACCAATGGAATTTATTTCTATGTGCGCATTTAATATTCGCTCGTACGGTGAAGGAAAACGTCGTGAGGAAACCGGCTTGCCTTAAACCCAAAAAGTCGACGGCGTGTGTCAGGCACAGAAGGCTGACCTACTTGCCTATTAGATTGCCAAATGATCTTGAAACAGATACAGAAATCTGAGGCCCAGACCTAAAAAAGAGTTGTACCGCCACTGATTTATTTTTTTATCAAATAGGGTTGAAGTTCAAGATGCTTTCTACGTCTGGTATAGATAGCACTAAAACCCCTAGAGCTGAGCAGAGATTTAGTTTTTAGAACTGTGAGCAATCGGACAGGGGGATCACCTGATGCTAAGTGCCCACGTTGCCCATGGATACGAGTGAGATAGCCTGTGTTTAGAAAGTTTAAGAACGCTTGGTACGCTTTTTGCTTGAAAGAAAGTCGGATTTGTTCGGAAATACTTCAGTGGGCAGCTGGTTCTAAATAGTAGTAGTGCCCGGGAGAAACTGCCTTAATAAACGCACAATTGTGGAACACCGAGGTGAAACGTGGAATTGCGTATTCCGCCTTAACGTCCAATGATAAAAGAGATTCCTCGCAATGCTGCGAGAAATCGCTACCAGCATTGAAGGGGGGCTACATGGAACGAACCAGGTCTAGGATTATAAATATTTTAATGAGTATTTTCTTAGTACTTATATTCATTTTTCTATGGAGATGTTCTATCTTATAATTAATAATAAAATATCTAATGGCAGGTCACATAACCTGTTTCATAGATTATTTCTATTTTATAGACAAGTAGATCAGCCTTATATGCCTGACACAATATATTTGATGAAAAATATAAATTAAAATATAATGTCCTAGTCATAATGTGGAGGAGGGCCTGCTGCAGCTGAAAGCCAACAAAACAATAGGCGGCACAGGACTGCGCTAGATCATTCTCATTTCGAGGTAGTGGATCGGACTCGAGGTCTGGTGCCATCTACTAGTCTGGTGCCATCCACTTTGTCAGTCACGAAATGTTCTTCTACATTTTCTGGACCTCTGCATGTTACATGTAAAGAAAACTGTTGGTAACAAAGTGTCGAAAGATGATATACATGTAACCGTCTTAGTATGGACTCACGAGAATCTAAGTGCGTGCTCCTATTTCGCCATGCCTCCTGCTGATAGAGGACAAATCTTTGTTTTTATTTTATTACGTATATTATTTATTACTTAAGATGTCATGTGGAACATGGTGTAATGGTTGCATCTCCTTACAAACGTTGTGTAAAACATAAAACTTGGCGATTAAAAGGAGTGGCGGAGAGTTTATTGCCAGTTCTTCTCTTCCGTTCTACGCCCTTGATTTGAGAACTGGCGGTAAATGTAAAATTAGAAGCATTTAATGTATATTTCTTTTTTGGACGTTTATAAGTGTACGTTGTGTTACCTATATGATAAATGGTTTTGGACTTTTGACTGGTTTGTTTCCTTAGCTATCCAGGGAATCTTAAGGCTCTAACACCACATGAAGACAGCTAAAGCTACTGTGAAAAGGCCAATGTTCTAGTTTCAAATTGTTTTAAAAAGTAAAATAAATTCTACTTGTTATACAAAATATCCTTGAGAAAGAGGTGTCATAATCGTCATACAATTACAAGTGTTTGTTCGTGTTTCAGAGACAATAGACGCTTGACTTGTGTAGTCTCCTTGTATGTGATGACTTCCTGCCTTCATATGTTTTAGACGAATATGGTTTTAGATTTGGCATAGTTTTTAATCTTTTTAGATAATTTAAATTATTTTCATCAATTAAATTTCTTATCTACGAAACAGCTTAGCCACGAGGTCCTGAAAGGTAGCTGAAGTCTTCTAAGTAATAACAAAAATTGGGGCCTCATAGCCTAGCGGTCTTATTAAGTGGCAGCTAGGTGAGGGGTACCGGGTTCGATTCCCGGTTCGAGGGCAAGTTTTAATTTAATTTAAATTTGTTCTCGGCCTTTGGGAGGGTTGTGTGGTACCGGGCGAGTGCCTAAACCGTACATGGAGGACACGGTCGAATTTCTAAAGACAAGCACGAATTATAAAAAAATCCTATACGCTGGCTAATGCACAAATCGTGCCAGAGCCATAAAAAAAAATAACAAAAATTAAAAGCTATCGTAATACGATATAACGGTTTTACGGTTTCCAAGTAAGAATCTGAGGCGGAAGTCACAACTTTTGGATGTACTGCACACACAAACTTAGTAAGCAAGGCGCCGCTCACGCGATACATTAATTATTAAGGTTTGTATGGAGGTAGACACATTTCTATTTGTTTGTACGCTAGCTGGGTTAACTAGAGATTCTTGTTTAATTATTTGTCATAAGGTGTTGGTTTTAATTTGTTAATTTTTAAGCTATTGCATAGATTTTATCGCAGGCTTTGAGCGCGGCGACCGAATCAAGAAATTCCGTAACGAAAAAAACCTTACACACGATGACGTAATATAGGTGCGGCAAATACGCGTTAGAGTGGGACAGAACGCATACTGCGCATTCCCATATCTCTGACAAGATCGGTGACGTAGCGTGAGCGCGGCCAGTGCAGCCGGTACGCATTAGAGTGAGACAGACTATATAGGCGTTTTAGTCTGAGTCTGGTAGAGTGGTAGATTGAAATAATATCAAAGAAAAACAAATACTGCATAAATAAAATATAATTATAACTGCATAAGTTTTGTCTTTGATTAACATAACCTTTACACATTTAAAGAAAAAACTTTTTACCGGATTAAAGTTTACAATTATTTAACATCATTTTAAATTTATCCGACGTTTCGCGTGCTTTACAGCGTGCGTGGTCACGGTGCCTGCTTGCTATGCAATAGCTTTACCGCGGCAGTCCCCGAGTGCCACACTTTTTTTTTATGTTAAGTGATACCGCCGCACATGGACGCCCAGAATGGTTCCACATAGTGGTGGTGCGCGGCAAAAACAGCCCTAAAAAACGATCAGTTGTGGAACGACCGGCGTCGAGGTGATACGGATGGAACTGATGAAAGTCAGCTGCAGGTATTAATCCGAACAACTCCCTAGTTGTCCCTTCCAAAAGGTAGTTTCATATGGAGACTAATGAGCAAGAACTTCCAAACTTAGTCTTAAAATATTTTATAATATTTTGTATACATTGATTTTATAATTATATGTGAAAACCATGTACCTAGAACGAAAACAATGATTAATTATTAGTTAATATTTAATTAATTATTAGTCATAATGTATTAATTATTAGTGTTGTGTTGGTGTTATAAAAAACAATGCACCAGTTAATTATATTATTATGTAGATACATGGTGCTCACACATTTAAGTTTTTGTAAGCAAGATATTTAGTTATTACTCTTGTTGTTGTCCAATATATAAATTGCAAACAAAACGTCTTTGCCTATTGGAAGTTACAGAGTACCGGCGCTGATTGTCCAATTCTGAATGCAAAGAATTCTAGATACATTTTTTAAATACGTCGTAATAAATTTAAAGCAGCCACACAATATTTCGTATGAAAACTTTTTGGAAAACATAGCGTTTGAAAATTCCCGAAGTGGCAATCAATAAAGTGTGGCGTGGGGCCAAGTGTAATGCGAGTGAGTCATAATTCAGGGGATGCCTCTCTGGTGTGTACCCACTGTGGGTCTTACTATATTCTACATACTACACTTTATAACGATTTTCAAGGGACCGAGCATTTTTTTTCGTTATAGAGAGCTTTCATTATATGGAAATAAGAGAAAAAAAAATACAAATTTAACTATCCACAATAATTTCTAATTTTATTACCTTCAATAGGTAAATTATTCATAGAAATAAATCAGTGGCGCTACAACCTCTTTAGGTCTTGGCCTCAGATTTCTGAATCATGTTTCATGATCATTTTTAAATCTAACAGGCAAGTAGGTGATCAGCCTCCAGTGCCTGACACACACACTTTTTTGGGTCTAAGACATGTCGGTTTCCTCACGATGTTTTCCTTCACCGTTCGAGCAAATGTTAAATACGCACATAGAAAGAAAGTCCATTCAAACTCAAACTCAAACTCAAAATATCTTTATTCAAGTAGGTAACCAAGTACACTTTTGAATCGTCAAGTTAAATTAATCGTAAATTTACATTTACTACCAGTTCGCAAGTCAAGGGCGTAGAGCGGGTAAGAAGAACTGGCAAGAAACTTTCCGCCACTCTTTTTAATCGCCAAGTATTGTCATACAAATTGTTTGAACTGGAGCAATTCAATCCCAAGGATTAGGATCATTTAAGTAGTCCTCAAATTTATAAAAAGCTTTGTTGATTAATTTTCGTTTAACGAGGGCTTTGAATTTATTTAGTGATAATTCTCTAATTTCGCTTGGGAGCTTGTTGTAAAAACGAATACAATTTCCATATAAGGAGTGGTTTATCTTTTGGAGCCTGGTTGGTCGTACACTCAAATTAGTTCTATTTCGCGTATTATACTGGTGAAAGTCACCATTTGTTTTAAAATCGTTTATATTTTTTTTGGACATACAACAAGGCTTCAAGAATATATTGACCAGATAGTGTCATAATATTTAATTCCTTAAACTTATTCCGTACCGACTCCCTCGGAGAAACACAACAAATACCCCGAACAGCCCGCTTCTGCAGCACAAATATGGATTGAACCTCTGCAGCAGCACCCCACAGTAAAATGCCGTACGACATAACGCTATGAAAGTAGCTATGGTACACAATTTTAGCCGTGTCCTCATCAGTAAACTGTCGGATTTTCTTTACTGCATATGCTGCAGAGCTCAGCCTATTCGAAAGAGTCTCTATGTGTGGGCCCCATTGGAGTTTACTATCTATTGTTATGCCTAGAAAAACAGTTTTGTCAACAAAGTTTAGTTCACTGTCCTTAACTTTCAGGTTACCAATATCTCGCTTTACGCTAGTAGTTGTAAATCTAATACATTTTGTTTTATTCTCACTAAGCAATAAGTTATTTACATTAAACCAGTTAACTATACGAGAGATAGAATTGTTTACATCGTCCAATAATACGTTATTCCTATTCACTTTAAATAGAAGTGAAGTGTCATCAGCAAACAATACCATCTCATGAACTTCGTTGACAAAGAATGGGAGGTCATTTATGTAAATCAGAAATAAGAAAGGCCCGAGAATCGATCCTTGGGGGACGCCCATTGATACCTGCGAACCCGGAGAGGTGACTCCATTGACATGAACTCTTTGGATCCTTCCCTTTAAATATGAATTCATCAGGCTGGAAGCTTTGCCATCAACGCCATAGTGTTGAAGCTTTCCAACGAGTATATCAGGATGAACACAGTCAAAGGCCTTTGACAGGTCACAAAAGACGCCGACTCCATCATATGATTCTTCCCAGGCGTTAAATATGTCCGAAATCAACTTCACACCGGCATCGATTGTGGAGCGACCCTTAGTGAAACCATACTGTTTATTATGTAAGAGTTTATTTTTATTAAAATGTAAAGAAAGCTGGTCTAGCATTATCTTTTCAAAAACTTTGCTCAACGCAGGGAGCACGGAAACAGGTCTGAAGTTTGACGGATCAGACTCACTACCGGCCTTGAACAACGGTGTAATCTTACTTAATTTTATTTCGTCCGGAAAGACTCCACAATCGATACATCTGTTAAAAATTATAGATAATTCAGAGCTTATTACATTAATAACGGAATTTAAAATGACTGTTGACATACCCCATATATCTTTTCTTTTTTTAAATTAATAAGCTTATTTTAATTAAATTAATAAGCATTGGTGCACAGCCGGGGATCGAAACTACGACCTTTGGTATGAGAGTCGCACGCTGAAGCCACTTGTCCAACACTGCTCTAGTAAATTATTATAAACACATAATATATTCTTTTCTGTTTGCCTGACGTGTTTTGCTATGCCAATATTTGTTTTGTATTTTTTGGAATATTTTGTCTGGCCATCTTGACAGTTTCAAAGTTTATTTACGAATAATGGCACACGTGTTAATGCAATTAACAATAACAAAGGCAAGACGGTTGATTATGACCTCAGCCCTGCGATTCTGTAACTCACTTTTCGAACTCGCACAGCGGTTTTCGCATCGGCGGTCACTCTCAAATCAGTCGTGAAGCAGTCATCTTATGATTTGGCATTCTGATAAACAATAAACTACAAGCTCCCACCTTTTTCAGAATGCCAAATCATAAGATGACTGCTTCACGACTGATTTGAGAGTGACCGCCGATGCGAAAACCGCTGTGTGAGTTCGAAAAGTGAGTTACAGAATCGCAGGGCAGGTGTCTTTCTTAGAAATTGCGGCAATTTTTTGCGTTAAACCAAACAAATTTAATTCATATTTATGTTATAGAGAGACTTTCGTTATAAAGAGTTACACTGTATATTTAAAGAAAAACCTACAGTAGTTAATTCTATTAATATTTTAGTTTCAGTTCTATTGTTTGATCCTGATGATCAGGACGTACTACACGCCAGAACGCACCGTTGGCGTTGCAGATGTAGGAAAGGAGTTTCTTCCAAGTGCCTGCCAGTTATACCTGTCCCGATAATCAATTATTGATATATTTTATCTCATAGAGCAATGATGTAGGATAATAAATGTTAGTCCATGCTTCGTTTAATTGTAAATGTCATTTTGATACGAGTACACAATTGTCTAATGTTGATTCAAAGTCCTAACTAAACCTTTCTGTTCACGCCATCCAAGTACCTAAAGTCCTTTTTTGTTCTCATCATCTGTCCTTACCGCACCCATTCCCTAAACACCACTCGGTCTTTCTACCTATATTCAAGTTTAGGAGGAGGGGACAATTCTTTAAGCACGGGACGCTTCAAAAAAGACTTGCAATCGCCGACGTGAGGTGCTTACGCTTGTTCTTACGCTTGTGTTTATGCTTTTATTTGTGGTCTTCTCCCACGGAGATAATTAGTAAAGATACGGACTATCGGTGAGTGGTGTTTCTATATTTTTACGCTGCAGTCCACTTGTATCTCGGTTTATTTTTCTTCGCCGCTACACTTACAAAAATAATAAAAGTAATATAGACTATATATATTTCTTGTGTGCGTGTGTATGTGACTGAACTCCTCCTAAACGACTGGACCAATTTTGATGAAATTTTTTGTGTGTGTTCAAGGGGATCTGGGAATGGTTTAGATTCACAAATCAGCCCGGCAGATGGCACTGCAGTCGGTACTTTCATACTTTGCTTAATATCCTAATCGTTTTAAATATCATGCAGGACAACGTCTGTGGGGTCCACTATGTACGAGTATATATATTCATAACAAATCATTATCTTTTTATTACAGTAGACTAACGTCGTTAGGACCAAAAGAGGCACCAAAAAGTTGACGGCGTGTGTCAGGCGCAGGAGGCTGATCACCTACTTGCCTATAAGATTCACTGATACAGAAATCTGAGGCCTAAACCTAAAAAGGTTTCATAATATGTTCATACGATAATTTACATTAATTATAACAAAAAGTAGTTTTTAGTTAATATTTCAAATAATAATTTGTCTATAGAGAATAGACAGTGCGCGATGTGGCTTCCATAGCTGCTTAGTTTGAAACTTTACCTGAAGTGATGAGTTATCACGTACATAACAAGCAACTAGCTAAGATAAGCATACTTTCATATAAATACAGCAACGGGAAATTCATAGAATATTCCAGCATCTTGTTAAAAGTTTATTTTCATTTGATAAGCAAGACTATCAACAAGCATTGCCTGTCCATGAAACTTTTAATAATAATAATAAAAGCCTTTATTTTTGTAATTACTTATCTACATAAACATGTGAAATACTAAAAAATTAACATTAAAAAAAAAAATAATTAATCGGCAAGCCGGTTGATTTCTGTTACGGCCTGGCCACGGGGATCGGCGGTGCGAACGGCGAAGCGGGAGGCGAGGCGACCATTCACGCGGCGCCGTTTGCTGGCCACGCACCAGTCACGTTCGCCCAGACCAGTAAGGAAGATCGATAGCGAAATGTCTTTATCGAAATCATCTCGATATTGCTTGGAAAGTGTAATAGCTTTTGTTTCAAGACCTAATATTTGGAAGAAATTGTGGAGTACATGATTTAAATAAGAATCGAGGTATAGATGGAGAATTCCACAAGAAGTACGAGAAATACAGAATATATCCAGATTTTTTTTTTGAGTATACCAGAATGAGTATTGAAACCTTCGATTGAATTCTTATGAATAGTCAACCAGAATTGGAGAAAAAAAGTAATTGCAAATAGAATTTTAAGCGCCGCTGAAAAATTGTTTTTGACATTAAGGTATATTAAATTTATGCTGTGGATGGCCAGACTTCCAAATAGCTGGTCTTGCCAGAATTTTAGTAATAAAAACTTTGTATTAATTTTTCGCCGCGAAAACGACTAAACTCCCGCGCGATTTGCTCAGTACATTTCGCCGGTAGCATCGCCGGTCGCCGTTGCGCGTGGCTTGATTAGTACATTAATATAGCTAATTTATATAGCTATGAGTTTATTTCAGTCGCTAGACGCTTCGCTGTTCGCACCGCGCGAATATTCGCATCGGCAAATGTCCCGGGGCCAGGCTGTTATACAACTTGCCCTTGAACATAGGCCTCCTCTAAGCGACTCCACTCTTCTGCTTCTAGCTTTAGGAAGACACATAGGGCCAGCTACTCTTCGCACATCATTGAAACTTATTAAAACTCTTTAGCGTGTAATAGCGTTTTTGTCAAAATTCAATATTTACTTATGAACGTCAGAAACGATATCTCTAAATTACCAAATCAAGAGCGTACAGCCGACGAGAGGAACTGGCAAGAAACTCTTCCGTTTAATCGCCAAACGCCAAATTTTCTTTCCACAACTCAGCGTTCCTTTGTCAGTATTTGCCACGCACCACCACTATGTGGAACCAACTGCCCTCTCATGTATTGTCGAACCAATTCGACTTAGGGGTCCTTCAAGAAAACAGCGTACCAATTTTTAAAAAGCCAGAAACGCACAACTCTGGCATTAATATTGTCCATAGGCGGTGGTATTATCATCAGATGAGCCTCCTGCCCGTTTACCCCCTGTTCTATATAAAAAAAAACAACAACATGCGTGCACAAAAAAATATTTTTATGGATTGTCCATTTATCTAGAAATGAAAATAGCCAAGAAGCTAAACAGTTAAAATCCCGCAAATCTGATTAATTCCCGCAATCCCACGATTTGTTTTTCACTATGAATCTTGTCAAGTTAATATCAAGTGAAAATTCTCTAAGCTTAATTTTCGAAGTAATCACCAGATTAAACGGCGCACATGAGTAATAGCTCCTCCAGGTGATACAAAATTGATGCTTCGTTGCCGTTACCTAGATAATGGACGGTCTTTAGCTTGAATATTAGTTGACAAGGTTTGTTGTTTTTAGACTTAAATAAAATACAAGATCTCTATTTTTAATAAATGACGATCACACCATGATAATTATACGCAAATTAAATCAATTTTTCGTTTTTCTATGGGTGTGATGCGATGAAATTCAGAGATTCCCACGAGAATCTAAGTGCGTGCTCCTATTTCACCATGGCTTCTGCTGATAGACAAATCTTTGTTTTTAATTTATTTTATGATTATTTATTACTTAAGATATCATGTGGAACATGGTGTAATCGTTGCAGCTCCTTACAAATGTTGTGTAAAACAAAAAACTAAGCGATTAAAAAGAGTGGCGGAGACTTTATTGCCAGTTGTTCTCTTCCGTTGTACGCCCTTGATTTGAGAACTGGCAATAAATGTAAAATTAGAACCATTTAATTTATATTTCTATTTTGACGTTCATTGTGTTAACTACATGAATAAATGATTTTTGACTTTTTTTTTTAAGAACGGGGCAAACAGGCAGGATGATCACCTGATGTTAAGTGATACCGCCGCCCATGGTCACTCTCAAGCCAGAGAGCTTGCGAGTGCGTTGCCGGCCTTTTGACTTTTGACTGAATTTCAAACGAAAGACGAAATGACGAAACGTTTCGCTTGATTGTCATTGGTCAATAACATTTCCAATCCAACACGCGACATGATGCGTCATGATATACACAAGTCTATGCGCTATCCGCTAATTAAACACAAAGGTGTTGTCGCTACTCCTCTCTTCGAAGAGACTCGCTTTAAAGCCTCAGCTAGCATCGGAGTACTGGGTGTTGACATAAGGAATAACGTTCAATTTTGCGGTTATTTAAGAAGGGAAGGCTAAATTAGCCTCTAAGAAGATTGGTGTTCTCAGGAAGGCGAGGCTGTACTTCATTCCGGGCCACTGCTACCACACGGAGTACTGTTCTCACCTCTGGGTCAGTACCAACTCCTTCCCCTTGACCTTGGCGTTGTGTTGAAATTTGGGGATCTCTATGCATCTTCTACCGCATTTACCATGCGAATGTTCAGAGGAGTTATTTGGATTACTACCTGCAGCTGAGTTTCATCATGTGACGTTAAGGTAGAAAACTAAATACCATCCGTACCTCGACGCCCGTATTTCCACAACAGCGTTTCTTAAGGCAGTTTTTGCCGCGCACTGCCAATATGTGGAACCAGCTGCTGCTGTATTTCCAAACCAATTCGACTTAGGGACCTTCAAGAAAAGAGCGTACCAATTCTTAAAAGACCGGCAATTCACTTGCGAGCCTTCTGGCAATGTGAGTATCTATGGGCATATCACTTGATATCAGGTGAGCCTCCTGCCCGTTTGCCCTTTGTCACAAAAAAAAATGCATTCGTTTGTCGAATCATAATTATACGAACAGCTTTGTCTCTCGTCGGTCGTTTAACTTTCTCATTCCCCTGATTACTTCAATATCACTTTGTAAAAATGACATAAAATATCCATCATGGCGGCAGACAATTTAAAATTGAGGAGAGGGCTAGAATTGCCCAATTGAAATTCTAATGTAAAGAAGAAGGTAGAGAAAACATATACAAAAATAATAGTTTATTATTATGTATGTACACTGTACAGGCTCATCTTATTATTAAATGGATCGCGATCACAAATAAACTATCAAAGAATGGTAAATTTGGCTAATCAAGGCTCCACCTTTGAACAATTTTTTTTCTATCTTTTTTTTTTTTTTTTAACAATTCACACCAATTGACCTAGTCCCATGCTAAGCTGGTGAAGCTTGTGTTATGGGTACTAGGCAACGGATATACATACATATTATAGATAGATAGACATATAAATACATATTTAAACACCCAAGACCTAAGCACAACACCAAATGCTCATCACATCGATGTCCGTCTCAGCCGGGGATCGAACCCGGGACCCATGGATTCGCAGTCAGGGGTACTAACCACTAGACCAATGAGTCGTCAAACTTTACGACTTGTATGTAGTACCCCTAGTAATATTAAGGAGGCGAATGGTTCTGGACCCTTAAAAAAATTGATATTACATACATGATGTAAATGACATGGTCTCAGTTCCCAGTGGGTCCCAAATTACATACGCTTAGGTTAGGTTAGGTTTTTCTATCATTGAACAAAGGAACAAAAATTTGTACCTTCTATCATTCATTTCAGAAATCTATATGTTTTAATTAATTTACCTGGGGGTTTAAGAGCATGCGCCACCACATTATTGCATGGTAGTGGTGTACCAATGGCAATGGTTTGCCGAGCGATGAAAATATGTAAAAGAAATTTGGGGCTGTTTTAAGGTGGAGCGGTTCGACAAATTTACCCAAATTTTAGGTATAGTTCTATAAATATAATATTCGGCAAAACAGCAGCTCTGTTAGGAAATTGGAATGAAAAATACTGGACCCTAAAGGTATGTTAGGGTAAGACTCAGTTGGGACTTAAGTATGACTCCAATATCAAAAACGTTTATCATTTTGACATTCGGGAATCTTGCTTACGTTACTCCTACTAAGAAGCTCGCAATAAAATAAAGGTTTCCATTGACAGCTAAGTTTGACACTAAATAAGCATTTACGGTGACTATCTAGAATTTACGACGACCCCCGACAGGTGTCGTAAACGGGTGCTGTGATTACATGAATAAATATTTTATTTTACTACCTACCACCAAGTTAGCCATTTACCTAACAAAATCTTATTAAACAGTAGAATTCGTAAATATATAAGGACACTTCACCCGCGTTAATTCGAGACCCGCAGATCATATTCCTAATTGACAATTATTTTGCTTATAAGTTATTTTAAGTTTGATATCTGTTATGATATTTAGTGATTTATTTATTAACTAGTTAACATCAAGTGTTCCAACAAAGATGCACAAAATTAACACTGATCAAAATGAACATCGATAAATTAACTTAAAAACAACCTTTTAAGACGAGTGGTTAACTTGAAACGGCGATAACATTCTCTCTCTCTCTTTAATCGGCAGCTCATGCCTGAGCGTCGTGGTCAGCAAGGAAAAATCTGCAGCAGACTATTTGTTTCCACCGGTTTCTGTCCAGCGCCTCTCTTATTGACATAAGACAGTGTACCGTTTTGAGGACGATGAGTCTTTCACTTGATCGGTCCATCTGGTTGGTGAACGGCCACGTGTTACCAACCACGATCAGTTTCTCAAAGTTTTCATCGCCTCTGCGCATTGTATGGCCGAAATACTATTCGCTGTAGGCATATGGTAGACAGGCGAGTCCGTATGCGGAGTTGGGTCAGGATTGATGTATTGGTGCGCTTCGTAGTTCTCGGTATTCTGAGCATTCGCCGCCAGAACCACATCGCGATAACTTTGGCGAAACACATTTAAAGAAAGAAATAAACGGCAAAACCAGCACCATAAATATGGCGTCGTATAGTACTTGAAATTAACTATAGATATTCTATTGAAAAATAAGCAAGATGGAGAGGCCGGAAGAGAAGAAGAAAAACAAGACGGAGTGAAATCGCGATGACGGGGAGGTAAGATGGCTGGAGATAGTTTAACATAAAAAGTTGTAGAATGCTTTGGAGGAGACTTGGGGTATCCATATAAAAAAAAAATTGTTTATTTTATTACTTATTATTAATGTCTTGTCTTTATAAGTAATTGTATTTTTATGGACCAAAATTTATCTATATTATTATTATTCTATTGAAATGTAGATAGCATACAAACTTCAGGTCAAAATCTCTTTGCTAGTACAGAACAACCCAACACGGTTATGTTATTTCCCTCATATCCAGCTTAAACCACTTTATGTAAGCTATTACCATAACAGCTGCATGTAAATAAGTTATTAAAGCCATAAATATCAGAGTATGAGGGTTATAAATGCATCACTGAGCGCGAGCGTTGGACCTGATCAATTCATTTCCTGTGACCAGAGATTATATTATTCGTAAGTAAACAAATTACACTTTATTGCACATACATTAAACATTAAATTGAGCCTTATTACTGTATAATAAAAAATATATAGGATTTTGAGAAGTGCAAGTGTGCCAAAAATAACAAAAATTATAATAATTAATCTAAATAATAATCTAGCGCTGTGGTACACGTCTGCTCCCCAAATCTCTATATCTCGTATAACTCTGATAATATGTTCTCTTAATATCCATTATCCGTATATCTAGAGACCGTGTACTCGACAACTGATAGTAAATGTAAACTTTCAATCAATTTAAAATCTTTTCTGTTGACAATCATAAGTGTACTTGGTTACCTATATGAATAATAGTCCATTGAAATGTTACAATTTGAGGGCCAAAGTGAACATTTGTTAGAGGACGCAATTTTATTTATGAGACATGTAGGGGGGGGGGGGTCAATACAAGCTTAAACCCAAGTTTGTGGGGTTGGCGCCCTTGTCCCCGGCCGCCATCTTGGAAAAAGGGGTGAAAATATGTATTATTGGAATTGAATAAAAGATTTCGAAAATTTGTTTAAAATAAAAGAGAGCAAGCAAAGTAAAATGGTGTTTTGACCGGCTTGTCATGAGCATTGCCGAAGTCGGTCAACTTTGGAGCGCTGTAACAGCGTTTCCAATTAACGAAATTTAAAAAAAAATTAAAGAGAAACATCTTCAGAAAGAGATCCTCTACAAAATTATTCTGAAATAATTTTTTGATAGAATCAAAAGAATAAGGTATTAAGCAAAATAGGAAATTTTTTCACTTTTTTACTTATAATTTGACCTTTTCCCCCCCTACATCTCCCATAAATAAAATTGCGTCCTCTATTAAATGTACAGCCCATGTAACATTTCAATGGACTATAAAGTATTTTGAGTTTGACATTGAAGTTAGGATTGCTTTTGGGAGATAAATACCTGTGTTATACAATGAAATAATCTGATTTCGTTTCAGGCAAAAGGTTGAACCATTAAATGATAATAACATACATTATTTTGATTACACATAATGCGCGACTCGTATTAAATAAATATTTCCTTTGTGTATTACACAAATTTCAACGTCAAGAATAATATTAATATATTATAGTTTGCGCAACGTTCGCTTCATCATGCGACTCACTTCCATGAGGCCGTAGGTTCGATTCCCGGCTGTGTACCGACGGGCTTTCTGTCTATGTGCGAATCTAACATTCGCTCGAACGGTGAAAGAAATCATCTTGAGGTGCCGTAGAAGATACAGAAATCTGAGGCCCTTAAAAGTGTTGCGTCACTGATTTATACTATTGATTGAATAGTTTATTATAAATATTGTATCATACAAGACTTGAATATCGTAGAGAGAAATGCATTTAGGAGGAAATTTTATCAAAGACATAATCAAAAAACTTTTTGAGACAGCTAAAAGGGTTTTATCCTTTATAATCCTTTGTTGCATACAACAAAATGGAAAACCATTATACTTAGCCTCTGTTCAGTTCATTTGGCATGAAATATGCACACGACAGTCAAGTTTTATCTCTTGGAGGCCACGGATGGCCTATCGCGGCCCTTAACGGTCTACCTAGGGTTGACACTTAGCAGGTCTTGCTTTAATTCTAAAACTTAATTATACTAATTACTAATTATTGCTTTAGGGGATATATCTTGTACTAGTTATAAAAAATAACTGGCGCTACAACGTTTTAGGTTGGGCCTTTGAGTTGTATGTTTTTAGATCATTTGTTTTTTCTTTGCTACCTGCAAAGATCAAATTATCTCGAGAGCCTTCTGTGCCTGGCACACACAGTGGACTTGTTAGGTCTAAGGCATGTCTGTTTCCTTCACCGTATAGGCAAGAGTTAAGTGCTCAGATACAGACTACAATGGGCAGCTGTTTCCACATAGCGGTGGTGCGCGGCAAAAACTGTCATAAAAAATCACTCAGTTGTGGAACGGATAGGTGATACGGATAGTATTTTATATTCTGCCTTGACGTCCGAAAATGACACTCAGCTGCAAGTAAAAATTTCATAATGAACAATTAAAGAAATAGTTATCAATCTGAAGAATATTTTTTTTGAAAATATAAGTTTTATTACGATGTCTAGTTGAGTTTTTTTTGGTTTCAAAACGATTTCATTGTTAAAGAATCTGAGGAATTGCTCCAAAAAAGTTTTTTTAGGGTTTCTATGTATAACCCAAAGGGGATTCATAAAAAGACAAAAGATTATCTTACCAAAGCTAGTTAAGCTATTCCATCGGCTATTCGGCTATATATTTTGATCCTTGAGCGCTGAGCAATACCATCCGTATCACCTTGACGTCCGTCCTTCCACAACTGAGTTTCATAAGGCAAATTCTGCCGCGCACCACCACTATGTGGCACTTGCCCACTGAAGTATTTCCGAACCAATTCGGCTTAGGGTCCTTCAAGAAAAGAGCGTACCATTTCTAAAAAGGCTGGCAGCGCGCTTGCGAGCCTTCTGGCAGTGTAAGTGTCCATGGGCGGAGGTATCACTTAACATCAAGTGAGCCTCCTGCCCGTCTGCCTCCTTTAACATAAAAAAAACGACGGTTTGAACTCCGGGAGTGCCGGCAAAAATTAAAACTTAAATATTAACGTTGTGCATTTTTGATATTTAGAATGATGGAATGGTTAGGGAATAATTTTGCACGAATTGCTTTAATTATCAGTATAAAAGTACTATCATTTATGTGGTAGAATACAATATTTATTTATTGCGCTATCACACAAACATGACAATTTATATTACATTAAATAAGCCGTGCCAGCTGTCTACTCTCCATCCGTCAGTCTGACCTGATCGTTAATAATAAAGCTTTAGACGTTTCGCAAAATTAAACCTTGATATATTGACTTAAGGTCCAATTCCACATGCATCAATGTATCTGAGGAAAGAGACAAATGAGTTAAAACCGTAACTATATAGCACTAAGGTTCATAATCCCTTTAAAAAAATACCCGTCTTACGAATTTGTCCTGACGCGAGTTTAAAATTTTTTACCCATTCCAAAAAAGTGTACAACGCCGCTAAAGAAGTTTTCACTTCAAAAAATATGGGCCAAGATCGGGTGATGAAGTCGGCTTACCTGAAGCCGGCTCAGTGGGCAGAGACTTGTAGATCGGTCTAGGTACCGCTGGATCGACAGAGTGGGGGAGGACCAGCTACAGCTAAAGCCAGCAGTCGGGATGGGGACAGGGAGCGCTGGAAGATTCAAATTTGGAAAGCCAAGACACTTTTTAGGTCATAGAAGGTATATTCAAATATTTCTCACAGTTTATTTCAAACTCGCAACCCTAACCTAACATAAAAATGTGTACAATGTTATGGTTGTTATAAAATATGTAGGATCGCATTTTGAAAGTTATTAGATGCAAAAAGATATTTGTTTTTTCACTTTGTTTACATTGTAGCCATTTGATGGGGTTGTCAATGATTAAACAAACAGGGGCATAGGTAGAGTAGAGTGTATTAATATTATCTTACGAGATATTTTATTAAGAAATATTTAAATAACATAACAAGAATATATTTAAATATTAGCAGTGGTGGCCTGGCGTCAGCGTGCGACTCTCATCCCTGAGGTCGTAGGTTCAATCCCCGGCTGTGCCAATGGACTTTCATTATATGTGCCCACTGCGCATTTCACATTCGCTCGAACGGTAAAGGCAAACATCATGAGGAAACCGGCTTGCCTTAGACCCAAAAAGACAACGGCGTGTATCAGGCACAGGACCTAAACCAAAATCTAAAGTTTTTTTATTTATTCAATCGCATATCGAATAAGAAGAATGCATTAAATAAAAAGCGAAAAATACGACGAAAAACGAAAGACCAAGGAGAAAAAAGAAGAAGAGGGCACCCTAAAGGTTGATTGAAGATATAGAAGCGGTAGCAGGAAGCGATTGGAGAAAGAAAGCCATAGACCGAATCAGTTGGAAAAAGCTGGAGTAGGCCTTTAGCCGTGAAGGGGTTCCGATCAACGGTACTGATGGAAGCTAGTAGATAACAATACAAAAATGTATGTAACAAATCTAAGCTTTATATTCTTACAGATCATCACCAACTATGCAAAATACTGAGTTTTGTATCGCGGATCCTGGACATAAACCGACAACTACGCCTTGACTTGTTCCGCGGAATAGCTATTAAGAATATCCACAGCGCTATCACCTGCATCATGAGAACACCCCACACAGCCTCACTTACTTACCCTCACTTTTACACGATCACACAACACAGCCAAATTAGGTATTACTTAATAAAATGTATTTAATAATTTTTATTGTTTTTTCCCTTTTGTAAAATGTTTGAGCATTTTTGTATATTATATTATGTTATGTGCTCTATCTTTGGCTATATTTTTAGTGTAATTGTTTGTTAGCTGTAGGTTTACGTATTAAATAAATAATATATATTTCATGTATATACTAATATGCATAAGATATTTAAATTGGATAAGTTGAATTTAAACTAAATTTTGATGCCAAGAACAGTCTTTGGGGATCACCGTAGGACACTATCTTATTTGGCTCGTTGCCTCAACTCCGAATTTGTTTTTAGTTAATAAAACAAACCAGCGTGACAGTGAAGTATTATTTTGAGATTTATTTGACTGAAAATATTTTAGAAATAATTTACGCGCGTCTTGATAGTGGATAACATTTTTGTAAGAATTATTATGAGTCGTTTGTAACAAATAAACTCAGAAACTTTAACCCATTCATCAGGATTATACAAAAAATCAGTGGCACTAGAATCATTAGGTATGGGCCTCAGATTAGTGTATCTGTTTCATGATCATTTGTTAATCTAATAGGCAATTATGTGATCAGGTTCCTGTGCCTGATTAACACAGTCCACTTTTTGGGTCCAAGGCAAGCCGGTTTCCTCACGATGTTTACCTTCGACGTTCGAGCGAATGTTACATGCGCACATAGAAAGTGGATCGAACCTACGACCTCTGGGATGAGATTTGCACGCTGAAGCCACTAGACCAACACTGCTCAATGTTACAAATATTTCAAAATAAAAATGACCATGCGAGGTTGGCACAGGCCCCGCCCTACACCAATAGTTAAACAATTGTGATCACAAAAATCACAAAAAACACATACTTATTCTACTCAGTATTATATTATTTATATGTTTACTGTGTATACTTGACACGTAATTCATATCGTGTAACTTAAATGTTTAGTTTAACATTAGTTTTAAACAAATTAAACCATAAAATACAGCTCAACTGAGAAATAATGGAAGGTCTACATTCTAGGATGCTACATTATCTAACTTACCAGACTTGCCTAAGGACTCTTGCCATTTGAAATATTTAAGGTCAAATACAAGTTTAATTTAGAATTAGTATAGTTACGTCAACCTAAAATCTTATGTTTATATTGTAATTTCAAGTCACAATAAAATAATAATAATTTTATCTACTTAAGGCTATGTTCAGATGGCAAAAACTTGACGCGCGTTTTCAAATCGCGCGACTAGACATTGTGGTATTTTCATACAACTGTTCACACGAGCGCGCGTTAACGCGCGTCAACGTGGCGCTCAGAGAAAAAGTCTCTAGACGTAGGTGATCGCGCGTTGACGCGCGCTTTGATATCAATGTAATGTCCGTATGCTGTTCAGTTGAGCGCGCGCTTTCATGGCGATCGCATGTAATTTTGTTAATTTTCGTTATATGAGATCGTATATTATTATGAAACGCATAACAGATAAAAATATCGTATTGTCTTGAAAATGAGCTTACTATATCAGAAACATTTTACACAAAAAATATTTGTAAACTAGTCGTATGTTGTAAAGGATTTCATTTATTTATTGCTCGTCTTTTCAGGTTGGAGCCGGTGCTTCTTTGAAGCTATTATATAAATTAAACTATAATATTTATATATTTTCGTTATTATATTTTGTTCTCGCATTTAAAATGAGTGAAATTGAAGATATTGACATCGACTTACTAATCGATGAAGTAGAAAAAAGGCCAGCAATTTGGAATATAGCAAATTTGTATAAAAAATATAATATAATTTGTATTTTTTTTCAAAATTGGATGAACCCAATGTGTACGTTTTCTTTTTCTATATTTTTCTTTATAATATAACCACAAAATAATAGCCTCTTCCACGTCCATTTTCTACGTTCTACCGAACTAGACTGACGAGTACTCTCGCAACGCGCATTAGCGCTCATCATTTGAAAAGGTAGGAAATTGTAGTTTATTGTTTATCAGAATGCCAAATCATAAAATGACTGCTTCACGACTGATTTGAGAGCGACCGCCGATGCGAAAACCGCTGTGTAAGTTCGAAAAGTGAGTTACAGAATCGCAGGGCTGAACTCTCTTCAAATTTGATCGCGCGTTGACGCGCGTTATCGCGCGTTACATGTGAACATAGCCTAAAGGTACACTGCCACAGTGACCAAACTTTTTAAATTTGTTTTGATTTTCATTATTTTTAATATTACTTTGTAGGTTAAGAAAATTGTATAGTTGATTGTAACTAATGTAAATAAATAACGATTTTAAATAGTCACAATCTAAATTTAATACCTCGTTTGTAATACAGAGAAAATATTCGACAGGTGTTGTGACTATTTTTAATTTTGATTATTACATTGTACGGGCATTAAAAATAAGTTTGAATTATTATTAGTTACTTTTATATATATTTATTTATTAGGACTTCGTTGCAAGTATACAGAAATACAGTGCAATTAAAATAATTAAATAAAAAGGAGGTCAATGCCACTGTCAGAAAAAAAAGGTGAGTGCAAGACGTGCAAAACTACATGTAAGACATATTGTTCTTTAGACAAAACTAATGCCATTGCCAAAGCAATTAAAATATATAAACAGTGAAAGGGACAATAATAAAAAAGGACACTTAAAAAAATAAAAAAACGTGTGTTTACTTATGTACACGCGTTAGAAGTTATACTTCTTTTGCGTAACAAGATAAAAATCTTTTAAAAATTTTATTCTACGGTTGTAGAAAAAACGACTAACAATAGAAAACACTAAAATATTGACTATAGCTAACTTCAGGGTGTCGGTTTTTTGTGACGGTGTGCGCGCACGTAAAAATTTACTCTCATTATTTTTCCCTAACGAGCCAAAAGAAGTATAACTTTAGAAAATTTCAGAGAGACAGATAATGCAGTAGAGATTTAAACAAAAGGAAAGGAATACTCTTTACGAAATTTTAATTTTAAAAATAGAATTTCTATAAGGTAATTCGCCCTTCTCACTCTCTCTCAATCTTTCTCTTTTCACTTTTTCTTCGACAAAAACGCTGCACATCTTCGTGACGTTTTTTAAAAATTTTACCCTCATGCGCCTAAAGAAGTTTCACTTCAATAATAAAAGCAAATAATTAACACACCAAGGTTTCTAAAACAACTCGGCTAGGTCTCCATGGAGTTGCTGAAAATGTCCGCTGAGTCAAAGAATTTTATTAGATAAAACCAATAAAACTTAGTTGCTGACCTAATATTACAGCATTAATTTGCATTTTATTGCTTCATTTCGTGGGAGTTTTAAATAAATCGCGATGAAATGTTGGAATAATATCCCTCCATCGCTGAAAAATCTTCAACTAAAATGTAATATTCGTCGCAGTTATAAAGTACACCTATTACTCAACAAAAATCCCACGAAATCTAGTTTTTAATCCGCCCAAAAATATTTATTTATCTATTTCTTATAGGAGTTTTAGTAACAATTATTCTTATTTTTTATTTACCATATACACACAAATCTTCCAAGACTTCTTTACTGTTAATTTTTACAATTATTATTATTCCATTATTTTTCATTTTTTGCGTCTGGGGCGCAAACTAACATTTGTGGTCTCTGGCAGAATGACCAGCGCTGTAGAACACGTCTTCTACATAGCATAATGCTGAGCTAGGGCCAATTACAACCACAAAACACACACATTACATACTTAATATGTACCTTATTCCTTTTTTCCATAATTTTTTATAATTATTATTTTGTGTTTCGCAAGTAATAAATGCCATGTCCTTTTGTAATTTCCAAGCACTATTCATATAAATTAAAAAAAATGTGTGCGTGTACTAGGTGTACACACGTAAGAAGTGAAACTTCTTTATGACCTTATTAGAAACTATTTCTTTAAACTTTTGATACACTGCCTGCCTAGAATACAATATACAAATTAATTGCTGCAAATTGCGATTAGCAAATTTCAAGTCGAAAATGTAATCCGTTGTCAAACTTCAAAGTCAAAAACATACTATATGTCATTTTTTAACGCCGATAAAGAAGTTTGACTTCAAAAAGCAACATGGCGCGTAACGGAAAAATGTGACGCGTAACGCAAAAATGTTACACTAAATTTTTTTCCAACCCCGATAAAGAAGTTTCACTTCAAATAACATGTGTTATAAAATTTACACAATTCATACAATCTGCGCCCTTCAGAAAATGCTAATGTAACATAATTTATGAAAAACACTACACATCAGAGGAAAATCAATATTGTTTGGCACACGTCCAGTTAGAGGGAAATATGTTTACCGGCCATCTTCGAATCATTGTTTTTGATCTAAGACGTAAACAGTATTATGCTAGCTATTTATTTTCTATATTAAAAATGAATCCACAAGGATCTTAATATGGATACAGTTATACGGTCCCTCACCGTAACCTTAAAGGTAAGGTAAATAACCATGTAGACATAGACATAACATTTATTACAAACAAAAAAACACACACATAAACACACAAAATAACAATAATCAAATAAATCATTAAATAAAAAGTATAATGAGAGATTAAAAAAAATCCCTTTTCTCATTAGGTTTATGTCAAGTGTGTAATGCGTGTGCTGTGGCTGTAATTGGCCCTGGATCAGCATTATGCTGAGGAGCAGAATGTTCCACAGAGCTGGTCATTCTGTCAGAGACCACAGCAGCTACTTTGCGCCTCAGACGCAAAAAAAGAAAGTAAAGGAATGTAATAAATACTTAGAAAAAAATAATAATAATAAAAGTTACCAGTGTATGTAATGAAGTCTAGTGCAAAGGTGAATTGTATAATGAATAAAAATGTAAATAAAATAAAATTAGAAGTTAAAAATTAGAATAATTGTTTAGAAATATAATTTTTTTTTTGGGCGGATTAAAAACTGAAAAAAATTGGGCGGAAAAAAATTGCTTGACAATTCAATATTTCCAAGCTTTCCTTTCGGTGTAGGCGTTCGAAGGTCAGGCTTCTGTGTCACAAACGCCTCACAATTTTTTCGTCGTAGTACGCAGTTCCTAGTCAATCGCGTACATAGCTAGAAAAATGTTAACCCGTGATTCGACTCCACGACCTCCTATATTAAAAGGGGCATAAGGTTCCGGAACTAAGCCTTCTTTAATGTACTTTTCATGGAACCATCTATTCTGCCCGTTGAAGTATTCCATTATTATTCGACGTGGTGTAAAATGTTATACCAAGAATAACCTAAGAATAAGCAAAATGTCTACTAATAAAGCCGGAATAACCTAAACCTAGTATAACGTCGGCGTAACTGTTCATACTAGCGTTATTCCAGCCGCCAACCTAGTATAAGTCTGACATAACCTCAACCATGACTCACGGATTTTTAATGAAAGCCGTTTAAACAATGTTTTGAGAGGGAACAAGCTCATGGTATGATTATATGGAGACTCTGGCTATGCTTACACTCCTCATTTATTTTAGGGTTCTTCAACAAAAGAGCGTAAAAAATTTTTAAAAGGCCGGCAACACACTTGCGAGCATTCTGGCTTTAAGTGTGCATAGGCTACACAGATCAGACAGCGGGCTGTTAACGCCCTGTTTTAAAAAAAATATGAAGCGTGTTTTGACTTATAATATTAAAAGTGCCTTCATATTCCAGATAAATGTTCGCGTAAAATAACGTATTTATTAAATAAGTAACCGAAGCCTTCTGGACTGTTAAGCCTTTAACAAATTACTGGAACACTTTCCCCAAAAATAACCCACTTAAAGATCTATTATTGTTCAGTATTTTAAGAGCACTTACAAAGAGACATCAAAGTTCACTTAAGACGGTAGCTTGCGCTAAAGCCTTAATTACAGAGGCTGTTCGATGACTTTCATAATTTTCCTTGCAGAAGATAATTTGATTAAAAATATCCATATTCTATTTAAGGCTGTGTTACAACTGTGATCCATTTTACTATTATGTTACTATATATTTATGTTCTTCATTATTAATGTCGGAGGAATATATGGTAACGATGCGAAACAGACGTACCCAAATTTAGGGTTGCGGGGGTGAGGAGGGGGGGAGGGGTGTAGTAATCACCCCCCACAAATTTTATGGAAACCAAAAAAAAAAATTTTTTTTTTTACAGTACTAATCTGAAAATGATCGCAAGAAATCAGTGTCTAGTATGTATGTAAAGCCAAGTTTTAAAAAATGATAATAAAATAACGCACATTCACGCAAAAATAAAAAAAACCTAAAAAGTAACGGCTTTTTAACTTATAATTTGCACTTGATCACTGTGAACACACACTGTTCTGGCAAAATCCACTTGCGTTTATACTTTATAAAATGAATAGGGATGTGAAAAATAATCTATTCTGTGAAAGTGAAAATCGATTTTAGTATTCGATTTTGAATCCGATTTTGTATTCGATTTCGATTCGATTAAACAGTTATTTAAAAAAAATATTAATATACGGTTAGTATATTAATATAACCTTATATTTATATAACTTAACCGATCTAAATAATATTTGTTTTTGTGGACAGCTCCGATCTAAATAGTAATTGTTTATTCAAGCCTCGGCTTCTCGGCGTCCTGGTCGCCTTCGGCGACTAAATATTCATATACTAACCTAACCTAACCAATCTAAATAATATTTGTTTTTGTGGACAGCTCCGATCTAAATAGTAATTGTTTATTCAAGCCTCGGCTTCTCGGCGTCCTGGTCGCCTCGGCGACCAAATATTCATATACTAACCTAACCTAACCAATCTAAATAATATTTGTTTTTGTGGACAGCTCCGATCTAAATAGTAATTGTTTATTCAAGCCTCGGCTTCTCGGCGTCCTGGTCGCCTTCGGCGACCAAATATTCATATACTAACCTAACCTAACCAATCTAAATAATATTTGTTTTTGTGGACAGCTCCGATCTAAATAGTAATTGTTTATTCAAGCCTTGGCTTCTCGGCGTCCGCCTTCGGCGACCAAATATTCATATACTAACCTAACCTAACCCATCTAAATAATATTTGTTTTTGTGGACAGCTCCGATCTAAATAGTAATTGTTTATTCAAACCTTGGCTTCTCGGCGTCCTGGTCGCCTTCGGCGACCAAATATTCATATACTAACCTAACCTAACCCATCTAAATAATATTTGTTTTTTTTGGACAGCTCCGGCGCTACTGGGAAATGCAGCCCCTCCACCCTTGCGTACCAAAGCACAGGCATTTTATGGCATGTGCTTTGTTACAGCGGGTGGGGGCTGCTCTTCCTCTTTTTTTTTTTTTTTTTTAGAAAGGGATCTCGCTGTTGGCCTTTAGGGCCTTGACAGCTCAGCTCGGGCTGTTTTGGCGAGCGTAGCTCGACCAGAATGAGCGTTTTTCCCGCGACTAGCGCAAGGGCGTCTCCTGTGAGACTCGAACCTCGGCTTGGGCCGTCACGGGGTGGTCAATCGCCTGAAGGGCAGGACGGAAACTCACTGGAGTGAGCGAAGTGCGAAATAAAGGTCCTCGCCTTCCCCGGTGAAGGCGGTTTTTAACCCTAATCTGTGTCTGAATACTTTGATTGTTATTATTTGCCGCGCGGGCGGCTTTTAATTTATTGTTTGCTACAGTAATTGGATCATCCGGATCCGTTAGTGTGTGTCGGGGCCTCCTATGACATTTTTTAGCCGGCGGGAAAGGATAATAGTTGATGCTTTTACGCACCAAAGGGTTGGGATGGTGTTTAGCCTTGTCGAAGTGGCGTGCGGACGCCAACTTCATCCATTGGGCTATGGTAGGGAGCTCCAGGTCGTGGTGGAGATCGACGTTTCTCACATAGAGGGGCGCCCCGGTCGCAACTCTCATGAATCGCATCTGAAGCGCCTGTAGCCGGTGGATGTAGGAGGGGGCACAGTGCGCAAATACTACGCTAGCGTATGTCATGCACGGTCGGATGCAGGCCTTGTACAAAGTCACCTTATGTCTAAGGGACATGTTACTCCTTTTGTTTAGGAGGAAATAGAGGCGAGAGAGGACGAAAGAGGCCTTCTTGCGAACGGCGGCTACATGCTTACGGAAAGACATGTCGCTATCGAGCGTTACTCCTAGATATTTGACGGATTTTTGCCACGGGATGGCTTGCCCGTATAGGGTTACCTCTTTTTGAGGCGGAATTTTTCCCGAGAAAGAGCGTTCGCACCGGGGTTACCCCTGGCAAAGAGAACTGCGACGCTTTTCTCGGGATTTATTTGGAGGCCCCATTTCCGAAACCATTCGCCTAGCGACGTGATAGCGGTCTGGAGTCTATCCACGATGACACCTCTGTCCTTGTGAGTGGTATAGAGAGCGGTGTCATCAGCATAGAGGGCTAGTTCCACGTTAGGAGCCCTAGGAATGTCGCCTGTAAACAGCGTGAAAAGAAGGGGCGAGAGGACCGAGCCTTGAGGGACTCCGGCCATGATGGGTCTAGGGGACGATAACGTCCCTTCAACACGATAGCGCATAGAGCGGTCGGACAAGAAGTCGTGTACTATACGCACGAGTCTTAATGGCACTTGAAGGTGGTAGAGCTTGTAAACCAAGCCGTTGGGCCAGACCTTGTCGAAAGCCTTCGCTATGTCTAAGAAGAGCGCACCCGTGGCTCTTGGTCTCGTGGTGCTGTTATTCAGCCCGGAAAGGATGTGCTCCGTGATTCGATGGACTTGGTGGACGCACGAGTGGCCTGGTCTAAAGCCAAACTGCTCATCGGGAATGAGCCCCTTTTCTAGGGCAAAGTCTAGGAGGCGCTTTTTAACTACCTTCTCGAATAGCTTGCTTAGCGTGTTGAGAAGGCTGATAGGGCGGTAACTGGTGGGATTGTTACGGGGCTTGCCTGGTTTGTGAATACCAATTACAATAGCCTCTTTCCACTGCGCCGGGAAGGTGCAGTTTTCGAGAAGGCAATTGAATATGGCCACTAGTAAGCATATCAGATGGGGCGGGAGGCATCGTAAGACCTTGTTTGAGATGGCGTCGAGACCTGGTGATTTACGAGGCAGTGAACCCTTGATTAGAGTTTTGACCTCGGCGATCGACGTAGGAGGGAGCGGCTCGGGAGGGGGGGGCAGTGCGACTATGCGTTGGACTTCGCGGTTCACGTGCTCAACGTGCGCCGGGTCGCTATGGTCGAGATAAGGCGTGCACTGCTCTACTAGGTTTACGGCTAAGCACTCGGCTTTTTCGTCGTCATCGAATGCGTCAGGTTGATTTGGACGTTTTAGCGGGGCCATGGAGGCCACCGTGTCGGTTTTTAGGGAACGCGCGAGAGACCAATAGGCCGTGTGCGAAGGTGACAATTCGCTGGTAAGACGGTCCCAGCGTTCGTTTCTAATTTCCCGTATGCGCTCTTTAACTCGGCGCTGCGCGGCGCGGAGTGCTCTACGGTTATCATCGGTCGGTGCCCTAGCGAAGGCGCGAGTCGCCGCGTTCTTCTCGGTCAGTAAGCGCCTTACGTCCGGGGAAGCTCCCAACGTTGAGCGAACTCATCTGGGACCTTCCGGGACGATTCGGCGACCTTGGTCTGAATGTGATATGTGACCGAGGAGAGCGCGTCTAACGCGTGAGCGGACGAGACTAAATTGTCGGGGATGTTATTAAGGTCAGAGACTTCGACGGGCTTGAGGGCCTCGTCTAGTTTCTGCCAGTCGACAATGGACTTGTACCTCTTCTCTTGGGTGTTAGGAGGGCCGAATTCAAAATGAACCGGGAAGTGGTCAGAGTCTAATTCGTGTAGCACCTCTATGCTTCGCGGCTGTAGTGCCACGTTGCGTAGAATCGCCACGTCTAGAACGTCCGTTGAGAGAAGACCGTTACAATTTATACCGCGACGAGTTGGATGAATGGGGGCAATGACATTAAAATCGAGTACGTCAATAAGCCTGCTGAGGGCTCGCCCATTAGGGTTTTGTTTTGAGCTATTCCAGTCCCCGTGTTTGCTATTCAGGTCCCCGGCCAGTAAGACCGAGGGGCCCAGTGCAAACAGGGTCCTAAGATCGCTCTCTAATATGTCCTTAGTGGGAGGGAGGTACACCGATGCGATGATAATCGGCTGATGACCAGTCATAGCCACGCGTAACACAGAGCACTCTATGTTGATTAGGGAGGGCGGGTCTAGCGGCGAGCAGTGAAGCGCACGTCTATAATAAATGAGCGTACCGCCTTTCGCCGTAGGTCGGTCGTTTCGCACCGCGACGTAGTTCGCGAATCTAGGTGCGCGAACGCTGGGCTTTAGGAACGTTTCCTGTACTAGGAAAATATCAATTGGGTGGCGAACGAGGAAATCCCGAATTAAATCTGACTGTGGCTTGAAACCGTTCGCGTTGAAAGTCACTACGGACAGTGATCGAGCCTTGACCCTAGACGTGGTCGTAGCTATTGCGGTGCGTTAGAGTTTACGAATTGCCGCACGGATTTAAGGAGCAGGGCGTGCTCGGTTATTACCTCCACCTTGGTGGACGCAGTTTTAGCGGATTTAAAGGCTTCCGCGAATGCGACGAGTGCGTCCAAGTCTATAGCGTCTATTACGCTAATCGCGAGATTAAAGGCGTCGCGGACGTTGCCTGATTCCTCAGATGCCTTCACGGGAGGGCTGAGGGCTTTGGTAGGAGGGCTCGCATTTGATGTGGGCCTCTCTTTTAAGATAGGGGTTGACGCAGGGACCTGGGAAGGCGCTGCGGTTGCGGGTTTAGATGGCAGAGGCGGGAAAGCTTCTGTCGTGAGTTGGGGAGGGCCCTCCGTAACGGGGGGCTTGGCCCAGGGACTGATTTCGGGAGGCGGGGCCGGCACGTATGTGGGCTTTGCTCCCGTGCCACGACGGGCCGCATCGCGTCCCACCATGCGCCTAGCCGGCGGCTTTTGCGCCTTTGGGGCTCTAGGACAACCGCGATAATTCGCAGGGTGTCCATGTTGCCCGCAAAGCACACATGCCGGCGGCTCGGCACATGGAAGAGTGCGCTTGCAGTCCGATGTGCCATGGTCGCCTAAACACTTGACGCACCGCGCCCTAGCAAAACAGTTACGGGCTGCGTGCCCGTAGAGTTGGCAGCGATGACACTGCCGTGTGAAGGAATGTTTGAGGGGAGTTTCAGCCCTCAACCCCGAGAGCTTACAACACTCCCTAAGGTTAAAAATCTTTTTCCCGCTCGGAGTAGGGTCTAGGACTACTAGTACCATATCGTACTCTTCTTTGGTGGTGCGGTTTAACATACGGAATACATCCCTTACGGGGTATCCCTGTTCGGTCAAATCTAATTGGACGATCCCGGAGTCTATTTCCTTCGGGATGCCCTTAATGACTACCCTAAGGACGCGTTCCTCGGGCAGGGGGAAAGTATGACCACCGATACCTTCGGAGCGAAGGTAAGAGGTAAGGAACCGGTGGTGCTCAGGTGAGGACACCTGTATGCAAATGTTATCCCTTAACGTACGGGCTTTATAACTAATCGACTTAGTGTCGAGAAGCTTTGAGAGGGTGGGCCATACGCCCTTGTCCCTAACATAGACGGGCGGGGGGGTTTTGATGCGATCCGCCGCGGGGGCGGAGGGCGCAGGTTTGTCCGATAATAACGAACTTAAGTCCCTCTTCGGAGGGTTTGTCGGCTGTGTAGGCCTTTTCGCGGGTGGACCACCGTTGGCCGAACGCTTTTTCTTACGTCCGACGGTTTGGAATCCGTCGGATTCCGAGGATGAAGATAATACGGCTTCGTCAACCGTTTCCGCCGGAGCGGATTGGGCCGACATTGCCGACAAGGGACGCGCTAGATCCGTCTCCCCATCGCTTGCGCTTCCCACTTCAGGGAGTGGTGAGCGCGAGCGCGAGCGAGCACGGGATTGGTCGGTTGATAAAATGCTATTTTTACGCGATGCCTTCGCGGAGGCATTTTTCCTCGTCTTACGCGGCGACGGAGACGGCGAACGGGGTGAGTCAGTGCACTCTGACTCGTAAAAAGCTTTAATAGCGTCCGGAAAACGCTCTTTTAAAAATGACAATATTTTATTTAGATCGGGCGGTTGAACCTCGGACGCCATCCTGTATGCGGGAAGCAATACAGTTTGGCGGCGAGTGTGTACCTACGTCTAACGTGTGAGTACCTAAGCTGTGGTTTGCCCTAATATGTATGTGTCTCCGCTGGTGATAGCGGAGGTGAGGTTTGTCACAGACCTAACCAGCCCGCAGGAGTTTGGGTAAATAGAGCCCCTGCGGATGTGACAGGACCCGTCCAACAGTGGACCTGATTGAAGCCGGTTTCAAGAGAGTAGTTGGCGTGCCTACTCCCTAATAAGTGCCTACTAAGAGGCCCGGCTGCGCACAGGACTTGGAGGAAGCGGAGGGGCTGATTCGCGCCTTGAAAAAGGCACGGTGTATGCACCCCGGACAAAACACCCGCACAAGGCGTTAACCGTTCGATAACCGTTTGGCACCGTTAGGTGGCTATCGGACGGCCGCAGGTAAACCCGCGCTCATAAATTGCAGCCTTCAAACGCGATGTCCAATCACCGAAGACGCGAAGCGACCAATGAGAGGGCAGCGGGCAGCAAGGGCAGCGGTCGGACAGCGCGTGCGCACTGTACAGCGGCAAGCGGCGATGACTCACAGCGAGTGAGCGAGATGGCAGCAGGATGGCGCAGGAGCAGACGTCCGCACAGGTCGGCAGTCGATCGAAGAGTGCAAAAAAAATGCTGCTCTTCCTCCGCGCCTCCGATTATTTATATACACTCTAGGGGTAAGGCAGACAAGACCACGTGGATAGTGGGGTGCTCTGATTCGGTTTTGGGTACTTTTTGAATAATTTTCGGAACCATACATTAATTAAAACATGAAGTTAATGTAATGTATGTACATTTGACAAGTAATGCTTAAATTAGGTTCAACTATAAAATTAACAAATGAGGAAATAATCGATTCGATTAGTTTCAACTTTAAAAATAACAAATGAGAAAATAATCGATCCGATTAATTTACCGAAAATGTCACATCACTTATAACCAATAGAAAACGACAATGACACATCACTTATAACCAATAGAAATCGAGAATGTCACATCTCTTATAACCAATAGAAAAGTAGTTAGATAATGGCGGATTGTTTATAAATTTCAATACAATTCACAAAAGTTAAAAAAAAATTTTTTAAATACTTTGACGCTTATCCTAAAGCTAAAATCACTTGGAGGTGTTCCAATCAAGGGTCCCCGAGACTCCTGCACAATCAGTATCATCAAATTCAGGTGCGTTTGACTCACACCCAACCCGAATATATATACTCCATCGATATGGACATCGTCATTAGCGGGCGAAGTGGTCGTCATGTGGGTAAAGTGCGAGCACAAAAGACTCAAATAATTATCGTACTATATTTAATTTAGATTTATTCCACATATCACATAGACCCAACTTGGTCTAAGGTCTCATCACCAGTGTGCTTCACTGAATACTCGATCAGAACTACCTTGCGTTCCCTGAAGTGCCCAGAACGGAGTGTCCATAGTCAAGATGGCGCCTCACTCGAGAAATTTGCTGGGCTCTGATTGGTCGTAACAATATTCATACTTTTATTTGTTAAGTTGTGGATTCTAAATTATGAAACAGTTAAGTTATATCAAAACAAATCGAATTAAATTAAATTATAATTCTTAAAAGTATTAGAAGGAATTTCAATTATTAACCGAAGTAACAATAATCAACTCGATCAGAACATTTTTGATAATTGAGGAATGCTCCTCGACATTTATATGTCGCTAATTCGAAACTGACTTTGACAATTTACAACCTGTAAGATGTCTATGATATTGCGTGGTGTTGCCATTGTTATTACTCTGAGATATATACATACAACAGCTAATTGTAATCATGTTTCATGTATTTAAATGCCATCAAATATGCTAATAATTTCTTACGATTAATAGTTTATTTCCTTACTTTTATTTTTTACAAACAAATAGGCAGCCTTCTGCGCCTGACCAGGTAAATTTTTGAATTAAAGAATTGTAGATTTCCTCACGATGTTCGTCTTCACCGTAGGAGTAAGTCATAATTGCGAAGTCATGATTCAAACTCACAACCTTAGGTTTAAGATTCAATGGCAAAAACATCCTGCGAATTCCTGAAATCTAATTACCACTCCTAAGGCTTAATGTCAAGTCTAGACGTCCAATAAATAATATTAGATAAATAGCTGCAAATGACTTGAATGGTATTCGATTAATTTGTTGCATAATATTCTAGAGACATTACTATTTTTGGCTTTGATTTAAAGCGCGATTTGTATATTGTTGAATCGGTTAAAAGAAAAGAACAAAATGTAGGTTTATTAATAACTTTAACATTATTCCATTTGTCCCTCCTTTCCGTAGAACGCATTTGGTCAAAGCTCACCGATGTCCAGATTCAGCATTTTGATAAACGAGCTAGGTCTGGTTATCCATAGTTGCTCCCCTCACACTATAAAATCAATTTTTGTTTAGTCTTTTGTAAAAAAAAATTGTAATGTTTGTTTTGTTTAATAATTGTTTTGATTGATATCTGTATGATCTCTACATTTATGTCATGTTTGCCGTTAAGTGCTTGTCACATTAAAAATTGTATTTTGTTTTTGTTTTTACCAATGTATAAGTACACCGAGCGTTGGCAGGCTTTTTATCAATAAAAAAAAAAAAAACAGGAAAAACTCGCCTAACCCACGAATAGAAGGTATTTATTAGGTAGGTAGGCATTTATTATATAATAATCCATTGGTTTATTGCGTGATCCGGCAGTCTCTGATTCGTTTCCTAGAGATGCTACTTTATTAAAAAATCTATAGAATAGTACTTATGTCTTAAGGAGGACTCTAATTGACATTTCAATTAAGAAAAGGGTGAGAAAATTACAATTTTACGATTATTTTGGAACTCATAAATTCTGCTAAGCCTCCAAAAGTTTAAAGTATTTGAGTTGGAAACAAGTACCAGACTTATAAAGACATTTTTATTGAATTTTTGTTTTTACTTTATAATTTATTTTTAGAATGCTGTCTGTCAGTTTAGTGGAATGTATGCCTCCTACGCAATCATGCGGAAGAATGATGCGTGCATGCCCTAGAAAAAGCATTCTAAAGGGATTGTAGATAGGAAGGCTGAATAGATCTATGGAGGTGGGTGCGGTTAGCACGCGCTAAATTTGGATTAAAACAATGCCCCTTTCCCTATACCATGAAGATTTCCTGCTATCGTTAAATCATATGCATATACGGCTCATTGGTCTAGTGGTTAGTACCCCTGACTGCGAATAAATTGGTCCCGGGCTCGATCCCCGGCTGAGACAAACCTCAATGTGATGTGCATTTGGTGTTGTGCTTAGGTCTTGGGTGATTAAATATGTATTTATATGTCTATCTATCTATAATATATATGTATATCCGTTGCCTAGTACCCATAACACAAGCTTCACCAGCTTAGCATGGGATTAGATCAATTGGTGTGAATTGTCCAATAAAAAAAAATAAAAAAATATGTAAAGGGCCATATAGATCTATATTAAATCAACAATGTTTTAAGGTATTTAATTGGATAAGGATTAGTGCTGTATTGGTTAAAATCGCTTCGAAAATTAGCTATCATTTGTCGTCAAAAGTAAATGGCAAAAAAAAATTTAATTTGGGTAAGAGATAGAAATATACCATCGCGTCGCGGAGTTTTCTATAGACCTTTTCAATGTGTACAACATTAAGTACATTAATTTGATAAATCTCGTAGGGTTCAGCTTGCGTTTGCAATGTAAGCGGATCTCATTGGTCCATTAAAAAACTGAATTAAGTTTTGACACAGATATATATGTAGGTATGACAAAGTTCACCAGGTCTCTAGTATGAAATAAAAATGAGCAAAGTGTACAAACTTAGTAAAATATATATAGTGTGTACTGTGTAGCGCCATTGGAATATGATATTGCCAAAAACAATACTCTTATATAGAGTACGCTATTTAGGATCAACATAATTATGCATTATGAGTAAAACGCATACTTTACGTGAGTGAAACGTGAGAGAAATATTGACACGAGCGCTAATTTGAGGTGAGAGACAAACAAACGCGGTGCAAATTTGCAATTGGAACATTATGTCGACACTGTATATTGACAGATTATCTTTAAATATTTATTTATTCCACATCATTATTCTATCTTGATAGTTATAAGTAATTCGATAGAGCGACACATTAATTATACCCACATCGATTAACCTACATAAAAGACATATAAAAAATATATTTATATACCTAAATCTTATAACTAATAACATAGGAAGCAACTCTTGTGAACTCAGCCAGTGTACAAACAAATAGGTCTACCTTCAGAAATTTTATTTATTATATTTATTGCTCGCGTGAGTGGCGCTTCGCTAACCAAGTTGGAATATGCGCGCGGTACATCCAAAAGTTGAGACTTCCGCTTCTGGTTTTTACTTGGTACCCGTAGACCCAGTCTCTCCATTATATCCGGATTATGAACCCGACCCGTAAGTATCTTAAATAATTTTGAGTCTGTGCGGACACAGACTATAATAGGTAATTAGGTAGAGCAGTGTTGGGCTAGCCGCTAGTGGCTTCAGCGTACAACTCTCATCCCTGAGGTCGTGTCTTCAAACCTGGTTGTACACCAATGGACTTTCTATGTTCGCATTTATCATTCGAACAGTGAAGGAAAACATCGTGAGGAATGTCTTGCCTTAGACCCAAAAAGTCGACGGCGTGTGTCAGGCACAGGCTGATCACCTACGATAGATTGACAAATGATCATGAAACAGATACAGAAACGAGGCCCAGACCTAAAAAAGTTGTAGCGCCACTGGTCATTATTATTTAATTAGTTAACACGTACGAACACTCGTTGCATTATTTGGCTGTATACTTGATAACTTTTGTTAAGTAATTTCGATTAGTTGTGCTAAAATACATTTAAAAGATGGCTATCTATTACGACCGACCGATCTGCTATCGCCCAATAGCTATAACCTCCTTGTTCTCCAAAATAATGGAAATAATTATAAATGGTCGTTTCCTGAAATATCTAGAGGGGTGAACTCGCGGGTGTTTGCACCCGTTTGGGGCATATGCCCCCTTCAGGTGATGAGCTGGCACCCAGCTAATACGCGAGGAGACAGAGGGCTCGAATCGCGAGTCACGTATTTTAAGAGTTGCTACGCTTTTTTCTTGTCCCTACGACATTTTTGTTTATTTTTTATATATAACGGGGGGCAAACGGGCAGGAGCCTCACCTGATGTTAAGTGATACCGCCGCCCATGGACACTCTCAATGCCGAGATGAGATGCGAGTGCGTTGCCGGCCTTTTAAGAATTGGTACGCTCTTTTCTTGAAGGACCCTAAGTCAAATTGGTTCGGAAATACTTCAGTGGGCAGCTGCTTCCACATAGTGGTGGTGCGTGGCAAAAACTGCCTTGAAAAACGCTCAGTCGAGGTGATACGGGTGAAATTTCGTATTCTGCCTCGACGTCCGATGATGAAACTCAGCTGCAGGTATTAATCCGACATACAAAAATCAGTGTCGTTTGAAACTTACAGAGTACTAGTGCTGATTTGGTTACGCAAGGAATACTAAACATAAAGTAGAATAGATTTTTTAGCACGATTATCATGATGTGGGTTTCATTTGAATTTTAAAAGCGTTGTTGGAACTTGCTCGGCAACGCTTATTTTAATTTCAAAGACCCATTTTCGCCCAAAAGGCGTTACAAGTCAAGAGATTTAAGTACAATTTTACATTCAGCGCTGCGAAATATTTTTTAAAGTCGCATTTGTCGCTTCATTTTTAGTTTACAGTTTTCCTAATACAATTACCAAACTTAAAACGTTAACATTCGCTTACATGAAGAAATACATTAATACATTACAGTAAAAAAGAAATATAATAGCGAGAAACAGAAGTAATAATAATAATAATAAAGCCCGTTTAATTTCCAATCATGACAAAAAAACAAATTATAATACACAGCTTAGATTATTTTACATTTTTATACATATTTTTTTTATTTTGCTTGTTATTCTATATTCTAGCTTCCTTCAGTACCGTAGATCGATACCCCTTCACGGGTAAAGGCCTCCTCCAGCTTTTTCCAACTGACTCTATCTATGGCTCCCTTTCTCCATTCCTGCTACCGTTTCCTGCTACCGCTTCTATTTCTTCTATCCACCTTCAAGAAGAAACAGAAGTAACAAGACAAAAAAGACAATCAAAAATTATTCTTTCATCATATCTTCTTATATATAATTCTACTGTCCGTGTATACACGTGTAACGATCTGGGTTCGATTCCCATTCTGAGACGTCCGAATTACTATGCCGTTTGCCGAAAATGATTTCCGAATCGTTGTTGTTGTTTTTTCGTCCTAGAAAGATATTAGAGCGACTCATGGCCATGTATAATACCTTTTCAAAATCCCTATTAAATGCGCCAAAACTTGTAATACAGGGTCACTTTTCGGTAGAGTATTTATTTTTCACAGCGGGTTCCGAAGTAAACAAAAAGTTATGATTTGAAAAAAAAAATATCGTTTACCTTAATATTATCTTCAATACACTCAATAAACAACGATAAATAGTATGTCTAACGCATGGACTCATCAGTACTAATCTAGTGGATATTATGAAAAAGATACAGGATGTAGATATTTTCGAATTTTAATAAGAATTATTAAAAAAAGTCAATTTTCTTATAAAACCGCAAAATAAATTATAACTCTTCAGGGGTTGAGCTTAGGGACCTCCCGTAGAACAATTTTTTGCAGCGGATGACCTCATCTATCCCTTAGTTGCGTTTGATCCACGACTTTTTGACAACCCTGTATATAGCAACGGGCAGCTTTATTGCATAATAACGATATCTTTCAGCACCCATCGCATCGCATAAACAAACGGGCAGGTGGCTCACCTGATGTTAAGCGATGCCGCTGCCCATAGACATTCACATTGCCATAAGGCTTTTAAAAATTCGTACGCCCTTTTTTTAAAGAACTGTAAGTCGCCTTGGTTCGGAATTCTTTAGCGGGCAGCTGGTGAAAACTTTAACTGTATATTATATTACTTTATTTATTTATTTACAGCCCATGAATGGCAAAACTTAGACTAAAAATTAACATAAAATACAATTAAGTTATTTACAAAATCTTGTCCCCTCCAAGTATACTCTCAAATCACATACTACCCCATACGATTCCCAAATAGGTCCCTCTCCGGTGAAGAGTCGAGAAACCCATTAAGCAGCGAGAGTAACCGAGGAATGGGCGCTTGTTGTCGCTGGACAGTGCGAGCGGCACGCACAGCGAAAAGGTTATTTTTCCAGCAGCGGTAATTGTCCGGAACGTATAGCCTCATGATTTCACCCCGCAAGTATGCGCTTTCCGTTTCGTTTTTAATTACGCTTAAACCAAACCTGACACAGAAAAATCCATACGAAGCTCTGATGAATTATACCCTAACACCTCCATCAAGAACTTAGTAGGGTAGAGGTAAGGAAAGAAATTGTATCTTCTTTTATACAGATTTCTCAGGAACTTCTTTTGCACTCGTTCAATCATATCCCCAAAATACTTGTACAATTAATATAAAATTTATCGCTGAAAATCAATTCCATGACCATTTGTGCGATACTAACGGTAAATACCTATAAATGATTCATGATTAATAATTGGCGTAGGAGTTTTTATAAAATATATTTTATATTTAACTTACCCTCTGGGCTTTGAAGCTTGAACACGATCCCTGTGGGATTCCGCAGAATATTAATTTATAATCTAATCGACAGCGTTTAAATTAACTTAATATTTTAGAATATTTTACGAAATATTTTTTTTAAACTTGGCAAACAATGTATATTAGTATTAATAATATTTTACCTTTGTATTGGCAAAGCTTTTATGAAAGATCATCAATATAAATTTAAGTTAGTGGGTACTTTAAACTTCGAATTGTTTTTAATCATAGGTCGAAAGTTTCCTAGTTACAAATAGAAATAACAATAAATAAGACGGACCTACCTCTCTTCCTCTCTTTTAAGATTCACGAAAAAGACTATTTGATTGTATTGGATTAAACAAAGGGTTTATTTTGTTAGTATAGGTAATAACCTAATAAGTTAAGAAGGAAATATCGAACAGACTGATTGCGAAACGGTAAACGAGGATGACACTAAAAATGTTTGTTGTTGTTGTTTTTTTGCACCCGTAAGTCGACGACATACTGTTAGGTTACATGTGTAATAAGTATGAACAAAATAAAGTGGCAATATTGCCGTAACTAAAAAGAAGTAGGGATTTTGTCGCTATCTACCCGCTCACCGTCCACAATTTAATAATAACGGTCAAACGACTCCATCGCATCTTACGCAGAGTTGGAGATAATACTAAGAACCTAACATGTAGTTACACAATCACACATTACACTCAATCACTCACGAGTGTTACGAGTCACGTAATGCTTTCTGTTTTTTTAAACAATTGGGAGAAGTTGTTGTAAATTGTAATTAAAAAAAACAAAAAAATATTAGCTATGAATTAAATATTAAGTTTGTTATAACAAATGGCTTAATGGGCGGATAGATAGCCCCTATTTGCTGTCGTTAATTTTCTAAAAAATCCCCTTCCTTATGCGACAAGACACACAAAATTGTTCGATGTGCCTCGTACGTACTCAAATTACCTGCATAATTCGCCAATGTTTCGGGTTTTATCTAACTATGACACCAATTATAAGGATATTTATATTTTCCACCTCACCAAAGAAGATGTGAGAAAGTATTTGAAGAGGCGGGTAGACTCTGATTTTGTTTAAGCAGTGATTTGAAATATTAAGTATTATCTGTTGTTTTAAATGTTAAATTTCAGTTATCTTTATATAGTTTTGTCTATTAATGAACTTAGCAGTGTTGGGCTAGTGGCTTCAGCGTGCGACTCTCATACCTGAGGTCGTAGGTTCGATCCCCGGCTGTGCACCAATGGACTTTTTATGTGCGCATTTAACATTTGCTCGAACGGTGAAGGAAAACATCGTGAGGAAACCGACATGTCTTAGACCCATAAAGTCGACGGCGTGTTTCAGGCACTGAAGGTTGATCACCTACTTGCCTATTAGATTTAAAAATGATCATGGAACAGATTCAGAAATCTGAGGCCAAGACCTAAAGAGGTTGTAGCGTCACTGATTTATTTTATTAATGTACTTACTTGTTTTTATGTTTCGTATATATTGTTTATATATGTAATCTGTTTTGGCTTTCTGTATTGTCTAAGTGTTTTGTTTTATAATATGTATGTTAGCTGTAAGATTACATAATATAATTAAATAAATAAATAAAGCTGGGAACCCCGATGTATCATACCTTATAATTCAGATCTATAATGAAGAGCCACATTTTTATTTAATTTAATTTTTTAATATCAGCTAAACAATTGAAATAAACTTTGAATAGCATAGTTGTATATACTTATATATTTAGCTAAGTTAACTTAAATTATATACAACATAAAATAATTATACTAAAGGTATAGGCCAAAGATGGCGAATGGAATACAAAAATATTAAAACATTTACGAAACTGAGAAAGAAAAAAATATACAAGAAACTTATTAGCTTAGTTAAGCAAATTTTCTCTGTGTATTTATTTGTTAGTGGGCTTTATAGTAGCAATGCTTAAAAGTAATTTATAATAAAGGACAGTTACCCATTCGTAACCATACAATAAAATTACAAAATTAACCTTGAAACCACAAATTAAAATATCATTTTGATTGGATCAAAGATTATATCAACGTCAGTTGTGTCATTATTTCGATTATCTTCTAACGTACAACATGTTTCATATTAATAAAATTCACCTGCTTTTGTTTTTGAATACTTTAACCGTGTTTGCTGAACAAGGTAAGTTTTGTATTATATGTTGCTTGTATGTATGTTGCTATGATAAAAGTTTCAACTCGTGTATGACTTAAGTATTTCCTGTCTTTATCGTATGCTGTCTAAATCTGTATACCCTGTCAAATAAATTATTGTGGGTTCTTATAAAATAAAACAAATTGAGCAGATATTTAAAAAATAAATAACAATCAAGTTGCAATTTTTGGAACGAAGTTCCTTACGGCAGGCTTGGAGGATATAGGGATTCTGCTGCGCGACCGAACTGAAAAAAATGTGATAGTAAAACCGTAAGAAAAAGTCCGTGGAATAAAACCGTTAAATGAGACGTGCGCAGGCGCGACAGTCGTATACACAAGCGAGTATTGCGGAATATTTTTTAGTCTGTGCTTCGTCGGCAAGGAGGACACACGATGCACGCTTCCCAAAAATGGCAGAAAAAGATAATACGAAAGCTAAGGAAAGAGAGTTTATCGTTGTTTAGCTGTTGAAAAGGTGGTATTGCTTCCCTCATGTCTGTATTTTTTTCTCAAGTCTTTTAAGAGATTTGCAAATTGTGTCAATTCTACATTAGCCGAAGGAACTTCGTTCCTACCTGCCCTGCGATTCTGTAACTCACTTTTCGAACTCACACAGCGGTTTTCGGATCGGCGGTCGCTCTCAAATCAGTCGTGAAGCAGTCATTTTATGATTTGGCATTCTGAGAAGGTGGGAGCTTGTAGTTTATTGTTTATTAGAATGCCAAATCATAAAATGACTGCTTCACGACTGATTTCAGAGCGACCGCCGATGCGAAAACCGCTGTGTGAGTTCGAAAAGTGAGTTACAGAATCGCAGGGCTGGTGTCCCACGACACCACATCTTTTTTTTATTTAGAGTTACACTATAAAACTAGATACTATTGTTTGTATTAAATTATTATGAAAAGTTGTAGTGAGCTTTTCTTTATTAATATTGTTTCTAATCTTGCACAGGATCCTTGCTCCCTCCATAAATCCGTAATTTATTTAAATAAAATTTCACCAAGATTCGAACCCTGTGTAACACAAAAAGCCACGCAGTAGTAATTAAAGAACTTTTTTTAAATCAATGAATAAATCGTATGTGTGCGATAAATGGGCCGGTCACATTGCCCGCATATGTGATGGCATGTGGGTCAAGAACACCCTCACTTGGAATGGCCCATTTATTTATTGCAAAAATGTGTAAGGTGGTACAATCGTAAGTCGTATTCTGCCACACACAATGGCGCGCAAATTTGTCTTTAAAGGAATTTTACATATTATTATTTATGTATGCGAGTTTGTACGTATGTTTTAGTAACATTGTTTTAATTCATTCCATAATCCACACGAGTGTTTAATAAAACCTAGTAAATTTCCCTACATAACGCTTTTTCCAGAGAGCCACTTAAAAAGTGTAATTTATAAAGCGTTGGCGGCAAAAGCGAGACAGTGTATGAGAAATGTGAACGCTACGGAGGCTGACTTGGAATATTTAAGAAATGAGCCGCCATTTCCAGAAAAATCTTCTTGTATTATTACTTGTTTATTGGAAAAGGTAATTTAGAGGAACAGTGTTGGCCGAGTGGCTTCGGCGTGGGACTGTCTTCCCTGAGGTCGTAGGTTCGAGCCCGGCTTTCCCAATGGACTTACTTTCTATGTGCGCATTTAACATTCGCTCGAACGGTCACGAAAGCATAGTAAGGAAACCGGCTTGCCTTAGAGCCAAAAAGTCGACGGCGTGTGTCAAGCACAGTAGACTGATCACCTACTACAAATGTTCATGAAACAGATACAGAAATCTGAGGTCCATACCTAAAAAAGGTTGTAGTGCCACTGTTTTTTTTAAGTTAAAAGAACAGTATGCTGAAATTCAGGCTTATGTTACAAGACAACCTGACCACAAAATGGTTTGTAAATAACGATGAATAAATACTTTGTTTTGTATGTTAAGTGAAACCGCCGTCCATGGTAAATTGCCAGAAGGCTCGCAAGTGCGTTGCCGGCCTTTCGAGAATTGGTACGCTCTTTTCTTGAATGCCCTTAGTCGAATTGGTTCGGGAATTCTTCAGTGGGCAGCTAAAAACTGCCTTAGAAAACGCTCAGTTGTGGAACGACGGACATCGGACTTTATTTTTTTACTTACAATAGCAAAAAATTAATTGCTAACCTAACCTTTCATGAATGAACTTGCAATAACTGACCGTAACACTTATCTTTCATCAAAGAGAATGTTCAAAGATACTAAAATATCTACATTTCTTTTAGATCAATATTGTTCAAGACAACAAATTTTCTAAGAAAGGCTTCATAATGATTATTTCACCGCTTCTTCTAACGAACACAAAGAAGTTGGAGCACATGAAGAGTGTTGGTGAAAATTGTGAAAATGAGGTAAAATTATTCATATTTTTAGTATTAATTTATTTTCTATTAAAACTTATACATAATTATCAAATATGCTGTAGTCATAAAAATTAATAAAAAGAAAAATAATTTAAAAAAAGTTTGGTTCCTGTGACCTTTGAACCCCACGGCCCAAGACTCTTCTCGTAAAATAAAAAATTATAAAAGTATGATTAACATGATCAAAATATCATTCGTGTAGGTGGATAAAGATTTTAGTTTACCGTCTAAACTAAAAAAATATAATAATATAAAAATCAATTTTTTTATTAAATTCTACTTATACTTGGGTATTTTTAAAAGGCCGACAACGCACTTGCGAGCCTTCTGAAAATGTGAGTGTCCATGGACGACGGTATCACTCAACATCAGATGAGCCTCCTGCCCATTTGCCTCCTATTACATAAAAAAAATAACCCTAACACGGAAGGGACTTTATTATAGACGATGTCTTGATAGTCCCTTCCGATGATGCTGGGACTTTTCCATGGGATGCCGAACCACCTGGTGCCACAGGCTGCACTAACCAAAATCTCTCATCGTAATTTTGATTTTATCTATTGGATGTCTTAATTAAAAACAATAGATATGCATTGAGCCTTCACTATAATTTTAATTGACTAATTAAAAACGTAATACAATATAAATTCCGCGATACAAAAAAAAAACACAAATTCACTTTAACTTTTGCCTAATTTAGTTTTTATTCAATCATGGCGAGTATTATGGAGCCAAAAAATAATTGAACGCACATGAGTTTGGCCGAGAGCTGTTACCAGGGATTTTATTGAATATTATATATTTTACGAGTTATTTAAATAAAAATAAAAAATGGTGCGTGTACTTATGTACACGCGTAAGAAGTTATACTTCTTTTGCTTTCTTTATTTTTTTTAAATATTAAATAATTAATAATAAATATTTAACGTTAATAATTTAATAATATTTAGTATATTATTCAATTAATAATTAATATTAATAATAATTATTATTATTTATTATTTTATTATAATATACATTCAATTTAATAACTAGGTATGTTTCATAACCTTTTAACTAAGTAACAATAGGTCTTTGTGAAAAAGCATTGCTAAATTTCTTTGAAAAAATAATTAAAACTACTTTATTTGTTTAAAAGGTACTACAAAGGTCATTATGGTCATTCAAAATTCTTGGCATAGCTGCTAATTTCACGCATATCCTATTTCTTTTTACTTGTAGATTGTCTCATTCCCATCTCGCTCGCGCATGCTCGGCGCCCGGCTGGTTTGAAAAGAATTCGTTAGTGGGCAACTTCATTCGGTTAATTTTGTGTCACGGTGGGCGCGCATTGTAAAATTTCACTCTCATAAATTTTTCAAAACGCGCCTAAAGAATTATAACTTCAAAAACAAATGTGACCCGTCACGGGACGCCTGGCAGATGTGAAGCATCGATATTATTTTGTAAAAGTGATATGCAGAAAAGAACAGATTGTGATAGAAACTAAATAATATGTCATAATGTTAAAAGATTTTTTTTCCAGATAACGATGACTATTTATTGAATAAACATTTATTTTCATTAAATACAAAAATTTACGAATTTATTTCAAATCGTGACTACTTAATTTAGTTTAAGGAATTAAATATTATGACACTATCTGGTCAATATATTCTTGAAGCCTTGTTGTATGTCCAAAAAAATATAAACGATTTTAAAACAAATGGTGACTTTCACCAGTATAATACGCGAAATAGAACTAATTTGAGTGTAAGACCAACCAGGCTCCAAAAGATAAACCACTCCTTATATGGAAATTGTATTCGTTTTTACAACAAACTCCCAAGCGAAATTAGAGTATTATCACTAAATAAATTCGAAGCCCTCGTTAAACGAAAATTAATCAACAAAGCTTTTTATAAATTTGAGGACTACTTAAATGATCCTAATCCTTGGGATTGAATTGCTCCAGTTCAAACAATTTGTATGACAATACTTGGCGATTAAAAAGAGTGGCGGAAAGTTTCTTGCCAGTTCTTCTTACCCGCTCTACGCCCTTGACTTGCGAACTGGTAGTAAATGTAAATTTACGATTAATTTAACTTGACGATTCAAAAGTGTACTTGGTTACCCACTTGAATAAAGATATTTTGAGTTTGATTTTGAGTTATTTTGTTTAATCAGTACACTACTGCATATAGACTGTATATATATATACCATCATATAGCGTGGCCACGGCATGCGTCGTCACGCCAGCCTTGCGATTCTGTAACTCACTTTTAGAACTCACACTGCGGTTTTCAAAGCGGCGGTCGCGCTCAAATCAGTTGTAAAGCAATCATTTTACATTTTACATCTTACTTTTTTTAAAGATATTTTTATATTTCAAAGAATATGGTACGTTTTAAGTGTGTAATGCGTGTGTGTTGTGGTTGTAATTGGCCCTGGCTCAGCATTATGCTGAGGAGCAGACTGTTCCACATTATTGTTCAGCTTATAAGCTCATCCAAAACACAAACGCCACTTTGAATAAAAAATAAAGACCTACGATTCTCGCTAGGATATATAATATACATTCTACATAAATGGTGAAAACCATATTTAAATTTGCAGATAAATCATCACGAAGTTTCAAAATGTCAGTTGGGAAATGAAATAACAACGTGCGTTTACAAGTACGCCCCGGAATTACATTTCAAGAACTGAACAAATAATTTATTGACGTTAAAAAGAATGTTTATTAAATAAACGCCACTTTAACAAATGTATTTTAATTTACCAATACATCGCTTGCTACATATGTGGTGATATTATAAATTTTAATCAGTCAGCAATGGATTTGTCGACGACCAGTCACTTCCTAGCGGGTTGATACCGTGGCGTTGAGTAGAGATGTGGGGTATATCTGCATCTTATACCGCATTTACCAAGGTGAGTGTTCAAAGGAGTAGTTCGTATACAAAATATCATCCCTATCACCTTGACGACCGACGTTCCACAACTGAGCGTTTCTTAAGGCAGTCTCTACCGCGCACCACCACTATATCGAACCTACTGCAGTATTTACCAACCAATTCGACTTAGGGTCCTTCAAGAAAAGAGCGTACCATACGTCCATGGGCGGTATCACTTAACATCAGATGAGTTAGTATTTGCCCGTTTGCCTCCAGTTATAAAAAAAAGGTAATATCTATAAATGTGCTGTAAATGTGAGTAGTGTTGGATTCAGCGTGGGACTCTTATCCCTGAGGTCATAGGTTCGATCCCCGGCTGTGTCTATGTGCGCATTTAACATTCGCTCGAACGGTAAAGGGAAACATCATTAGGAAACCGGCTTGCTTTAGGCTGCTTGATAGACGAAAAATATGGCACAGAGCGCCCCACGCTTTTTCACAATAATACCAGTATTTTTTGTTAATTACCATTTTCCGCCTAAATTAGGAATTATTTTTCACTTTTTAGTTTTATGTGCTTTAAAAGCGTGCTTTTTAGTTTTTTTAAACTATATTTATTTTCCACTTTTTAGTCCTAGCAGCAATACGTGTTGTCTCAATTTAATCGTATTGCTTTGTGGACTTAAAAAAAATTTCATAGTTTTTTCGAGATAAACCTATGAAATTATTATATTGTCACTGATTCTTTATAAGTGTACAAAGTTTGAATTAAATCTGTTCGTTTAAAGTGGGTCAAAATCGAGTCCGAAGGAGTCGGTTGGAGTAGATTGACAAATAACCATGAAACAGATACAGAAATCTGAGGGCAAGACCTAAAAAGGTTGTAGCGCTACTGATTTATTCTATTATCTTAAATCAATAAATAAATTTTGATGTAGGTCGAAGGGTGACGGTGACTCTATATGATCAATCCCGTGGTAGTATATTGGAATGAAGTCATTTGCTGATCTCCAAGTCATGCTTCGTCAACCAGGCTCCGGGGTTTTTGCATTTGTACATACATTAATTACTTATTCAAAATGACCCTCGTCACTGACTTACATCTGACACATGGCTTATTTCCATATATATGATATCTCTGAATAATATTTACATTTTTTGCTGTTTGTGTTTTGTCCAATTTTATGGGAATCGAAATTCTGAAACTCAGATGCATCGTTATAATTATTATTCATAAAACTTTACAAAAATATAATTTTGAAAAAATTGATACAACGCTAGTCCCTATTAACTTTTAATAATAAATGAAATTCTGCCAGCGTAAAAAGCATGTTCTGTCGCCTAAAGCCTTTTTCGGTAAAAATACTTTTAAAATATTTCAAAACGAACCAGTACAGAGTTGAGCGCATTTAACAAAGCACACACAAAAATCTAGATTTATTCTAGTCTTACCTCCAACTTTGGTTTTGTTCCCATTGGAGTAGACTCTTGGGCCGTGGAGTTCAAGTGCACAGCTAATTAAAGATTTAAGTTGGCGCCTGATAGTACCGATGACCCCAGAGCTGGTGCTTTCCTCGCTCAACGAATAACTATCGCAATACAGCGAGAATATGATATCAATAAAAGCCACAGAGACCAAACCTTTTTTTTAATTTATTAATTATTATTATTACTATATAGGTTAAGAATATTGTAAATACTATATATTTTTTAAAATACGAGTACATTCGCGTAGTCATAGCTTTAGATTTTTGTATGTTTTCATTAATAATTTCTCAACCAGCCTTTTGTGAAGAAAATTAAATAACGCTTGTAATCTTTTTTCGTGGATATATTTTCTTATTTCTTGCAAATATATTATTAAAGAAGAAGGAATTTATGTTACTTACATTATGTTTGCGTGAATCGAAGACAAATTGTGAACATTTTTCATAAACCAACACTTTTTAGTGTAGATTTGGCATTAAAAAGTCGGCCACCATTTAAAACCTTATCAATATGGATGTAATTCTTCATACATTATTACCACGATACGCATTGCGGTGGCACTTACGACATATTTTGTAGCGTGTAATAAAAGCTGACATTATTACAATAATGGCTTACCGCTTTAATCACGCTTTGGTAAGGTTCTGGATTCTGTGTGCTGGAAAAAAATCGTGTCAAATTCAAAGCGTACATTATTCAAATTAACTTTGAACTTTTCAATGTTTAAGTTTGGAATGGTTACCGAGAACTGAATTCGCGCTTCAATCTAAACTTCAAAAGACCAAATTATTCTGTGACCAACTCTATTTAAATTAACCTTATTTACTATTGGTAGAAGAGACATTATTTTATTTTTCCTAAGTTTAAAAATATTTTTTTAAGGGTTGGTTTCCTGTATTTTTTAAATTTGTTTGCCCTTAGGGTAGGCTATCGTCACACCCTGGGAGTGAGAGTCTGAGGTTCTTACTTCCAATTACCAAATGGAGCGCTGAAGATTTCTTTCATGATCATTTTTCAATCTAATAGGCAAGTAGGTGCCTATCAGCCTCCTGTGCCTGACGCACGCCGTGGACTTTTTGGGTCTAAGACATGTCGGTGTCCTTCACCGTTCGAGCAAATGTTAAATGCGCACATAGAACTACCATTGGTGCACAGCCGGGGATCGAACCTACGACCTCAGGGATGAGAGTCGCACGCTGAAGCCACTAGGCCAACACTGCTTAACAGTTCCTATTCTGTAATAAATAATTAGTCTTTTTATAAATAATTAATTCTATTACTTTTATGTTGTGTTGTTTTTTTATGTGATATAAATGTATATATTTACCGCATTGGAATAATCTGTTACGGTATTTTGTTAAATAAATAAATAAAGTTTCTTCCCTTATCTTTCGTCTTGTGTTGTCTGGACATGGAAGTCTTGGGCGATACTGACTTGACATCGGTGAGAGCCAACACAAGGCTATATGGAGTAAGGTGTGTGGTATTTTTTCACATGGTTACATTATTTAAGTTTTCATACAGCCTTGCCATTCTGTAACTGTTCTCACTTTTCGAACTCACACAGCGGTTTTCGCAGCGGCGGTCGCGCTCAAAGACGTAATGTGAAATTGCTTAACAGAATACCATGAGATTCCAAAAAGGGATAGGAGCGTTGTTAGTGCGAGGTGAACTCACGGATTAACAGAATCGCACGGCAGATCTCTTACTTATAAAAGAAAATTATCCATCGGGAATAATGTAGCATTCTCATAATGGTTAAATAAACTTTTCATATCATGTTGGTATATTTGAGAATGTCTTTAAATGCTGATTATAAAATTACAACAATTGTGGGATCCTGGCCGCAGACTAAATAGTTTACTTTATCATTGACTTAAAATTATATTTTTATTGTTGCTATCATCAAAGAGATCGATTACAATCAACTGGCTGACTAGCTGTCAAAAAGTATCCACCCGCGAACCAAATTAAAAAATAAGTAAGTAATACATAATCTTCTTATTGTTTGTTCAAGATTTATTTAAAAATGATTTTTTACCATCTTTTCATTTCTATTTCACAGTTGTAACGCTTGCTTATTTCCCTTCGTTGCGTTTTTAAAGGCAGTTTTGCTGCGCCCGTTCTAATATGTGAAACCAGCTGCCCAAAAGTGCGAACCAATTTGACTTCGACTTTTAAACGTATGACGTATTTCCTTACAACCTCACTCTATTCTGAATCCATAAATCACATTAACAGTTTGCTGTTTAGGTGTTTGTACAGCGAAGAGTACGTGAAGTATTTGCTCAAGTAAAGTCGCTCTTGTAACTTTGCAGAACTCACTTCCACGCAAGTATTACAAGTATATTTAACTTTCTTGTTGTGTATTGAGTGTTGGGGTTGGCACCATTGATTATTGCAGAGGTTTGGATATTTTTTTACATTTTACAGACTTCCCTTATCATCAATGATGTAATTACATAATTCATATAAGGCCCCTTGTGGGCCTTAGCCTCCTCAATTACACTTCACCATCGCAATCTTCCCGCGTCCAATTGCGAACCCCTATTGTTTCGAGGTCCTTGACAACTCCATCCCACCAACGCAGCCTCGGTCTACCGGGTTTTCTTTTGCCACCGGCTTGTGAGTTCAGTAAGGACCTTGGGGTGCTGTCATTCTCCATTCGGTGCACATGTCCCAGCCACTAGAGCCTGTTGCACTTTATGAATTAGACGATGTTGGCGTCGTCTACACAGATTTCCCTTATACATTATCTTTACAAAATTTTAACAAGCTGTTCTCCATTAATCTGTCTTGTCAAATGTGTCATATTAAACTATTATTATCTGATTCCTATTACGCGATTTTATTGTTATGTAAACGATGTTACGAATGTATTTCAGTGGTCATTGAGAGACGTCGAAATATGTTCTATATTTCATTAAAAGTAAAGAATAAAGTCAAATACAAATCATTTATTTCAATTAGGCCTATTGAAAAGGCTTTTGAAAGTCAAAATTACAGGTTATAAAGTCATATTCACATGGAGAAGAATAGTCAAGCAACTCCATACTTACTCTTTTAAAATAGGTTTTACAATATTTTGTATACATTGCTTTGATAATTATACGTGAAGTACCTAGAACAAAAAAACTACTATACTAAAATAAAATAGGCGCATGGTGTTATAAAAAACAATGCAGCCGATAACTAAACTATTATTTAGATACATGGTGGTCACATATTCACAAATATTGCAACTATAAATTTTACATAATTCTTTATAAAAAAATAAATAGTTTACATACAGACAAACAATGTGTGAAGTACGTCAAAGTTAGGATTTATTCTTCTACGCTGAAACAGCCTCTTAAGCAATCAAGGAGACAGTGGGCCGTAATTGTCTCTATCATTATTTTGAGATTAGTTCTGTTGAGACTAAAAGTTTAGAAGTCGCTTTGTCACTAGCGGGTTTACTTCTGGCAGTGCCATGACTGACTACAGTTCGCGCTTTGCGACCAACGGTGATGTTGGAGTTCTGTGGATCTCAGGTTCGCACTTTCGAGAAAGGCAAGGGTGCGGTTCAGCTGGCATCATTCCGGATAACTAATACCAACTTCAGAGCTAAGAATGGTCGAGGATCCTCTCAGTTTGAGGGAACAGTAACAGTTCATTATCCTTCCTACCTATAACCTATCAGACCTCAACAAAGGAACATAACGTGTAGACCAATTGTAATAATTACAATAAGCCTGTATAGAACTGCAGTGTTATCCTGACCTAAAAGTTATCTACAGTGTTATCCAATTAAAATTTCTTTTGATGTCAGCGCAAATAATCATATTTTTTTAATTACAACCATCCTTTATCGAGGTTAACGATGTCTACAAGAATCTTATCAACCTGGATTCGAATTAATTAAAAATATAAATGTAAGGGGAATTAATTATGAGTGGTTTCGAATTAATTATTATTGTTACTTTGTTTAGTTTTGAATGATTATTTAGTTCCTTTTCAGTACTAAAATTTCTACTTATAATATCACACACAGTGTCCTAAATAAAATCTTTATTAGTGTTACCAAATGAAAAACTTTTAAATAATTTTAAAAGTAAAGCAGCTTTGAAAACACAGTAACTGTCATATATAATACTTATGAAGTCAAAACAACTGAGGTGGGTATTAATTATAAATAAATCAATGGCGCTACAACCTCTTTAGATATTGGCCTCAGATTTCTGAATCTGTTTCATGATCATTTTTCAATCTAATATCCTCACGATGTTTTGCTTCACCGTTCGAGCAAATGTTAAATGCGTACATAGAAGGAAGTCCATTGGTACACAGCCAGGGATCGAACCTATGACCTAAGGGATGAGAGTCGCACGCTAAAATAACTAGGCCAACACTGCTCATTATAAATAAAAACAAATCTCTTAAAAATTTTCGTCAATCCAACGTCCAAAAGATACAGAGTATAGACTGTTTTTTATACAGCAGCAAACGGGCAGGAAACTCATCTGATGTGGACACTCATATTGCCAGCAGGCTCGCCAGTGCGTTGCCTAGAAAATCAGGCAGCTGTCTCTTAGTCTACGTAATCCACTCTTGGACTACATAATATGTGCGGAGAGCGCTCGTTAAGCACTATTTCAGAAAAGCCCGGGCTTTGTTTTGTAGTGCCACGTTTTAAAATAATTGCTTCTTAAAATGTAGGTTGAAAAAATATTAAGGAAATGCCGTTTGACCCACAACTTTACATTAACTAAACGCAATACCGTCTTCACCATAACGGCACACGGGGCCCGTGCCCAGGGCCCTCATTCTCAGGAGGCCCCGAAGGACCGACAATTTCTCTCCCTATTCTCAAAACATTTATGTCGGGCACATTACACTTTTTTCACAAATCAGTTATCTTATCAAGGTATTTACAAGTCATATACTACGCCATTATATCGATAACTGCGCCTATTCCTACTGTACTAATTAATAAGGATATAATAGAAGACTCAACAAAAATCTCGAAAGAAACCGTTATCGTAATCGTAACCAAAAAACCAGCAGCATTCTAATATCATTAATGACATAATATATCATACTGTATTTGATTATGAAGTAAATTTTTTTTATTATAATTAGCTTTTTTTTACTTTCCAAAAGGGCCCCAAATACTTGTGTGCCCAATGGCCCCACCCTAGTTTAAGACGGCCGGGAAGTCAAATGTGCAGTGTCTGTGGCTTCAGCGTGCGACTCTCATCCCTGAGGTTGTAGGTTCGATGGACTATCTATATGCGCATTTAACGCGCTCGGACGGTAAAGGAAAACATCGTGAAGAAACCGGCTTGCCTTGCTTGCGCCTTGCGTGAAGAAATAGGCACAGGAGGCTGATCACCTACTTGCCCATTAGATTGACAAATGAAACAGATACAGAAATCCTAGGCTAGGCGAAGTCAAAGGAAAACTAATACCTGATTTCTTTCTAAATATATTGTAAAACCACTTGTTTTAGGCCTAGGTACCTACTTATATTTTTGATCATATTTAGACATCTAAACTGATCCAAATCAGTGCTCTTCATAAAGAAAAGGGCGTACCAATTCTAAAAAAGACCGGCAACGCACCTGCATTCTAGCAGTGTTAGTGTTTAAAGGAGTATTAAGAATATCCATAGCAACTGCATCATGAGCACACCCTACATACATAATAATTTTAATTGTGTTTTGCCTTTTGTAAATGTTTGAACCTTTTTGTAAATATTATGTTTTCTGTTACATATCCATTGCACTCCCTTTGCCCCGCATAACCAATACCTGTACCCCTCTTACGCAACACCGTTATAAAACGAAATGGACAATAGAGATCAGAAGCTTTTGATCGGATAACTCACAACGGACCGGTCAATTCTCAACTAGATAAGTTTATAATATAGATTATTTGTCGTGCACCTAATATCGGGCCGATTAAATAGTTTTATTTAGTTAAGTCTCATTATTGTAAAAGTAATTAATTAAAGTAATTAAAATACATTTTGGTTTTTTTTGGGATTCACCGCTGGCCGTGAGGGGTTAATTATTCCATCTTAGGTTATATTTTTAGTGTACTTGTTTTGTTATTGTATATTATTTTTGTTACCTGAAAGATTAAAAAAAAATAATAATAATAAAATCATTAGGACGCCAGTTCCTTTTATTTATAAAATTATATATTTACGTGTTATAATCATGGTCTAACGTTTCAATGTGTTTTATTTCAAGACCTATTTTACTAGTTTAATATATCATACGATTGTGATACTAGCTGTATTCCTTCTATTAAGATAAGATTATTACAAAACAATACAAAATAGACTTGAAACATGATATGTCATAATTTTAATTTATATTTAAGGTAATATGTACTATATGTTTGAGAAAATTACACATTGACATTTGACATCTAATTTAAGTAATTAATATATAATGTATTTGTAATAGTATATTTTCTCATGTAAGTGAATTATGTATGATGTTCTTAATGAGAAATAGTGACCCTCAAATTCTCTATCAATATCTTAATGACGCTTTTGTTTGTCCTCAAGACCTCTATGCTAAGATCTTTTACTTATTTATTAAAGTTTACCACATCGTAATGGTATATGTTAAAAACTCATATATCTAAAATGTATGACAATTTAGCTAAACATAAATGCTACAAACAAAATATTAAAAATACAATTAAAAAAATATACAAGATAAAATAAAAATACCAGAAACTTTTGTTAAGCAGAAAAAATAAACCAGCAAAACAGCGGATTAGGTTCGAGATAGGCACTTAACAATGTTTTCTTTAAAACCGATCAGCCTACTACCGAATATATCCAGCTCTGAATTACTATAGTGGAAGTACTGTTTAATCCATTAAAATCGCGAAGAATTCGGAAGAGAGGTGCCTATGTTGGTTTTTTCAGAAGGAATTTGGAAAATTTTGCTTATTTAAACCTAGGGAGTGAGAAAGCGACGACAATTTTAATATCCTGTAAGAGGTAACTGCATCTTTGATATTCACCAATTGTACAAATGTTAAGTATAAAATAAAGTACTTAGTGACCAATCTCACTCCACAAATAAAAGTGTTACTTATTCAACGCCACAGATTCCTGTAAATCCATTATTGCAGTGTCTCAAAGGATGAACCACTCTTTTTCTATTCGTTGAACGTTTGATCATTTTAAACCACTAGGGTTGCTAGCTCTATAAGCTTATGTATTTTCTTTGGTTGAATAATATACAAATTATTATTATTATTACTAAACCTTTATTAATTCATACAACAATTGGTTAGTTTACATTCCTTAATATTAGTATTAGTTGTGGTAGTATAAGTTTAGAAAAAAAGGGTGCGTGTACTTATGTACGCGCGTAAGAAGTTATACTTCTTTGGCATTATTAAAAATAGTTTTTGATTGCATGCAAATAATTAATTACAATTAAATAATCAAAGACTGGAAAAGGAGTCATTAAAGTCAATAAAGTTCAGTTTACATTTGAAAAATTAATTAAATAAATATTTATTATTATTCTCTTACATTAAACAAATAAAACACTATTTATCTTTAAAACATTTTTATTTCATTATACTATTTATTTTTAAGTGACTCTAATGTCTTCATCAGAATTTCGGTTTGTAATTTTAAATTAATCATTACTTGGTTGTGCATCTACGAGGCTTCTCCAAAACTACTTGCTTTCTGCAACAAATAAGAGAATATTAATTTAAGCTCTGTCCATGCAAAACTTAAAATTTTTTATAATTCATATTATAAATTTTTTAACACTTGTGTAACAAAATGTGTTAATAATATAATTTGTAGCACATGCTACAGACCTGGATAGCAACTTTCTTTTATTCTATTTAGAGATAGAGATAATTTAAATATAATACCGGTGTCTTCCTTGTAGGTTTCTTTGGAGTTGTTTGGGGATTCTTGTTGTTCAGTTCGACATGATTTTCTTTAACCTTTCTTTAATCCTACAAAATAATGAAATTGTTAAGTTATGTTGTCACTGTTGTGCACACCTTTGTTTGGCTTTTTTAGTATTCAAGTTATGTCAAAACTGATTTATTACCTTGTCATTGTTGGCTTTATTTGCTTTTGGGATATCAATTATTTCCAAAATGATTTTATTTGTAATAACCTGAAATATATAAATAACATCTATTAATTTAAGTATCATGGTGAGTGGTTCGCACTCAGGTATTAAGGTGTATTATACCCACTGTCCATTATAAGTGGGAATGGGCTCACTTCTGGCAGGACAGAGTTTCGGTACTACAAGTGCAACATGGATGTTTTGAGGTATTACAATATCTCTAACTACCCTGTAGGGGAATAAAGTAATGTTGTAAGCATATGCCTATGCTTGAAAGGTTGAACCTTGAACATCACCATACATCATATTTATAATTAACATTCCTACCTCGACACCATCACAATCAAATTCATTGAAATCTACTTCAAACCATTGTGTCTCGAGAAGGTGATGGTGGCTTTGTTCCACCTCCAGTTTTTGATGTTTCACGGCGATAAGATGACAACTCTTTTTTGTATTCAATTTAGTGCACTTCCACTGATTCATCAATTGTTTTTTGTCTCTTGTCCTTATATTTGCTAGATTAAATCTGATGAAATATTCTACGACCCTATATATCAATAATTGAGAACAAAGATTTAAGCACGAATACTAATAAGGAGAAAATGAAGGCTTGGAGCGATATAACAGAGAAGTAAACATTTTAATAAGTACCTGCATCTCAAAAAAATGACCACATTATCATCAGCACTTCCACTGATTCATCAATTGTTTTTTGTCTCTTGTCCTTATATTTGCTAGATTAAATCTGATGAAATATTCTACGACCCTATATATCAATAGGGTCGTAGAATATTTCTAAAAAGTTGCTGTAACAAACGCAATAAACAAAAGCAATGAATAATGGTTCATGTTTCAGTTTTAATCAACAATAATACTCGATAATACATACGGATAGTTAACCTCAATTGTATTGAAGCACTCAGGAAGGTTAGCACAGTTTTTTCACAAATATTTTATATTATTTCACAAATATTTTGTATAATGAAAATAACTAGGAATTATATATATTAATTTTAAACAATAATTAAAACTCCTATATTTGTTTAAAAGGTAAATGTCATTGTCAGATGTCAATTGTCATGGTCATTCAAAATTCTTGTTAAGCTGCTAAGCTAGAATATGCGTGAAGTTAGCTTCACGCATATTCTATTTCTTTTTACTTGTAGTTTGTCTTATTCCCATCTCGCTCGCGCACGCTATATCACACTCCCAATTTTGTGTCATAGGTGCGCGCGCAATCGTAAAATTTCACTCTCATCAATTTTTCATAACGCGCCTAAAGAAGTACAACTTCAAAAATTAAGTTAGATTTATTTTTTGTGGTCTAGTTTTGGTATGGTAAAAAGATTTTATGGGTAAAAACCTCCTCCATGTTTTTTTTCATTTCTCATTGTCTTGAGCAACATTCATCCAGTTTTTTCCCGCTAGTTCTATAATGTCTTAGAAATTATTAGCTAACTTTAACTTTAATATTTTTATTCATTAGTTCTCGAGAGGCTCCATTTTTTCAATCAAAGAACGATATAAAAAAGGGTTTTTCGTGTGCTTAGAGCGATTCTTTAAGCCCTAGTTTTAAGATTTGTGACCAACTTCAATAAATATTATAATTTTGTGTGTATTAAAAAAAGTTGACAAAAAATAGCCAAGAATCTACGCCGTTTTACTTATAATAATTATTATTAATATGTCAGAACTTACGCTAGACTTCTGAGACAAATTCATAAAACATAAATTCCTACTAATACAATATTATATAGTGGTTAAATAAAAAATAAATAATGGTATATGTCAAGAGAAACAGAAAAGTGGGGCAAGGAAGTACTAAACTGGTCCCAAATAAACGCAAAGAGGAGGATAATTTAGATGAAGAAACAGCAGGCACAGTGCAGACATAAATGGCGGGATTTGAAGGAGAGCTTTGCCAAAAAAGCACACAGATACCTTAAAATAATGAGATAGAAATAAAAAAGTGTTCAAGTGTAAAAGTACAATATAACATATAAGGCTATTAATATATAGTGGTAACCCTATCATGGGAAGACTATTCAGACATTGACAAGCAGCAGCGGGAAATACTAAATAGAACATTCTCGTCTTATTCCAACTTGCAATCGGATTGAAATTGTACTGAGTAAAATAAAATGATTGAGACAGGGTAGAACTCGAACGAATTTAAAGCTCTATGAGTGAAGGTTTTGTAATAAAGTAGCCACTTGTTGTCCAAATCAAATTTGGAATGTTTATTTATACATTCGTCCAAGCGCAAAATATCCAACCGTTCGGCCTGTCAAGAACTTTGCTTCTTTTTTTCAATTAGGATAACAAATAACATTGATATGGAGAAATAGCCTCGAAGACTCCTTAATTTTTAAGGATAGGATTTATAACATAACAGGTAGTAAAAAACCTGTGAAAACTCAAATCTTCAGGTTTCACTGTCACTTTAAACATGAATCAAATACTTTATAGCAGCATGTCCACACAGCCTTTCAAACCCCCTCCAAGGATGTCAGGTTCGCCGTACAGAACGTGCGACATCTTATGTATTTACGATATTATTATTATTAAGAATTTATTGCTGACACCCAGTATAATATATTAACACTTATTTAAGTTATATCTTCTATCTAGCGAAGGTTGGCGATCATCATGGCTATTTTAATTTTGGATGCCGCGCTTCTAAACAATGACTTGGTGCTTTGACCAAACCATTGTCTCACGTTTTTCAACCAGGACGTGCGTCTGCGGCCAGGTCTCCTTCTACCTGCCACTTTGCCTTGTATGATTAGTTGAAGGACCTCATATTTTTTGGAGTTACGTAAAACGTGTCCGAAATACTCAAGTTTCCTTTTCTTAACCGTCATAAGCACTTCTTTGTTCTTCTGCATTCTGTCCAGCACGGTTGTATTTCGTATGCGGTCTGTCCAAGATATTTTAAGCATACGTCGATAAACCCACATCTCAAACGCTTCCAGTTTTTTGGACATAGTCTCTGTCAGCGTCCTAGATTCTACGCCGTAGAGCAGCACAGAGAAGACACTACGCGCAATGCGAGTTCTAAGCTGTAAATTTAGGCGCTTGTCACAAAGTACTTTTTTTAGTTTTGAAAAGGCGTTCCGAGCTTGTTCAATTCTGCAGCGGATTTCGATGCTATGGTCACCCTTTTCATCAATCACTGTGCCTAGATATCGTATTTTCGAGACGCGTTCCAAGGTCTGATTGTTGAGGTATATATGTTGCATGATAAGCTCCGGTGTTCGGCTTATTGTCATATATTTTGACTTTTTCGCATTGATGCTAATACCAAATTCAGAACTCACGGCGGCAACTGAATTGACTAAATTCTGTAGACCATCGAGGCTCTCTGCGATTAAGATCGTGTCATCAGCGTATCTCAAGTTATTCAGCAGTTTGCCATTAATTGCTATGCCATGTTGACAATTATCGAATTTAAGTTATATAATAAAACTTAATCTAACACATATGACCCGTTTTTGGTAATCAGCGTGTCCTGTGACACATAGGCCTCTTCCAGCTGCTTCCATTATTTTCTGATGTTAGCTCTTCTTGTCCAAGTGCCTCCTATTCTCTTTATATCGTCTGCCCATCTCTTGCTCCATCTTCCTTTCTTCCTTTTCATTTTTCCATCGCGTGGTTGCCATTCTGTAATTATTTTTGTCTATTTCAACCTGCTATCTCTCGTCATGTGCCCGGTCCAGCGCCATTTCAATTGACTTATTTTCTTTATAATGTCCTCTACTTTGGTCGTATATCTTCTGCTCTTTTTCGATGTATCAGTGTTACACCCACCATGCTTCTTTCCATTCCTCTTTGGGATGTTCTCAACTTTAGAAGATGTTTCTGGGATAATGCCCAACTCTGGCAGCCGTATGTGACACATGATAGGATACAAAGATTGAACACCTTTTTCTTAGCTACCATTGGGAAGTGTTTACTTTTAAGTACTTCCTTAAGGGACAAATAAATAACAATTTACGATATAGTTCTATCAAAATCCGTGGCGCTAAAGTCAACGCAACATTGAAATCGGGATATCTTTCGATATTGGGAAGTACAGAGCTTGCTGGTAGAACAGGTGACCACAGACAATAGCTGAAAATCATAAGTTTCAGTGCAAAGTTTTTGTGTTGCCTCATTCAATATTTATAATTTTAGATTGTGTTTGTCCTAATATTATATTACTAGAGTCATGCATATTATCTTCTTTGGGGCCGTTCAAGTATTACATAAGCAGATTAACTGCAATTTATCGTCCCTCCCCTTCCCTTGTCAGCAAAAGTAAGCAAAGCTCTCAAAAATAATATTACATAAACGTATTAATTTTTACACGCTTTATATTAGCTTCACCTGTATGTATGTATGTAACCGACTCCTTCGGACTCGATTTTGACCCACTTTAAACGGACAGATTTAATTCAAATTTTGCGCACCTGTCAAAGATCGATGACAATGCAATAATCCGAAAAAAAAAAAAAAAAAATTTAACTAAAAAAATAAATAATAGTTAAAAAAAACTAAAAAACACGCTTTTAAAGCACATCAAACTAAAAAGTGAAAAATAATTCCTAATTGAGGCTGAAAATGGTAATGAACAATAAAATACTGGTATTATTGTTCATTACCATTTTCAGCCTCAATTAGGAATTATTTGTTAATGCAGTTCGTTTTCAAGCATAGACAATGTGTGGGTAATATGTGTAAAAAAAGTAAATAATTACTTTTGACGTAATCACGAAATAAGAACATCAAAGACCCCCCTATAGTGCTTACGTAATACTGGAACGGCCTCTTTACCCCATATATAGTGCCTGGGTCGAATATGGTCGAAAATCTTTGGACACATTTTATGGTACTGGGCTAAGCATTGGTACTTATTAGTAAAGTGTATCTATCTAGTGTACCAACTACTAAGAAAAATATAACAAAGATATTTAAAATTTTGAGTTATATGCATTTATATAAAAACGGGGAAAATGGCCATATTTCCACCAGTATATGTAAATATGCCCACACTTGTGGCCATATTAACAGTACGCTGAGTTATAGTTTTACTATAGCTATTTAATTTATATTGAAGTAATTATTAGGATATAGTGAGTAAAATGTCATTTTGGTTCTTGAAATCAATAAATCTAATTTATCAGACTTCTTATTATTAAATCTTAAACTTAAAAAAAAAGCAAAAATGGTATCAACTATGTAATGAGGTATCTACTGAGATCAAAAGACATGGTCCTGCTAGCTTAAATTTTCCGAAGTGGTGAATCCAATTCATAAAAGTTTCGGTATTCATACTCGCTTTTGGAGTCATCTGAGCTATTGCACCAGCAGGTAATTTTTCGATCCATTCCGGTTTAATCCTTTTCCCTTTAAATAACCATAGGAGGAATAGCCTGGCCTAATGCATTAGCGCAAGAGACTACAGTGACATTTTCAAGAAAATTAATACAAATGTAGGTACCCAAATAAGCCGAATGCGTCGATTTGAAAATATGGCAGTAGGTGGTAGGGTAGCTCCGACTTTTTTTCTACAATTCACATTAATTAATTAAACACATCAATAGTTTAAATAGTGGTCACAGAAATATGAAATATGATTTTCAATTATTTAGATAGTAATATTATAATAACAATAAGGCCTAAGTATACGCTGCTATAACATGATTCCTAGTGAAATATTGGAACTGCCTTTAAACAGATTCAAAACTCATATCAAAAAAACCTTAATGTGTAAAGGTTACTACACAGTCAATGACTACCTGGAAGATAAAAACGCTTGGCAATAGTTCTAATTATATTCTTATAATTTGATTGGTTATCTTTGAAGTGTTATGAATATGTGTGTAATGGTGAATGTGGTAAATCACAGAACAGATTTTTATTTTTTTTACTTATGTAACTTTAATGACGTTGTGGTTTATGACATTTTCCTTTGAATAATTGTAATGTAAAGGGAGGGCAAAACTTGCTGAGTTTCTTGCCCGTTCTTCTCAGAACAAGGCCTCCTGGTAGTTTTGCGAACGGATGGCGTAGTCTTGCTCTTTCGTGAATTTTGTAAACGTTGTTGACATTCATAAGCATGCTCTAAGAAGCATCTAAATTGAATAAACTTATTTTGATTTGATTTGATTTGAATACATAAATAAAATATCGAAATATAGGACAATAACTTACGTGTGATGTTTATAACAGTGACACGTCATTCCCTTTTTGATGAATTTTGTCCGACTGGTCAGGTGCGGAGGCAACGGCGGGTATGCCACTTAAATACCTACCGTAATGCCGAACGTGTTGGGACTTGTTCAGTTTGTCGCGATGTTTTAATTTAGAGATTAGGGCGTGTGGCCATATTTAACGGCTGGCCATATTCGACCCAGGTACTTATAATATGATATGAGTGCAAGAATCTGGATCTCATCTGGTCTCAATCTTGCTCTATTGAGTAATAGTTTTCCAATCTTCACTATGTTTTGTTTTTTGGTTAAAAGATATCTTTACACTGTATACACTTATATGTATGACACTGAACTCCTCTTAAACGGCTGGACCGATTTGTATGAGATTTTTTGGATGCGTTTGGTTGGCGTCTGGATGGACTTACAAATCAGCCCGGCAGATGGCGCTGCAGTCGGTATCTAGGTTATTTATCTATACAGCAAATAAACAGCTGGTATATACATAAATCTTCTGTGCATGTGTAATTAAACTCCTAAACGGCTGGACAGATTTTGATGAAATTGTTGTGTGTTCAAGTGGAGTCGAGAATGATTAACGGTACAATATTTGTATGTACCGGACAACGTCTGTCGGATCCGCTAGTATATTATAATATTGTTGTTACGGACAACGAACAATACAGTTTAGAAAGCCGACGAACGAAGCTGCCAGCCAGATGTTCTTCTAGGAAACGGTCGGCGGGACGCAGGTAGCGGAAGGGCCGGTCGGTCCCTTTGACCAGCATGGTAGTTTTAGGTTTAGTTTTAAGCTATTATTTGTATAACGACCAGATAGATTTACGCAGCCGTGCCGGACGGACGTTAGTTATAAGCTCGCTTCGCTGTATTATTTTGTGTCACCATCACTAACGTTCGACCAATAAACGGTAACAATTATAACTCCACTCTGAGTTTCATTTCGAGAATAGCGGCGGTGGTTCAGATCGACATCGTACGCTTATAGTTTGGGCCTTCGAGCCGGATAACCAGAAGAATAATACTCTACGCATCGACGCCGTGAAGAAGGAAGATTTTACCTGCGATCCCAGGAAGATTTTCATCGGTAGTACTACCTGCGATCCCAGGAGTACGTGCAGAGGGTTGACTTCATCGCCTGTACAAAGTGACTCGCCGCATCGACGTATTGCTGCTGTGGGTCGCCGAAGGAAAGCATTATCCACCAGTTCATCGAAGCGAAGAATACAATCGACTTCAAAATGAACACAAGAAGCCGACAAGCTAAGAGGGCAGAAGAAATCGATGAAGATGTACGGACAGAATACATGCCGTTAGAATCACCATCGAAAGTACTACAACGAAGACTAGCCGATATTACACACGACAGGGAGTCAGTTGAATCAATACGGAGGAATGAAGCCGTTGATTCAACGTTGTTACCTGTGGGTTCAGCATCACAGACCTCAAGAAATACAATGAGGTCGAAAGCATCCCGTGTAAGGCAAGCTGAATACGAAGTCCAAAAACGCTTGGTCGCATTAGAAAAAGAACATTTAAGAAAAAAGTTCGAATTAAAGAAGCAGGAGATGGAACAAGAGATGGAGCTTGAAATGAAATTGTTAAAGAAGTTAATCGCTGTTGACTTACCCAGAGCAAACGACGAAGAGAGTATCGTCGAATGCATGCCAGAACAGCGGAACGGAAACAACTCCGCTGCTATGGTAGATAGATGGCTAAGAAGTCATAGCGGCGTTAATAATCTATCTCAAGGTGATAGGGAAGAAGACACAGCGCTCCCAGAACGCGTGGAGCCATTCAAACACAATGTGTCTTGGGAAAAAGAACGGCCCATATCACCTATCGAAGAGGCCTCCGTGCCGAGAACGCGATCCCATGATCAAGGGATGGAACGGCTCATCGGAGCCTTTGAAAAAATAGCTACAAACAGACCCCCTGTACGACATGCTCAAGATCTGCCGCAGTTTAACGGGAACGTCTGCGACTGGCTTTACTTTAAAGTTGCTTATGAAGACTCCACGAAACTCTACAAATACTCTAAAGCGGAAAACATGGCAAGATTACGCACATGTCTTACGGGAGCCGCTAAAGAAACAGTCGCCGTATTATTGAGTACTGCTTGCGATCCCGAGCTTATTATGAATGCACTAGATCAGTGTTATGGCCGACCGGAGATCATAATTGATAAAGCGCTGGAAGAAATAAAGCGATTACCCAGACCGGGATATACAGCGGTTGAATTTAACCAGTTTGCAATAAAAGTGCAAAACATCGCGTGGCTATTGAAAAGTGTAAACGATCGTAGCTACACGAGTAACGGGGCCTTAGGGTGAGATCTATAGTGCGCACTTGGACTTTGCTCAGACTTACCTTACGAAAAACTTTGCTTAGTGTACACTAAGGTTAAACTATGATTTCGTATTTATAGACATTTTAACGGTGAGATTAAGCTAAGCCCAAGCTAAGACAGAAAATGTCAAAATACAAATTGATGTTTCATTTCATGCAATACTTTGTTTATTATCCTTTAAAAAAGTTAACAATAACAAATATTTAAAAATCTAAAACGGTACACATATATCTTCAATTTATTGTTATTTATGTATTCATTTATTTTATTATTGCAATAACTAGAAATTCACGAGTAACCTTTAGAAAATGTATTAATTATTTAAAGATGACAATAATTTTATTACGTAGAACGGATTGCAATGTTTTGACAACAGCAACAGAGCACTTGTATCAACTATCAACAATTGAAAATTTTAAACCACTTTAATTTATTAAATTGATCTTTCTTTCGTTTTGTGATTTGGCTTTGTTACATGGACCGCTTGGAAATATCAATATCGAAAGTGACATGATGGAGAGAGAGAGTTCTATCTTCAATAGAAAACATTGAAAGGGTAGGAACTGCAGCCGATATGAATCCACGAATGCCTAAAGTGTTGTATATGTTCGGAACTAATAAAACCAAAATCCTTCCATCCTGTACGGTGAGAATGAATTCAAAAGAAGGAACCGTATTTTGAAACACACGGTATTAAATGTGATCCTGACGCTGATCATTACAAACTTGCAACTTTATAACAACAGAGGATCGCCAAACCTACCGCAATTGCAAAAACTTATTGCATTAAGGCATAAAAATGAAACTGGATGTTTTCAGGTAATATGTGTTCATAAATATGTATGGTTTTTCAATTTGATATATTATACCTCTTCTCAAATGATTTTAAATAGTACATATGTTGAAGACTTTTGTCTTCTGACTTTCAGAAACATAACATATATGTGACTAATAATACTTTATTGACATTACAGATGGTGTGTGGTGATCTGAACAGCATAAGCCAATCTACAGTCTGTTTAATTATAAATAAAGTCTCTGCAGAGTTGAGTAAATTTCTTCCTAGATTTGTAAATTTTCCAAGAAATATGAACACAGCCAAAACGAAGTTTGAAGAATTAGGAAGATCTAATACTCACCATGGCCTAAACAGTATAATCGGAGCTATTGACTGCACCCATATAAAAATTAATAGACCCAAAGGTATCGCTCACTCTGAAGCATACAGAAATAAAAAAGGGTATTTTTCTGTAATTGTGCAAGCAATAATAGGGCCTGATATGGAAATATTTGCTATAGTGACTAGGTGGCCTGGCAGTTCACACGACAGCAGGATATTTAGAAAATGCCTGTTTTAGTAGGTGACAGCGGTTATCCAGCACTTAACTTCATGTTAACAACACTTTTAAATCCAATGACAAGAGCTGACAATATTTATAATTATTCTCAAATAAGAACTAGGCATATTTTTTAAAGGTTTTTCGGAGTGTGAAAAAGGAAATTTCCATGTTTACAGCTAGGACTACAGTCAAAATTGACAAATACTAGTTATATATAATTATAGCTTGTGCTGTATTGCATAATATAGGTATACAGAGAGGCGATGCTTATGATGATGGTGATCTTGCTGACAGCAGAAGTTGAGTAACACAGAAACAATGAAAGATCTCCTACAGGTCTAGCATTCCGGCAATCTGTGATTGCACAATTTAACTAGGTAATTTGTTTGTAATAAAGAATATCAAAACAAAACTTGTTTCATTTTAATCATTTATTTTCTGATTCTTTTTTTAAGTGTAATACATATTTCTAATACTAATTTATATTTTTGTTGAAGAAATTCTATTTCTAACAGATTTTTTAATTTCATATGTTCCACTCCTATCTCAAATTTTTTAGGGTAGTCGGGTAATAAATGGTAGAAGATTCAGGGAAACGAAAATAACAGATGTGAAGCGAGAGACATCGGTTAGGTTATAGTTTGAATTTCGTCGTCACTATAATATGCCAGGGCTGCCAGGTGACATACAAAATCACACCAGTTATTTTTAAGATTTCTCAAAAATGGGGTTTGAACAATTACATAAATAATATAAATAAACAACAATAAATACCATAATAATGTGTAATTATTTTATTTCATGCATTTCATAGGTATTTATCAAGATCATTTATAATTTCTTTGAATTCAAATTCTATTTTTCCCAAAGTCTATGGAACTCCGATACAAAATGGCAACACCGTTCATTAAAAACCGACAAAAATAAAAAGTCCAGTAAAAGATATGATGGTAAAGCAAATTTTGGGCCATTATTTTTGTTAGGCTTATAGTCAAAGTTTTTGGTAAGTCGTCGATTTCGTGGACTTGAGATTAAGCTAAGCCAACACTAGGGAGAGATTCGCAGTTTGCTCTATAAATACCGACTGTGTCTTAGCTCGATAGTTAAGTCAGAGCAAAGTCTAAGTGCGCACTATAGATCTCACCCTTAGTCCGAGAAATAGTGTCTAAACTTAACCTGCACTATCAGGCTAGATGGACGGACTACGGTAAGGCTAATAGTAATGAGAAAGAACCAATTCTCATTACGCTCTCAAATACCTCTTAGAAGAAGCGAGCTTACAACTCACTTTCAACTATAGCCGTAAGATGGAAACAGCGACATCGCTAGGTACAAGTAAACCTAGATCAAAAACGAATGAGCGCGTTTACTCAACACAGAAGAAACTCAGATGCCTATGCTGTAACGGCAACCATCATGCAACTCAAGACAATTTCAAGATTGTAATTTGACGGTTTCACTTCGATAGATTACAATCTACCGAATAATAATACGTTAAATTGTAAGCAGTACGTTGAGTTGACAATCTTTCGACAGTTCTCAATCTCGCGAGATAGATTACAATCTAACGGTGTTTACAATTTTACGGTGACATATACATATATTTCCAAAAGAAATAAAAAAAGAAAGTCCGAAAACGCGAAATCTATACAGATTAGTAAACAATAAATTTAATCCCAAGCGGCAAATAAGTTTCAAGTAGCTATACAAAGTCCCAATAATTCGAGCTAATATTTAGAGGCCCCGAATCGAAGTTGTAACAAATTTTCTCACAATAGCAAAATAGTTTGTTCACAATAGTTGTATTGATTCGTAACTCAAACACTGTTTGCACGTACGATTTTTAACTTGTTTACGTTCGCTACTTTGTATTTGTATAAGGATTTTAAATAACTTTGCGAACGTGAAATTATTAAATTATTACATATATCGCCGTTCAGTTTACAGCGAACGTGGGCAGAGCAACACATCAAGTTTATAGTTTTAATATTATTCATATTTACATTATGGCTCAGTGCTGTCGATCCCCATCAGTGCAAAACTCGTCGGTTTGTGTCAGGCACAGTAAGCTGATCACCTACTTATTTGCCTATTTGATTGACAAATGATCGTGAAACTGATGCAGAAATCTGAAGGTTGTAGCGTCACAGATTTTTATGATGGCTCATGTCAAATAAACACCATAGACCGCCGTTTAAATAAACAAGGTGAGGTGTCGAGAAACTCCTGCATGCTTCTACATTAGCGTTGTTTGAATGGGGATGTCGGAATCAGGTTATGGAGCATTCTCCCGAGAGCAATCTATAGAAGGCACGGCGATTATCAAAACTTATACTTGACCTTGACTGCTCGTCGGACGTCAAGTAAACAGCATACCCATTCCTTAGATCCTTAAAGGGACTTGACCTTACAACAGCCAATGTTAAATGCTCAAAAAGCCAATGTTCCTTAGTGAATATACAAACTAAAATTATTATAGAATATTAATATACTATCGCTATTTCTGTGTCAAGAGCTACATAGATCGTCGTGAAGATCTCATGAATATTGTATGGAAATACTGCATTTAGCTTAAGAGTTGCTTAATATAACTTATGTGTGGCAGTATACGAACCTTAGATTGGTACTATAATATTTTTGTATAAAATTATTATTAATTCTTGTATTACCGAATTATCTCATTAACTAGTTATCTCATATATTAATTATATGTATGAAAGACTTATATTTGTGCCGTTTATTATTTTCCTCCTGCTCTGCGGCTGCACCAGCTTTTGTGCTTGTCCGAGGTAGGTGAGACGGAGCTAACGTTTCCACATAAGTAGCAACTCTTACCAAAGCCCATCTCACCCTACAAGGGGTCATAGCTCCGGCTATTTGTCATCGTCTCTAGAAATGTCTATTGGCTTCAAAATGGTTGGAACATTGACAGAGGCAAGAGAGCGGCATATGATGTCGTTGAGAGGGGCGTGGCGAGAGAACGACCTGCACTCTTATGGCTATGGAGGCCATGGTGTAAGGCCTACAAACACGAACACTTATGAGGAGTACATATGGGCACTCCCGCGAAGGCAAGGCAAAGTGATTCAGAGTCCAACAGGGTGTCAGTGTTTGGCGAAGGATAAGCATTAAGCTAAAACGAAATCTAGTTTTTAATTCGCCGCAAAAAAACTAAAAATAAAAAATATATATTTATCTACTTCTTAACAATTATTCTTATTTTTAACTTTTAATTTTATTTTATTTACAATACACCTGTACACAAGACTTCATTACTTACACTGCTAACTTTTAGTAATATTATTATTATTATTTCTACTAAGTATTATGACATTCTTTTTCTTTATTTTTATGCGTCTGGGGGCAAACTAGCTGTTATTGTCTCTAGTAGAATGACCAGCGCTGTGGAACATTCTGATCCTCAGCATGATGCTGAGCCAGGGCCAATTACAACCACAGCACACACCCCTTACACACTTGAAATAAACCGAATGGGAAAAGGGATTTTTTTTTCATTTTTTTATCTCTCATTATATATTTTATTTAACTTTTTAATTGATTATTGTTATTTTGTGTGTTTATGTGTGTGTATTTTTGTTGCTAATAAATGATATGTCTATGTCTAGTTAAGACCGGCTTCCCTAGACTGCACTACCACCAACCTTGCACGGTCAGTAATTAGTGTTAACTAAAAAGTTTTGGAATTCAGATTTACAAAGTTGATCATCCCAGCTCCTTTGAAAGTTGATACTAGAAGGCAAATTCAAGCCTGGGTTGGATACTAACCTTGCATATCTCGCATCTATTTATTTATTTATTTGGGAAACAAAATAGATACATCTATATAAAATAAAAAAAAGTTTAAAAGTAAAACATAAAACACATTGGATGTATCCCCAAAAAGTTTCACTAATAAAAAATATTATAAAATTTATAAATCCGGACATCGACAAATATACTGGTAGCTATAATACAGGAGAAAGATACAAGGATTAGGATATTAACAGTTGTTTTAAATTTTTCTTAAATGAAGCAGTTAAATACGCAATCTCGTTTGTAGAAATCTAAGGAATTTACCTACCAGTTATATTGTGTACAGCAGTTCCTAGACTATTCCACTATGGCGACAAAGTGCCCGTTGCGGCACAAATGACACTTAAGTTTTATTCTAGAAACTTATAAAGGCATCATACTTCACAAAATTTACATCATCATATTTTTAGCAAAGATTTATGGAAATTCTCTCGTACGGTGGAACATATTGGTGACCCTGTCTTTGACCTATATTAAGGTCATCCTTGTCCTTGTATATATTGTAATCAATGGCGCTACAACCTTTTTAGGTCTGGGCCTCAGATTTCGGTATCTGTTTCATGATCATTTGGTAATCTAATAGGCAAGCCTTCTGTGCCTGACGCACGCCGTTGACTTTTTGGGTCTAAGACATGTCGGTTTCCTCACGATGTTTTCCTTCACCATTCGAGCGAATGTTAAATGCGCACATAGAAAGAAAGTCCATTTGTGCACCGCCGAGGATCGAACCTACGACCTCAAGGATGAAAGTCACACGTTGAAGCCACTAGGCCAACACTGCTCACAATATATTATATACAACATAATAAATGGCTCTAATACTCGTATAAGAGGCTTTTCTCCTACTTTGATTGTGTTTTATTTGGAGTAGAGACTTTTGCCGCCGTACGGTTCAAGTGCAGAGCTAATTAAAGATTTAAGTTGGTCTGGTAGTACCGGTGACCCCAGAGCTGGTGCTTTTCCTCGCTTAACGAATAAGTATCGCTATACAGCGAGGAAATGCTGCCAGCGTTAAAGGTGCAACAGGGACCAAACTTTTTAAGTTAGTCTTAATTTTATAATTATATTTTTTTAATTATTATTAGTGTAAGTTAAGAATATTGTATATACTGTAAAAAATGTTTATTATGGAATATAAAATACAGGAATCACTTATTCCACGTCATTAAATTTGTATCGGTAGACATCTTTCATCTGCAAAGAAGACAGAGGGTGTAGGCCGAAAGAAAAAGCCGGCGTAAAAAACTCTCGGTTCTCTTTAAACCAGAAGCAGGGAGATACGGTCCGCTCTTTTTTTGTCCGCTTCTTTGTGTATTAATGAAATCAAATACAATTTGCTTTTATATATATGTATATTTAAGTATTTGCCTCTTTCTTAATACAATTCAAACTCTTATGACGATAGAGGCAGATATGCTACGATACTATATGATAGATAGATTTTAGATATTTCAAGTGGTCTAAATTCTTTAGTCTTTGATGTGCAGGGACACACTCAGAGGGGACGAATATCCGACACAAACGGGACACGGGATCGCGCGCATGGCCGCATTGACCGAGGCTAAGCTGCAACCCTCAACTTTCTATACGGCTATTAAAACTAATCTAGAACTGTAAGCATTGAGCCATTGGTTAAGTCCGAAGAGGCGTGACCCAAATTTGAGTCTGTCTGTTCATTGTGAACTTTTAATGAGTGTTTTGATGGTCCTACAGTTAAGTGATAAGTGCGAAATTATGCTTCAGCTGTGGTTTTAATTATACAAGTGTTGCCAGTTATTCAACGGTGCTTCTTCTTCTCAATAGTCGTACGGTCAAGCTAGGAAAGCGAAATAAAAAATTGTAACCATAATAAATAAATTATAATTTATATATAGATATACAAATATAGATATAAACCTATAAGTATGACGCAGTGACATGAACTTTACTTTACTTATTCTATATAAACAGTTTGTTCTGTTAAGAAGTTTTCTTTTTTTTCACAAAAAGTATTGTCCAAATCATTAAATTTTTTTATATTAATATAGGTACTAGGTACTTTAACGGTATGTCAATAAAACTGTTAGTATTATTGAACTATTTTGTTTATACAGTTAATTATAATTAAGAATATTACTTAACAAATACAAGAAATATTGGGGAATGGAATTCAGATTAAAAAGATTTGTATAAATACAAGGTTAAAATTGAAGTTTTTATCTCATAATATTATTGGTGTGTGTGTAAAATGTGTGAAGTCATATTTTCTTGTATATTTTAAGAATACATGTTGTTTGAGGACGTATCAATAAATAAATACTGTGTATGGAAGATGGAAGAGGGCAAGATGTTCCACTCCTTTGCTGTTTTTGTAAAAACGACGAAGGCACCTGGGGATGTCGACAACGAAGGGGTGAAAATCCAGCGTGTATTTGTTACAAATTAATGTCAAAGCAAACACTTAGGAATTATTACACTGCGACCAAGGCAAAAAAAATGTTTATTTTTAATAAATGTAGTATTATGTTAGTAAATTTGGTAAGTATACAGGTAAGCCAAGTATAGTATTATTATATGTTTTTGATTTCTTGTAACATCTCAAAAAGGTATTTCATAACAACATTTAACCAACCGGAAACTATTATTGCTTAATCGATCACCGTCAAGCTACCGAAAATAGTTATTTTACCTCCTATATCATATTTTAACTAGTTACATTCCAAATTAACCAAAATATATTTTAACATAAATTTTCTCTCCCTATAAACTGTATATTCGTAAAACTTTTTATAATAAAAATCAAATGAAATACTAATAAAATTTCATTTAATTTTTATGAATATATGAATTTTAAAAATGGCCCTATCATTCCTAAAATTAACTAATCTATGATATTTCGTAAGTCTTAGATCTCTCTCTCTCTCTCTCTTCAGTCGGTAGCTCAGGCTTGAGCGTCGTGGTCATCAACATCAGGAGCAGACTATCTGTTTCCACTGGTTACTGGTTACTGTCTTTCTTATAACAGTATATAGTTTTGAGGACGATGAGTCTTTCACTTGATCTTGTTAATCAACTTAGATAAGAGATAATTTAACTAACTGTAATTGTTTACAAAAATTAATAAAACTTTACGGTAAGTATTTCAGTTGCTAAATTATTTTTAATACAATAAAAAACTAATGGACCGATTTCAAAAAATCTTTAACAATAAATTTACAACTATACACTACCCTCTCTTTCTTAAGTGATGTATTTTGTGTGTATATGTAACTAGGTCAAAGGCATTATAGCTCGCAACAAATTGTTTTGGCAGTTAAATTGAGCAAAGAATTAATTTTATGGCCAAACAAAATTTACTGAGAAAAATCTTGACTCTTGTTTCGGTGAAATTAATTTTCCGATTTTCTCTTCAGATTGCCTTTTGTTTTTTCTTTTAAGATTAGCTCGTATTGTAACGCTTTTAAGAAAATGTTTACGAAATAAATGATACGTTTTTATTGGTAAGGTAATCGAAAAGCATTTATATTTAAAATATAATACTATATCATCTCCATGGGTAATGATATAATATCAATAAAAATAATATGTTTCTCAAAATATTCAACAATCCTACTTATATTAGAAACGCGAAAGTTTGTAAGTATGGATAGATGTTTGTTAATCTTAAACGTAAAAACTACCGAATGGATTGTTATGAAACATTACAAGAATATAGCTTATACATCAGAATAACAAATAGGCTACAATTTATAAAGATATTGTGTGAATTGTCCAAAATATCAAGTAAGAAGGAAAAAATGCGAGCTATTCTGGCGTGCGCTGCCAAAACCGCTAGAGTTACACATATGTAATGTATGATGGAAATGTTTATCTTAAATAGTCACTATCTTAAGTAGTTTTTTAGACGCCATGCTAATATAAGCTACTCTAAATACTATTGCTGCGCAGACGTAGTTGCTGGCACCAGCTGTTGTTATAAATTGAAATCGCGTTAAAGACAATTTCATATTAAGCGAAACGGGGATATAAATCAAACAACTCAATATATTACATGTGATCGGTTTATTTTACATTATATGCTTTCAGTTAAAAGGAAAAGCTAACTGCTCAAGTGATTAGCTCTACACTATACAAAGAGACATGAAAATAAGACAAAGGGTCAGTCTTATATTTGGGAAAATTGTATAATACGAATAAACAATATTTACAAAAGTTGGGAAGACAATGCGAAGAAAGGAAAATCTAGTAAACAAATATCGAGACTAAATGCTTTCGAGTCAACATCCCAACGTACGAACAACAAGTTTGCTTACAGACTCATATGATACAGTATTGATAACAATCTTATAGTAATCTCACAGGATGTCTCACATCGCGCACACACTATATACAATTTAAATTATCCGTCAAAATTATCGATACAATAAAATTGGGAATTAGTCTAATTGACTTGTAAAATCATTGGTACCAGGTCACCTCAGATTCGAGGGGTCCAGTACCAGGGGCCTAGGCTAAAGGGAGACGAACTCGGGCGGCGGAGGCGGGAGGGTGAGCACTGGGGTCTCGGATGGTTCTTCGGCGGTCGCTCCGGGCAGTGACCAAGTCGAACTCCCGGTCGCTGTGACTCTGGGACCCATGTTATCGTAGGGAGCTCCACAACATGTTCTAGTTCGTCTCGGTAACGTTGCGCCACCGCTTAGTAAGTCTGGATACTTTACCGGTTCTCCTCTACCTGCGACTTGCACTGATATAAAAATATTCCCATACGGCACAGGTACTGCAAACTCTGCTGGAGGAGGGGGAAATGCACCGGGAGTGCCTTCTATAGTTATATGAACGGGATCAAAAGCGCAACCTCTAGGCTGTTCGTCCACGGATAAAGACCGTTCTGTCAACTCAAAGTTACAAGGAGATGCCATATCAGCGATGGAACGGTCACAACTGACAACCACAGACGCATCTATCAACCGTTTCTCTTGATCCATAAAACTTCTACTCGGTGGTACACTTCTTTTTCTCAAGTGCCAGCATCCGACTGCAGCTATAAAACCCAGGGCTGCTAATGCGCCTAATGCACCAAAGACTACGCCCAGTAATTGAGGAATGCCTGGTGCCGTTCGAGCAGTGGCAGTTTGGGACCTTGGCAAGACTAAACTAATCACGGCTCGGGATTCCCCTGCTACGCTCTTGGCCACACAAGTCCACTCCCCAGCAGCACTTGCGGTTACATTAAATAAAGTGATATTCACCCACCTAACACTACCGGGCACCCTTTCCTCTATATTGTCGTCTTCTAATATAGAATCAGTTTCTTCCATGTCGCAATCGACACTGCTATTATTTAAATCTACACCATCAAACAACCACGTTACTTTTGGCTTCGGTATACCGTGCACCCAACATCCAAACGTTGCCGCAACGCCAACTTCTGCCCTTATGACTAACGTACTTGATTTTACTTCAGGCGGACACGTCATTACTTCGCTAGATACGTGACGCCATTTGTTCCCAGACTGCGTGGACGGCTCCACGCAAACTAATTCTTCCGTACCTAATTTACTTTCTAAAAACCAATCTTTAAATTCTCTTAATCTACAGTCACACCTCCATGGATTTCCCGATAGAGACATAGTCTTCAGGGCTGGTAATGAAAAGGTTATCAATCTCAAGTAGGTCAGTTGATTTCTTCTCAAATCTATAGTTTCAAGTGATTTCAAATTCCGTAGCGCATTTGTGTGTATCGTTCTCAATCGGCATCCATCCAACAACAGCATGCGTAGATGCGGCAACGGTGGGAATTGATCGGCAAGTAATATCGTTAACGGATTATTACTGAGAACAACCAACCTCAATCTCTCGTTACCTCTAAAAATATCTCTGGGGAGTATGGCGAGATCGTTATCAGCCAGATCGACCTCAATAAGAATTCTTAATTGTAAAAACGCGTCCGCGTGTATGGAGCGAAGTTTGGTCGCACGTAAATTTAGTCGTTGTAAGTTGAGTAGGCCGATATTGAAGAATACTTCTTGGGGGAGATTTCTGAGTGGGTTGTCGTGGAGATCCAGCACTTGTATGTCGGAGGACAGTGTGGGCGGGCGGCGTAGGTCACCAGAGGCGCACGTGGCGGTTTTCTTGCCCGAGGACCACTTGCACCGACACGTGGTGATGTGAGCGCAGTCGAGCCAGTCGCTGGCAGTCCTCGCGGTGCACGTGGTGAAGATAACTATCCAACACCACCTGGCCCACGTCACGCGCATACTCATCTCATTGCGGATTTGAGTTTACATCGGCGGGATGCCTGTAACAACAAAGGAACCGTTAATCATTGGAGATTAGCCAAACAATGGAAGGGCGAATAATAGAATTGGAGGTTATGTATTGTGTAAACGGTAGATAATAGGCAGTATTGATTTTGATTGGAATAATATAAATGTGAAAAATGTTAATGAAAAAAAAATATTTTACTAAAATCTCTTGCGAAAAATTAACATTAAATAGAGAGATCGGGTTACATTTGGAGTCGAGATTTAGTGACGTATGTCCATTACGTAGATTTTGATATACAAAAATTTTACATTCGTATAAAATTTATATATTACACATTCATAGTAAATCCTAAAAATATAATACGTTCGCTCATAAAAGAGTTTAAATTATTTCCATATTATATCTTAATATATAAAACAAAATCGGGTACCACTTATAAATCAAGAATGGCTGGACCTATTTTCATAGCTTTTGATTTGTTGTATTTGTAGCAGAAGAAACATTGGAAAATTGGCAATAAAATCCAATATCAAATGTTCATCGGTTTCGTAACTGTCAAATATTTTATGTTCATCCCGTCGATACGGTAAATTCTTCCCTCAAATAAAAAACGTATTTAAACAATGGTTATCGGTAAGATGTATCCACAACATTCGAATAATGGCATTTTTTAGAGTTCAAAATGTAGAATTATATATTTATTTTGCATTCACTGTATGACTTCAATAAAATCAAATATTGAGTTCAGCTAATCTGTAACTCGACATTCATCATTTTAGGCGGTACGGAGCTTGCCGGATCAATTAGTTTTTAATGAAAAAGACCATGTTCGACTCGAGAGATTACAAAAAAGATTTCAGTGGCATCTGCTTTTCTCCAGTGACATCTCGAAAAAAAGTTGCTAACATTCTGTATACTGTAAGATGTTGTCATTGGAGAATCGTAGAAAATTAATTGATGTATCGTTTGCATTTAAGCTATTCAACAATCCGGTTGATTGCCCGAATCTTTTACCAAAATTTAAGATAGATACCTTACCCTACCCTAGATAGATACCCTAGGCATCCCATCATTCCATTTGTCCCTCCTTTGGTGTCCAGATTGAGCATTCTGATAAACGAACTAGGTCTAGATATCCATAGTTGCTCCTCTCGAACTTTAAAATCCATTTTTGTTATATTTTTTTGTAATTTTAATTGTTAAACATATGTATGATCTCTTCGTGTTTGTCATGTTTGCCTATAGGTGGTTGTCACATTAAAAAGTATATCGTGGTTCATTTACCAACGTATCAAAGTGCCGAGCGTTGGCAAGCTTTTATCAATAAAAAGTGTGAAATGAAACTTTTTTATGACCTTATTTTCCGAAAAATGATCTACTATATGCAACTTTACAGAAATTGGTTGAATAAAGTTAAATTAGATTAAGTTTTAACAAAAGGCTTTTATTATCATAGACATGAATGAATACAAATAATACAATTATTTTGTTTTACCTTTTTACTACTAAATTATTACAGAATTTCATTAATTGTAATAGAATTATTACTATCATTGTTATCGTTATTATATATGTAATGGAATGATATTTCATTAATTTGAATTTGACGCGTCGGAGTGACACGCGATAAAATGGCGGATGACGTGTAAATTAATTTAGTGGATTATAGTGTAAAAAGATAGATAAGTGGACATTAAATGTCGTTTTATAAAGGAATATTATTATGGATTTTTTCTAAATGAAAACACAAAATTGTTTCTCTGAAATACAAAGAAACGACATTTAATGTCCACTTATCTATCTTTTTACACTATAATCCACTAAATTAATTTACACGTCATCCGCCATTTTATCGCGTGTCACTCCGACGCGTCAAATTCAAATTAATGAAATATCATTCCATTACATATATTTTTGTTATTAATGGCTTCGAATCTTTTCGAATCTACCGTGGTAGGGACAAGAAAAAGATGCGCGTTACCGAAAAATGTGACGGTCAATTTTTTTCCAACGCCGATAAAGAAGTTTCACTTCAAAAAAAATGTTATACTCCCTACAATACGTTCAATTATCACCTTATAATACCAACAAATGCACTGAGCAACCTCTTGTTTTGATAAATGTTAGCTCCCCGGAGCTTTTCTGTCGAGATTAGAAGGATTAATGGTAGCGAGGGGGCATCTGTCTTGTCCGTTACGGCCTCTAGATACCGGCTATCGGAAGAATTCATTTGTAAACGACGTCTTGGTGGTTGGTTACGAATTATTTCGTGGGTCTATCGAAATTTGTTTTAACATTTCGAGTTGAGTATCTAATGATGCGCGATAATGCGTTAGTTAGATAACTACAGCGGTTTTCACAGCGGCGGTAGCACAAGCTCCCTCCTTATCAGAATGCCAAATCATAAATTAATGACTGCTTTAAGACTGATTTGAGTGCGACCGCCGCTGTGAAAACCGCTGTGTGAGTTACAAAATCGCAAGGCTGTTGCATTTATAAGCAGCCTTCTGTGCCTATCAAGCCGCTACGTACCTGTTACGTGTGACTATGTCACCGGAATATAACAAAAACCAAAAATTTTCGTTAGATTCTAAACGAGAGACAAATTGTATTATTTTACGCCCACGTGTTCGCAAATTGCGACGTCTCGTGGTAATTTTATAAACTAACGGATAACCATTCGTAAGTTAGTGATCTATTCAACTAAGAAGGAAAATCATAGACAAATGTTATAGATGCAAAAATCTAAACAACTTAACATCTTCCCGGCAAAGCACCATTTCTCAATGAGATTAAGATTAGCTCATAAAAAGTATTATTTTCTTGCTACTTATAATTAACCTACTATATACTATTTATTACTAATAACAACTAGGCCTCGTAGATATTATTCACAATACTTTATCCTCGTTTCTCTAGTATATTATCAGTACATCTATTTATCAGACACTAGGTTCATCTAAATAGCAGCAAACATTGTCACGATTATTGTTAATCAGTCTGCCAAATCGTAAAATGACTTCTTCACAAGTGAGACGTTGAAAAGTGAGTTGCAGAAGGCACACAGTACGCGAAGGTTTTAACTAAATCAGCGGTAAAAAGCAAGCAAGAATATTTGATTTCTCAATGCAAAATTCAGTTAAAAACTCGCAAATTGCACTTTCTTGAACACAACGGCGCTTTCACTGTAATATTCTCACCTGTGACAAAGAATTGTTGAAGTCGAGTGTTCGCAAAGCTTACTTAAGTTGTACATTAAATATTTTATATTTAAAAACAGTGCTATTTTGTATTCTATTAGAATATTTTTAATTCTCTGAGTATTTTATTTAAATGGATATTCCTTTGTTTTGTATTATAGGAACGTAAAAAAAACCCTTGTATTTATGGTTTTGGCCATAGATTTCTGTATGTATTTCTTTGTAGATAAGTACGCGATTAACCTTATCAGTCTGACAGATGCCGAAGTAGTTAATAGGCCGGTTTTCTCACGATGTTTACGAGCAATTATGTGTAATAGAAAAAAATCCTTTGGCGCAGTCAGACTTCGAACGCACGGCCACAGGGTTTTTGTAGTAAACAAATACAAAAATAAATCTTAATTTAATTGTCAGTTATGAATCGGTTAAAGTTACAATTATAAATAAAACCACAAAGTAACTCGCACCAACAAGTGACCGAACTTTGAAACTCCGACATAACAGGTGCGAAAACTGTCACAACAGAAGTTACGATACGAATTCCTCTTTGGGATTAGCTGTATATATAGATAGAGAGATATTATCTACCCTATGGGAGCTTGGACAATTTAAATATAAGTAGAAAAATGAACGTCTTACGCCCGAACCCAATAATCAATCCACAATCAGACCGTGACAGTCGATCGATCTCCTATCTGCATCCCAATAACCAATAACCAAACCCTACGAAGACATTCCATTTTTGGCGACGGATAAAATGCTCTTTGTCGTTCCATTTTACCGAGTTTTCATAATCAATGTAAACCAGTTAAATTAAATAAAATCGTACATATAACATTAAAATATACATGTGTATGTTTAAAACATAACAAACGGTTTTTTTAATTATTTAAAAAACTGGTGTAAGTTAAAATCTGTTAAAATAATTAACTGTTGAAATCGAGCTTTCGTCAACTGTAATTTTCATACAAAGGTCTATCCACAGACACCGATACGACCTCCCATGGATAGCATGTATCGACAGATGGCTATTACAATCCGTCGATTGCTTATTGGCACACTTGTTACAACAATTGGAATAAGATTACTATCTCAGATGGTGGATTATGGATTGAGATAGCTTATTGGGTTCGGGCGTTAGAGACACTCGCAGTAAACTCTATTGAATGACGCTATTACACTGCAAAAGAGAGGTTTTAAAGGCCGGCAAATACACTCGCGACTCTTTTATTAATATCAATAAAATAAACTTTATTCCTCTTCATAATTGCATAATACAGGTATAGGTTAACTGAGAGGCTGATACTTATAAAAGAACTATATTATAATAGTAATAAATATATAATTCCATACTATTAAAAATTACAATAAATGTGTATTAGTTTTGTTATTGTACTCTTAGTCTACGTAAGTATGTTCTCTATTGGGTAAAGGCATTCATCTGAATTTTCCATTTGGGTTTGTTCTTAGCTTCCTCCAAACATTTCTCGCCAGAACCTACACAATGTCGTCCGCTTTTCTGTTCTTCCCACATTGCTTTTCTCTAATCCAAAATGTATTTAAAAAAAAATATGTTTATTATGGAACATAAGATACATATTGTATCACTTATTCCACGTTATTAAATTTGAATTTGTAGGCATCCCTACTCATCGGCAAAGAAGACAAAGGGTGTAGGCCGAGAGAAAAAGCCGGCGTAAAAAACTCTCGGTACTCTTTTAAAATAGCAAATCATCAAACAACACTTATTTTAAAACAAATATCGCAAATTAATTAGAAGTAGCCTGTCTAGCACTAGTCCGAGGCCCTTTTATCAACTAGATAATCGTTAACTTTATAGTAAGCCTTTTTACACAGCTTTTCTTTAATACATTTCTTAAATTTATTAAAAGGCAGAGATAAAAGAGCCTCTGGGATTTTATTAAGATGTATTTGTCTAAGATGATGACTTTATCTCTAATAGTGACCCCAACGTGCATGGAACTTTGATCTAGTTCCTTAGTTCTGATGTCTCTTGGGATGACGCGGTACAAAAACTCAATATTGTAGTTTTAATTGCTATTACAATGTGCAATGAAAATTGTTCGTCTTCTATTAATTTTCATATACATAGAACACAATCAGCCGAAACAATTAAATGTAAAAGCCATGTTTGGTTAGGACTCAACCTTTAGAATATTATGTTAATCTATTATTAACATGAAACATGAATAGTTTAATATTGTAGCAAATCGGCTTTAAATTTAAAGTAAATTTTATTTGTTTTTAAAATCAAAACAGATTGCTTTTGAATTTTATATTTAGTATTATCTAATATATAAAATTCTCGTGTCACAATGTTCGTTCCCATACTGCTCAACGGCTCTGCTAAACGGCTCGACCGATTCTTATGAAAATTTATATGCATATTCAGTAAGTCTGATAATCGGCTACTATATATCTTTCAAATCCCTAAATGATAAGGGGTGTCCAGTGTCCACCCCATATTTTATTTTTTATTTTTTGGATAATTTATTTTTTGTGATACAGCATACCAAAATACATGCAACCCTTAACTGTCACCCCTCTACAATCAACCCATATTTTTATTATAGTAGATAGTTATTTTTATTGAACTAAAAAAATGTTTCCTATAAATAATATACATGGCAAAACGACGTTTGCCGGGTCAGCTAGTTTATATATAAGAAATTGACACAAAGCGGACTTCTATAGTATGTCCACAACCACAAAGGACGGACAATAATACACCGCATAATCCATTCCTAAAGCCGATAAATGATTTCCGCGTGGCATTACATTGCGTAATGTTCTGCGCGGAATTGGCTCAATTGGAGCAGCGCCATCTCAAGAATATCCCGGACAATGACCTGAATTTCAAACAATAAGAATTCACCTTAATTATACATTTTCTAAACCGCGTTAACGCAATAATTAAAGTGGTGTTAATGATAAATTTACTAATAAATCACTTAAGTTTTATTTAAAGCCTAAATAAAAAACTGGCTTTATTTCGGAAAACTATTGAAAGTAATTTATTTAAATGGCAACAATCCTTCAGATGTCATTATTGATATTGTCATATGTCAAAGGAGTGAGCGAGTATTATTGATTCGATTGTGCGTTGCTTTTTGAAGTGAAACTTCTTTATCGAGGTTGGAAAAAATTTAGTGTAACATTTTTTCGTTACGCGTCACATTTTTCGGTTACGCGCCATGTTGCTTTTTGAAGTCAAACTTCTTTATCGGCGTTGGAATGAAACTTCTTTATCGACGTATGGGAGAAATTTTGTAGCAAATCGTCACGTTTTTCAATGATAGTAATAATTCTATTACAATTAATGAAATTCTATAATAATCTTCGTAGTAATAAGGTAAAATGAAATATTTGTATTCATGTCTATGATAATAAAAGCCTTTTGTTAAACTTTATCTAATTTAACGAATTTCTGTAAAGTTGCTATAGTAGATCATTTTTCGAAAAATAAGATCATAAAGAAGTTTCACTTCTTACGTGTTTACACCTAGTACACGCACAATTTATTTTTAAATTTAAATGCCGAAAGCTATTAAAAGCCAGTTAAGAAAAGTTGTTTACATAATAACAAGGTATTCGTCGGAAAAACAGTTTGAAGGAATGAACTCCATGAATACCTAATTTTCCTATAATTATTAATCTAGATTTTTTATTTTATTGTTCGAGCTTTAAATATTTAATACTTGCACTAAATACGACAATATAACTTTCAGTATATGTAATACCACTTCTAACCCTATGGAATAAATCGCTTGCCCCGGAGAACAAAGTCGTAAACGCAAAATCTATTGTACTTTCAGGAAAAATAAAAGACGTCTTTTATTTTTCCTTAGTATCCTTATAATACGTATTATTAGGATACTAAGTACATTACATATAGAAATATATATGAAATGAAAGCTAATTGACGAATGTCTAGAACATAATGTATTACCACTCTTTTCGCTAAAATATTATGTGGTTGGTGATATATAAATATATTATCACCACTCTTTATTTGTTTCTAAAATGTGGCTATAACTAATATGATTATTTGGTAGAATTACAATTTAAATTAAAACTATCTTTATGGTTGTTGCTGTCTATTTCAGGCAAGTAAAATTAGGCAAACAATTTCCGTAGAATAAAGACATCCTCATTTACTAGATTTTTTTTTGCAAAAATCCTTTAAAAATTACAGTTATCACCCACATCACCCCAATCATGGTACATCACCCAAGCAATAACGTGAAATGTTATTATAACATCTATAGTCTATTTTTTTTAAGTTACAGCTTGTAAGGAGCTGCAACCACATCAGATGGACTGAAACATTATAGTAAAAACACACTAGTAGTCTCAACCAGCAGAGGGCGTGTCGAAATAGGATCACGCACATTATGACAACTTAGTAGGGCATCGATTTTTTTTAATTCTCATTAAAACCTTATGCACGAACAACCTTTTTATAAAATTTAATTTAAGATTTTTCTTTTATATTGCATTAGAATAGTTTTCCGCTTTCTTTCTTGTTTACAAGGTTGTAAATATAATACTGGTTTTCTGAGTGAAGGTCATTTAATGTAAAAAAGTAGGGGTAGTGAAACAAACACACAAAGAAAGAAAGGTAATGGTGCACAGCTGACATTCGAACCCAGGAACTCAGGATGAAGAGTCGTGCGTCAAGTCACTAGGGCCTACTGCCCAAAATCAAAAGCAGCATTTTTGAACATTCATAGATTATAATATTTATCCGGGAGTACTGTATTTTTTATTAACACTTCGTTGCTATAATAAAAAAAAACAACAACCTTTTTAGATTTCTGTATCTGTTTCATGATCATTTGTCAATCTAATGAAGGAGGCTGACACAAGCAGTCGACTTTTTGGGCCTAAGGCAAGACGGTTTCCTCACGATGTTATCCTTCGCCGTTCGAGCGAGGTTAAATGCGCACATGGAAAGTCCATTGGTGCACAGCCGGGGATCGAACCTACGACCTCAGCGATGAGAGTCGCACGCTGAAGCCACTAGGCCAACACTGCAATAACACAGTACAATAAAAAATAATAAAATAAATATTCCAGCGATCTCGTCCAGACAACCAATGGGAGAAAAAAGTTAGATAACAAAACAAAGCTATTAAAACATAATATGTTATAATTACATTTATCACGACAGTTTATATTTCTTATATATTAAAGCTAAAAGATATTGCTGATAATACATATAATAAATTAAAATATTTTAATACTAATAAATAAATTATTATATTTCTTAGGCGTCGGGACGTGACGACCCCATCGCCCACTGGTGAAATAACCTGTGACAGAGGTTATTTCATCAGCGCAATCAGTCAACCCCTTCCTAGTGGGAGTGCCATGCTGTTGCCTTCGGGCTTCAGCCAAATGGGCAGGCACGACCGGGGCAGTACCACTGTCTCTCAGAAAACCGGCGTGAAGTGATGCAAAAGGTTCGCCTTCTTGTACTCGCGTTTCGTGCGGTGAGAGAGATTCCCGGAGCCCATCCCCCCCACACACACAAGAAATATGAAGGTGCAGAAAAAACAGAATCTACCCCAGGGGGTACCACGCGCTCGCGGTGGAGAATCCCCCTCTGGGCGTCCACCACCGGGACACTCAGCGCCCGGTGGTGGACGCACAGGCTGCCCTTCGTATTCTGCGCTCTACAAAAATAGTAATCGTCCTCGGAGCAAACGGAGCAATTATACAAAGGCACCCCCGTCCACACTCGCCGTGGACTTCACAAATGTTAGGGGGCTTAATTCTAACATCAACGCTGTCCACTATCATCTAGAGACTGCGAAGCCGGCCTTGCTCTTTCTTACCGAGACTCAGATATCCTCCCCGGCTGATACTTCCCACCTATCCTACCCGGGGTACAAATTGGAACATTCATTTGTGCCGCGGGCTGGAGTTTGCGTGTACGTCAGAGAGGATATCTGTTCTCGTCGCCTCGGGACGCTTGAAGGAAGGGACCTATCTAACCTCTGGCTGCGCGTAGACTGCGATGACCATCCGCGATTCTACGCATGCCTGTATAGGTCCCATAGCGGAAATACCGAAACTGACCGACTCATTGAGCACATCCAAATGGCTACAGATTCCCTGCTCGAAAGGGTTCCTACCGCTGAAATCGTGATACTTGGCGATTTTAACGCCCACCATGCCGATTGGCTCGGCTCTGAAACCACCGATCACGCGGGAAGATCCTTTCACGACTTTGCTTTAGCCTACGACCTGACACAAATGGTCCCTGCGATTACGCGAATACCAGATGTGGATGGTCATAAACCCTCTTTGTTGGACCTTCTGCTGACTTCTCATCCGGAGAACTATCAAGTCTCTGTTGACCCGCCATTGGGTTCATCAGATCATTGTGTGGTCCGGAGTACTGTGCCATCTACGCGCCCTTCACGGCCCCGCTTTATGGGTTGTCGCCGTATTTGGCACTATAAGTCAGCAGATTGGGACGGGATGCGGTCTTTCTTTGCGTCCTACCCTTGGGGGCCTATGTGCTTTTCGCCGGAAGCTCCAGATTCCGTCGCCGCCTCTGTCGCCGAAGTGGTTCTGCAGGGCATGGAACTCTTTATTCCATTTTCTGCGGTGCCGATCGGTGGCAAGTCTCAGCCCTGGTTTAAACGTTCTTGCAAGGCGGCCTCGCGTCGAAAGCGAGAATGCTTTAAGGCATGGGCGGAAGCGGCGAAATCTTGTGATGCCAATACCAGCGAACTTAAAAAAGCATATAACTCAGCCTCCAGGTCCTTCAAACGGGAAATCACTAAGGCAAAGTCAGAGCACATTGCCAGATTTGGCGAGAGATTGGCCCAACTCCCATCAGGGACTCGAGCCTTCTGGTCTCTCGCCAAAGCTGTCCAAGGGAATTTTTGTCAGCCCGCCATTCCGCCACTGCACAGGGAGGATGACTCTCTGGCCCACACTGCGAAGGAGAAGGCTGACCTTTTGGGCTGTCTCTTCGCGTCTAACTCGACTTTGGATGACCGAGGGAGATCACCACCGACCATTTCGCGGTGTGATTCTTCGATGCCGGAAATCACATTCCGGCAACGTGCTGTCCGCAAAGCACTATCTTCCTTGGACATTCATAAGTCGAGCGGGCCGGATGGTATCCCCCCAATTGTGCTGCGTACTTGTGCTCCTGAGTTGGCTCCGGTCTTAACGCGCCTTTTCCGGTACCTGTACTCGCTCGGCACTGTCCCGAAGTGCTGGAAGACCGCTTTGATACATCCGATCCCTAAAAAAGGCGATCGCTCTGATCCGTCCAACTATCGCCCAATAGCTATAACCTCCTTGTTCTCCAAAATAATGGAATCCATTGTTAATTGCCAGCTCTTGAGGTATCTAGAGGGCCACCAGCTGATTAGCGATTATCAGTACGGCTTTCGTCGTGGTCGTTCGGCTGGTGACCTTCTTGTATACCTTACACATAGATGGGCAGAGGCAATTGAGTCCAAGGGGGAGGCGCTAGCGGTTAGTTTGGACATAGCGAAAGCCTTCGATCGGGTGTGGCACAGAGCACTGCTCTCGAAGCTTCCAGCCTATGGGCTTCCCGAGAAATTACGCAATTGGATCTCCAGCTTTCTGGCCGATCGGAGCATCAAGGTCGTCATCGACGGAGCATGTTCCGACCTAAAACCCGTAAACGCTGGGGTCCCACAAGGCTGTGTTCTATCCCCGACCCTATTTCTTCTGCATATCAATGATATGTTGAAACTTAGCAACATTCATTGCTATGCGGATGACAGTACTGGGGATACTTTTTACACTGGCCGGGCAGGTATTTCTCGGGCAGTTGTTGATGAGTACCGGAACAAACTTGTGTCTGAAGTTGAAACTCTACTTCGTGGAGTCTCAGATTGGGGCAGACAAAACCTAGTCCAATTTAACCCCAAGAAGACACAAGTTTGCGCGTTTTCCGCTAAAAAAACACCCTTTGTCGCTACTCCTCTTTTCGAAAACACTCTTCTTAAAGCCACAGCCAGCATTGGAATACTTGGCGTTGACATATCGAGCGACGTTCAGTTTCGCGGTCACTTGGAGGGAAAGGCTAAATTAGCCTCCAAAAAGCTTGGTGTGCTCAGTAAGGCGAGACGGTACTTCACTCCGGGCCACCGCATGCAACTATATAAAGCGCAAATTCGGCCCCACATGGAGTACTGCTCTCACCTCTGGGCGGGGGCTCCCCAGTACCAGCTCCTTCCACTTGACCGTATACAACGCAGAGCGGTTCGAATCGTTGACGACCAATCCCTCTCCGAGCGGCTTGATCCTTTGGCGTTGCGTAGAGATGTGGGGTCACTCTGCATCTTCTACCGCATTTACCATGGAGAGTGTTCAGAGGAGTTGTTCGGATTAATACCTGCAGCTGAGTTTCATCATCGGACGTTGAGGCAGAATACGAAATTCCACCCGTATCACCTCGACGTCCGACATTCCACAACTGAGCGTTTCTCAAGGCAGTTTTTGCCGCGCACCACCACTATGTGGAACCAGCTGCCCACTGAAGTATTCCCGAACCAATTCGACTTAGGGTCCTTCAAGAAAAGAGCGTACCAATTTTTAAAAGGCCGGCAACGCACTCGCGAGCCCTCTGGCATTGAGAGTGTCCATGGGCGGCGGTATCACTTAACATCAGGTGAGCCTCCTGCCCGTTTGCCCCCGTTCTATAAAAAAAAAAAAAAAAAAAAATAAATTAAAATAAATACCTTTATAATTAGTGTTTATAGTGAAGGAAGTATGGTAAATTGTTCTTATATATATAAAATATTTAATTATATAATTAAATTAATGAACGGATGGACATCCGCAGTGAGCTTCAATTGCACATGGACATGAAGGTCTAGGAACATGGTCACTTTGTACTAAACTATCTATAGAGATGGCCATACCAACTTTAACTGCTGAGTTATGTAACGATCGATCTTAATATAAAGACGCCCTGTCATCATCGATACGACGTGTTGCAGCGTTTTATTTTATTTATTTACACTTTATACAAAAACATACATAACATTTATAAAAAAAAAAAAAAAGCAGGTTACATAAGTTATAAAGCAACGGGAGGCCTTATCGCTAACAAGCGATTTCTTCCAGGCAACCCTAATATGGAACAATAAAAAGGAAACACCTACAAAGGGTAAAGTAATAGTGCACAAAGAATTAACAAAAAAAACACAAAATAACACTGTAACTAAAACAAAATAAAGTAAAATCTAAAGAAAAAATAAAAATATGTATAAACAAAAATAAGTAGCTAATTACGAGGCAGAAAAAAATGATCAAAAAAAGCTTTTTAAAGCGTATGTACAAAATCAAGAAGAGACGGGCTGGAAGAAGTCGTGGAGACGGAACGTCCGGTACACGTACGTCACATCCCGGCAATTCAAGTTGATAACAGCCTACCGTTAGTAATAAAGTTTCACCTGAAGAAGAAGAATAAGACGATAAAGTAAGGTGACTAGTATCCTCTTTAGATCTATACCGGATGATAACACCACGAACACAAAACTGGATAAGCTAAGCGAACGGATAGTTCAGCAACTTCAAGGATGAAATAAAAATGAAACCGTTTTGCAGGAACACCAGGTTCAGGAATATTGTCCCCGCAAATTAAAGCAGCAGTACTAGTGTAGACTAATATTCCGCACTTAAACCACGCCACGACTTCCTTGACTACGTGGGTGAGGACCAAGGACAAAGAGATGTTTATTAAGGAGACTGTGACCAGAAATTGTCTCTATCATTATTTTGAGATTAGTTCTGTTGTGGCTTAGAAGTCGCTCTGTCATTAGCGGGTTAACTGCTGGCAGTGCCAATTTGGCCTGTCTGCAGTCCGCGTTTTGTGACCATCGGTGATCTTAAATATCTGTGGACCTAACGTGAATCCAGGGTCGCACTTGCGAGAAGTAAGGGAAGGAGCGGGTACGGACCAGCCGGCATCATTCGGAACCTCTCCTTGCAAGCTCGTCGGCAGAAATTAAAGTACATACACCAATACCTACTATAGTCAGTACGATGACTCCATTCCCCTGAACCCCGCTATCGACGAGTCAAAATCAAAATCAAAATACGTTTATTCAATTTAGATGCTTCTTAGAGCATGCTTATGAATGTCAACAACGTTTACAAAATTCACGAAAGAGCAAGACTACGCCATCCGTTCGCAAAACTACCAGGAGGCCTTGTTCTGAGAAGAACGGGCAAGAAACTCAGCAAGTTTTGCCCTCCCTTTACATTACAATTATTCAAAGGAAAATGTCATAAACCACAACGTCATTAAAATTACATAAGTAAAAAAAAAAAAAATCTGTTCTGTGATTTACCACATTCACCATTACACACATATTCATAACACTTCAAAGATAACAAATCAAATTATAAGAATATAATTAGAACTATTGCCAAGCGTTTTTATCTTCCAGGTAGTCATTGACTGTGTAGTAACCTTTACACATTAAGGTTTTTTTGATGTGTGTTTTGAATCTGTTTAAAGGCAGTTCCAATATTTCACTAGGAATCATGTTATAGCAGCGTATACTTAGGCCCATAAATGAAGTATTTATTTTCTGCAACCTGTAAGACGGCTGGAAAAGTTTTCCCTTATTTCTTGTATTCCTATTGTGAATGTCGCTGTTCTTTAAAAGAGAACTAATATTACTACGCACAAAAACGATACAGTTGTAAATATATTGGGAAGGTACCGTCAAAATATCGATTTCCTTGAACAAATTTCTAAGTGAAGTGCCTGGTTTCAAGCAATAAATTGACCTAATAGCACGTTTTTGCAAGATAAAAATAGATTGTATATCTGCTGCTTTGCCCCATAAAAGAATTCCATACGACATAACGCTGTGAAAGTAACTAAAATATACTATTCTGGCAGTTTCCTCGTCTGTGAGTTGCCTAATTTTCCTAATAGCGTATGCCGCAGAACTAAGCTTGTCAGAAAGTTTAGTGATATGCTGACTCCATTGAAGTTTTTGGTCTATTGTAATGCCCAGAAATACCGTAGAATCAACTAAATTTAGTTTTTCATTGTTCAGTTTAAGCTCTATAGTTGTAGTTTTAACATTAGGTAAAGTAAATCTTATGCATTTTGTTTTTGTGGCATTTAACTGTAAATTATTTAGCAATCTCTGAGCTTTCAACAATAATCTTATCATCTACCTTTAAAAAGAATGAATTATTACGGGATTTAAGGTTTCCTGTTTCTCGATTTATAACATTCCAAGTAGTTTTGATTTTATTACTTGAATTCTTAATTTTCTCACGTATATGCAATGCCTTTGTATATTTGCAAACTTTTCTAAAAGTTTTGGAATAATTTCTGACATATTCCATAAACACTGCGTTGTGATTATATTTTCTTAATGCATATAATTCATAAAGCCTATTCCTACTTTTGAAAATACCACTCGTGGCCCAGTCATCAAACTTGATTTTTTTTTGTTGCACTTTACAGTCTTTAATGGGTAAATACTATCAAACTCATTTTGAATAACATTAAACAATCTTTTGTATTGACTCTCCGAATTATTTAGAACAGAGTAATCTATTGCACAAACCTTAGAATTAATATTTTGCCTAAAACTTTCGATGCGACTTTTTGTGATGGGGCGATACTTAACGTGCTTGGCTTCATCAAATATTTTGTCAGAGAAGCCAACTATCAGACCACAATGGTCAGAAGTAAGGTTTGTTATTACTGATTTAGGAATAGGTTTGTCACTCGAAAATATGTTATCTAAACAAGTTGCTGAATGGGAGGTGATTCTTGTTGGTTCAGAGAATTGGTTTACTAAATTGAAACATTTAAACATTGAAATAAATCTAGTGCTTACTGAATTACTTTCAAGTATGTTTATGTTAAAATCTCCGCAAATAATGACCGACTTTCGTTTTCTAGTCAGTCTTTTAAGTACATCTTCCATTACTGACTCGAATTTGTAATAATCTCCGGAAGGGGGCCGGTACACGCATACTATAACATAGTTCTCCAGTTCTACACAAGATAATTCAATAACACATTCAATTGATAGACTTACAATATCCTTACGATCTTTCGATTTGACAGTACTATTTATTAATATTAATGATCCGCCACGAATAGAACTACTTCTCATGAATACGCTACACAATTGGAAGTTGTCAATAACAATCGTTTCATAACTTCTTAGCCAATGTTCTGTAATACAAATAACTTCAATTTCGCGACTTTTTGTAAACAGTTCTAATTCTAATTCCTTGCCAGCCAAACCTTGTAGATTTTGATAAACAATATTTAATAGTGCTGGCTTGGCTTTTGTCTTAGGTGCTAGTTTAAATTTGTAAAATGTAAATTTTTCGTGACAATTTTACTACATGTCACCGTAGTAGTTTCTTTAAAATTATATGCTAATAACTTAGCAATTTCTTTTTTTATTTTATATGAAAGATACAATGTATCTTTGGTCAGAGTAAATTTAGTAACAAACCTGTTACAATCAAAATATAAAAATACGTCACTATGACGACATGTCAAATGGTGAATAAATTGATTTAAAACATAAATCTGTTGATTAAATTTATAATCCATATTGCTTGCATATGGAAAAGAACAAAGTGTTATTTTACATTTTTTTTCCTTACCAAACTCTAAAAGTTTAGTAATTGTTTTAGTAATGTGAGTTTTTTTTTATCCCCATACTGTCACCACACAATAATATTAATTTAGAGCTACTATCTACAGACTGATAATTTAATATTTTATCTACAATACCTTGGTAAGATATTCCAGGTAAACAAATATTAAGTACATTTTGAGATAACTCATCTCCTAGTAACTGCCCCAGCCCTTGCCCCAACCTATCTGAAAAGATGTAGGTATTAGTTCTTTGAGTGTTTGCACTGCTTGTAAGAGAAAACTCTGGCATGGGGGACTTTGGTGATGAATTATCTTCATTCAGCTGTGAAGGAACTTGGTCATGGTAAATCAACTTATTACTTTGCTCAATAGCACATGCACATTGCTTACTAGTGAGAGATGCATACCTCTCAGTACTATAATTACAAAGATCAATCATGTCATGCCTAGCAGATACTTGGTATTCTAAAAATTTTTTAAACATGTCATGATGATTATTACACATATTATTTATGCACTGCTCCAGTTGACTAATTTTAATATTTAATTGTTTGTTTATACTATCATATGAACATTGCCTTTTAAATACATTTTCTTTACAAGATTTCCATTTCTTTTTTTAATAATGCATGTTGTTGCCTTAGTAACAAGTGATCTTTGAAATGATTTTTCCTTTTAATTAATTTGTTAGTTTTTTAATAAATTTATTAAGCCGGACATATTTTTTAATCTTTTGCAACTTATAAATAGGGAACCAATTGGGTTTGACTTACTGCACCCCATATCAATATTGTTACATTGTTCATTTACTATACCTGGATCATAGCTGTTTAACTCACTGAACAAGCTCTGAGAGGCATCAGCTTCTATGGCAACCTTATTTTCAAGTATTTGCATAGTTTTATGTGCCTCTGACAAACTTAATTCCAAGTCACTGATGCGATTCAAAGCCTGCTCATGAGTATCATAGCACTGTTTATAAGAGTCAACAATATCCTGTAATTGCACACACTGATCCACAATATCTGAATATTTAATATGTGTAATGTCCTGCTTCTTGGAGTGATTTACGGCTCACCAACACCACAACACTTGTACAAACGTCCTACACACAACCGCTCCGTTCGGGTGTCGGATTACGACTGACAGTCTGACAACTGACAAGTGACGTAGGCGCATGAGACAACCAAGTAACACTTTATTTAGTCAATACACTACATCCCTTTTTTGTTTTATTTGTTTTTATTGATTATATCTCTCTGATTACTCATTAATGTAACTTGGATGTAATGTGATGGATTTTACATGAATCAAACATAATTAATGAAATTAAAGTTTTATGCAGCTACACTAAGGTTAAGTTCCGACATTGATTTCCTCGTCGTTAACTTCATTTCTTTTCAGACATTCCATTCCCCTTGAACTCTTTTCAAATGTACAACTTCCCTCCTTCGAGTTTGACCGGTTTCATCGTTTCTTACCGTGATATCTCCTCTTTTCGTGATTTCCACCGTGTGTGTTTCTGGATTTATTTATTTTATTTTTATTTATTTCCTTTATTCATATTTTTATTTACACTATGTCTCCTGGTATTAAATCACACTATCCAGCCTTCCGTTTATCGTATCCGATTTCTTTTCCCATTTGTTTTCTTTTTTTTCTCTATCCATAACCTCAGTGTCTTGTGCTGTCCTCTCTATTGTATCGTTTACCATAACATAAATAGGTAATTTATCTCTAAACTTCCTTTTGAAGAAAAGTTCTGATGAGGTTCTTCCAGTAACAGAATGTGTTGTACATGGTTAAATATTCCAGTAAACTTTCCTTCCAGTCTTTATTTTCAGCTATACTTATTTTAAGACGTTTAAGTATGACACAGTTTTGTCTTTCGACCTCTCCGCTTTGTCGCAGCCAATACGGTACTGTATTGAAAAGAATAATGTTTATTTCTGTTAGAAATGATTTAACCTCTTCGCTGAGTAACTGTCTTCTATTATCTGCAGTTATTGATTTCCTAATCCACTGAATATTCCTTTAAGTTTGGCTACAATTTCAGTAGAGGTAATTTTGCGACAAATCTTCACTTCTTTATAATATGTGGTCACCACTTGTAATGAATTGCGATATCAATCCAAAGCACTTCTGGAAACTCACGCCGTTTTATAGGGTTTGGTGGACATGGTGCAGATACTAGAGTACATCCTTTACAGGCTTTAACAATTTTATCAGCCTCTGTCGCATCTAGGCCACCAGACTTTCGTACGAAGTCTCGCCTTCATTGACACGATACCGGGATGTCCCTCGTGAGCTGCATCCAAAACTATTTTACGGAGTGCCGAGGGAACCACAATTCCCATTCCTCTCAATAATATACCCTCATGAAAACAAAGTTTATTTTGTAACATTTTATACAACTTCACGTCGTCGTTCCATATGTTCCGATATAAACCCTCTTTCACGTTTAATATTTTCCTATCGTCCATTGTGCTATCTATTATTTCTTTAATAGAAACATCACGAGGTCGGGCAAACTCTACAATATGACAAATGTGATTGTCTTCCAATTTTATCAGGGATTTCTCCGCATTTTTGCTTATTTGTTGTCTCGACAATGAGTCGGCGATATTGGTTTTCCCTGGTTGGTAAACTATTTTATAGTCGTACGATTGTAAGCGCATAACCCATCTCTCTATCTCTGCACATGGTTTAGATTTAGGACCAAATATTACCTCCAACGGCTTGTGATCTCTTATAAGTTCAAATCTTTTACAATAAAGGAATATGTGGAAATGTTCCACCGCCCACACGCGAATTAACGCTTCTTTTTCTGTCTGGTAATAGCGGCGTTCACAGTCAGTCAGAGTTTTGTGGCCATATGCAATAATCCTGGGCTCACCTTTGGAATTAGTTTAAACTAAAACTCCACCTAAATCCACAGGACTAGCATCTGCTATGACAATCGTACGATCGCTAAGTGCTAACATTATAATACCCTAAGCTAGGAATATTTGTCATGATTTCCTTCAACGACTTAAAATACCCCTTTTGTTCTGGTCCCCAGTTTTCGGTTACATGATATGCCAAACATGACTCTCTTGTATCTTAATAAGCCTTTACTGGTTATAAAGGTGGTTGTTTCTTGAAGCAGGATCTATTTCAAGTTGGTGAAATGCGACTTTAATATCCAATATTGTAAATACTTTTGCATTTTTCATTTTAGGTAGCAACTTGTCCATCGTCGGCAATGGGTAATTTTCTCGTACAATGGCTCCATTTCCTTTCAGCACCGGCACTACAGGGGACACCCATTTAGAAGAACCCACTATCGGCTCTATAATATCCCTATGTTTAAGTTCTTCTTCCTGTCGAAACGACTTTTCTTTTAAATTTACTATCCATCCTGTTTACTTCTTGATTCTCATTTGATTTCTGTGGGTTTTTAAACTCGTCTAATTGTTTATTAACAACTTCAAGAGTATTTGCTTCGGTGATTACTTGCTCTAATGTAATTTCATCCCCAATCTGTGATATCGTTTTTCTCAGTTCGGGTAGAAAACATTTTTTCGTTATTTGGTCGATAATGTTTTCATCTCTGTCAGCAAACTGACATTTATCAGCTTGTTTTCCCAGTCTCACCACAAATTTAAATTTTTTCGTTAGGTTCTTGTTTAAGGAGTCTGTCTCTCGTATACTTTGTTCTGATTTGGTGCAAAGTAGGCATCAAGTTTAGATATTGCTACTTCAAACACGTCTTTGCCTTCAGTTGGTTCGACATTAGCTCCAGGAATGTTGTAAAACACTTCCTGTAAGTCTAGCGCACCGAAATGTACGAGAGATGCCTTTTTCTTTACGTCTTCGTCAATGTTAGACGCTTCGAGGTAAATGAATAGTGCTCGTTTCCATCGCTCCTATCGTGCACCCATTGAGGTAGATTTACCGTTACAGTCGAACTTTTCCAGTGAAAGGAGTGACATCTTTGGGGCGACCAGGAATTATCAATTTAATGATTCAGATATCTATGTATCTGCAGTTAGATTTGATCTCAGATGCTTCCATCTCGTATCAATTTAATGATCGGATTATATTTTTATCCGCATAAATCTACTTAAGCTGTCCATACCAACAAACGTATAAATTGAATAATCAGATTTTTAATCTGCTAAGTTAGTACTCACTAACGTACAATAATAATTTTATTGTAAAGCTTTTATTTTATTTATTGGTATCAATTTAATGGTCAGAATTTTAATCTGCTTTTATTTTTATTTACTGATATCAATTTAATGATCAGACTTTTAATCTGCTTTTGTTTTTATTTACTGGTATCAATTTAATGATCAGACTTTTAATCTGCTTTTGTTTTTATTTACTGGTATCAATTTAATGATCAGACTTTAAGTCTGCTTTTATTTTTATTTACAGATATCAATTGAATGATCAGACTTTTAGTCTGCTTTTATTTTGATTTACAGGTATCAATTTAATGATCAGACTTTTAGTCTGCTTTTATTTTTATTTAAAGGTTTCAATTTAATGATCAGACATTTAGCCTGCTTTTATTTCTATTTACTGGCATCAATTTAATGATCAGACTTTTAGTCTGCTTTTATTTTTATTTACTGGCATCAATTTAATGATCAGACTTTTAGTCTGCTTTTGTTTTTATTTACTGGTATCAATTTAATGATCAGACTTTTAATCTGCTTGTATTTTTATTTACTGGTATCAATTTAATGATCAGACTTTTAGTCTGCTTTTATTTTTATTTACAGGTATCAATTTAATGATCAGACTTTTAGTCTGCTTTTATTTTTATTTACAGATATCAATTTAATGATCAGACTTTTAGTCTGCTTTTATTTTTATTTACTGGTATCAATTTAATGATCAGACTTTTAGTCTGCTTTTATTTTTATTTACTGGTATCAATTTAATGATCAGACTTTTAGTCTGCTTTTATTTTTATTTACTGGCATCAATTTAATGATCAGACTTTTAGTCTGCTTTTGTTTTTTTTTTTACTGGTATCAATTTAATGATCAGACTTTTAATCTGCTTGTATTTTTATTTACTGGTATCAATTTAATGATCAGACTTTTAGTCTGCTTTTATTTTTATTTACAGGTATCAATTTAATGATCAGACTTTTAGTCTGCTTTTATTTTTATTTACAGATATCAATTTAATGATCAGACTTTTTGTCTGCTTTTATTTTTATTTACTGGTATCAATTTAATGATCAGTTGGGTTCCAACTGCTTTCAGTAGATACTCCCATTTGTTTTACAGTATTAATCACAACCACATAGTTTAATTAATTTAGTGAACCAGATCCAATTTAGGGTCTTTGTTAAATCTACGTTAGTTAGGTAGACAGGTACCTACCGATTTAACGGTCAACGGTTGTAAATAAACCTTGCTATTATTTTTATTATTATTTTTGTAGACAAATAGAAACATCACTAAACACAAGCATAATCTTAATATATATAAATCTCGTGTCACAATGTTTGTCCTCAATGGACTCCTAAACTACCGAACCGATATCAATCAAATTTGCACACCGTGTGTAGTTTGATCCAACTTAAAAGATAGGATACATCTCAATTTAAACCTGCAATATAATTTTATTGCAAAATATTTGTTTCTTATTTAATAGCCACCATTCTAACAGATGGCGCTGTGTTAAAAGTACCAACGTTTCATAAATTCTTTCAACGTTTCTATAATTTAATGGCATAACCACCATAAAGCATGGTGGTCCCCACGATTGGTGTACTCCTACCGTTTCCCTTGAATAGTTTACTACTTTGTAATATAACAAAATCCTTAGCCACAGCAACGCTTTGCCGGTCTACTAGTACAATATATTTCTATCACTATGTAGGTAGGTGCTACAAAACAATCGTACATTCAATGTAGATACCCGTAGTTTAGCTTAGCTGAACCTATAGGTAATTATTTGTTTATATCCTTAGCTCAGTAATTGCAGAGGTTTGTTGCTTACTGTTTAAATGTAGGTACGACAATATTAAATATTGTAATACAAGCAAAACATTTATGAAATATGAAAACAATAAGTACCTAAGTACTGTTCATATTTCCCGTCAACAATAAAATTATCTACATTCGTTCAGAAGTCAAGATGCAACTGTTTCTGCTATCAATAGCTAATGATTAAAACAACCGGGTCATAGTAAATTATAGGCAAAGTACTCTGGGAATGACGTCACTAATTGTTTAGTGCACCGTATCTTTCCCTTTTTTTTTTCTTATGTGTACTCACTTTTTCCTCGTCGCCACATGTAATGTCCTGCTTCTTGGAGTGATTTACGGCTCACCAACACCACAACACTTGTACAAACGTCCTACACACAACCGCTCCGTTCGGGTGTCGGATTACGACTGACAGTCTGACAACTGACAAGTGACGTAGGCGCATGAGACAACCAAGTAACACTTTATTTAGTCAATACACTACAATATGTATTTCAGAAAGTTCACATTTAAGTTCAGTGTTTTTCTTAACAATATTCTGAATTTCCAGTTCACTGTCCTCACGTTCTTGCAGTAATCTATTATTGAGATCCTGCAATTTCTTCTGCTCCAGCAAAGCCTGCTTCAGTCTGATTTCAATATCTTTAGTTTTAGCTTTACGAGTCATCATTTTGGGGTGTTATTGTTATTTAAAATATCCCGTGTTTTAAAGTTTTTATGCACTAATTCTATTTTTAATTTAAATAAATATACAGAGGTAATGTTAACTGTTCCGCGGTACCCGCAAAAAAAAAAGATAATGAGTTTTCAACTGATCACAACCATCACGGCAACAGCCTTTTGGACTGAGAAACCTCTCTGAAGAATACCACAGCGCCCTTCCTACACATTTCATTTTAACATTTTGTAAAACGATGTGGTGGTGGAGGTGGTGGTGTTGTATACAGTATGCGATTCATTCGCACGCATTGAAAGCATTCAAAGATCATTTACTCGAAACCTAGCATCCATTATTACAGAATTTCTCATTGGGCGCACCATCGGTGATTTAGAAATCGTAATATTATTATGTCACTGTACGATCGGAGATCTCTAGCCGGTTTTATGTTCTTTATAAATTGCTAAAGGGTGAAATACAGAACAGCAACCTCTTACAGGCCATTTTGGCCAGGAATTTTCCAAATTCCGTCTGCAAAAACTAACTTAGGAGCCCAGGCACCTCTCATTCGAATTCTTCGTGATTATATGGGAGTAGTCCAGAGCTGGATATATTCGTTAGTGGGCTGATCAATATTAAAGAAAGCATTGTAAGTGCCCATCTCATAACTAATCCGCTGTTTTGCTATTTTTTTTAATTTTTCTATATAATATTTTAATATATAAAAATATTTTAATTTTATAAATTTATGTTTACCAAAATTCTCGTATATTTTAGAAAAGATAGCTTGTAACATATACTGTAGGATTATGTATGATGTGGTAAACATCAATAAATGAATAAATAAAAAATAACATTTACGTATTAAAAAGGGCTGGAATTTACATAGATGACAACACAAAACATCTTCAACGGTATACATTAATTGTTGACATGAATGTTAGGCCTAAAATGCCTCATGAATTTGTAATGCAATACGTCTAGGAACCCTTAGGGCATCGCTAGACAAGGCCCAAATTCTAAATAAGATTAATATCCCTTCTAGTTTCATATTAACATTTAGGTTATAGTTCGTTAGTCACATATCACATGTACATTTTGCTCTCTCAGGCTATCTTAGTTTTATAAGCGTTGCGATTTCTCTAAATCGTTGGAGTTACGCCCCGAGAGTATAGACGTAGGCACTATCTTCGTCATTAACATTGCATTCATTCGTTACATAGAAATCAACATTTCTTTGTTTCGCATATTCTATTGTTGTACTCGAGTGGTAAATAGAATAAAAATATATTTCTCTATTGTTTAAGCACCCCGATGACCCAAAAACCGTACCAAGAAGTAGCGGATTTACCAGCAGGCTGAGTACTGAGTAGGCTGGAGACTAGGGCGGCAGATTTTTGGCGAAAACTTCTTTAGGCACATGAGGGTAATTTTTTTACGGAACGCAATAGCAATACATCCACAGACTACTATATATAGTACTATATATAGGAGAAAAATTGAAAAAATCTTATCTTTTATTTTTAGACTTTTTACGTTTTTTTTCTTTAATGGAACTAATTTTAACAAAACATGTATCGCGGTGTACAAGTCAAGTCATTATTAATTGAATTACGTTTTTTATTTATTTTCTTTTTCTAACGTTTTGATTACATACATGGATTTCCTCAAAAATACAGATAAGGCGAACTTGAAAAGTGTAGTCTGTGACATTTGTTTAGTCTGCAACAATTCTGGAATAGAATGTGGCCAGGTACAATAATTTTGGCATAGCCACGATACAATTTTATTGGTAAGAAATTGTTTATAACTATGGCCACAATACGATTTTATCTGTAAATTTCTATACTCTTGACAGCTTTGAAGTCAAGTGTTTAGTTGAGAGATTAAGTAAGCATTGTTTAATCGTTTTTGTAGTTAACACGACTTATATGTAAGCATAATATTATTAAGAGAATTAAGCTCCTAAATTTCATGTAGGAAGTATAATTGTAGCTACATGGAAAAGAGCTTAGGCAGAATACTTATTTCCTCCAAACTAAACCACCAATGTGTCAAAGTATAACGACCGCGGTGAGTTAAAACTTATATACATTAAATAATACTACGAAGATCCAGTGACGACAGTTTTTGTTTATTTCACTACACATATTTGAAGTGAAACTTCTTTATCGGGGTTGGAAAAAAAATTTAGTGTAACCTTTTTGCGTTACGCGCCATGTTGCTTTTTGAACTTCATTATCGGCGTTAAAATATGAGATATAGTATGTTTTTGACTTTGAAGTTTGACAACGGATTACATTTTTTTAACGGCAAGTTTTGATTGACGGGCGTCGTTTGGGTAGACAATATGTCTGTCAACTCTCTCTGCGTTTAGAACTAACAAAAATTTATTCGATTGACATCTTTGAAACATAAGATTTCTTGGTTGTATCTTAAAATGATGTAAAATTAGAAGCATTAATATGTATTTCTTTAATGACGAATCACAAGTGTACATTGTGTTACCTACGTGAATAAATGATTTTTGAATTTGAATTTGAATTTAATTACACGGTTTTAACTTGCGACTTTGAGAGTCACTTTTACTCGGCTTTTGCATCAGAAAATAACATCAAATTGTACATAGGAAACTCGTAATTCACAAGGAAGTCAAATAACATTCCAGAGATATGAGAAAAATAATAGAAAGATATTTATGAAGGCCCGAGTGATACAACGTCTTACGAAGTACGATGTTCTTTATGTTCATATTATTTTTTAACAAGGGAAATAATTTGGAGGCATATATTTGACATTTCTTTTTTGAGCGTTTAGCTTTGTATTAGGACGATTTATATATGTAAAAGATATATAGAAGCGAAAAGTTTTTTAGAAATTTGTGGACACACATTTATAGTCTAAACAAAACCAACTAGTGAGATATAAAAAAAATAATTAATTGTTATTTTTATAATTTATTAAATTAAAAATATAACATTTGGACAGGAGCTGATGCGGCGCTGTTGGTGTACAGCAATGCTACTTTTAATGGCTTTTTACTTAGCTGTCCGTTATCTATGGTGTCAATATTCTTCTGGGAGGTTTGAAGAATGTTTTTTTATTTATTTCATAATCCTACACATATTATATGTATATATATATATATATATAACAAAAATACAATTCTACTAAACATATAGCCAAAGATAGAATACATAATATATACAAAAAGTTTCAAATATTTGCAAAAGGAAATAATCAACTAAAATGATTAAATACGTAATACCTAATTCGGCTGTATTGTGTGATGGTGTGAAAGTATGTATGTAAGGGTGTGTACGTGTGTATTAAGAAACTTCAGATCGCAACTGGGAGATTTCTGCAGTAGTAGTAGTAGATAGTGAAATCTGTCACTCACTGCAACACTACACAGCTATAACAACTCCATATATGAGGAAATTTCTTAATGTATGTATGTATATGTTTGTACAAAATATATGTATAAAATAAGGTCCCACACCACAAGAGCATTGGGTATTGGAAAATTGGGAAATTTTTATAATAAAAAAAGGGTGTGTACGGTGTGAATTATATTCCGCAATAGCTTAAACAAGTCAAGGTTTTAATAATGTCCTGGCCGCACTTAACAAAACTAAGTGTTTTGCGTAGCTGGTGTTCATGTGAGGAACGTGAAACAAAATTTGTTACTTTTAAAGAGAATTCTTGTGAACAAAATATTCAATTTCAGTCTTAAATCTATCGTAACAATCGAAAACCAGTATGTGTATGTTTGCAACCACAAGGGTTTGTTAGTACAGCCAAGTTATTTGATAGGTCTCAGGATCTTATACAACACGAAAGCAATTTTGCTTTTGCTTCCGGCAATTGCGGATTGTATATAACTTGTATTTATTTTATTATTAGAAACCATTTAATTCAGTTATAATCCACCTTAAGATAAAATCAATGAGAACAATAGCAAACAAGAGCACACCACACACACACACCCTCATGTACATAACTTTCACACCATCACACGACACAACTGAATACTACACTATTGATAGATAATCATAATAATAAATTAAGGTACAAGTCAAAGTTCTAAAGGTGTTTATATTTATTTAATGTATATTATTTATAAGCTATCGCGGAATATGCTTGAATGGAGTATTAAATTATTCGCTAAAATAGGCTGCATCATGAGCACACCGTACACACACTCACTTTCACACCATCACACAACACAGCCGGATTAGGTATTATTTAGTTAAATGTATATTTTTATTGATTTCCTTTTGTAAATGTTTGAACCTTTTTGAATATATTTTGTATTCCATCTTTGGCTACATCTTTAATATAATTGTTTCTTGTTATATTTATTTTATGTTAGCTGTTTGTAATTTAATAAATAAATAGTTTTATACATCCCAGTTTTGGAGGGACATGTATAAGGCAAATAATGTTGACAGGTATTAAGAGTTGCTTAAAATGTTTTTTGAAATCATACTTCTTTTGGCGCGTTAGGGAAAAATGATGAGAGTAAATTTTTACGATCACACCGTCAGAAAACTTACACCTTGAAGTTAGGTAAAGTCAACATTTTAGTTTTTTCTATTGTTAGTGAGGTTTTTTCTACAAATGTAGAATCAAATTTTTGAAAAGATTTTTATCTTGTTACGCCAAAGAAGTATAACTTCTAACGCGTGTACACACACTTTTTTTTCTTGTATTATTTATTTATTCAAGACGTCATTGTCTTCGTTGAGTAAGAATGATGGAGAATAGCCATTCATCCATTCATTTATGTCCTTAATTTGAGGATTGGCAATAAATTAAATATGAACATTTCTTTTTTGCAATGTTTTCTTTCATCGAGCAAGTTAAAGCTCTCATAGAAACATTGGTATACAATTTAAAAAAAAACATATATTTTTAAGTAAACGGTTGTTTTTTTGATGTTACTCGGAAGATTCTGGTCAATAATGTTCTAAGTGTAAAGAAAGTTTAATTTATAATGTATTTTTGAAGTGAAACTTCTTTAGGCGCTTAAAAATTTACCCTCATGTAAATTTTTACGAAGACGTCACGAAGATGTGCAGCGTTTTTGTCGAAGAAAAGGGACAGAGTAATTGAGACCGATTAAGAGAGAGTGAGAAGGGCGAATTACCTTAAAGAAATTCTATTTTTAAATAGTACCGGTGACCACAGAGCTGGCACTTTCCTGGCTCAAAGAATAAGTCTCGCAATACAGCGAGGAAATGCTGCCAGCGTTAAAGGTACACTGCCACAGGGACCAAACTTTTTAAATTTGTTTTGATTTTCTTCTTTCTTCTTTAATTATTTTTATTATTACTTTATAGGTTAAGAACATTGTAAATACTGTATTTGTGTAAATAAAAAGAAATATTTTTAAAATTAAAATTTCGTAAAGAGATGTTTTGTAATATTAGTATTTTATATTTTATGCAAAATAATCTTATCTCAAATTAATTGAAACCTCAAATAACGAATTGTAAATTAAAATGCCAGGTGTTTTTTATTATCGAAGTAATAAATAAAAAAAAACATTAAATTCCTAACATATCTTCCTGTTTCCCTCCCTTTGTCTCGGAAATCTAAAGTTTTAGATTTGTATAAATATGAACAAGAGTTCAAAATTAGTTTGCCAAAGAAGTTTCACTTCGGACATGTGTACTTTGTACGCACGCACTATTTTTATAATGAACATGAACTATGAAAAACCATTCCGCCATACAAATGTTCTTTGAAAAATATATAAATTTGTTATAAATATCACTGTAAATATTTAACAAAACTTCTCTCTTAAACTTCCGGAAATAGAGAACTATTTCCGGTATCTTATATTCTTAATAAATGATAATAAAATAATTATCAAATTATTTCTTTAGGAAAATAAAAAAGCCGTAGACTTCTGTAAAATTAGTGGGCGATGGAGTAGGCCCCAGCGGAATTTCTGAGGTCCAATTAATCTACTAATAGAGTCACGTACCTAGTCTTGAGGGGACTAACTGTAATCATTCACTCCTATCTGGAACATTCTTGCCTTTAATTATCGGGATCATGTTGTATTTTTTGTATTATTTTATTAAAATCTCAACGCAACGTTATTTCTCTTTTGTACAATGGTATTTTTAATTAATTATTACTGAAATATATTCACATTCCGCATTGATTTATTCTAAGTTTACTATAGCTTTTTTGTATCTCAGGGAGCAAACGGGCAGGAGGCTCCCCTGATGTTAAGTGATATGCCCATGGACTCTCGATGCCAGAAGGCTCGCAAGTGCGTCGTCAGCCGTTTAAGAATTGGTACGCTCTATTCTTGAAGGACTCCAAGTCGAATTGGTTCTGAGATACTTCATATTGCAGTTATGTTAAACCAGCTTCCAGTCTTTGAAGAATCTTTTTTACCCACCCACTACGCGAACAGAGTCTTTAGAGTCCAGAGTGTCCATGGGCAGCGGGCAGTATCACATAACATCCGGTGAGCCTCCTACTCGTTTGTTATATTAAAAAAATAAATAAAGATGCTTATCTAAATTATTTTTAAACGAAACGCGATAATAATATTAGCGTCACGAAGATGTGCAGCGTTTTTGTCGAAGAAGAGAGCGATTGAGAGAGAGTGAGAAGGGTGAATTACCTTATAGAAATTCTAAATTTAAACTTAAAATTTCCTAAAGAGAATTTGTAAAATATTAGTATTTTATATTTTATGGAAAATAATTTATTAAAATCTCAAATGATGAATTGTAAATAAAAATGCCACGTTTTTTATTATCGAAGAATTAAATTAAAAAAATAAATTTATAATTCACTTCTGAAATGTCTTCTTTGTACGCACGCACTTTTTTTTGCTATAAATCACAAAGTATCAGGTATACCGAATGCACAGCTTATCTGATATTCTAAGCCCCTTATATCGCTCTATTAGACCGTGCAGTTCAGACTGATACGACCACTACGGATAATCTCTATTGAAGATATTGCTGGAGCTATATACGAGTCTTGCGCAGATATTTTCACTCTTTTCCAAAACTCTCTAAGCCCATGCGTATCTAAAACACAAGTACTCTTGTCATACAGGCTTGATTTCAAGAATAGCTTTAGAAAAATCTACAATTTCCAAGTCATCAGTAGAAAAGAATAGAATAGTTTGGAATCAGAGTGTCGTGAGTTTATTCCATATATTTATTCATTTATTTTTCTATCTAAAATAGTAATTTTGTTATCTATACTGTATAATTGTAATACATACATATGTATATTATTTTTGCTATTTAGTTAACATTTGCGCATGTATTTGAGAGTGGCTGTGTTAGTTTTTGAAACCTCAAGATTCGTAGTCAGGGTTCTATAGATTCAATTAGGCTAGCGTAATTTTTATGTGATTTGCAAGTTTGTATCTGGATCTGGACTATCTTATGATAGATTGAGAAATTTTATTATAAAGGATTTTAGTATTAGGTACATTTATAATCTTAGAATCTCAAGCGCAAAGTTGAAGTTGTAATTCAAAATTCGAAGTGTACTCCTCCCTCAAAGGCCGGCAACGCACCCACTAAAAATTTGTGTCTATGGGCTGCGATGACTGCCCTTTTTGGGCGTCCCACTGGCTCGTTTGCCCCTCTATTATTTAAAAAAAGAAATATATGTTTATTTAATTTCTGTCTTTGTGTGTAAATAATGATATCAGGCAATTATCAGAGTCACGACATGAATTGTTTGTATTAAAATTATCGTAATTCATTTTCATCCCTAACAACATGTGGCTTTATTTCAAAGTTATTTCAAATAGGAATTTAACACAGTACCAACATAGTTTGTCCAAAATGGTTACCTGGCACAGAGTGGGCCTTTTTATTTATTTTCAAAGTCACGGGATCATCCCATATGAAGTATATATCATACATATTTCATTTAATCATTCGTATTATAGGACGTCCGTCGTTCTACAACTTAGTGTTTTAAGGCAGTTTTTGCCGTGCAACACCAAACTCAAACTCAAACTCAAAATATCTTTATTCAAGTGGGTAACCAAGTACACTTTTGAATTGTCAAGTTAAATTAATTGTAAATTTACTTTTACTACCAGTTCGCAAGTCAAGGGCGTAGAGCGGGTATGAAGAACTGGCAAGAAACTTTCCGCCACTCTTTTTAATCGCCAAGTATTGTCATACAAATTGTTTGAACTGGAGCAATTCAATCCCAAGGATTAGGATCATTTAAGTAGTCCTCAAATTTATAAAAAGCTTTGTTGATTAATTTTCGTTTAACGAGGGCTTTGAATTTATTTAGTGATTATACTCTAATTTCGCTTGGGAGTTTGTTGTAAAAACGAATACAATTTCCATATAAGGAGTGGTTTGTCTACCACTATGTGGGACCAGCTGCCCACTGCAGTATTTTCGAACCAATTAGACTTAGGGTCCTTCAAGAAAAGACTGTAACAATTCTTAAAGGACCGGCAACGCACTCGCGAGCCCTCTGCAATTGAGAATGTCTATGGGCGGCGGTATCACTTAACATCAGGTGAGCCTTCTGCCTGTTCTATATTATAATAATATATCGATACACTTTTTTTTATAATTACAATTATTACACTGTAACTTGTTAGCAATCAAAAAATAATTGATAATTAGCAAGACAAAAACAAGTATTATCCAAATTGAAATTTTCCTAACAAAAGAAAATGAGTCTTATCACAAAATACAAACAATTTATTCGGACAATAAACATAATGCCCTGAGGAAAATTACCCAAACTTTTCCTCGCGTCTAGAATTTTCCTTTGTATGACAATTCGCTATTGAAGGAAAAATGAGGCATAATGGAACTAGCATATTAATATGTCGTTTTGTTCTATGTGAATGCTGGAAATGAAAACGTAAAATGAAAATCTAAAACATATAGATATGAAAGTAGGGTAGAGTTTTTTATATGCCTGGTTAAGCGTGTGATTTTTAACACCGAGGTTGTAGGTTTGAATGCCGGATGTGTAATATGATCTCGTTCGAGTAAGAACACATCCGGCATTCAAACCATGAGAAAACTGTTCATAAGAAAACTCGATAATACGACACTAATTTACGATGTCTTTTCCTAATAAAAAAAAATTAAGGGATTATCAATTAAGGTACATACCTACTTACTTACTTTTTTAAACTTCGTTTAAAAATTTATAATAATTAATTTAATTACGAGGGTAACGGACGGCCTTTTTTATACTAATAGGAGGCAAACGGGTATGGACACCCACATTGGCAGAAGGCTCGCAAGTGCGTTGCCAGCCTTTTAAGAAGGACCCTAAGTAAAATTGGTTTGGAAATACTTCAGTGGGCAGCTGGTTTCGCATAGTGGTGGTGCGCGGCAAAAACTGCGACGGACATCGAGGTGATACGGGTGGTGTTTTGTATTTTGCCTTGACGTCCGATGATGAAACCAGCTGCAGGTATTAGTCCGAAAAACTCCTCTCAACACTCTCCATGGTAAATGCGGTAGAAGATGCAGAGAGACCCCGCATCTCAACAATGCAACCATTTATCGAAAAGTATATAAGTATATTTGAAATATCACGAAACAAATATACAAATCTAAGGCCCAGTCCAAAAAGGATCGAGCGCCACTGTTTTGTTAAATATTATCTTCTTATAAAATAATAGTAGCTTTGACAATAAGTAACTTTAAGGATACGTAGACACACATAAAAGGATTTCTTAAGGACTATTGAATGTAATAAAAGTACTTTTTCAATGAAGGGGTGGAAAATGAGATAGGTCAGGCTGTGAAGGGCCAATTGAATTGTGACGACACAACTTACGGAATAAGAAACGTTCTATTCATTAAAGTTTCAGGAAACTTGTATTAAGTTACCCAACAGGGTAATATAATATAATAGGGGATTGTTTGAATTGGATATATTCATATATTTATTTTCTCTTGACGTCATATTCAAAATTCAAAATCATTTACTCATATAGATAACACAATGTACACTGATGAACGTCAAAAAAGAAATATACTTTTACATTTACTGCCAGTTCTCAAATCAAGGGCGTAGAACGGAAGAGAAGAACTGGCAATAAACTCTGCACCACTGTTTTTAATTGCCAAGTTTTTTGTTTTACACAACGTTTGTAGGAGCTGCAACCATTACAACATGTTCCACGTGACATCTTTTTTAGGCGGGTTTTTGTCTTCACCTGATTTTGACTTTGCTTTGCCGCGCTTTTAATTTGTCGTTAGCTACGGTGATTGGATCAACCAGATCAACGGATCCTGGCCTGTAGGAGACGTCAAGCCGTTAGGTCATGTCAAGGTCTCCTACAGGCCTTTTTTGTCAGCCGGGTTATAATGCCACAACAACCATCTAGTAGTATGAAAGTCAACTAATTCATTAAACAATGATGTATTCAAAAAGAATAACAAGACACAACATTCGACCTCTTTTACACAGTCAGATATATTCCTCCACGCGCATAACAATACTAAAGTGTTCAGAATTAAAATGGGTCACGGTCTAACAGATGACGTGGAAAGTGTTTCAATGGGATTTAGTTCAGCTAAAACTGATTCCAAAGTGTGTACTAAATATAGACTTAATGTGAGTGCTTGCATTACGTCATGTTTCCAGGTAGTAAAAAATCTGTGACACCCGGCTTCTTTGTGAAAAATACTTTTTTTTTGTAGTTCATCGTTAGAGCAGTGTCGGCCTAATAGCTTCAGCGTGCGACTATCATCCCTAAGGATCGATCCGCGTCTGTGTACCAATGGACCAGAATGGAGTGAGGAAACCGGCTTGCCTTAGACCCAAAAAGTCGACGGAATGCATCAGGTAGAGGCCTATTTGATTGAAAAATTATCATAAACAGATACAGAAATCTGAGGCCCAGAGCTAAGGTTGTAGCGCCACTAATTTAATTAGTTTACGTTACAATTCTACTGTGGTTGGTCGAAGCTCCTTATTAACACGATAAAAACAAAAACTTTTCGATTATAAATTATGATGGATATATATACTTTGTCAGTCTTCACTGTCCATCTTACGTCAATATATGAAAAAACCTATTCAATTAAAGTTTTTGACTAAATTGATTAATTTTTTCCTGCTTGGCAGCTTTTAAAAGCTCCTTCAAATTCAAATTCAAAAATCATTTAATCATATGGGTAACACATTGTACACTTATGTCTTGTCAGTAAAGAAATACATATTAATGCTTCTAATTTTACATTTAGTGCCAGTTCTCAAATCAAGGGCGTAGAACGGAAGAGAAGAACTGACAATAAACTCTCCGCCACTCTTTTTAATCGCCATGGTTTTTTTTTACACAACGTTTGTAAGGAGCTGCAACCATTAAACCATGTTCCACATGACATCTTAAGTAATTAATAATAATAACATAAATTAAAAACAAACAGTTGTCCTCTATCAGCAGGAGGCATGGTGAAATAGGAGCACGCACTAACATTCTCGTGCAGACTGGTATTCAAATTGGCATTAGCAATTTGCCTCTTAGAAATAAGACTTCGTCCCATAAACCCAATCGCGGCGTCGGCAGCTTATATCAAAGTCCGAAGTCAATACAGCGGCGATGTCATTTAACAACATACTTTAGGCGATGTCGTAATAAGGTCTATTTTACTTTTTTATTAGTCCATTTGACGGCGTTTGCAAATAATATTGGGTTGGATACCTATTGCAATCCTTTTTATTATGATGTATGTACTGATTAGTCCGCGAACAAGGAGCTTTTAATTCAAGTTAAACTTTACACGGACTTTCAGATGTAAAAATCTTATATGTTTTTGACATCCGGCGTAGATATTTCTAAACACTGGAGGAAGAAGGCTCACCTGATGTTAAGTAAGGGCACTTAATACCAGAGGGATCACGAGTGCGTTGCTGGCCTTTGAGAATTGGTACGCTCTATTCTTGAAAGACCCTAAGTCTTATTAGTTCGTAAATACGTAATAGTTCAACTAGTTTTGCTAAAATTAACTATAGTTATCATATAAATAATCTCTGTAATCTTAACATATATAAATTACGCGTCACGTTGTTTGTCCGCTATGGACTCCTAAACTACTGAACCGATTTTAATCAAATTTGCACACCGTGTGCCGTTTAATCTAACTTAAAAGATAGGATAGCTTACATCTTAATGTATACATACCCGCAATATTATTTTATTGCAAAATATTTTTTATTATTTGATAGTTACAATTTTACCAGATGGCGCTGTGATGAAAGTACCAACGTTTCTCAAAAGCTACAATTTAATGGCATTACCATCACAAAAGCATGGTGGTCGCCATGACTGGTGCTCTCCTACCGTTTAACTTGAATAGTTTACTACTATGTAATATAACAAAAAGCTTAGTCACAGCAACGCTTGGCCGGTCTGCTAGTAGTCTTATAATATTTATTTTAAATAAGGCCTGTAATCGTTTAAAAATCGCTCTGAATTAATAACTATGTTTATTAAACGATGCAATAACACGAGTGTAAATATTGAGCATGTGTAAAAAATAATTGATATGAATTTTTCATCTGTGGATCGCTCCACAGATACAGCGCGTGTACAACTGTCATGATTGTGTTGTCAAAATCCAATGAGTTAACATCGGTCGTGACACCTCTTTTTGATCGTGTATTTAAAAATTTGTTTCATTTTAAGCTTCCCATTTCATTCCCAGTCAACAATACAACTTGTTTGATATACATTTTTAAAGCAGAATATAAGTATGTATAAGTAAGAATATCATTTTAAACATGTTCTTGTAGTTTATAAGTCAATGTAGTGTTATTGAGAAATAGGAGCAGTGTTGGCCTAGTGGCTTCAGCGTGCTACTCTCATACCTGAGGTCATAGGTTCGATCCCCGTCTGTGCACCAATGGACTTTCTTTATATGTGCGCATTTAACATTTGCTCGAACGGTTAAGGAATACATCGTGAGGAAACCGACATGTCTTAGACCCAAAAAGTCGACGGCGTGTGTGAGGCACTAAAGACTGATCACTTACTTGCTTTTGAGATTTAAAAAATGATCATGAAACAGATTCTGATTTATTTTTTTGAGAAATAGTACTTACTTACTATTTCTCATTAACATTAATGGTATAGTATTTTTATTATTTTATATCTTCCTTTTAGATATTTATTTCCACCTTGGCCGTCTGAAAGATAGACCAACAAGACCGCTCTTACTGTTTGTGATGTAAAATTATACCCTAAGGAAGTCTTTTTTAACTACCACAGCCTATGACAAAAACCCGCCAATCATCAGTTTGACAATTTACATTCGTGAATAGATTTCATTCAGATAAATATTTTTACATAAACCTATGTATGTTCGCTGTAGCATGGTGCGGGTGACAGTTGCTTAATTTTTCGTTTCACTCTTGAAAGTTGCCGCGATTTACAAATTATGACTTAATATTTCAGCTGTACCACATTCGTAATATATTATTAATAACTGTAGAAACTTAAATTAAACCCAGACAAAATGTTCTAGTCTACAAATAAAATCAATTTGCAACTGTCACCCGCACCATGCCACAGCGCACATAGTATAAACATGATCAAATGTTAGCTGTCAACTATCATCATCATGTGTCAAACGTCACCTTTTATTGTTAACGTCAAATTCGTCATCATGTTAATCGTTTTGAAGTTAAATTCACATTGTCACGATCCGACTGAAAAATCCACTAGTTACAAATGCATCCAGCGTAGCGATACTTTAAAATAACGTTTAAAAACATTATGGCGTTTTGCCAGTGAAGAATCTAATCTCAATAGAAAGCTAGAGCACATCACAGCAACGCTTTACGTAAATATTTCGAGCTTATGTCCGACGACGCAGTGAGCTTAATGCTTCACTGAAGAGCGGAGATAACTCCCGCCAAATAGTTTATGCAAAGTCGTAAGAATTTGTTTTTGACCCAGTTTGTTGTATGCATTACATTACATTTTTAATTGTGCGAGTGGGGTGCTGAGGAAGGTGTTTGTTTAATTCGTTGTGGTTTAATCCGTATGTATAAAAAATTACTGTTCACGTGACTTGCTAAAACTCGAGAATGGCTGGACCGATTTGGCTAATTATGATCTTGGAATATTCCTGGAAGTTTAGGTAAGGTTAAAATGGTGGGAAACATAAATAATAAGTGAAGAAACATACTAAAATCAACAATTGAATTTTCTAATACAAACTGTGCTAAAGGATATTTTTGAAGTGTTTGTCATGTAAGTTGAAAAAAAACTTGTGTTTCATTTAGGTGATACGAAGATCACCGGGGTGTCATCTAGTGTATAAATAATGTTTAATGTGTAGTAAGTTTTTAAAAACAGAAAGTTACAAACCATGAAGTTCTTAAGTAAAAAGGTAGATATTGTCTGTACCTCAAGCAGAGGAAAGTCTCATTTCTGGGCTCCAGTATCGCCAGTCAGCAGTATCGATTTTTGCAGACCGTAATGATGGGCACAATTGCGGGTAACCGCAAATCTGTCTTAGCTAGATTTTGGAGATTGTCATGCATGACTCGGAGGTACCAAGTTATGCAAGAAGAATCTATTAAATGACCTATTATGACTCATACATGATATTACATATAAAGTGATTTTATAATAAAACTTGGTCCAACATCATTAAACTGGATGAGCGTAGATTTAGTGACTTAATAAAAGACTAAATTCGTTTTGCGGTTCTGTGGGATGCCGCGACGTAATTTAGTTAAATGCTGATCAGGGGTGGCGTGTGTTAGGTATATTCTATATAATATAACACTGCTTTTATAAAACGAAATAAGTTTGTGGAAATATACAATATATATTCTTTAAACAAGTAATGCACTTAATATATCTAGTTATATAATTATAATAAATAGGGGGTCAAAGATCAATGGGTAAAGGAAAAAGGAACAGATAAAATAAAGAATACAGCATCAGAAGAACAAGAGTAGCTGATGTTACATTTAAAATAAATAAACTTAAGTGTAAATGGGCGGGGCACGTGGCAAGAGGACCCGAAAAGTGGACCAAGAAAGTATTAAACTGGTACTCAAGGTACAGTACACGCAAAAGAAAACGACAATTTAGAAGGTTGATTAAGGAAACCGCAGGTGCTACATGGCAGAGAATGGCATAGTGCAGAAAGGAATGACGGTATTTGGAGCCCTTTGCCATTAAAGGGCACACAGATATCTAATAATAATAAGATAGAAATATAAATGTGTTTACATATAAAAGCATCTGAAATAAAAGGCTTTTATTATTATTAGTTAAGTAAACTTATGACATGTAAACTTGTTTATATATTACATAATAAAGTCCTCTGGTTGCATCTGTATGAACGCGATAAACTCAAAAACTGCCGGATTGATTTTTGTACAGCTTTCTTCAATAGATAGTACGATGCTTGAGAAATATATACATATTATTAAAATATCATGATTTTTGTTGAAAATACAACAAAAAATCCATGGGCAAAACAGCTAGAGAGTTCGCTGCATTGTCAAACAATTTTAAGGGAGAAACAAAACACAAACGCCAAATAATTGTGAGTGATACCATAATGACAATTTTTTTTTTTTTTTTTTTTTTTTATTCGTTATCTCAAAGATTTTACAATAGCTGATAAGTGATTGGGACCTCCTTTTAAGCGCATAAGCACTTGTGTTAGGAGAACCCGCTCTTCCATTACATAGGTGTACCAACTAATTATAATTTAATTTAACACGTATAGCTAAGCTAAGTATTACAATTTTACAATTTACTAAACATAATCTAAGGTTAAAATGTGAATAATGATATATGTGTGTATGTGTATGTGTGTGTGTGTGTTTGTGTGTTTATGAGAATGAATTTTCATGACTGATTGTAGAAGTTGACTAATTACTAGTGTATTATGATTCATGATTACCTACAAAGGCTTCAGTGTCTTCATAGCTAAATGTTTCTAGGATGTTAAGTAGCGACGTTTTACATTCATGTTTATTCAATGTGTATATATTTAATATTTTATTTAATTTATTATAAAGTTTAGCAGCTTGGCATTGAAAATCGCCATATTATAAATGAAACAAATATGAATTCCGGCCTTGTAAATGTAAACAATGGATAACGGTGTATACGCAATGACAACATTTAATTGTAAAAATATTAAACGATCCTTAGAGTGTATCAGGGATTTATGTAGTCACTCAGACATCATAGCTCTTCAGGAAACATGGTTGCTACCGAGTGAAATCTCATATCTTGGCAGTATTGAGGCGGACTTCGGGTACACGGGAACATCAGCGATGGACACATCAGAGGGAATGCTGCGGGGGAGGCCCTATGGAGGGGTGGCCCTGCTGTGGAGGAGGAGTGTGTTCAATAATGTGATAGTGTTACCGTGTAATAATTCTCGAGTTTGTGCAATAAAAATAATAACGAGTGATCGACCCATAATCGTAGTGTGTGTGTACATGCCTACGGACTCGCAGGACAACTTGCCAGTGTTTTCGGACTGTCTAAGTGTGGTGAGTGCTATTGTTGATGAGTATGGCATAGAATCTGTTTACATACTAGGGGATTTTAATGCGCATCCGTACTCGATATTTTACTATGAACTTTTAAATTATTGTTATGATCAAAGGTGGTCATGTATAGATGTTGAGTTGCTCGGACCGCACTCTGACACTTATACTTTTGTTAGTGAGGCTCACGGATCACGGAGGTGGCTCGATCATTGTTTAGTGACAGACGCGGCTCGCCATTCAATATCAAAAGTGTATATTATGTATGATGTGTTGTGGTCAGATCATTACCCGCTTATACTTCATTTTAATATTAAGATTATTAGTAAAAAGTTGTCCTCTATACAAAGTAACTCTGTAAACAATAACGTACGTTGGGGTCAAAGATCCGAGGAAGAAATATTGTTATATCAAAGTGAATGTAACAAGAGGTTAAAATCAATAGATTTTCCAGAGATATTTACGGATTGCGCAGGTTGTTATTGTGATAGACCTAATCATCAAGGTGCAATTGATATATTATATAACAATATTGTTATTTCTCTTAGTGAGGCAGCCGTGACTAGTCGGAAATACCCTAATAAAAATAAAATTAATGATAGAAATCAAAATATTATAGGTTGGAACAAACATGTGAAGCCGGCGCACTCGGAAGCGAGGCTGAGGTTTAGGATTTGGTTACTTCATGGGAAACCAGAATCAGGGAGGGTTTATAATGACATGTGTGAAAGCAGAAAAATATTTAAATCACGACTAAAATGGTGTCAAAACCATCAAGATTTAATAAAAATGGAAAAACTAGCCACTTGTCATGATAAAAAAGATTTCGTTTCGTTTTGGAAAGAAACAAAGAGGCTGACGCCGAGGCCGGGACTCCCAGTCAGCGTCGGAGGGTTAAGTGACTCGAAAGAAATTGCTGATTTTTTCCGAGACAACTTCTATATATCATCCTCGCTGAGACCGTCGCGAAACGAACTCAGTGCTGTACCCATTGGTGATAGGGTTAATACTCAATTTAGCGCCAAACATGTAAGAAGCGTTATAAGTTCTATGTCAAGAGGAAAGTCCCCTGGTCATGATGGGTTAAGCATCGAGCATATACGGTACGCTGGTTCTCATATATATAGGTTATTAGCTATGCTATACTCGTTGTGTATAAGTCATGCATATCTACCCTATGATCTTATGCGAACATTAGTTATACCGGTTGTAAAAAACAAGACAGGAGATTTGGCGGATGGTTCAAACTACAGGCCTATATCGCTGGCGACTATTATGGCTAGGGTGTTGGACGGTTTGCTTAATACTCAGTTAAATAAATATCTACATTTGCACGATAACCAGTTTGGGTTTCGACCCAAGCTGTCTACAGATGGTGCTATACTGAGTCTTAAGCACACCGTTTCATACTATCTGCGTCGGAGGACGGCGGTATATGCCTGTTTCCTTGATCTTTCCAAGGCATTTGATTTGGTTTGCTACGATCTACTTTGGAAGAAGCTAGAGGATATAAATGTTCCTCAAGAACTTCTGAACGTATTTAAGTTTTGGTATGGTAACCAAATCAATAATGTTAAATGGATGGGTGCCTTGTCTAAGCCCTATACGATGCAGTGTGGAGTAAGACAAGGTGGACTGAGCTCTCCATCTCTCTTTAATTTATATATAAACGCTTTGATTGAGACGCTTAGCAGCGAGCGTGTTGGCTGTCACGTGGACGGTGTGTGCGTTAACAATATCAGCTACGCAGACGATATGGTGCTGCTGAGTGCGTCGGTCTGCGGGGTTAGACGTCTCCTTAAGCTCTGTGAGGTATATGCGGCTAGTCATGGTTTGAAATATAATGTAAATAAAAGTGAAGTCATGGTCTTTGGGGCCGGTTGGAAGGGTGTGTCCAGTATACCCCCCATGTCGCTATATGGGGTCCCTTTAAAAATTGTAAAAACATTTAAATATCTTGGACACATTTTGACACCCGACCTCAGGGACGATGCTGATATAGATAGGGAACGGAGAGCGTTGTGTGTCAGGGCGAACATGATCGCCCGCAGGTTTGCACGATGCTCAATTGATGTGAAAGTAACCTTGTTTAGAGCATTCTGCACATCATTCTATACGAGCGCCTTATGGTCGAAATATACTCGATTGTCATACAACGCTTTCCGTATCCAATATAATAATGCGTTCAGGGTGCTGTTGCGGCTGCCTCGATTCTGCAGCGCATCGGGGATGTTTGCTGAGGCGCGGGTGGATTGTTTTTACGCCACCATACGCAAGAGATGTGCATCCTTGGTGCGCAGGGTGAGAGCTAGCGGTAACGGTATCCTCCGCATTATCGCGGACCGAGTCGATTGCCCATACCTGAATCACTGTTCCTCTATTTCATGCGGAATGATTCCGGTATGAATTAATGTAAACATACTAACACTTAGATTTAAGGTATTAAGCTGTAATTTACTAACATTGTTATGGAACCTTGTTTTCTGAATTAAACAATTAAATTAAATTAAAAATTGAAATTGTCTCATAGCAAAAACTGATTTAGATCTCTCAACAGGAGCAACAGTATATTTGCGTCTTTTGCTCAGTTTGCGACCATCATATTTAAGAGACTTGTGCAATCTTAAGGTAGTGCAAAAAATGTACAGTTGCCTGACCGATAAGACACCACAAGAGGCATAAAGATCAGAGGTGGAAAATCTATAAGGCTTAAACATCATTACTTTTAGTAAAATTCTTTGTGCCCTCTCCAGATCCAGGAACTTCATCTTTGTAGCACCCCCCAAACTGGGATACAGTACACTAAAATTGACTGAGCCAGCGATGTGTATATCTGTATTAGTAGATGTTTGTCAGCGATGTGCCTTAGAGTTTTAAATGTCCAAATAAGCTTTCGAATCCTACTTATAACTTGTTCTAGGTGCTCATGCCATGACATTCTTTGATCAACTACCACTCCTAGATATTTAGTGTGATGAACTTTATTTATAGTTTTACATGTACAGTTTACTCTGGTGCTACAGTTATGTATTTTTATTTCTAGATCTGTTTGAGGTTGGGCGCTATTGTATTTTGTGAAGAAAATGTAGTTAGTTTTACTTACGTTTAATGATAATAAGTTTTCTCTTAACCAGTTATCTATTTTGGAAAGCCCTATTTCTGTATGTCGACGCACCGAGTCAATAGTTTTCCCAGTGAAGACAACAGCAGTGTCATCCACGTAGGAGTAGACTTTCCCACTATCAATTCTTAAATCGCATAAGCTGTTTATGTAGATTAAGAATAAGGTCGGCCCCAGAACACTACCTTGTGGGACCCCATATGTGACGTCAGATTGTTCGCTGATGTATTGACCTATTTTAACTGCTTGCTTTCGTTCACTGAGGTAATCAGCGAACAATGTGAGTGGAATACCCCTAATACCAATGTTCTCTAGTCTCTGCACCAGAATACACAGGGACAGAAACCGTATCAAATGCCTTTTTTAAGTCGATAAAAACTGTGATACATTTATTACCTTTATCAACTTCATTAACAATATGACAAGATAGTGAGGTAACTGCATCTTCGGTCGACAGACCCTGTCTAAAACCGAATTGTGAGTCTGAAAGTAGACTATACTTCTGGAGGTAGGTAATTAGTCTTTTATTAATTAATTTTTCAAGTACTTTTGATATGGCAGTGAGAACGGAGATTGGGCGATAATTTGAAACATCTTCTCTGTTACCATTCTTGTACACAGCCCTGCGATTCTGTAACTCGCTTCACACACTCGCAGCGCTGATTTTTGCTGTCAAATCGTTCGTTTCGGTGTCATGTTACAATTTGGTATTCTGATAAACAATAACCGCGACAAAAGCGCCGCTCAAATGAGATTGTTCACATTTGGAACTAAAATTTGGCACTGCTACACTTACGCTCCAAAATTGTTGGTATTTGGTATTCTGATACATACCATTTGACATCTCATCTCACTTAAATGTACATTTTGATTATTTTAGCATTAAAAATATAGTTTTTATCCTAGAACCAATTTTTCGATGCAGTCTTGATCATGTCTTGTCTCCAGCAGAGATAAGTCGAACAGAAAACGATAAATAAGTTAAGAAAGGTAAATTTTGTAATATATTTGTATTTTTCTACTATACTAAAATTATAAATCTCAATAATTTCAGAGATCCCCAAATGTTCAAAATTCCTGAAAGAAAAATACATTGTGCCTTTGAAGAAGAAGAATATTACATTTGTATCATACGACAAGGCCCCTGGATATAAAAAGACACAATAGTGCAGACATTTTCAAATTATTGAATTTGGACTACTTATCCTTCAATTTATAATAAATGATAACACAGTACAATTTCGATTCCTATATTTTTATAAAATATATTGATATAACATTAAGGTTTTGGATAAAAACATTATTCTGCTTTACACAAGTATGAAATACCATCATTACATACATGATGGTTTAAGTACTTATTAAGCTTTTTTAAATTTATCGTTCATAACTATTACTTTTTACAAACTAATTAGGAAATATATTTGTCTACAAAATAAAGTAGATGTTATTGATTAGCTCTATGTGAGGCTGGGTTTGAATTAGTTTTTATTATACTTAAGTTTGTTTTACTGAAAGTTATTTTGTAGTGTGTTAAAAGTTTACTATAATCATTAAATTAAATGTGTAAGTTATTATATTGTTCTTTTATTAACCTATAAAGTAACATGGCTTATATATTTTTCATTTTGGTTTAGCTATGTATTTAACTCGGTTACTACGTTTTCTATAGGCAGTCATTAAATAAGTGGTAGAATTAATTAATCATTTTATTAATATAACAATATTATTAGATACAAAAAAAATTATTATGAAGTACACAATTATCTTAAACACAGTAATACAATTTTTCATATAAAAATCAGTTGTCCAAACTGCATTCAAAATAGATTAGTGGTCTCGGTTTAATATCTCTTCTTAACATTTCAATAATTGGTAATTTTCTTCCTCATTCTTGACAACTACCGCTAATGGCTGTAATACAATGGTTATCTGTTAAAATTATAAATAGGGAGATGTGGTAGGTCACTGTACTGACACAATAATATTGCGTAGCAATTGAATTATTGTAAAGTAAGGAAAATAATAAAAAAACTTGCATAAAACACACAAAAACTTATATATGGGATATCTTTGTATTTCTAAGTAAAGTATCTTAAAAACATGTTTGATAATATTATAACTAAGCCAAATATTATTAAAAGTTTTATGGTAACAAGGCTTAGTAATTTCGCACACAGTATTTGATTCAGTACTATGAATAAAAAAATCTTGAGCACACCTATATTTAGACTCAAAAATCCAAATCCAAGTATGTACTTTAAAAACAATTATTTATTAATGAAACACATCCAAGACCCATAAAGGGTATGTTTAGTGCTAAAGTGTAGTCAGCAGCAATAACTATCTTTTGACTGCTTCTATGTTTATTAAATAAGTTATGGCAATGTCATTTCCAACATTTAAAATTAACGTTGATCACTTGAAATGGTATGAATTTGAGCAATTGAAAGCTTATATATTTGATCCAACATACCTAACATGATTATTTATACTTGTATTCTGAAATCTGAACAATTAAATTAAATTCAACTTGATCAGTTAAAATTAATACTTCTCATATAGGAAACCTAAAATTTTTTTTTTAATTGACATTTTTAACCAACAATTTCATTATTCTTTACAATGTCGCTTCAATTTAACCTATTACATTTGACTTCAAATTTGCCAACAAACAAACTTTGTTAACTGTTTTTCTAGACACTACTTATTCCTATTTATTTACTATGATAGTTATTATATTTCTAAAATAGTTTTAATAGAAGCAAGTTTTTATGAGTGTTAGTAAAAACATAGGTAATATTGTTATGTGTGTTTGACCTCTGAATCACTTAAAAGGTTGCAATAGTAGTTTCATGGCATCTAAAAAGTACCAACACTTGCACTTACACAAATGAATAAATATATAAACACTAATTTTTCTTCTTTATAGATAGGTACCCTTTTATTTTATAATTACTCAACAAAATATTATATGAAAACATTGGTATTCACCTTTAGAAACATTTTGAAAATTTAAGATACCTATCCATCCTGTTTAGTTTGAATCCTTCGACCATTTGCTGAGAGAATCACTTGTAGCGTGACATCATCTTTTATCTTTTTTTTAAGATAATATTCTTAAATTTTTTACAATATATCCAGATGTTAGGTATCCCTTGTTTCGTGCTGAAACATAATTAATATTTTAAAGTTTCTGTCGCTCATATACACCACGGCTGGTCAGTTGTCGGGTAAATACGAAATATAAACTCTTAATTGGAAGTTATAAACAAAATACGTAACTTACGATTGACTAATAAATAAACTCACTACTTACTTTTTTTTTTTTTTTTTTAATTTATTTATTAGCCGGATACAAAGTCCATTGGCACAACTACTTACCTTTAAGCGGCCCCATTGCCAGATGGGTTTTAATAATTTTCCTCGCTATTCTATTATTTTCCATCAGATAAATCATTTTTGAGATATTTTCAGTTTATCTTTTTTTTTTTTTTTTTTAATATTCTTCATTTTATTTCAAACGTCGACCATTTTGTTTTATTAAAAATATTTTGCTTATGTATGATGAAAATTTTAAATAACAGTGAGTCCACTACGCAGTCAGTGTTGCCAAGTGCCAACTCGATCTCTTAGGTAGGTGCTAAATGACATCTCAAATAGTGCTAGATTGATAAAAAATATCAAAAATAGTGCTATTTTTTTAGACATGAAAAAAAAGATATAATTAATTTAATTTTGGTTTAATATGATAATAATTATTTAAAACTACATCCAATCATCTTCACTATCGTCTATCAATACTGCTGATTCTGCTTCTCGTTGTACTGACGCTGAAGCCGCCGTGGAAGTGGAAGGTTCTTCGCTGTCAGACTTTTTCAATTTAAATGAATACATATCTTTTTTGCCAATTTTTTAAGAAGTTCTTGGGGAATTTCATATGTATGGCAATTTTTATTTAAGTTTTTGAGCCCTGTTCGGATATGAAGAAGTAAATTCAAAGTGTCCAAATTCATTTTATTCCTCAGTTTATTTTTTAAAATGTTTATTGAACTGAACACCCTCTCAACATCGGTGTTAGAATGCGGCAATGATAGTAATATAAATGCCAATGAAACTAGTTCATTATAGGGATTTTCGTTGTTTGCATCTTTATATTGAGATACCTCTACCCCTAACATAGATTAGACAGATATGGGCCTGTTCGATTTAAAAATTATAGTAGCGTTTTATTACTACACCTTGCACGGCTGCGTTTTGTTACAGCAACCAGAGAAATCCGAATGATGGCTGTTTAGTGCTAAATTTAGTGCTAGGTGCTGAATGTTAAATGACAGTGATTGAATTGCGAAAATAGTGCTAAATCTAGCACCGAAAGTGCTAAGTTGGCAACACTGTACGCAGTAACAGCGCTCCCTTCGTCACTGACGTAATTTTTGGAATCTCATGGTATTCTGTTAAGAAATTTTACATTACGTCTTGATAAGTGGAGGGAGTGAACCTAGTGAGTTGTTGTCTATTAATATCGTGACAATTGACTCATTTTATTTATAAAAAGAGTTAATTGTCAAAATTTTCATCATATATAAACAAAATATTTTTAATAAAACAAAATGGTCGACGTTTGAAATAAAATGAAGAATATTAAAAAAAAGATAAACTGAAAATATCTCAAAAATTAAAACTTTAAATCTGGCAAATCGTAAGTTATGTATTTTGTTTATAACGTCCAATTAAGAGTTTATACTTCGACCAGCCGTGGTGTATATGAGCGACAGAAACTTAAAAATATTAATTATGTTTCAGCACGAAACAAGGGATACCTAGTATCTGGATATATTGTAAAAAAATTAAGAATATTATCTTAACAAAAAGATTATTATGTAACGCTAAATGTGATTCTCTCAGCAAATGGTCGAAGGATTCAAACTAAACAGGATGGATAGGTATCTTAAATTTTCAAAATGTTTCTAAAGGTGAATACCAATGTTTTCATATAATATTTTGTTGAGTAATTATAAAATAAAAGGGTACCTATCTATAAAGAAGAAAAATTTGTGTTTATATATTTATTCATTTGTGTAAGTGCAAGTGTTGGTACTTTTTAGATGCCATGAAACTACTATTGCAACCTTTTTAAGTGATTCAGAGGTCAAACACACAATAACAATATTACCTATGTTTTTACTAACACTCATTAAAACTTAATTCTATTAAAACTATTTTAGAAATATAATAACTATCATAGTAAATAAATAGGAATAAGTAGTGTCTAGAAAAACAGTTAACAAAGTTTGTTTGATGGCAAATTTGAATTCAAATGTAATAGGTTAAATTGAAGCGACATTGTAAAGAATAATGAAATTGTTGGTTAAAAATGTCAAATAAAAATTTTTTTTTAGGTTTCCTATATGAGAAGTATTAATTTTAACTGATCAAGTTGAATTTAATTTAATTGTTCAGATTTCAGAATACAAGTATAAATAATCATGTTAGGTATGTTGGATCAAATATATAAGCTTTCAATTGCTCAAATTCATACCATTTCAAGTGATCAACGTTAATTTTAAATGTTGGGAATGACATTGCCATAACTTATTTAATAAACATAGAAGCAATCAAAAGATAGTTATTACTGCTGACTACACTTTAGCACTAAACATACCCTTTATGGGTCTTGGATTTGTTTAATTAATAAATAATTTTTTTTAAAGTACATACTTGGATTTGGATTTTTGAGTCTAAATATAGGTTTGCTCAAGATTTTTTATATTCATAGTACTGAATCAAATGCTGTGTGCGAAATTACTAAGCCTTGTTACCATAAAACTTTTTATAATATTTGGCTAAGTTATAATATTATCAAACATGTTTTTAAGATACTTTACTTAGAAATACAAAGATATCCTATATATAAGTTTTTGTGTGTTTTATGCAAGTTTTTTTATTATTTTCCTTTTTAATAATTAATTTATTAATAATTAATATTATTGTGTCAGTACAGTGACCTACCACATTTCCCTATTTACAATTTTAACAGATAACCATTGTATTACAGTCATCAGCGGTAGTTGTCAAGAATGAGGAAGAAAATGACCAATTACCTATTGAAATGTTAAGAAGAGATATTAAACAGAGACCACTAATCTATTTTGAATGCAGTTTGGACAACTATGATTTTTATATGAAAAATTGTATTACCGTGTTTAAGATAATTGTGTACTTCATAATAATTTTTTTTGTATCTAATAATATTGTTATATTAATAAAATGATTAATTAAATCTACCACTTATTTAATGACTGCCTATAGAAAACGTAGTAACCGAGTTAAATACATAGCTAAGCCGAAATGAAAAATATATAAGCCATGTTACATTATAGGTTAATAAAAGAACAATATAATAACTTACACATTTAATTTAATGATTATAGTAAACTTTTAACACACTACAAAATAACTTTCAGTAAAACATTCTTAAGTATAATAAAAACTAATTCAAACCCAGCCTCACATAGAGCTAATCAATAACATCTACTTTATTTTGTAGACAAATATATTTATTTTAATATATTTTTTAATTAGTTTGTAAAAAGTAATAGTTATGAACGATAAATTTAAAAAAGCTTAATAAGTACTTAAACCATTAACCATCATGTATGTAATGATGGTATTTAATACTTGTGTAAAGCAGAATAATGTTTTTATGCAAAACCTTAATGTTATATCAATATATTTTATAAAAATATAGGAACCGAAATTGTACTGTGTTATCATCACTACATAGTATAAAACAAAGTCGCTTTCTCTGTCCCTATGTCCCTTTGTATGCTTAAATCTTTGAAACTACACAACGGATTTTGATGCGGTTTTTTTAATAGATAGAGTGATTCAAGAGGAAGGTTTATATGTATAATAACATCCATTAAATAGTGGAGAAGTACTGTTATTTTTGAGGTTTCTAATGTGATGTCGTAAATAATTAAATGTTTTCCGCTTACATTGCAAACGCAGGCTGAACCCTACGAGTTTTATCAAAATAATGTACTAAGTATTGTACACATTGAAAAGGTCTACAGAAAAGTCCGTGATGGTTTATGTCTATCTCTTATGGATAACCCACAATAACTTTTTTTTGTCATTTACTTTTTACGACAAATAATGGCTAATTTTCGAAGCGATTTTAACCAATACAGCATTAATCCTTAACCAATTAAATACCTTGAATACATTGTTCACTTAATATAGATCTATATGGCCCTTTACAGCATATGATTTAAATGAATATTTCGAGGATATTACAAATTTAAAAATTGCGGGACGCAGCGCGTCGGAGGCCGCGGTTCTCCCTATACTTTATAGCACTTTGAATTTAGTATCAGCATTGCATCCGTGCGAAGCCGGGGCGGGTCGCTAGTTTATTATAAATTGAAGGATAAGTAGTCGAAATTTAATAATTTGAAAATGTCTGCACTATTGTGTCTTTTTATATCCAGGGGCCTTGTTGTATGATACACATGTAATATTCTTCTTCTTCAAAGGCAGAATGTATTTTTCTATCAGGAACTTTGAACATTTGGGGATCTCTGAAATTATTAGATTTATAATTTTAGTATAGTAGAAAAATACAAATATATTACAAAATTTACCTATCTTATTTATCGTTTTCTATTCGACTTATCTCTGCTGGAGACAAGACATGATCAAGACTGCATCGAAAAATTGGTTCTAGGATAAAAATTATATTTTTAATGCTAAAGTAATCAAAATGTTTACCTTAGATCATCTATTTACTAGACTCTTCGTTCATCTCAGCAGCATATGTTCTAGGTTTCGTCAATACCATATAATTTCTTGAGTATTGGAAAAAAGCGATAGTAACCAACGCCGAGAAACCAATTGGTCGTTTCGTGCCTACATTTTCTTCGCCATCTATAGATATTATATTAAGTATTTTTTAATGGTTTACATCATTTATTTCTTGAAATAGAGGTTTAAACTTTTAAAGTGGAAACGGGCCTTCTGTAACAATAACAAAGTTCTATTTCACGAAGCTTAATGTTTATATATATAATTTTTTTCGTAAAATAATGCTGTATTATAAATATTATTTTATAAACTTACCCCAAGATACATATAGATTGTCCTATTTTAGAATATTTTCACATAAAACAAGTTTTAACTTCGCTAAAAATGGCTAACTCACTGGTAAATGACGATTTCAGCGAGGGAAGAGCAACTTTTAATTTGACGTAAAGAATCTACATTTAAATGAGATGAGATGTCAAATGGTATGTATCAGAATACCAAATACCAACAATTTTGGAGCGTAAGTGTAGCAGTGCCAAATTTTAGTTCCAAATGTGAACAATCTCATTTGAGCGGCGCTTTTGTCGCGGTTATTGTTTAACAGAATACCAAATTGTAACATGACACCGAAACGAACGATTTGACAGCAAAACTCAGCGCTGAGAGTGTGTGAAGCGAGTTACAGAATCGCAGGGCAGTTTATCTTTTTTTTAATATTATTAATTTTATTTCAAACGTCGACCATTTTGTTCTCTATTTTATTTTATTAAAAATATTTTGTTTATGTATGATGAAAATTTTGACAATTAACTCTTTTTATAAAATAAAATCAGTCAATTGTCACGATATTAATAGACAACAACTCACTAGGTTACCTTCCTCCACTTATCAAGACGTAATGTAAAATTTCTTAACAGAATACCATGAGATTCCAAAAATTACGTCAGTGACGAAGGGAGCGCTGTTACTGCGTAGTGGACTCACGGATTAACAGTGAGTTACAGAATCGCAGGGCAGGTGTAATAATTGCTTGTTTTAGCGCAGGTGGAAACACTCCCTGTCGGAAGCAGAGATTAACCAAATGAGTAATTATGGGCACAACTAGCTCCCTAGTATATTTAAGAAACTTGGTGCTTATACCATCCCAGCCAGGAGCACTGTCAGTTTTGAGACTCACAATAGTCAGGTATACTTCATGAGGGTCAGTTTCTAGAAGCACAAAAGACGAGACCTGGGAACAGTTGGGTCTAATCACATCTGTTCTATTATGTAACGTCGTAACTGGAATTATCTCTTTAGCTAAGTTTTTACCAATGTTTGAAAAATAATCGTTTACCAAATTAACCGATTTTTGAGGAGAAACATTTAAATTTAGTAATTCTAGATTTTGCGTTTTAGGTTGGTTACGATAAGTGAGGGTATTTATTTTCTTCCACAAAGTTTTCGGGTTTTTTATACTCTTGGCAAGGTCTTCTTTTTCATATTTACGTTTGACTTTCTTTATTAAACTATTGCAGAAATTCCTATATCTCCTGTATGTAATTTTAAGAATTTCATTATGAGGATCAGCTCGGAGTTTTGCTTGCATGGCATTTCTATTACGAATACATCTAACAATTCCTAAGGTAATCCATGGTTTAATAAGGCGTTCCCTATTCGGGATAGCTCTAGTGATAGTATTGGATTGAATACACTGCTTTAAAATAGATATTAATTTATTAGTTAAGATTATAGGGTTATTATAGTAAATTAGATCATTTATGTTGCTGTTTTTTAAATAACTTAAAGCGCCTTCCATGTTGATTGAAGATTTAATTTTCGAGGTATTGTAATTCGACTTAGCGAGGTAGGATAGTTTTAAGAATAACATTTTGTGATCAGTAACTGTAGAATCAATAACGGTAATAGACGCACACGTACCTATGCACCTATCAAGTTTTAGTATGAAATGATCTATGCAATTGCTATCTCGAGTAGGCAGTGTATGACCCGGGAGCAGGCCATGCATGGCTAGCATATTGAGGTAATGTAATCGGTTCGAGCGCTCCTGAGATGTTTCACTGGATTTTTGTATTAGATTTATGTTGATGTCTCCTGTTATTATAATGTTATTCTGAGTTTGTAAAGTTACTAAGTGACTATTTAATGAATCTATAAAATTTTCATCGTTAAGGTTAGACGGGGAGCGATAAATACACAACATGGTATAGTTACCTACTTTGACTTGTAAGCAAGATGCATGTTTTAAATTTATTTCTTGAACGATAGTTTTATGGTTGCATTTTATGTAGACAACTACGCCATCACTACGATTTAGATGGCGGCTTGTAACGAAGTGAGTGTAGTTATCCATTTGGGGTATAGGCTTGTGTGGGTCGATCCATCCCTCGGTCAGTGTTATTACATCAGCTTGAAATTTGAACTCAGATAAAGTTATTAAAAGATCATCAAAATTATTGTAAATGCTTCTTATATTTTGTGATATTATCGTGAAATCAGATTTTTGTATGGTTGTCTGTCTTGAAAAGTCATTTATAGTATGGACATTAGATTGGGCTATTTGTATGTTATCTAATTCGTACATGATTGTAGTCTGACTATCCATAAATGAGTAACCAGATACTTTCCGTACACTTCGAGAAATTATAATTTACTTGGGATAAGAAATTCGCAGTAAAGCCGAGATTGAATAAATGTTTATAATCACTTGTGACGTGTTTGTAGCCATGAGCCATGAGATAAAGTGAGATCGCACTAGAATAGTGTTTAATATATGTGAGTGTATCAGTGCGTGAGTGTAAATAGTATATGTAGTGTAAAGGTTTGTGACTATTGTTTTTTAGAAAAAACTGTTTAATAATGGGATAACAAGAAAAAAAATTTACAAAAAAAGGACAATAGTTAAAGAGTCATGCCTGCATGAGGCTGTGTACCTGTGATTCGTTTTTGACCTTAATTACCGGGGTGTTTTCATTCTTTCTTAGGTAAACACGTCCGTAAGAAGTCCAACAGAACTTGTAGTCTTTTGATTTAGCTAGATCGCGAGCGAGAAAGTGTAGTCTAGCGCCTTTCGCAGTGAGCTGCTCGGAGATAAACACTGCAGTTTCTTCATTTTTAGTAGCTCCCAGATGCTTCGCTCGTAGCTTTTCTTTATTTTTGATGTTGTAGGTTTTACAAGATTTTAGTAAATCTGATTTAAGAATCGAGGATGATAACTCAACAATTATTGGAGTATTCGTTTTATTAGAATCTCTTTTCCCTTTTAGCCTGTATATGTCTTTGATATCATCTTTTTTAATACCGCTATTCAGGGATTTTGATAAGCTTACAACCATGTTTATTAAGTCTTCCTTTGATTCTGTGGGTAGTTTTGGCATATTTTTTATTTCAATATTAGCCTTACGTTGTTCCCGCTGCAATTCCTCAAGCTTGTCCTCTAAAATTATAATTTGTTCTCTGTCTTGCTTTAAACGTACTTCAAGCTGTTCTATTTTCTTCCTAAGGTCTTCATGTTGCGATGAGAGGAATGCAAGGCTACTTTCTATGTTGGTATTACTCTCTCTGATCTCTACTTGGGCAGACGTTATTTTTTTAAGCTCTTTTTGTTGTTCCGCAAACAATGACTTAATCATGCCTTTCATCTCTTTTTTAAAACTTAATAATTCATCCTCAAATCCATGCTCTCTAGCCCTTTTTTGACGTTGTTGAACATAGCTTGGTGGTTCATTGTCACCGTAAAGGTCTGTGTGAAAAGTTTCCATTTTGTCGACGTTTGGCTCAGAAACACTTTGTGATTTATTGGCCATAGGAGAGCGTTGAACTTTTGGCATCTTATAAATTCACTAATTGGGAAAACACAAAATTGAATATGAATTTATAATTGGGCCAGACCCTTATTTTTTGCTCCGCTACCGCTTTCGCCTTTAAATTGCACTAAGCGATTAATTAATATGACTCACGCACAGCTTTATTCTAGCGTCGCATCGGCGCGTACGCAAAGTAAAGCGTAGCTCACGAAACTGTTTCGTTCACTGTTGTTGTCCTTCTCACCCGTAGTTAATTGACTTCTTGCGCGTTATGGGCGCCTGGTACTTCACCAAATTTGCGGACAAGATATTATATTTAATTTTATAAAATATTTTACGTAAGCTTTACACGTCTTAACGCTTTCGCGGTCCGAGGGGAAGAGGACAATTGACTCAAAACATACATGATTACGCGTGTACTACACATTTAAATAACTCATTCAACGGGTATATACAAGAATCGATTATATTATTTACATAACACGTTTCGAGAGTCACATCAAGTAATAGCAATTTACTGAATAATATAATGATGCCAGCTAATAATAAAATGCTTAAATAAATGAATGACGCTACAACCTTTTTTGGTCTGGGTCTCAGATATCTGTATCTGTTCCATGTCACTTTAATAGGCAAGTAGGTGATCAGCCGCCTGTGCGCCTCACCATCGACTTTTTGGTTTAAGGCTAGCTAGTTTTCTCACGATGATTTCCTTCGCCATTCGAGCGAATGTTAAATGCACATATAGAAAGAAAATCCGTTGGCCCACAGCCGGGGATCGAAGCTACGACCTCAGGGATGAGAGTCGCATGCTGAAGCCACTAACACTGCTCTAATAACGCTGTCTATTGACTCTTATTTGAATCAAAAGATCTAATGTTATTAAGCTACTGACCTATGAATACGCGTTGACCTGTTAGAGTTATCAAACGGCCATAGAATGGACACTTAAAGATAGGATAGCAATAAAAACTATTCAAGAGAACCTTATTGCTTTTCCTTTAGATACGGCTTCGAGATAACAGGTCCACTTATCAGAATATTGATTTAAACACGCATTCAAAGTAACATCAGTGTTAAACTGTCTATCACTTTAGTGGTTTTATAACCAAGTGTAGGTATTTTTAACTTCCAGGAACTATATGTATTACCTACCTTTCAACACATACTATTTTTGTTTATATTTAATATTAAATTATTACTTTCGTAATTTTTTTGTAAAATACATAGACATAACATGTATTACAAACAAAAACACACAAAATAACATCAAAGAAAAAAATATAATGAGAGATATCAAAAACAATAGAAAAATCCTTTTTCCCATTCGGTTCGTTTCAAGTGTGTAATGCGTGTGTTCTGTGGTTGTAATTGGCCCTGGCTCAGCATTATGCCGAGGAGCAGAATGTTCTACGGCGCTGGTCATTCTGCCAGAGGAACAGCAGCTAGTTTGCGCCTCAGTCGCAAAAAAGTAAATAAAAGGAATGTAATAAATACTTAGTAGAAATAAAAAAATAACAAAAGTTTACGACTTTGTTCAACTGGCTGTAATTGCATTTAAAAGGATACTTAATGTTTCTTTATTGTTTTAAATAATGAGACTCTCATCCCTGAGGTCGTAGGTTTGATCCCCAGCAGTGCACCAATGGACTTTCTATGTGCGCCTATATACCACTCGCTCGTACACCGGCTTGCCTTAGACCCAAAAAGTCGACGTCGTGTGTCTGGCACAGGAGGCTAATAGTAGATTGACCAATGATCATGAAACAGATACAGAAATCTGAGGCCCAGTCAGAAAAAGGTTATAGCGCCACTGATTTTGAAAATAACAATTTAAATCTTTGATTTTAAACGTAGAGAAAATACTACGGCGTAGCAAGTTTTGGCTTCTTATCCAACTATTGTAGCATTGTAGCTATTATCCTTCTACGAGCCATGTTTAGCCTTAGAGCGTTGAAGCTATATTTTATTATTTTCTACATGTAGTGCTCCACGACAATTCTTGTAATACCTAGAATTGTAGTAATACTACATTATCCCTGAGTTTTAAAACTATGTATGATTTTATTTATTAATACAATATATATATTATTATATATAAAATATCCATAGCTAAAAGAGGCCGCTACTTTACTAGTACAGTTACAAAAAGCATAACACTTAAAACAGAAAACTATATATATATATATATATATATATATATAGTATAGCCTAAGGGACGCCCAAAAAGGTCAGTCATCGCAACCCAGGACACCCATTTAAGTGGGTGCGTTGCCGGCCTTTGAGGGAGTATACTATTTCTTTAGACAATTGGAGGTCGTATCTCCCCTGGATCATACGGTGGGTATAAATAAATTGTGATGCAAAAAGTCGCGCACCACCACTTTCTAGAGCCAGCTGCCAACTGAAGTATTTCCGAACCAATTCGACTTTGGGTCTTTCAATTTTTAAACGACCGGCATCGCACACGGGAGCCCTCTGTCAATAAGAGTGTCCATGGGTGGCAGGATCACTTATCATCAGCTGATGAGCTTTCTGGCCGTTTGCCTCCTATTACATAAAAAAAGTTAACAATCTTTCCAGTAGGGCCTTAATGCTCGCTCTTTGAAGTCACAGTTTACGCTTATAAAATAACTTCGTAAATACTTCACCTCGTCTGCCCTTCATTCGATCGCATATAAAAGTATTAAAGCACGCGAAATAAAATCATTTGCATGAAATTGAATTGTGATACAATTTTTGTTTTATCCTAATACAATCTAAATCCGATTATACCTGTTTTTATAAAGCGGCCAATTGATATTGAATTTTTTGGTTAAAATGGATTAATAGTGCAAGTTACGTAATGAAGTTTATTATTGAAAATGTCTTTAAAAAAATACTTTCAAAGCACCCTTGGGAGTCTGCGAGATGAGATAATAATACACTTCGATATCTAATAATCGTATTATTAGTTCTTGCAAGGTAAAACCGTCAACAGATGGGGCAGTCGAAAACTCCTTCAAAGATGTTATTCCGCTGGCGCTCTGTGCCATATTTTTCGTCTATCGAGCAACCCACGCTTTTTCACAATAATACCAGTATTTTTTGTTCATTACCATTTTCAGCCTAAATTAGGAATTATTTTTCACTTTTTAGTTTGATGTGCTTTAAAAGCGTGTTTTTTAGTTTTTTTAAACTATATTTATTTATTGTTTTTATTTCTTTCGTAAATTAGAAACCGTTTGTATATTATGTATTCCAATATGGCTATATGTTTAGTATAATTTTTGTTGTACATGATAGCTTATCAAAAATGTGTTGTGTTCAAGTACTATTACTGAATGACTTATCTAAATTTAGACCGCGTCTGAAGATTGAGTGAAGGAATTATACTTCATTCGTTATGCATTCACTTCAACGCCTGGGGAGTGATTGATCTGTGTTTATTTCAGACTTAATTTATTGTGTATGGTGAAAGCAGTTCGCGAAGTGCTGAATGAGAATCCCAACCCTGATGTCTTAACTTAAAATGCTTTTCTTTCTTTAAAAACAATTTCCGCTTGTGAAAATCGTACTACGTTTTGTGACTTTTTTCTCAAATTGTCGTGTTTTGTTGTCATTATAATATAAATGTCTGTTTCGTCATATCTGCTCAAGCTTCAGCGTCTTTAGTCCGTCCTTCATTTCTGAAGGCCGTGTTATTGGCGCACAACTTCTTTTACTCTCCCGTTTATTGAATCTCTAACTCCACGTGATCGGTTGAGCGAGCAGGGGATGCTCTGCCAGTCTCGATGAGTTTAAACTTTTTGACTCTGTGCGTAACATGTCCAAAAAATCTCATGTCGGTAACAAAGTAACGAAAGATAGATTTTTTTCACTCTATACTTGGCGATTTAAAAGAGTGGTGCGGAATTTCTTGCCTTTTCTTCGCGCCCTTGATTTAGGAACTACTAGTAAATAGAACTTGTTTTTAATTAAACGATCATATAATTCGATTTGCATAATTTTGAAGTGAAACTTCTTTACCGAGGTTGGAAAAAAATTTAGTGTAACATTTTTTCGTTACGCGTCACATTTTTCGGTTACGCGCCATGTTGCTTTTTGAAGTCAAACTTCTTTATCGGCGTTGGAATGAAACTTCTTTATCGACGTATGGGAGAAATTTTGTAGCAAATCGTCACGTTTTTAATGATAGTAATAATTCTATTACAATTAATGAAATTCTATAATAATCTTCGTAGTAATAAAGTAAAATGAAATATTTGTATTCATGTCTATGATAATAAAAGCCTTTTGTTAAACTTTATCTAATTTAACGAATTTCTGTAAAGTTGCATATATATATAGATCATTTTTCGAAAAATAAGATCATAAAGAAGTTTCACTTCTTACATAGTACACGCACAATTTATTATTTTATAAGTAGCCCTCTCTTTATAAGTTTATATTGACAAAAATAAAAAATAATTAAGAAATCTAACGTTTGTATAAGGTTCTTGGTACATTATTTTATGGGAAAGGCTAATTAATTACTATTGTTTAAAGCCAAATTATTTGTACGTAGTATTACAAAAATGTCAAATTGACAGTTGACAGATTACTTAGACATGTAATTAGCTCACGGGATGACATACGCGCAACTTCAGCAATTAATCATCACGACCTTTGCACGACTTTTATTGCCCTTCAAAACTTTTTTGTCTTCTATCATATTTTAAACAAGATTTATTTAACGTTGTACCTTAAAGTTATGAAATGATATTATGGTAATCTGTACCTGTCATAATAATATTATACAGAGCAACTCTCTTTGAGTTCTCTTTTCTCTTCGACTAAGATACTGGACCGATTTCAATGATTATTTCATAAGAATTTTATTAACCCTGATGAAACTCTATGGAGTACACCAAGGGGAAAAAGGAGAAGTGGGCACCCCTAGAAAAGCTGGATAAAAGATAAAGAAAAGGGGGGGTCAGATGAATAGTACTGAAGGAAGTCAGGATATTAGTATTACATGAAAAAAAATCTTAATTGTACATTTGGAAATAAACGGGCTTTATTATTATTACTCGATACATGAACATGATTAATCCTAATTATATATATACGAAGCATTAAATGCTTAATAAGTTAAAGGCTAATTAAATCACAAACCAGTGAACAACTTAGCTTCAAGAGATCAATAGTTAACAACATCAAATCTTTACTTAATGGCGTAAGTTATTCACTCTTAATGGGGGACTCTGAGTGCTGTGAAATCATATTGAGAGACAAAAGGAGAAATATTGTTATTTTATATAATATGCTCTCAAACATATTATGTTAAAATGAGGACAATCAAACACTTATGAAAATATGTTACATGATAAGTGAGTTCTAAGATAGTCTAAATGTGGGCTAAACATTCGAAAAGGTTTCTTTTCACAGAAACATAAAATAAACACATAAAATTCACATTTAAAAAAAATTGTGATGTTCGTTTCAAATCCAAATCACAAAAGGATGTCCTAAATCCATCCTCTTTACGCTTTCAGATTTTGGGCCAAATTCTATGTCGATAAGGACATTTCTATAGTTTTAAAACCCCTATTAAAAGCATTTCTTTGTAATTAAATTCTTTAATATATTTGTGAAAGCTTTGAATAAAATATCTTTCCATTTACTGTATAAAAGATTATAAACTTTCTTAAAGTACGAATGAAAGCTTACAAAAAATATAAAGGCATAGATTTTAGCATCTGTTCTGTAAGGCTGTATGCAAAAGAGCCTAGTTATCGTTAAGAATTTTATTTTCTAACGAACAAGTGTTACGTTCGAGAGGTCTAAAAGGCACGTCATAAATAGATGATTATTATAGATCATTATTAGACGTCTATTTTATTCATATTGTACTGCACATACTAACAATTTACGTGAAAATATAGAACAGTGGACCGCCCTAACAATTTAAAAGTTAATATAAAAGTAATTATGAAAATGCAAGAGTACCAAACAACACAAAGTCGTAATAATAAATCAAAACCTACTGTTGATACCAAATAATTTTAATTAAACAAATGTAAAATATATACTGACAAGAATTGTATGTATAAGCGATTTTTAAAGTATTACTAATCAAAGAATTAAGATAAGTTTATAATTAAACATAATTTCTTGTTAAAATAACGCTTCACTACTAACTCATGAATACTTCAGTCTTCAACATAACAAGAGATTGTAGGAATACAACTACCACTATTTGGAGTTTGCTATCTCCATAATTGTGTTATGCCCAGACACCGATGGTGGACTGGGCAGGTACCGCAGGATTATCAGGACAAAATAATTATAATTTACATTACAAATAAATAACGAACAGGTGATCAATTATTTAAATGAACGGTATAATAATGTATATATGTGTAGCATTTAATTTCCCATGAAAGGGCTATGAGACGTAGATTATAGAGAAAAAGAGAAAAAAAAATGTAACACAGCTCATAACTAAATTAAAGCCAATTTTTTACAAACTCAAACTCAAAATATCTTTATTCATAATATAGGTAAACAAGTACACTTATGAACGTCAAAAAGAAGTTAAATTAATTGTAAATTTACATTTACTACCAGTTCGCAAGTCAAGGGCGTAGAGCGGGTAAGAAGAACCGGCAAGAAACTTTCCGCCACCCTTTTTAATCGCCAAGTATTGTCATACAAATTGTTTGAACTGGAGCAAATCAATCCCAAGGATTAGGATCATTTAAGTATTCGTCAAATTTATAAAAAGCTTTATTGATTAATTTCCGTTTAACGAGGGCTAATCTCAGATAATTATCATTATAATTAGTAATTTAAAAATAATGTTCATTTTATGATCTGGGTTAAAAAATGACTAAAATTATTGTATACAATAATTAGTACGTTTAGTTAGTTAGTAAAAATTTCATTTTTATAAGTAATTTTTATTACGATAACTATTTCAAAAATATGGTTATAAATGAGGCTCATTATAGTGTAACTAATTAAAATCCTTCTTTTGATTTTAAAATTTTAAGTTGATAAATATTAATTTGATATTTAAAATAATATACTAATTTTTTACATTAATTTTTTAAAGAAAGTTGAAGGTATTAATTAAAACTTATTTACTAAAGTGTATAGTAACAACGTAATGATAAAAAATACGCATTACAAATATTAACAATGCTATCAAAAATAATAATAATACATATTTAAGAAATATTATCAAAAACATTATTAAAAAAATATACCACCTTTTATCAAAATTTCCAACACATTAAAAAAATATTTCTCAAAAAAATATAGCCATTTCTAATAAATAGAACACTTACCTTACGGAACCACAGACTACATAACACACAACACTAAACGTCACACATCACAGCACAACTCGTTTTCCGCCCAGACGTGCATACGGCGCGCCCGCCCAACCGCTTGTGGCCTGGCGCCCCGCAACCCGCGTTTCAGGGATCCCATGAAAATATTCTATTGCGCAATGCATAAATTATGTTTTGCAGTACATGTTCACACCTTTCTTTCACATAGTTTAGGATAGCTTTAAGATGTACGCAAGTGTCAAGAGCTTGTTAGGCGGATTATAACGAATCCTAAAATAATATATTAACAACATTCGTTATTTATCATTTTATTTAGAGAAATAATGTTGCAAAAAGTTTTGTTAATGATGTCTTTGCTTGTTTTGACATAGCCATGAAGTTTCGACACATTTGTATCCAGGATATAAGTTACCTACCTAGGTAATTTATATCCTTTTTAAAATACGAATACGGTTTTTTTAAATACGAAAAATTATGTTTGTTGTTGTGAGCAGTCGGTCGTATCCCGTGTTGGATTACGGCTGTGCTGAGGACGTTCTTCCGTGCACATTTTAACATTCACTCGAACGGTACAGGAAAACATCGTGAGGAAACCGGCTTGCCTTAGACACAAAAAGTCGACGGCGTGTGTCAGGCACAGAAGGCTGATCACCTATTTGCCTATTAGATTGACAGATGTATAATTAGAAGTATTTAGCATTTAATATGTTTTTTTTAATGACGTTCATAAGTGTATATTGTGTTACGTAAATGAATCAATGATTTTGAATTTGAATGATCATGAAACAGATACAGAAATCTGAGGCCACCTAAAAGGGGCAGCGCCACTGATTAATTTACATTCTGTTGGAGGATGAATTTTCTATAGAACTGTCATTCAAATTTAACATTATGTGGAAATAATATATATGCCTGTATTGGACATTATGTAAAGTTGAACCCTTTAAAATAAATATTTTATACGTTCGCTTTGAAATGTAATGTTTGTCCTACTTTTTCATTTGAATGTTCTTACGAGGTATACTTAACATAAGTGTAAAGCTTTTATGTGAACATTAAAAGCAAATACAGTATTGCTGTAACAAGTAACAACTTAATAACTATATTATTATAATTATTAAGTTAAGTTATTAATAATTATTAATATTATACTATTTACGAACCACAGTCCCTTTCCGAGCGACTAGATCCCTTGGCGTTACGTAGAGATGTGGGGTCACGCTGCATCTTCTACCGCATTTATCATGGGGAGTGTTCAGAGGAGTTATTCGGATTAATACTTCCAGTTGAGCTTTCTCATCGGACGTCGAGGCAGAGCGTTTTTTAAGGCATTATTTGCAGCGCACCACCATTATGTGGAACCAGCTGCCCACTGAAGTATTTCCGAACCAATTCGACTTACTGCCTTCAAGAAAAAAGTTTTACAATTCTTATAAGGCCGGCAACGCACTCGCGAGCCCTCCGGCATTGAGAGTGTCCATGGGCACTTAACACTAGGTGAAACTCCTGCCCGTTTGCCCCCTGTTCTATGTAAAATAACTATACTTATGTGAAATCCGACCTTAGTTTTCCATGGATTTTTTGGGTAACCAGTAGAACGCAAAAACATGATCTTGACCTACATTGCCTTCTTCTTTGTAGACTTCATCACTGAAGGTCGTGCCTATCTTGAAAACCCCTAACCGATACATCGACTTGCTGCCTCCACACCACTCTATCCTCAGCATGTTGACAGGCATAATTGTGATTAGGACTAACTTATAGTATGAAGTCCCAGAGTTTATGTTCAGGCACATTTCTGCGTGTGCTTAATTAATGATTTATCTTTAGGGAATAAAATTCTGTGTTGCTACGCGGCATTTAACAATTATATACTTTGATGATTGAAGATAAATACTGTCAGACTATAAAGATGTAATGGTTGGTGTACTGCAGCGACCGCATCAGCGGTATAAATTTAGAATCAAAAGAGTAGATAAAAGATGTAGTCTGTCTCACAGCTAAAAGTAGTTTCTACCAGACACAGATGGCGATTGGCGATATGGAAATATTTAATTTAATAAAAGGACAGACATTAATCCCACCCGAGTGTTAAATGAGATGCGGCCTATGGCTATTGGAGGGCACACCAATTTAAATTTAAGAGACATACAGAGACTTACTATACCTTCGTAACTAAAGATGTTTTCCTTCGCCGTACGAAGAATTGCTAATCATGCATAAAAGCACTAATTAATAAATAAATTACAGATAGTTAAAAGTTTGCCAAAACTGCCCGAGCTAAACTATCAAGGCCATTCTGGCCTGTTGGCGAGATTTCATAAAATAAAAAAAATTAAAAGTGTTTCTAAGAAAATAAAGAATTTAATTGGTTATAACGCGACATTGTAACCAATTCCCCAATGGAAACATACAAAGGAAAGTAGAACACATAAGTCTGTAATAAAATCTGAACAAACGAATGTGATACAATAAGTGGATTTGCCACACAGGCAGAAAAGACGCCGCATTTAATACAATTTGGTATAGTTGATTCCCAATTCTGTTGAACTGAAACGTTTAAACATCAGCTAATTGTTATAAGTTTTTATAGTTTAGTAGTCGAAATAAGAAAGGGCACTAATAGGCCGGGAGATAGTGACACAAAATAGTTAGTCATTTGTACCAAAATGGCGGTTCTACAGGGGTCTTATTACGAAATTAAAAACAGAATTTTGATAGTCATAGCGCTAGTACCGGCGGCGCAAACGCATGGGCGTTAGTCGAACTCGTCGGATTATTTACGACTTTTAAACGATTTGTTCCACAAAAATTCTAGAATTTTCCGATAGTCCATAAAAAAATAAGAGTAGGCAATGTCATGCCATACTTCTCCGGTGTGACTTACAGCCCGCCATACCGACGCGAATGCCATGATTTAAAAAAATAATCCAACCATTTGTACCAGGGTAATTTTTGCACAGTTAATCATAGTCGTGCAGCCATTTACGAAAATCACCATGCCATACTATTCGGACGGTTCCAAATGGCCGCCATACCGCCGTAAAATCTGCAATTTTTTTTTTCGTCCCCTCCCACAGGTATGGCATTATCAGACTTCTATTTATGATCATACAGGGACTGTTGAAAAAAATATTTAGGCTGGTACAAATCGTTTGGCAAAAATCATAAAATTTGCTAATACCAATATATTACAATTTTAATTCTTCCAAATTAAATTTTTAATCTCAAACAATTTTTGAGATTTTTCGTCACTTAAATCAGTCACAAATATACCATTCTTCCGCCATAACTTTTTAAAGTGAGTGTTCTTTATAGCCGTAGGAGCAGTGCTGGCCTAGTGGCTTCAGCGACTCTCATTCCTGAGGTCGTAGGTTCGATTCCCGGCTTGCACCAAGGGACTTTCTTTCTATGTGTGCATTTAACATTCGCTCGAACGGTGAAGGAAAACATCGTGAGGAAACCGACTTGTCTTAGACCCAAAAAGTCGACGGAGTGTGTCAGGCACTGGAGGCTGATCACCTAGTTGCCTATTACATTTAAAAATGATCATGAAACACATTCAGAAATCTGAGGCCCAGACCTACAGATGTTGTTTTTTTTTTTTTTTTTTTTTAAATATAAATTTCCCACTATCCCCGACTCTTGTGGTGCGGGACCTTATTTTGTACATATATTTTGTAGAAACATATACATACATACATACATACACTAAGAGATTTCCTAATATACATATATATCCATATATAAAAATATACATATTTCTATTTTATATTCATGGGCCAGTGGGGGCCCGTCTCACCTCTGCTACGCTCTTGTTGCAGCGAGTGACACATCTCAGTACCTTACTGCAGAAATCTTCCAGTTGCGATCTGAAGTTTTTTAATATATCCGGTAAATGCTCGGTTGTTACCTTTGTATTGATTTGTTGCTCGAGATCGCACCTGGAGGCTCCGAATACAGGACATTCTACAATGAGATGTATCACTGTCTGACTCGTTTGTGAGTCGCACGTACACGACGGATCTGACTTCAAGCCAAATCTGTGCAGGTATTCAGCAAACGCCCCATGTCCTGTTAAGATCTGCATCATTTGTGGGCTAGGTCTTTTTTGTCTAATAATTTTGTACCCGTCTATAACACTACTTATGAAGAATTTTGTTGTTTTAGCGGTATGGGTATCTTTGTACCGTTTGTCCCACTCCGATATCGTTTTCTGTCTAACCTCTTTCCTGATGTAAGAAAGCGGTATCTTTACGTAATCCACTTTTGTCCCCAATGTTTCCGCCGTCTCCTTTGCTAAGGCGTCCGCTCTCTCATTTCCCGGTATACCGATGTGGGCCTTAATCCAATGAATGTCTATGTTGATGCCTTTTTCTCGGCTTGTTCTTAGCTTATGACGAATTTCAACTACCTGAGGATTTAGAGAGCGTTCGCCCGTGACGGCTACCAGGGACGCGCGTGAGTCACTATAAATTGCGGCATGTTTTTTGTTTTTGATGACATCATCGACTGCACTGCGGATGGCTATTAATTCAGCTTGGTATACAGTACAATGTCGTGATAGCTTGATTTTTAGATTTTCCGTTTCGCTTCCATTTTCCCATTTAGACCAAGCCGCGCCCACTCCGAGGTTAGTCTTGCTACCATCGGTATACATTTTTAGGATTTCTTCGTTATCCAGCCGTTCGTGGTTATCAACGATGTTAAAATGTAGGCCTGTTTGTTTTGCAGGGTGTGGTAGATCCTTAAATGATGACCTTCGTTCTATCTTAAGATCCTCTAATCCACTCGGAGATAAACCCCTTCTGGCTTCATACATAGTAGCTTCCTCTTGTACTCTTAGATCCAGAGGCAGTGTGCCTGAGAGTAGTATGGAGGCGTTCAGTGAAACCGTCCGGTAGGACCTACATATTTTCTGGGCAAAGCCTCGTTGTAGCTTGCCCAGTGTTTTGCGTACATAAAGCTTTTTCACAGATGGTGCCCAGGCCGCAGCAGCATAAGTAATAATAGGTTCTATTACAGTGTGATATATACTTGCGATAATATCTATATCATCCTACAGATGTTGTAGCGCCACTAATTTATTTATTTTTTCTTTGTTACAGCTTAGCTACACACATTTTAAAATCCCATTCATTTCGAACGCATTTCATATGAAATGCCTTAAATAATTCATTTCGCCCAAGTGCCAAAGAGTTACGATCTGAAACTAATTTATAGATGCACCGTGCGATTTCCGTTACATTATTTAATGATCAAAGGGTCTGAAATAGTTTTCCCTTTGATTTTTATAGTTCATATTAATTTTTATATTTATTCACAAAAATACATACATTATACAATATCTAAAAATAAATATAATACACAATACCGCTACTGTGAATTGACTCTGCGAACATATCTATAGTCGGAAACAGCATTTAATCAACGTGTTTTTAAGGACCTATCTGGTCGCCAAACTCCAAAAAAGTACATTGTTTCTTTCCATTTATCGTCATCGTTTCTTGAACTAGGGCGAAAAAATAATATGGTGGAGTTGAGTAGTTCATGTATCCATTTTTAAAAGATCGATACACGCTCTAAATAACTTCGCTCGATAGAAAAAAATCCAAACATAGCCAATTTTTAACACTTTGAATTCATTTTATGACAAAAATGTATATAGAACATGATTTTGAAATTTACACGAAATATATTTTATCGCAAGCCTACTTGGCTTGTCCATTTCAGAAATTTTCGTTTGGAAAAATTATATTAATTTAATGTTTTACATACTAATTGTTATTCCGGGCGGGCGCGCGTGCGCGTGCTCCAGCTCTCCACTGGTGCTGGGATAGGGCTTTAACGGATATCTGTGCCACAGACATAAAGCATTAGAAAAATAAACACTGCTTATGAAATATTTTTTTAGTTAATTATGCCATTTCGAACTCAATATTCATAGTTAAGACAGGACAACGTCTGTCGGGTCCGCTAGTACTGTATATTTGTGTGTTGGAATTAAGTAATTAGTTCCCAAATTACGAGATAAGATACGAACGTTTTAGAAACAGTGCATAAATATTAAATATTTAAATCGAGGACAGTATAACGAGCCCTATTTCGTATTTAATGTATTGTTATAAAATGATTGTAATATGAGAACTAGGTCCTTTGTTTTTCAAAACTAAACAATGTATGATTGAAGCCTACTTCTATGCGATAATAATGTATTATGTTATTCATATTATTTAAGTTCCAATTCTATTATGATAAGATTAATTTACAGGATTTTTTTTTTAATTTTTGGAAATAATAATAACGTTACGAATATTTTTAAAGTTATACTTCTTTAGGCGCGTTATGAAAAATTGATGAGAGTGAAATTTTACGATGCGCGCGCACCGTGACACAAAATTATCAGTGTGATTATAGCGTGCGCGAGCGAGATGGGAATAAATCAATCTACAAGTAAAAATAAATAGAATATGCGTGAAGTTAGCAGCTATGCCAAGAATTTTGAATGACCATAATGACCTTTGTAGTACCTTTTAAACAAATATAGGAGTTTTAATTATTTTTTAAAAGAAATTTAGCAATACTTTTTCACAAAGACCTATTGTTACTTAGTTAAGAGGTTATGAAACATACCTAGCTATTAAATTGAATGAATAATATAATAAAATAATAAATAATTATTATTATTAATATTAATTAATAATTGAATAATATACTAAATATTAAATTATTAACGTTAAATATTTATTATTAATTATTTAATATTTAAAAAAAATAAAGAAAGCCAAAGAAGTATAACTTCTTACGCGCGTACATAAGTACACGCACCATTTTTTTGTATAATATTATAGATTCTTACATAACAGTCTTTCCTCCAACTTTGAATTTTGTTCCCGGTGGAGTAGACTCTTGGGCCGTGGGGATAATTAATAATAAAAATTTATATATTTAATCTGACAATGATAAGTCCATATAGTTATTAATCTGTTACGTACAATATTGTCCTAATTATAAAATTATCCTCCACACACGACCGCATCAAAACCACACATTTTTTTTTGAAGTTATACTTCTTTAGGCGCGTTATGAAAAATTTATGAGAGTGAAATTTTACGATGCGCGCGCACCTGTGACACAAAATTAGGAGTGTGATTATAGCGTGCGCGAGCGAGATAGGAATAAGACAATCTACAAGTAAAAAGAAATAGAATATGCGTGAAGTTCGTATGCGAAGAATTTTGAATGACCATAATGACATTTGTCATTTACCTTTTAAACAAATAAAGGAGTTTTAATTATTTTTTCAAAGAAATTTAGCAATGCTTTTTGAATTATATATAATCAGAAGTGATTTAAATTGAATATTTAAACCAATACTAATTAATATTTGTGAAAAAACTGTGCTCATCAACCTTCCTAAGTGCTTCATTACAATTGAGGTTAACTATCAGTTTGTATTATTATTATCGAGTAATGTTTTGATTAAAAAAATTACCACATTGTTTAATCAAAACATGTAATTTTTCTCTAGCAAATATAAGGACAAGAGACAAAAAACAATTGATGAATCAGTGTAAGTGCACTAAATTGAATACAAAAAAAGAGTTGTCATCTTATCGCTGTGAAACATCAAAAACTGGAGGTGGAACAAAGCCAAACTATTTTTAATAATGCCAAAGAAGTATAACTTCTTACGCGCGTACATAAGTACACGCACCCTTTTTTTTTCATATAGGCATTGCAATGACACTTGTAAGGCCAATAAATCTCGATGGCTGGAAATACAACTCGCTTGCGCATCGTGGCGTAATCCACATCTGCACAACCAAACGTTGTTGATGCCCAGCAGCAAGGGAGCCCCCTCAATATCCTGAACGCAAATAAATATTAATAAAAAATTCATTAAATTCTCCCTCTAAGTCTCGGAAATCTAAAGTTTTAAATATGAGCAAGACTTAAAAATTAGTTTGCCAAAGAAGTTTCACTTCTGACATGTGTACGTTGCATTAACATAATAAAAATTGAACATAATTAAATGAAAAGGAGGGCAACTGTCGGCCTTATCGCATTCCAGCGATCTCTTCCAGGCAACCACTGTGAAAATTTATTAAATTAGATAAGGTATACACTGCCACAGGTTTCAAACATTTTTAATTATACATTCCATGATATTAATACTTTAAAATGAATTTGACATCTGAATTGCGTCGCTTCTTGTACAAAGCAACTGTGTAATCAATACAAAACCTTTTGACAATAATTAGCAATAATTTATCTGTGATATTATTCTATGGGACTGAAGAAATGTGAACATTTACGTGCGGCTATTAAAAGAAGGTATAGTCCGGTCGGGAGTTATGTTTATAGTTGGAAAACTGCCAATTTTATTGTTACAGGAAATATATTTTGTCCGATTGTTGAATTTCTCTCTAATCTTTATATCCGCACGACTTTTATCAATTGTGTTTTATTCATTTGGTTTATCTTTTATTCTTTGCAAAAGAAATACGTAAGTATTATTGATAATATATGAGATAACTTGAAATTTTTTTTATAATTTTTTTTATGGCTCTGGCACGATTTGTGCATTAGCCAGCGTCATGTATAGGATTTTCTATAATTCGTGCTTGTCTTTAGAAGTTCGACCGTGTCCTCCATGTACGGTTTAAGCACTCTCCCGGTACCGCACAACCCTCCCAAAGGCCGAGAACAAATTTAAATTAAATTAAAACTTGCCCTCGAACCGGGAATCGAACCCGGTATCCCTCACCTAGCTGCCACTTAATAAGACCGCTAGGCTATGAGGCCCATAACTTGACATTGCTGTGGTGCTGCGTTGGCCACGATGTATTAGAGTTAGTTACGCCATGGTTATCTAACTATTTAATCACCTTGCTAAAAGTTATAGATCACTGCCGTGTAATGCTTTCAAGGACAAGGCGATATCTGTTCAAATGTCGGTAAAACAGTCTGGGCCGCTAGTTGGCTCTTACTCTGTTTTATCGACAAGTTGAATTGTCTGTCATGGCGTAGGGGTTTTCAGAGTAGTTTTTATTAAAACCTAAATAATGATTTCTATACGAAAACCCGTTTTAATTTGATAAAAACAGTTTATTGTAAAATATCATGATTAGTACATATTGTATCGTTTCGATTGGAAGTGATCATTAAAATGGACAAGAAAAATGCAATTCGAAGAGGGAAACGTCCCTCTGAAATGCTCGAAGAAAATTATCACGCCAAAGAAGTATAACTTCTAACGCGTGTATGAGTACATACACGTTTTTTTTAACTGTTTAACTTAACCTAGTAGTGAACGAATTTCTGGTAAAAATATAAAATTTATGTCGTGTGTTTTAATTTGTTTATACTCCTTTTCATACAATGATTTGAATGCCTACTTCGAATAATGTTTTTGTTGATTATGCAACAGAAAAATAATTATTTGCTTTGAACATGTACTTCTGGTTTAGCGTCTTAAACCAAACATTAAATCATTTTTTTTTATATAGAACAGGGGGCAAACGGGTAGGAGGCTCATCTGATGTTAAGTGATACCGCCGCCCATGGAGACTCTCAATGCCAGAGGGCTCGCGAGTACGTTGCCGGCCTTTCAAGAATTGGTGAAAATTTTAAAAATACATAGGCACACATATTTACTTTAATTTCATTAAATGCGGTTTGGTTTACAACGAATAACGATATAATGTTACCAGTCAAAAAAAACAATTGAAAATTTAGATAAAAAGTGAAACATTGCAGCAGTGTTGGCCTAGTAGCTTCAGCGAGCGACTCTCATCCCTGAAGACGTAGGTTCGATCCCCAACTGTCTAGGTGCGAACAGTTCGAACGGTAAAGGAATACATCGTGAGGAAACAGGAGGAGGCTGATCACCTACTTGCCTATTAGATATAATCATGAAACAGATACAGAAATCTGTGGCCCACTATGATTTGTTTTTGAAGTTATACTTCTTTAGGCGCGTTATGAAAAATTTATGAGAGTGAAATTTTACGATGCGCGCGCACCGGGACACAAAATCAGTATGAAGTTGCCCACTAACGAATTCTTTTTAAACCAGCCGGGCGCCGAGCGTGCGCGAGCGAGATGGGAATAAGACAATCTACAAGTAAAAAGAAATAGAATATGCGTGAAGTTAGCAGCTATGCTAAGAATTTTGAATGACCATAATGACCTTTGTAGTACCTTTCAAACAAATAAAGGAGTTTTAATTATTTTTTCAAAGAAATTTAGCAATGCTTTTTCACAAAGACCTATTGTTACTTAGTTAAAAGGTTATGAAACATACCAAGTTATTTAATTGAATGAATAATATAATAGAATAATAAATAATAATTATTATTATTATTAATTAATAATTGAATAATATACTAAATATTAATAAATATTATTAAATTATTAACGTTAAATATTTATTATTAATTATTTAATATTTTTAAAAAATAAAGAAAGCCAAATAAGTATAACTTCTTACGCGCGTACATTTCATTACACGCACCCTTTTTTTTTAAGTTTGTCATGGAACAAGTACAAAAAGGTATCTGTAAGTTACAAATGAACATAATATTATTTTATACTTCCTTTAATTTAAATCGATGTAATGATTGTAAAAGCCTAGCCTTGTAACTAATGAGAGGAATGTTGGAGTCCCTTGAGATGTTTGTTCTACTTAGTGTGCGAGGTCACGCTAATGATTCTACTTGGAATCGCCTAATCAAAAGGGAAACTAGGCCTGAAATTGCAATAATTTTTCGTCTAAGAGAGAAATAATTTGATACCGACATAAATATACTCCAGCGACAACAGAACAAGATCCTAAGAGCAGTTGCAAAAGTACCACGGCCCGGTACATAACCAACAACGAACGAACACCTTAAAATAAGAACTATCAAAGAGGAAATCCGGAGACTGGCAGCTAACTACAAAGAGCGGTTAAGCTGTCACCCGCCTACTCACCCTTAGACAGTATGTGAGTCGACTAAAACGCCACCATATTCTATAGCTAGAAGACCGGCAGTAGCTCTAGACAGAAGATGAGTAGATGCTTCCAATGGGATGTGACTCCACATGACAGCACCACAGAAAAAATTAGCTCATAGCCTTAGGGCTGATTGCAAATACCCGCAGAAAAAAATTAAAAAAATTTATTTACACATTGAAAACAAAAATACAATCACTATTTTCTCTAATTAAAATGCCACGTGTTTTTATTATCAAAGAAATATTTTTTTTAATCGTATTAGTTTTCGACACTGTTAATATTTTAATGACAACTAAATTCATTAAATTCCTAACATGAAAATATGTTAGGAATTTAACCCTTCCTCTAACTCGGTCTTGGAACTCTAAATTTTTAGATTTGTATAAATATGAACAAGACTTAAAGATTAGTTTGCCAAAGAAGTTTCACTTCTGACATGTGTACTTTGTACGCACGCACTTTTTTATTCAGAGACGAACTAGAACAAAAACAACAGAAGAAATAACTTAATTCAATTAAGAAATCTTATTCTATTCAATAAACATTGAGAGAATAGGCAAAGTTCTGGACCCAAAACGACATTACCAGGGATCTCTGATTTGTAACTTTGAGGATAAAGGATTAATTGTCTTTATCGGGTTCCGTACTGGTTTACGACCGCCTCAAACTAAATTGATTCTGATTTAAACTTTAATTTAAAAGTGATTTATAATTAGCGCCTTAAATGTGCTTTTATTATAGTGACCAAAGTGAGAGACATGACATAACACGACGTATCGTAACTTTAATATCGTGTGTAGTCCATTGAAATGTTACATTTGCTGAACAATGAACTTCATTTGTTAGAGAAACCCAAGTTTTGAATTTTGGCTTTATGGTAAAAAGTCACAGAGACATAATTGTAGGCAAAGCGATTTGCTACAACTACTTGGGTTTAAGCTTGTATTACCCCCTACATATTTCATAAATAAAATTGCGTCCTCTAACAAATATTCAGTTTAGCCCTCAAATTGTAATTGTATTGACTAGTGGTACAAAAACTCAATGAGATTTTTTATTATAGAACAGGGGAGTACCAAAACAGGTTTATCTGATGTTAAGTGATACATACGATTCTCATACCTGAGGTCGTAGGTTTGATCCCCGGCTTGCGACACAGAAAGTCCATTGGTGCACAATGGACTTTCTTCGCACGCTGAAGCCACTAGGCCAACACTGCTCAAACAGAATAATTGTGGAAATAAACAAACGAACAACGTAACACAAAACTTTTTAAAGTTTCTAGTTAAATAAGTGTTCAATTTCCACTTAATTTGGGAAATATACAGAAAGTTTCGGGTCAAATGGACTTGCGCCATTAGAATGGCTAATTGTGTCGTTATTTATGAACAAAAACACGCATTATCGTGCTCACTAACTTGTTAGGCATGTACATTATACAGCTAATATTAGGTCCTTACATACGAAATTGGCGTTTTATATGGGTGGAACAAAAAGTCGAATATTTTTAAATACAATATATTTAATTAATCAAAGTATGAACCATTGTTTTCTATGCACTTTTGCCATCTCATAGGTAGTTCATTGATCCCTTTACTAAAAAAACTAGTCGGACGGGAATCAATAAAATCTGTGAAGGCGATTTGGACTGCCCCATCAGAGTTAAATTTTTTCCCTTGCAAGAAGTTGTCCAAATTTCGAAAAAAATGGTAATCTGTTGGAGCAAGGTCCGGGGAGTACGGAGGATGTCTTAGACATTCCAATTGAAGCTCTTCTAATTTGGTAGCCGTCTGTTGTGCAGTGTGTGGTCTAGTGTTGTCGTGAAGTAGCAGTGGCGTGGAGCGATTGACCAGCCTAGGTTGTTTAGCCGCTAGCTTTTCCATCATGGTTTTCAATTGCTGACAATAGACATCAGCCGTAATAGTCTGGCCAGATTTGAGAAAACTGCAATGAACAATACCGGCACTAGTCCACCAAACGCTTACAAGTAACTTTTTTGGGGTTAATTTTCGCCTGGGGCAGGATTTGGCTGGTTGGCCAGGATCCAACCATTGCGCTTAGCGCTTCCGATTATCGTAAAGAATCCATTTTTCATCACAGGTGAAATGAATGATTCGGTTTAAAATACCTTCATTATTGTGCCGGTTCAGTAATGTAACGCAGCAGTCGACGCGCGTTTGCCGGTTTACTTCAGTGAATTCGTGAGGTACCCATCTTTCAAGCTTTTTAATCTTCCCAATTTGCTTCAAGTGAATAAAAACAGTTTTATCACTAACACCGCAGCCTGCAGCTAACTCGGACGGGGTTTGCGATGGATCCGCTTCCACAATAGCCTTCAATACTTCATTATCAACTTGGGTCTCAGGCCGTCCACGGGGCTTGTTCTGCAGGTCGAAATTTCCAGAACGAAAAAGTTGGAACCAAAAACGAACTGTGTTTTCTTTTGCAACATGACCGCCATACACATCATTCACCCTTCGAGTCGTTTCCGCAGCACTAGTGCCACGGCGGAACTCGTACTCGTAAATAATGCGATACTTTAAGTTTTCCATTTTGTAAAATGAGTGACGCAAACAGAAAAAAACAGAAGAAAAAAACAAATTAATGACGGTCATCGAAGCACAAATAGGTAAATGAGTAAATAGCTGTACATATTTGAATTTGGAATTCCTTACTAAAGAGGAGAACATCGTGATTAAAGTGGCCAGTACGAAATACGCCAATTTCATATGTAAGGACCTAATAGATATCAAAATATTATTCTGTAAATTATTGAATGAAATAATAATGCAGCATTTTTTAACTAATAACAAAATTCTGATCATTTCAATAAAAAAAAGACGCGCCTAAAAGACGTTTTTTAATGTAATAGAAGGCCAACTACCAAGAGGCTCATCTGATGTTAAGAGACACATTGCCAAAAGGCTCGCAAGTAAGTTGTCGGCCTTTTAAGAATTGGTACGCTCTTTTCTTGAAGGACCCTAAGTCCAATTGGTTCGCAAATACTTCAGTAGGCAGCTGGTTCCAGATAGTGGTGGTGCGCGGCCTTCTTAATGCTCAGTTCCGGAACGACGGACATCGAGGTGATACAGATGATCTACGAGTAGCGTGATTAACTACGGCAATTGACTTTGCAAAGACTGAATCTCAAATTAATTATTGACAGACTATACAAAATATGATTCTATAACAATTGGTATTAACTTTTTTTTATATAATACGGGGGCAAACGCCTGCGGGACGCCCAAAAAGGGCAGTCATCGCAGCCCATAGACACCCATTTTTAGTGGGTGCGTTGCCGGCCTTTGAGGGAGGAGTACACTCGTATTTTGAATAGTTGGAGGTCGTATCTCTCAGGGACCCCCACCGAGAGTTGATTCCACAGTTCGCTAGTTCGCAAAAGAAAATGCCTTGTGAAACGGACTGTGGAAGACTTCCAGCCATCAAGGTGATGTTGATGAAATTTTGAATCAATACGGCTCGTACGGTGTTGAAACGATTCAGTAGGGATCAACCCAAACAATTCTTCAATACACTCACCGTAGTACACTTTATAGAAAACGCAAAGAGACGCAATGTCTCTGCGTAGAGAGAGATAATCAAGCCGATCAGTAAGACATTGGAGATTGACAATTCCACAAGCCCTTCGCTGAATTTCGAACGTCAAGTCTGTGCTGCTCAATGGGTGTGAAACGTGGAAGGTCACCAAAGACATCTTGCACCGACTCCAAGTCTTCGTCAACCGCTGTCTTCGCCGTATTCTGAGCATCTACTGGCCTGAAAAAATCTCTAACGAGCAACTTTGGGAGGGCTGCCGAGAAATCCCGACCAGTCAGCAGATCAAGCGACGCAAGTGGAATTGGATAGGTCATACACTTCGAAGGGATCCCAATCATATTCCCAAGCAGGCGCTTGATTGGAACCCTCAAGGAAAGCGGAAGCATGGCCGTCCCAAGCAAACCTGGCACCGTACAGTCGCAGACGAGGCAAAGAGAGCCGGAGAGGCTTGGAGGCTCAAGACCGAACGTGATGGAGACTCACTGTGGATGCCCTCTTATTATTATTTTTATTTTTTTTATAGAACAAACGGGCAAATGGGGCAAACGGGCAGGAGGCTCACCTGATGTTAAGTGATACCGCCGCCCATGGACACTCTCAATGCCAGAGGGCTCGCGAGTGCGTTGCCGGCCTTTCAAGAATTGGTACGCTCTTTTCTTGAAGGACCCTAAGTCGAATTGGTACGGAAATACTTCAGTGGGCAGCTGGTTCCACAAAGTGGTGGTGCGCGGCAAAAACTGCCTTGAAAAACGCTCAGTTGTGGAACGGTAGACGTCGAGGTGATACGGGTGGAATTTCGTACTCTGCCTCGACGTCCGAAAACTCAGTTGCAGGTATTAATCCGAACTCCTCTGAACACTCTCCATGGTAAATGCGGTAGAAGATGCAGAGTGACCCCACATCTCTACGCAACGCCAAAGGATCAAGCCGCTCGGAGAGGGATTGGTCGTCGACGATTCGCACCGCTCTGCGTTGAATACGGTCAAGTGGAAGGAGCTGGTACTGGGGAGCCCCCGCCCAGAGGTGAGAGCAGTACTCCATGTGGGGCCGAATTTGCGCTTTATATAAAATAAATTTATGTTTTGTACGACACTTCAAATATCAAGATGTTTTCACCAAAGCCTATATCCGATACGAGAAGGCTCTATAAAATGCAAGTTCGTTACATTGAAAAACTTTTCTCTTTTAGACAAGGCGCTGTAGTTTATGAATAAAGATTCGCACCCGCATCCCGTAACGGCTCTGCCTTCGGTTAAATGAACTACTTACGTGTGACCATGACTTTAAGATTTCATACGATCTATTTAAAATCAAATTTTAAAGCTGAATGACAAATAAGTACTTTTTCTGCCCTGTGAAGAATGACTTCAGAATAAAATCAATAAACAGTAACTAATTTTTTTGAAGTTGTACTTCTTTAGGCGCGTTATGAAAAATTGATGAGAGTGAAATTTTACGATTGCGCGCGCACCTATGACACAAAATTGGCAGTGTGATATAGCGTGCGCGAGCGAGATGGGAATAAGACAAACTACAAGTAAAAAGAAATAGAATATGCGTGAAGCTAACTTCACGCATATTCTAGCTTAGCAGCTTAACAAGAATTTTGAATGACCATGACAATTGACATCTGACATTGACATTTACCTTTTAAACAAATATAGGAGTTTTAATTATTGTTTAAAATTAATAATTATATACCTAGTTATTTTCATTATACAAAATATTTGTGAAATAATATAAAATATTTGTGAAAAAACTGTGCTAACCTTCCTGAGTGCTTCAATACAATTGAGGTTAACTATCCGTATGTATTATCGAGTATTATTGTTGATTAAAACTGAAACATGAACCATTATTCATTGCTTTTGTTTATTGCGTTTGTTACAGCAACTTTTTAGAAATATTCTACGACCCTATATATCAATAATTGAGAACAAAGATTTAAGCACGAATACTAATAAGGAGAAAATGAAGGCTTGGAGCGATATAACAGAGAAGTAAACATTTTAATAAGTACCTGCATCTCAAAAAAATGACCACATTATTTAATCAAAACATCAGATTTAATCTAGCAAATATAAGGACAAGAGACAAAAAACAATTGATGAATCAGTGGAAGTGCACTAAATTGAATACAAAAAAAGAGTTGTCATCTTATCGCCGTGAAACATCAAAAACTGGAGGTGGAACAAAGCCACCATCACCTTCTCGAGACACAATGGTTTGAAGTAGATTTCAATGAATTTGATTGTGATGGTGTCGAGGTAGGAATGTTAATTATAAATATGATGTATGGTGATGTTCAAGGTTCAACCTTTCAAGCATAGGCATATGCTTACAACATTACTTTATTCCCCTACAGGGTAGTTAGAGATATTGTAATACCTCAAAACATCCATGTTGCACTTGTAGTACTGAAACTCTGTCCTGCCAGAAGTGAGCCCATTCCCACTTATAATGGACAGTGGGTATAATACACCTTAATACCTGAGTGCGAACCACTCACCATGATACTTAAATTAATAGATGTTATTTATATATTTCAGGTTATTACAAATAAAATCATTTTGGAAACAATTGATATCCCAAAAGCAAATAAAGCCAACAATGACAAGGTAATAAATCAGTTTTGACATAACTTGAATACTAAAAAAGCCAAACAAAGGTGTGCACAACAGTGACAACATAACTTAACAATTTCATTATTTTGTAGGATTAAAGAAAGGTTAAAGAAAATCATGTCGAACTGAACAACAAGAATCCCCAAACAACTCCAAAGAAACCTACAAGGAAGACACCGGTATTATATTTAAATTATCTCTATCTCTAAATAGAATAAAAGAAAGTTGCTATCCAGGTCTGTAGCATGTGCTACAAATTATATTATTAACACATTTATATAATTATATTAATATAAATGTGTTAAAAAATTTATAATATGAATTATAAAAAATTTTAAGTTTTGCATGGACAGAGCTTAAATTAATATTCTCTTATTTGTTGCAGAAAGCAAGTAGTTTTGGAGAAGCCTCGTAGATGCACAACCAAGTAATGATTAATTTAAAATTACAAACCGAAATTCTGATGAAGACATTAGAGTCACTTAAAAATAAATAGTATAATGAAATAAAAATATTTTAAAGATAAATAGTGTTTTATTTGTTTAATGTAAGAGAATAATAATAAATATTTATTTAATTAATTTTTCAAATGTAAACTGAACTTTATTGACTTTAATGACTCCTTTTCCAGTCTTTGATTATTTAATTGTAATTAATTATTTGCATGCAATCAAAAACTATTTTTAATAATGCCAAAGAAGTATAACTTCTTACGCGCGTACATAAGTACACGCACCCTTTTTTTAATCCTCATTCAGTATAAATGTACAAAGTAACAAATGTATAAATATAATAATCGAGATTATCCCGAAATAGAGCTTTTTTCTTATTTGTATTACTAAGAGAATTAAATGAGCAGTGTTGGCCTAGTGGCTTCAGTGTGCGACTCTCATCCCTGAAGTCGTAGGTTCGATCCCCGGCTGTGACTTTCTTTCTATGTGCACATTCGCTCGAACGGTGTAGGAAAACATCGTGAGGAAACCGACATGTCTTAGACCCGAAAAGTCGACGGCGTGCGTCAGGCACTGGAGGCTGATCACCCACTTGCCTATTATTCATGATCATCAAAAAATGATCATGAAACAGATTCAGAAATCTGAGGTCCAGACCTAAAGAGGTTGTAGCGCCACTGATTTTTTTTTTAAATAGAATTAAATGTATTAGATGTTTATTTATTTTTAATTATTATTTAACCAATGTTTAAAGTAAAAGTTGATAATTTTTCATTAGGAAATATTAATCTGTGTATGACGTTTCTTAGCGTCATTTTAGAGTGGTTTTGATTTTTGTATCTCAATTGTTATACTTGAATAAAATAGTAGTAATGTATGTACTTACACATGTATAGACATTTGCATGCAGTCCATCACCTATTGAGCTATCAGATATTGCGTTCTGACCACCTCACCTGTTTCTTCCATTCGAGTGACCCATGTGATCGCCAAGGGAAGATAAAATAATTTATATAGGGGGCAACCCAGCTGGAAGCTCACCTGATGTGAAGTGATACCACAACCCATGGACGCTCTCAAGAGTTCTCTCAAGCTCTTTTAAGAATAGGTACTTATTTTCTTGATTCCCAAAAGTTTCTCAAAAATCTTGAAATTATGGTCACCCTTCTAGCAAAGGTCTAGCAATGTCTTGATAGTTGTAGCAATCATTAAATGGAGCGAAAGGGTCCACACATTGACTTTTGACCGACTTGAGGTTTTGGGCTCGCTATTTCTTAGTTTTCATTCGTATAGAAACTGCATAGTTTGGATTGGCTATTTGGTGTGTTTGAAAGCATTTTACCCGATTGAGGTAACTTTAATATTGATTTTAATTGTGAATAAACATCTAAATTCAAGGTAATCACTTAGGCTCTTTCAAATGTACAATTTGTTTAATTTAACATAGATTTACTATTATTTATAAAAATATAAATTTTAATAATTATAAATAATTAATAAAACTTACTTTTTTTATTTAAATTTGTTTTAATTTTCTATTTATCAATTATATTTTTTTTTAAGTAACACTTCGTTGCATACAGAAATTTAATAATTGACATACATAAATAAAAAAAGGGAGGGCAACTGGCGGCCTTATCGCTTTCGAGCGATCTCTTCTAGGCAACCACTGTGGGAAAAAATAAATAAATTATTGCAAGAAGTGCAAAAATAAATAATACATTTAGACAAAAGTTAATCAGGAAAAAAAATAAAGTGAAAAAGGACACATGAAAAGAAAAAGTGCACATGAATCACGATAATTTTTAATTAGTATTATTATGTATAATAGTAGGACAAGAATATTGTAAATACCTACTTTATATTTGTGTTTTGGAATCATACTATAAATTAAAAAAATATCTATTATTGAATATTGAATGTAAGTAATATATGTATGATTCTATGTTTTTATATGTTCTTAGAATGAATTTGCGTAAGATTAATATGTTACAAAACGCATTGGCTTAGTAGCTGTTGGTGTAGTTGTATTTTTTTCTATGTAAGAGAGCGAAAACGCGCAAACCTAATGTGGTACTTTAATTATTTATGTTACAACTATAAGCCAGCCGCCCACAAATGTATTTCCGAACCAATTCGACTTAAGGTCTTTCAAGACAAGAGCTTACCAATTCTTGAAGGGCCGGTTACTTGCGAGCCTTCTTGCAATGTGAGTGTCCATGGGCGGAGGTATCAGACCAGATGAGCCTCAGGCCAGTTTGCCTCCTATTACAAATAAAAAAAGTGCGTGCGTACAAAGTACACAATATGTCAGCAGTGAAACTTCTTTGTAAATTAATTATTACTAAGGTAAAAGCCCCAATAGATGATTTACTCGTACGTGCGTGTATAATGTATACGTGCTAATGATAACATAAATAAATAAAAATTTAATGAATTTAATTGTCATTAAAATATTAGTGTCGAAAATAATACAAATAATTAATTTAATTTATTTCTTTGATAATTAAAACACGTGGTGTTTTAATTTACGATTCGTCATTTGAGATTTCAATAAATTGTTTTGCATAAAATATAAAGAAATATTTCATCAATTCTCTTTACAAAATTTTAATTTTAAAAATAGAATTTCTATAAGGTATTACTCACCCTTCTCACTCTCTCTCAATCGGTCTTAATCGCTCTCTCCCTTTTTTTCAACAAAAACGCTGCACATCTTCGTGACGTTCCGTAAAAAGTTACACTTCAAAAAGTACTATGCACTATTATAGTGAGAACAATACGTAGTATCAAAGTTAATTATACGTGATTTAAAAAAATAAATAAGCAAAAGTTGTTTACAACCAGATTTCAAGATTCATTTTAATGTATGTTTCTGTCGAAAGTTATCATCTCTATTGAACATTACGAAAAACTTTGGGAACGAATTCAACATGCGTGAAGTAATCAGGTTTGACTTGATAAGTTTGTTACACAATGAGTAAAAGCCCAAATATTTAAAACATCTCTGTGGGTTTTTTTTCGTAATTATTCCCATATGGTGGCTGTGGGGCTGTACCAGCAATAGCCACATTCAAATAATCTAAAAGTCAAAATTCAAAATCATATATTCATATAGGTAACACAATGTACACTTATGAACGTCAAAAAAGTCAGTTCTCAAATCAAGGGCGTAGAACGGAAGAGAAGAACTGGCAATAAACTCTCCGACACTCTTTTTAACCGCCAAGTTTTTTGTTTTACACAACGTTTGTAAGGAGCTGCAACCATTACACCAAGTTCCACATGACATCTTAAGTAATTAAAAGTTAATTTATAATAATATAATAAATAAAAACAAAGATTGGTCCTCTATCAGCAGGAGGCATGACGAAATAGGAACACGCACTTACATTCACGTGGAAACAACACGCAAATACATAGTCGAAATAACTAACACCACCGCATACACGAATTCAAGTACGACCAGCGACCACAAGTAGCAAGTATGAAACGATTACAAACCAAAGTACTCAGGAGAATAGTCGATGCTCCCTGGTACGTTGGCAATAACGACCTCCATCAGGACCTCAATGTAGAGGATTTTGCCACACGTTAGTCTTTAGTGCTAAACAGTTGGTAAAAAATAGAACAAAAGGTCTTCCATTTATTAGAGACTGTAAGTAGTGTTATTGGACGCTTTATTTTAAGTATTCTTTTTAGTAAATTAAGACTCAAATTACTATTAGTCTTAAGACAGCATAGATCGTAATTTTCCATGATGTCTTCGTAATGACACATGTATTTAAAAAAAAAGTGCGTGTGCACAAAGTACTTATGTCAGAAGTGAAACTTCCTTGGCAAACTTATCTTTAAGTCTTGTTCATATTTATACAAATCTACAATTTTAGATTTCCGAGAGTTTAAGGAAGGGAAAAAGGAAGATATGTTAGGAATTTAATGAATTTAATTATCATTAAAATGTTAACAATGTCGAAAATTAATACAAATTATATATATTTTTTTAATTTTAATGTACAATTCGTCATTTGAGATTTCAATAAATTAATTTGCATAAAATATAAAATACTAATATTTCATACATTCTCTTAACGAAATTATAATTTTAAAAATATAATTTCTTTAAGGTAATTCGCCCTTTTCACTCTCAATCCGTCTCAATCGCTCTCTCCCATTTCTTCGACAAAAACGCTGCACATCTTTGTGACGCTAATATTATTATTATTTCGTTTCATCCGTAAAACATTACCCTCATGCGCCTAAAGAAGTTTCACTTCTAAAATTGTTACATTCGTAGTAAACATTGGTATTGGTATACTTCAAACATTGGTAGTAAATAACTATTACTGATCGGTTTAAATTTCTTCAGTTAAAGTAAACTATAGGCTCTGTAGTTTCATTGCTGCTTTGCGACAATAAATTCCGTTCAGATCGTGATATCTAATTGTTATGTGTCCACTTGATTTGTCAGTCCAATTGTCTCGCTGGTCGACAATTGTTTAAAAACACTGCATACTTCGATAATTTGAGTAAACAAAAAATAAATGAATCAGTGGCGCTACAACCTTTTTAGATTAACCTCAAATTTCTATCTGTTTCATCATCATTTGTTAATCTAATAGGCAAGTAGGTGATCAGCCTCCTGTGCCTGACGCACGCGTCGACTTCTTGGGTGTAAGGCAAGTTTCCTCACGACGTCTTCCTTCACCGTTCGAGCGAATGTTAAATGCGCAAATAGAATGAAAGTCCATTGGTGCACAGCCGGGGATCGAACCTACAACCTCAGGCTTGAGAGTCTCACGCTGAAACCACTAGGCCAACACTGCTCGTATTTGTTTAATCAAGTTTTAATTAATATACATTTTTAATAGATTACAAAGATTAAGAATTTCAAAGAAGCCAGCAAGCTGCGTGAATGTCTTGAAGAATTTCCGATGAGAACCCCCAGTATACCAGAAACTTTACACATCATCCCCAGTTTTTCAACGCCGTGCAGGCATTACGTCCTGTCATATAGGATTTTCGCTGTCTCACAGATTTTCCGCGGTTTATTTCCTCGAAATACCTTCTATTGCGAATAAATACTTTAACACCAGTTTATTACCTGAATAAGGAAGTGAATGCGGGGAAGAAAATACAATGCAAGGGTGTGAACACAAGAAATTACATTTAATTTCCGACTACTTTTAATTATTTTTATTTATTTATAAAAGCTTGCCAATGCTCCGCACACTGATACATTAGTACTTGAGAAAAATAAAATAAAATATTAAATGTGAAAAAAAATAATTCGATTACATTCGATTAATCGAAAACACTCATAACAGAGAATTTATAAGCACAGCCGGGTGAGAAGCTTAGTATTAAATATTAGCAACGCGTCAACACTGTATTTTAAGATCCCTTTTTATTAATTATCAACAATAACAATCAAATATGTCTTTATATCATAATTTATATAATACATACTGTATAAAAAAGGTTGCGTGTACTTATGTACGCGCGTAAGAAGTTATACTTCTTTGGCTTTCTATAGGTTTTTTTAAATATTAAATAATTAATAATAAATATTTAACGTTAATAATTTAATAATATTTAATATTTAGTATATTATTCAATTATTAATTAATGTTAATAATGATAATTATTATTATTTATTATTTTATTATATTATTCATTCAATTTAATAACTAGGTATGTTTCATAACCTTTTAACTAAGTAACAATAGGTCTTTGTGAAAAAGCATTGCTAAATTTCTTTGAAAAAATAATTAAAATTCCTTTATTTGTTTAAAAGGTACTACAAAGGTCATTATGGTCATTCGAAATTCTTAGCATAGCTGCTAACTTCACGCATATTCTATTTCTTTTTATTTGTAGATTGTCTTATTCCTATCTCGCTCGCGCATGCTCGGAGCCCGGCTGGTTTAAAAAGAATTCGTTAGTGGGCAACTTCATACTTATAATTTTGTGTCACGGTGCGCGCGCATCGTAAAATTTCACTCTCATCAATTGTTCATAACGCGCCTAAAGAAGTTTAACTTCAAAAACCATTATTGTACAGCCGTGACTCGAACGGACAACCAAAAACCACTGTATTTCTTTAAAAACGCTAACAGTAACTGCTAGTATTGTCACTGTTTGCATATCCTGATTCAAGCGTAAAAAACCTATGTCATCTTGAACCCAAAATCCAATCATAGCAGGAACAGTGTAGGTAATAAAAGCAAAACTTCATCGGGTCCACCGCGAAATCAGTGAATTTTTGACAATTCACACGAGAATGTAGTGAATATTTTCCAGTGCAGTAACATGGGTGGCTAAATTGTACGGAAAGCGAGTGAAGATAAAAAATGTCGCTTCCAAAAACATTTTCAAATTTTTGTGCAATGAAGATTTCAAGTATGAAACGCGATAACAGTTTTGTTATATAAGTTTGACAGCAATTTTAAATAGCGTAACAGTTAATATTATCGAAATAATGATAGTTAATTTGACATTTGCATGCCTATTTTTGTTAGGCTGACTGTGCGGTTTTTTATAACTAATTAATCTGAATGTACCACTCCTGAATTGCTGTGCTATATGACATAAATCAAAAGTCAAAATCATTTATTCATTTAGGTAACACAATGTACACTTATGAACGTCAAAAAAGAAATATATTAAATGCTTCTAATTTTACATTTATTTCCAGTTCTCAAACCAAGGGCGTAGAACGTACAAGAAGAACTGGCCATAAACTCTCTGCCACTCTTTTTAATCGCCAAGCTTTTTGTGTTACACAATGTTCGTATCTTCTTAAGTAATTAATAGTTAATTAAAATAAAAATAAAAACAAATATTTGTCCTCTTTTAGCAGTAGGCATGGTGAAATAGGAGCACGCACTTACATTCTCGTGGGAACAACACGCACCAATAAGCGACCCGCCCGCCCCCATAAGACAACCGTGATCCGTAAACCTTAAAAACATATGTAATCCTTCCTTATGAATCATTCTAGATACTGGTGAAAACCACAATTCTTTGCGTGAACAGGCAGACATATAGACGGCGGAGGACTTGTTTTTATAAAATATAAAAGTAAGATATGCTTTTGCTGACTTTTGTAGACATTATAAAACTCTGCAACTTTTGTCTAGAAAGATATATTGTCTCAAAGTTAACGTAGTGTTCTTAAGAAACGTTTTTTTTTATTAAGTAAATCTGACTTTGACGAAAATTATTTTAATATTTCGGAATCACAAATAACGTGGCGTTTCATTGGTAAAATAGTTTTCAAAATTGGTTAGTATGTACCAGAATTTTTTTTCTCCTTCAACCTCAAAACGTCTTGTGTCGTGCATCTTTATATTTAAAAATATTTAAATGAATATGAATAAAAAATGTTTATTCTTGATTTCAATTAGGTAATAAAAGAATAGTTTTGATGTGAAACATCTATAGCCGCACGTAAAACCGACGCATGACGTGGTGGTGACAAAATAATGTCGATGTTTCACATCTGCCAGGCGTCCCGTGACGGCTCACATATTTTTTTAATTAGTCCACGAATTTTTAGCTTGATTATTATATACGTAAATTGTTAAAAATAAAAATAGAATCAAAAATTCTAAATGCAAAATATTCTTCTATAATATTAGGGAAGAGATTCATTTGTAGAACTTCAGTGTCTTAGAAGTTCTATACACAACATTTAACATAGTTTCGTTTTGTGGCAGCAAAATAATTTCATGTTTTGGAGTTCCGACTCGGGATAGCCAACATACTAATGTTACAACAACATAATAATGTTTCATAAAAACATTACTTATGTAGATTGTTGTAAAAAAAAAAAATTGATTTATCAGTGGCGCTACAACATTTTTAGTTCTGGGCCTCAGATTTCTGTATCTGTTTCATGACCATTTGGCAATCTAATAGGCAAGTAGGTGATCAGCCTTCTATGCCTGACGCACGCCGTTGACTTTTTGTGTCTAAGGCAAGCCGGATTCCTCACGATATTTTCCTTCACCGTTCGAGCGCACAAAGAAGGTAAGTCCATTGGTGCACAGCCAGGGATTGAACCTACGACCTCAGGGATGAGAGTCGCACGCTGAAGCCACTAGCCCAATACTGTTTATACGTTGTATAATGTAATTTTTTTTTCTTCTATCATCAATAGTTTCCACAGCGCAAGCGATGACTTATTTCGTATGCATATTTTTTTCCAACTAAGTAAAATAAAACTTTTATCTTAACAAAAATATATCTATAGTCCGACTGAGTAGACTTTCGGCAGGACATTATATAATAAATCTGATTCAAAGCCCTCTTTAAACGTAAATAAATCAATAAAGCTTTTTATAATTTGACGAATACTTGACTGATCCTAATCCTTGGGATTGAATTTCTCCAGTTCAAACAATTTGTACGACAATACTTGGTGATTAAAAAGAGTAGCGGAAAATTTCTTGCCAGTTCTTCTTACACGCTCTACGCCTTTCACATGCGAACTGGTAGTAAATGTAAATTTACAATTATTAATTTAACTTCTTTTTGACGATTCATAAGTGTACTTGTTTACCTATATTATGAATAAAGATATTTTGAGTTTGAGTTTGAAGAGTTTGGATGAACGCACAAACAGGAATCTGTTCCGGTTGAAAAATTATTTACGGATTAATAAAACTGATGATGAAGAAAATTCGTGAAAATTAAGTATCACAAATCATACTTTTATTATTAATTTAATTAACAACTTTGAAACTTAAAATTGTTTTTGTTTATCAATGAGATACAAATTGGACTGGAATTATGCTACATTTAGAAATTTGAGATAGATAATTAGTGGTTTAAGCTAATTAGTCTCAGTATAATTAGCTGATAATATTTGTTTTTGTATACTAATTATAGGTGATGTGATATATTACTATAATTTGAGGTTTTGTGAATTATAATAAAAAAAATGTGTTTAATTATTTTAAGTAGGTACATATGCATTACAATGTGTAAGGTTTGGGAACTCTTTTAAGTAAAAAATATACCTGTTTCAGGGTTCTAGGAGCTCTTCCATAACAAACTTAATTATAATTTCCTTAAAATATATTAATATATAATTTAATTACATCTTTAACTTTATTTCATTTACTTTTCAACTGCTATCAACACGCCCGAGTGCATGAGTGAGTGTGTGGGTGCAAATGTGTAAGTGAGTGAGTGAGTGAATGAATATAGTGTGTAACTACATACTAGGTCTCAATAGCATCTTTAACACTACGCAAGGTATACTCATAAGCCAGTCTTTTAGGCGTATTTTTATAATGTAGACGGCAGAAGCAGCCTATTTAATTTTAATTGAACTTTTATGATGTTAGGTGGATTTTTCTATACAGTTTACTTCCTATCATTTTTCACACACACAGACGAATTCGATGGCAATCTTAAATTATTAGAGTGTAAATCTTTATGACAAGGTTTCTTCTTCTCTAAAGCTAATTGAGATTACGCCAATCACAAAATTAAAACAACATCGGAACATATTGATAGACGATTTGGCGATGATCATACGATGTTTACGAAACTTAAAATATGTCTGGATTAGACAATAATTTATGTTAGGGAAGGTAGTTAATTGAAAAAATAAATAATAGTTAAAAAAAACTAGAACACACGCTTTATATAGAAAACTAAACTAAAAAACAGAAAATAAATTTTAATAAATATTAATTAAGAATAATGTAATTTAAAAAAAAAAAAATAAGTTATTAATAGTTTGAATAAGAAAAAAATGTTTTATTGTAAAAAAGCGGGGGTGCTTTTCAAGATATTATCGAAATGATAATATGAAATCCTTCTCATATCTGTCAATTAAATATTCATAACTATTGACACCATGCACCCCACGCTTTTTTTTACAATAAAAATTTTTTTTTCTTATTCAAACTATTAATAACTTATATTTATTTAAAAAAATTACATTATTCTTAATTAATAATTATTAAAATTTATTTTCTGTTCTTTAGTTTAGTTTTCTATATAAAGCGTGTGTTCTAGTTTTTTTAAACTATTATTTATTTTTTAGTTAATTTTTTTTTTCGGATTATTGCATTGTCATCGATCTTTGACATGTGCGCATAGTTTGAATTAAATATGTCCGTTAAAAGTGGGTCAAAATCGAGTCCGAAGGAGTCGGTTACATACATACATACATACATATATACATACATACATACATATATACATACATACATACATATATACATACATACAGGTGAAGCTAATATAAGCGTGTTAATAATGTATCAGTTAGAGGCATGTCTCTCAACTTCTACACAAACTGATCGTGGCTGGTAACATCACCAACCACCACCAGATGGACCAATCAAGTGAGAGACTCATCGTCCTTAAAACTGTATAATAAAAACTGTATTCTAGTATGGGGTCAAAGCATACGCCATTTTGTTTTACTTACCTGAAATGACAGCTGTTATAAGCACATAAAGTTCCTCCGAATTAAAACCTATAAACGAAAAATTTCTCCCCAAGTCGGTAACTAAACATTTATTTTCGTCGTAAAATTATCGTCACTTTAGCAAAATAATATTTCCCATTAGCGTTCATCACATTAACAAAGGCAATTATGAAAATCACTAAGATCGACTTCTATTTATAGTCCAGAATCCAACTAACACATTTCATAAGATTAAAAGTTACAAATAAAAACCTTAATGTTATTAAAACAAAAACTTCTATATCTGTTTCATGACCATTTGTCAATCTAATAGGCAAGTATACGATACGCCTCCTGTGCCTGAACACGTCGACTGTATGGGTCTAAGTCAAGCCGGTTTCCTCACGATGTTTTTATTCACCTTCAATATTTTTATGTAAAACAATAGGCCTAATCCGCGTAATGAGGTTGTACATAGTTTTTTAAGCTATTGCATAGAATTTATCGCGGGATTTGAGCGCGGCGATCGAATCGAAAAATTCCGTAACAAAAATAAACCTAACACACGATGACGTAATTAATATAGGTGCGGCCAAAACTCGTTAGAGCGTGACAGAACGCATACTGCGTCTCACATCGGTCTGGCGTGATCGGTGACGTAGCGCAGGTGCGTTAGAGTGGGACAGAACGCATACTGCGTATTCACATCTCTCTGACGAGATCGGTGACGTAACGTAAGCGCGGCTGGTGCAGCCGATACGCGTAAGAGTGAGACAGACTATATAGGCCTGTTAGGCTGAGTCTGGTAGAGTGGTAGATTGAATTTATATCAAAGGAAAAAATACTGCATAAATAAAAAAATAAAAAAAATAATTATAATTGCATAAGTTGATAAAAATGCTATGCAATAGCTTTACCGCAGCAGTCCTCGAGAGCCACACGTTTTTTTCAAATATTATATTTTGGGAATATAGCATGTACTTCTCACGGGTAATATAGTATTGTAATAAAAACAAATTTTCAAAGGGAAAAAGACCTATATGAATATTATAAATGTTTAAGATAAATAATAGTGCCATGAACGGCAACGTCTAGTGAAATACAATCGAATGTGTATGTGTATATATATTCGATATATGTTTATTGTGTATAAGGTAGGTACTTACAGGACGTTCGTAAAAAATTCACTTTTTTTTTTCAAAACAGAAATAACTTGGCAGGGGGCCTCATAGCCTAGCGGTCTTATTAAGTGGCAGCTAGGTGAGGGGTACCGGGTTCGATTCCCGGTTCGAGGGCAAGTTTTAATTTAATTTAAATTTGTTCTCGGCCTTTGGGAGGGTTGTGCGGTACCGGGCGAGTGCTTAAACCGTACATGAGGACACGGTCGATCACACGATTTCTAAAGACAAGCACGAAATATAAAAAATCCTATACTTGACGCTGGCTAATGCACAAATCGTGCCAGAGCCATAAAAAAAAAACAACTTGGCTTGACAGTTTCCTCAATTTTGCAGAACCAAATAGATTTGTGACAGGTTTAGTTCTTAATTAGCAAAATGTGTTAGTAGTTTAAGCTAAAACAAAAGTTAAATATCCTGAATCATAAAAGGCATAGTTCCCATTAATAATAATTTTAACTTGACTATAGATAGCGCGAACATTAAAGAGCCTCGCATGATAAATGACACAGAGGTATTATATTTCACACTCATTAGCACTGCGTCTCAACTATATCTCATTGAATAGTTGAGAATTTAATAATTAATAGTTTGTGTAATTACTATACAGGGAACTAACCTAGTTGTTAAGGAAATTTAAAAATAATCAGTGGCGCTACAACCACTTTAGGTCTGGACTTCAGATTTCTGAATGTTTCATGATAATTTTCAATCTTATAGGCAAGTAGGTGATCAGCCCCCTGTGCCTGACATTCACCGTCGCCTTCTAGGGTCTAAGGGAAGCCGGTTTCCTCACGATGCTTTCCTTCACCAGCGTGCTGACCGTTCTTCGGCGTGCATCAGGCACAGGGGGCTGATCACCTACTTGCCTATTAGATTGACAAATGATCATGAAACAGATATTGAAATCTGAGGCCCAGAGCTAAAAGAGTTGTAGTGCCACTGATTTATTTTCAGTTTCAAAAAACAAGTCGAATCAAATTAAATTATGATTCTTGAAAGTAACTAGTAGAAGGAATCTCAATGATTTAAAAAAAACGGGTGCGTGTACTTATGTACGCGCGTAAGAAGTTATACTTCTTTGGCATTATTAAAAATAGTTTTTGATTGCATGCAAATAATTAATTACAATTAAATAATCAAAGACTGGAAAAGGAGTCATTATAGTCAATAAAGTTCAGTTTACATATGAAAAATTAAATAAATAAATATTTATTATTATTCTCTTACATTAAGTGTAACATAAATTATATTATTATTCGAATGTTGTTTTTATATTACGTCCAATGCCGTAGTATCTTCCGTTGGCAACTTCATTCTGTTAATTTTGTGTCACGGTGCGCGCGCATCGTAAAATTTCACTCTCATCAATTTTTCATAACGCGCCTAAAGAAGTATAACTTCAAAAAGTGGCGGAGAGTTTATTGTCAGTTCTTCTCTACCGTTCTACGCCCTTGATTTGAGAACTGGCACTAAATGTAAAATTATAATAATTTCATATATATTTATTTTTTGACGTTCATAAGTGTACATTTTGTTTCCTATATGAATAAATGATTTTTGTATGAAAGCAACAACGGTCAATTGACTTGATCAGAATATTTCCTGATAATCCGAGCATTCCCTACACACACATATATATATTATAATGTATGTATTAAAAGTTTGCTTTATTGCTTAATGCTTTAATTTTAACATTTATCTTGATTATAATCCTACAGCTATTCGATACGAGCAAATACCAGCCTTGTGTACAAAATAAAACGGCCTAAATATTGTTTTCCATTTACTTTTATACTAAAAAATATTATCTTAGGTACATTTGCAAATTAAGATGGGATCCCCGGATTATTTCAGCAGGATAATTGGCTCGAGGATAATCTATTAATCCCTCTTGATGCCTTCGGACAATTTTTACGGCAGGAAATAGGTAAGTCACCCATTGTCAAATATCTTCATATAGTCGTATTTTTAATTAGACGAAGCCAACTGACAGTTGCTAATGTCACTTTGTAAAATAATGTTGCCATATTTAAAGTAATAGTGATACGTTCAGTTCTTGTTCAATCAGATGAATGAACAATGAGTGTGAATAGTTAATCATTTCAAACTATAAAATAAAATAATTTCTATTTTAAAATTGTATAAAAGTGCTCTGATATAAGTTAGGTACTAGTAGTATGTAACTACAATCAGTTTTTTGACGGCTTATTACAAAGCACGGCGCGGTGACTAGTGCCATCACCGATCATTAATTCAGGAGTTTTTTCAATCATTCACTTTGTCACAACACTATTTTTATTTAATTAAAAACTGACAACACCGTAAACGTCAGTTGACTTCGTCTAATAAAAAATACGTCTATAGATACACGTTTTAGTACTTCTAAGCTAAAACGTATAGTTCCAAAGCCACATATAATCGTGTGTAATTTTATGCCTTCCACAATAAATTTCAATTTTCAAATATAACATTATTTTCAATTATAAAAATCCGCACAATCAGGCACAAAACTAGGCATGCAAATGTCACATTAATCTTCAGTAAGTCATATGATAAGAACATCTGTGATAATAATAAGTTAAGCTATTTATATTTAATTGTTGTCAAACTTATGGGCCAAATACTCGCCCACACCATAAAAGCACATTGACTTTAATTTAATCACCGTCCCCTTGAAAGCATTACACGGCAGTAATCTATAACTTCTAGGAAGGTGATTAAATATTTTTTTAGCCATGGAGTAACAATTTTTGGAATATAACGCGGTGCAAAATGCAGGCACCCACAGCCGTGTTGGATCCCTCGGTATATACAGGCAAGTTTCTTTATATGTTTTGATCATTTTTGGATGAATTCAATAAAATATTTAGAAAAACAGTGGCGTTATAACTCTTGGCCTTCGTCTTCTGTATTGTTATGACTTTCTTTCCAAGATCGGCATTCTTTGACATACCCGTTGACGTTTTGATTCTAAGTCATGGCTCACGATGTTTTTCTGCCTTCCGAGCAAGCGTTAAATGCTCATATAGACAACAAGAAAGCCGTGTAGCTGAGATTGGAACCTACGACCCCGCGAAATCAAGCCACTAGTCCAACATACAGTGATAAAAAGTCTTTGGATCCGTAGGTAGAGTACGTTACAGTTTAATATTAGTCAGGTAGTAATCACTATCGTGGTTATTTGGATTTTATTTTTAAACAAGTAGGGGAGAGTTGGATAATACCGAGCCCCTAAGGACTTGGACCTATGATTAGGAAACTGTTTGATGTTAAAAGTAACAAAATAGAGTAATTAGTAGGACATTTATTCAGGTACGCATACGGTAAAACAAAAACTTCCAAAATTTAAACAAAATGTTATTATTCTCAATTTTCAAAAAAAAAGACGCGGTATTGTTTAACTGGTCTGATAATATCGTACCCACATTAATTGCATACAAATGGGTAAGTAATAAAAGTAAAAATGAATACCATTCTAAGTAATTTTCTTGCGTGAAGATAGGGAGACCAGAATCTTTTTTTAAGAAATTAAATCATTATATACATGTCGCAGATTCAACGCGATTAATAATTACAAAATTGATCTCACTACCGTCGTCCGACATTATTACTTAATATTTAAATACACAGTGCGCACGTCCGTCGCAGGCGCCGATCGGAAAGCAACTCTAGCACTTCACGACCGATTCTACGCACTACTGACAAAAAGACTTTGACAATTGACACATTGACATTTTACAACCTGTAAGATGTCTATGATATTGCGTGGTGTTGCCATTATAATAAAACAAATTACATCGTGTTCTATTATAACCTATTCTCTGACATACATAACTCTTTTATCGAGGTAAAACAAGTTAATGTAAATAAAACATACTTTTCATAGTTTACAACTTCGCGCCCTATTCGCGCGGAATAACCAAACTAGATTTATTTTTTAACCTCAAAATGATATGGAATATATTATAGTATATAAAAATGTATTCTGACATAAATTCTACAGTATACAAGCATTAAAAATCTATATCAAAGTATTACATTATAAATACAGTATTATTTATATCTTTCCGAAAGTACACAATTATAAGGAGTGTCGAAAAAACATCTACAGGACATGCTATCTCCGTCGTCATGCGGACCGTAATGGCGGTGCGCGGGGAAGGGTGTAGGCATGTTCGGCTTTGATGCATACGCACTTCATCGCAGAACTAGTGGATAGTTTTTGACTTACGCTGCCGCGCGTATTATACAACTCTCCCCTAACTGCGCACGTCCGGTCAGAAGCCGATCAGAGAGCAACTAAACTCGCAAAAAAACGATCGATCGTTGAGTTCCAACGCACTATTGACAATTGACAATTTACAACCTGTAAGATGTGAATGGCTAAAACTAAGAACACCGTTACATACGCAAACCCAAGCTAAATGAACAGGCCATATTACAAGGTGTACAGATAAAAGAGGGACCGCTAAAACCGAAGCTGGATAACCTCCAGGAAAAAGAAACGTGGAAAGACCACAAAATCCATGGGCTGACGACCTAGTTAAGGTTTATGGGGAGAAATGGATGGAGGAAGCTAAGATCAGATCCAAATGGAAAGTTCAGGAGGTGGACTTTACACAAAAGGAGTCCTGCAGAACACGGAAATAACAATAACTAAACATTTGATTTCTAATTTTGAATAGTATGGTAATAAAGTGTTTTTTTATTATTATTTAAGATTTCTATGATTTCGCGCGGTGTTGCCATTCTAATTAAACAATTAACATCGTGTTCAGCTGTTATTACATTATCTCTGATATGTTTTATGTAGTATACAATTCATTAATTGAATACAATGAATTAGCTGATGAATTTGTAATCAGATGCACTGCGATGCGGTTCGAAATTGCTCTGTCATTTGCATTAGTTGATTTACGTTTCTGAATTAATCTATTTCGTTTATTTGAATTTCAATCCCTCTTGAACAGATAACGTGAAATATCAAACTATTTGAATAAATTATTTTAATAACAAAGTTATTATCCACAGAACTCCAACATCAATGGTCACAAAACTCGGACTGCAGGCAGTGCAAAACTTCTAACCCTAAATAGAAATAATCTCAAAATAATGATAGGGAATTACGGGCCACACAATTAAAAATCTCTTCGGCCTAGGCGCAACATACAATCCCTTGTGTAGAGTGCAGAGGAATCAGTCACCTGTAGTCCTGGAATGCGTGGCTGTAGCTTCCCAATGAACAGAAATCATCGGTACAGTGTGCTCCGTGAAGCCTGCGAAGTACCCAAGAAACTTCTAGACGGAGCTAGGCTGGCCTATTTAGCTAGGACTTTACGCACAACAGAACAAATGAGTGTCTAAGTATGGAAATCAAGTCCACGCTACATATACACTTCTTATGCATTATTATTTGATTTTTTCCTATTTTTTCAGTAACTTTTGTAAAACTGTTGTAATACTAATACAACAGAAAATTTATATAAAAACATAACATAAAATAAATAAAAAAACAAAAAGTTAAGTTAGTAACAAAAAACATAAGTTATTTCTACTGGGAGGGCACCATGAAGAAACTGGTGGCGCATGAGAAGGAATAGACCACGCGGTGGCTGATTGGGCTGATTAGTTCAAGAACGTGCTAACTTCACGTACATCGCAGGTGATTGGCGCAGGTTTGTCATGAGAATAGTTACACCAGTGTCAACCACGACCGCAATGTCAAGACAATACGCTTGACCGTATTCAACGAAGAGCGATTCGAATCGTCAACGACCAGTCACTTACCGTGCGGCTTGATGCCTTGGCGTTGCGTAGATATGTGAGGTCTCTCTGCATCTTCTACCGCATTCACAATGGAGAGTGTTCAGAGGAGTTGTTTGGACAAATACCTGCAGCTGAGTTTCATCACCGGACATATACAAAATACCACCCGTATCACCTCGACGTTCCGCAACTGAGCGTTTTTAAGGCAGTTTTTTCCGCGCACCACCTCTTAGAGTCCTTCAAGAAAAAAGCGTACCAAATCTTAAAAGGCCGGCAACGCACTTGCGAGCCTTCTGGCAATGTGAGTATCTGTGGGCGGTATCACTCAATATACTAAACTAATTTTTAAGTCTTGTTCATATTTATATAAGTCTAAAACTTTAGATTTCCGAGACTTAGAGGGAGGGAAAAGGTATGTTAGGAATTTAATTGTCATTAATTATTGTGTCGAAAATTAATGCAAATAATACTTTTTTTTTTAAATTTATCTTTGATAATAAAAACACGTGGCATTTTAATTTACAATTCGTGATTTGAGATTTCAATAAATTATTTTGCATAAAATATAAATATTTTATAAATTCTCTTAACGAAATTTTAATTTTAAAAATAGAATTTCTATAAGGTAATTCACCCTTCTCACTCTCTCTCAATTGGTCTCAATTCCTCCCTCCCGTTTCTTCGACAATAACGCTGCACACGTGACGTTTTTTAAAAAAATTACCCTCATGCGCCTAAAGAAGTTTCACTTTAAAAACATTGAGATGACGACGTCTTCTGGTCTTTTGTGGCTCCCAATAACGATAGTGATCCTGCCTTCACCCTGCGAGCCTTCATGTGGAAGCCCATGCAGTATCACTTAACTTAACATCAAAGTCTACCCTGTGTGTAAAGTGACCCTGATAAACCTATATTATAATGGTCTAAGATCCCGATATACAACTACCTTCACCGAGATGCTTATTTAATGAAACGTATTTTATATTTAATTTAATATGTCAATAAATATAATCCATATGGGTTGCCTAGCAAATTTCAGTCCAAAGTATGTTTAATTAATATTTAAAAAATTTTTTTTTATAATTTGCATGTAGTAAATTTTTTAATTTTTTCAATCAATATTTTTAATCAGGGTGGTATTATATATGTATCACTATAACTTTCTTTTTTAGTAAAGATGCTCCACGTTTCTGTTCCTCTTGGTATGTGCCCCGCCCATTTCCACTAGATTCTTTATTTTATTGTAATATCTGTTACCTTAGATTTTTAGAGCCGTATTCTTTATTCTGTCTATTCTTTTTTCGCTATCATACGTCTTTCCATCGATCTTTGACCCACCTGTAGCATTGCTGTACTTTTAAGTTTTTCATGACTACTTTAAGCGCCCAAAAGCTCCCATGGTTTTGCTATTCTTTTATCGATTTTTTTATTGTTGCATCAATCATTGTCTGACGCAGTTGCGAGTATTCAGCTATTTAAAAATTTAATTAATCCTTATATCACTCGAGAACTGAATAAATAACTGTAAACTTCTAAAACTGCTATAACAATTGATATATTATATTAGAGTGTGAGACTTACTGACAGACTTAGGGACTAAACACACTTATTCAGCTTCATTCGCGTTTCGCTGAACGATTTTGGTCACATTTATACAGCTCTGCTTCTATCAGCCGTGTACGGCGTCGTAAGAATGAGAAAAGTCATCATAGCGTGCGACGTTGAATGCGGCGAAACAGCGCTGAACGCATTCTATAGCAGACGCATGATAAAAACACATTTATCCTCATTTTATACTGATTTGCCGCGAAAGCTGAATTGACGCGGAAAGCTGAATGGATGCGTACGCGTCTCCATACAAAATCGTTGTTTGCTATCGACAAACGCTGAATAGAGCTGAATAAGTGTGAGTACACCCTTAGCGGAGAACTCCGTACCTTGAAAACGAATTGGATTTAAGACATGAAGGAGTTTTAGCTAGCGCACGGGGAAACAACCGATTGGAATCAAGACTGCTTAGGGTCATACAAGACAACAAGAAACAGCGTACAATTTCTTCAAAGAACGGCAATACGGCGGTTGGTACTTCATTTAAACTTGCTCAATTGTATCTTGTCGCATAAAAAAAAAGTGCGTGCGTACAAAGTACACATGTCAGAAGTGAAACTTAAGTTAATTAGTTAATTATTGAGTAATTAAGCTGCCCATATCCCATAATTTAATTTTGTCAGTCTTTCTATATTAAAAAAGGGTGCGTGTACTTATGTACGCGCGTAAGAAGTTATACTTCTTTGGCTTTCTTTATTTTTTTTAATATAATTAATTAATATATTTTAACGTAAACAATTTAATAATATTTAATATTTAGTATATTATTCAATTATTAATTAATATTAATAACAATTATTATTTTATTCATTCAATTTAATAACTTGGTATGTTTCATAACCTTTTAACTAAGTAACAATAGGTCTTTGTGAAAAAACATTGCTAAATTTCTTTGAAAAAATAATTAAAACTCCTTTATTTGTTTAAAAGGTAAATGTCATTATGGTCATTCAAAATTCATGGCATAGCTGCTAACTTCACGCATATTCTATTTCTTTTTACTTGTAGATTGTCTTATTCCCATCTCGCTCGCGCACGCTATAATCACACTGACAACTTTGTGTCTCAGGTGCGCGCGCATCGTAAAATTTCACTCTCATCAATTTTTTATAACGCGCCTAAAGAAGTATAACTTCAAAAAGGCTTTCTATATTATATTTATTACATTATATTATTTAGGCTAATTAAAAACCAGAACTAAAATTAGTTGTTATGTATATTTTCTATATACATAACAACTAATATTTTCTATATACATATTAATATGGTAACATTTACCAAATAATATAACAAATTCATTATTATCATAATTGCTAACTTATGTCCACATTTTCTAAAATAGCAAACTGGGTCTTAGCAACAAAAGTCTTGGTTCTGTGCCCTTATAAAAATACAAAACCAAAAAAAAATGGTAATTTAGTTACTTAATAAAATTATAATGATATTGATATGTTTTAAAAACACCATCGGTGTTCAAGTATGAATAATTGCACCACAATATTAAACTAGCACATCTTTATTAAAGAAAAAAATCTACAAAATCGCTGCACATCTTCGTGACGTTCCATAAAAATTTTACCCTCATGCGCCTAAAGAAGTTTCACTTCGAAAAGGCACACGAAGGACAAATTAATGTTTAATCTAGACGTGGCAATAGATGGCGTTAATATAAACTAATTGTTTGTATAGAAAAATATCAAATCTCCAAGTCGTGTCTGATAGAAACATAAACATTATGTTAAGTATATTTAATTCCTTAGTTTCAAATAAAGAATACACATCTCTCTTTAGACTATCACCAAAGATATGTCCAAAAACAAGAGGATTTTCTCCCATTTAATTAAATTCAATGAATGAAACAATAATAAAAATCTGTACGAAATTGAATTTCTCTCATACATATAATTAGCTGTTTTATTTATTCGAAAGGCAATTTAATGAAATGAGTTGTCAGTCGAGTCATTTCACGGTTGAGTAACCAAACCGAAATTAAGCTATTTTCAAAGGACTTTTGTCATAATTTAAAGGATTGCCCGTTAATAATTAAACTCAATCAAACTTTGAATATGATAAATTACAGTTAGTGTTAAGTCTTCGCCTATCGCATTTAGGATGATTGTATTTAAATGAAAAATAAAATTTTAAATTATATAAATTAATTATTGAGAATATGCATCAGAGGATCATACTTAGACCGACGTTTGGGTGATAAGTTTTCTTCACAATATTAATGTACGAGAAGCTTTTAATTTGTCTGTACCTGACACACGCCGTCGACTTTTTGGGTCTAAAACATGTCGGTTTCCTCACGATGTTTTCCTTTACCGTTCGAGCGGCATAGAAATAAAATCCATTGGTGTATAGGCGGGGATCGTACTTACGACCTCAGGGATGAGAGTCGTACGCTGAAACCAATAGGCTACTTTTAAATATAAATGTTACAAACAATAAAAATAGAATAAAAACATTACACTTTCAGTTTAAATTTTTTTGCATATTCTTAAGCACTTAACAATGCTTTTTTACATATGATCAGCCCACTACCGAATATATCCAGCTCTGGATAAGTAGTGTTTCTTATCTCATATTCACGAAGAATTCGAATGAGAGTGATTAAGATTGAACATAAAATATTAAAATTGTCATATTGAAGAATACTTGACGAAAGAAAGTTTCGTGCCAAGACCTCAGGACAATAAAAATGTATTGTATAACATGACTTATGGGCGTATTATCTAACAGCGGCCAGTGTCCAGTGCCTTACGTTGCAATAAGCAAGGCTTGCAAATTTTCCTGGCATGTATTCCGCTTGCGAAACGGAAAACATGCTTATTTCGTTATGCCCCAATTAGGTTGTAATTTGCTTTGACATTTTCTTTATGCCAACATTTTATGATTGTCGTTTCAACTGCGTAAAATTGTATAAAAAAAAATCAAAATCATTTATTCATTTAGGTAACAAAATTTATAATAACTAACGTCAATAAAGAAGTACATATTAAATGCTTCTAATTTTTACATTTACTACCAGTTCTCATCTCATCAATCAAGGGCGTAGAGCGGAAGAAAAGAACTGGCAATAAACTCTCCGCCACTCTTTTTAATCGCCAAATTTTTCGTTTTACACAATTTTAATATACTGGCCTGTGCCGGCAGATAATTCAAATCTCTTCTACTTCTCTTCTCATAATGTAAGTGTAGAGGAGTAATTGCGAGAGAAGATAGAAGAGAAGCGGCGTGGCAGTAATGCGTTATCCATTCCTACTTACAACGTCATTTCATTAATTCACAAAAGATGTTTACTTCAATAATCAATTACTTCATTTTAACTATTAATACTTACTGTCGAACTACAATGACGTCAACATAACAATAACGTAATCTACTGCAGCGACCCAATATCATGAACGGTTCCTTACTCAAACAAATTATTATTACCGTACAAATTAAATACTTCAAAAGTATCATCCTCAAGCCTAAAGAACAATAAAACATTATGCAATGGCATTAAAATGATTACAGTGAAGTTTGCAAACAATTTCGGCAGAGTAATTCGAGATCCTTTGTATCTGAGGCATGTTTGACGTCAACTTGAACGCAACAAGTAATGCACTGTGTGCTTTGCGCTTACAATGCATGGTGAACTGGTAATTTGAAATTAGAACACCCATATAATGCCGTCGAAAATAGTACTTTGCTATCAATAGTCCGATTACCGTCGAAGTTGGTAATTGTAAACCATTTCGATCGTTTAGTGATCAGCGAGAAACAAGTGATATTCGCGTTTTTTAAAGAATTAATCAATAACTAGATGACTCAGTGAAGTTCGTAGGTATCACGTATTGTGTCAAAACATAATACAAAATTGAATAATACTTGACAACCAAGTGACAAGTTTTGAAGTGAATACTCCTTTACCATCGCTGTGATTTGAAAGTCGATGAAACGAAAAAGCGACACTAAAAAGAGACAGTCACATAAATTCATAAGATTTAACGTGGGAGAAAATGAGATAGCAGTAAACAGTGTATAAACTTTAAATTAGTGTGTATTTGACCATTTTCTGAATTAAAACAAACATTTAATTATTCTAGTTTTTATCAAAATTAAAGATTGATATTAAAATTAAAAATTAAAATAATAAAATAATTTAAAGAAAAGTCTAATACTACGTTTAGACAGTGAAAAAAGTGTACTTTACAAACTATTTATCATAAAAACTTTTTTAATTATTGTAGTTTTTGTCAAAATTAATAATTCATATTAAACTTAAAAATTAAAATTACTTTCGTCTCATTATCTTGAAACCCAAATTGTTGAAGGTTTCACTTCTACCGGAACAGTGTTGGCCTAGTGGCTTCAGCGTGCGACTCTCATCCCTGAGGTCGTAGGTTCGACCCGGCTGAAAGAAAGTCGAAAGAGAAAGTCCGAGAATTGGTGCACCAATGGACTTTCTTTCTATGTGCGCATTTAAAATTCGTTCGAACGGTGAAAAATCGAAGGCGTCAGGCACAGGAGGCTGATCACCTCGTTGCCTATTAGATTGAAAAATTATTATGAATCAGATTCAGAAATCTGAGGCCCAAACCTAAATAGGTTGTTGAGCCACAGATTTTTTTTTCACTCACATTTGAATTGCACACATGTTTTTTTTTTTAAACGACAGTATTTTTTATTTATTGATGTACCAATTAGACATTTAGAAGTATTCAAAACGCAACGTTTTAAGCATGAATTAAAATAAAACTTAGTTCTATTTGGATCTTGTATAGTCTCAGGTATGTCTTACTTATAACCCAGACAAATTAAACACTGTAGAGGACAATGACAGAAATACTAACTCGTAAATTAAATATGAGTACAATTCTTTTGATGTAAAATATTTATTCTTACTTTATACAAGCCAATCTAAACTCAATAGTGTTTATAAAAAAGGCACATATTCCCGTGATTCTGTTATTTAAATACTTGCTTTATTGGATGAAGTACTCAGTGGTTATGGGCGTCTGGACTAACTATTTAATTGCTTGTAGGTTTTGGATTCGAACCCCAGAGAAACAAAAGGTATGCCGTAGTGCTGATGAATTAAATTTATGAATTGAATACAGCTTGGAAGCATAATTGTTTAATTCCAATAATATCAGAAAAACACATCAATCTAACAATCTCCTTTGAATTTGGTTCATAATCAAGTCAAAAGTCAAAAATCATTTATTCATGTAGGTAAAATGTACACTTATGAACCTCAAAAAAGAAATATACATTAAATGCTTCTTCTTAAACATTTACTGCCAGTTCTCAAATCAAGGGCGTAGAACGGAAGAGAAAAACTGGCAATAAACTCTCCGCCACTCTTTTTAATCGCCAAGTTTTTTGTTTTACACAATTTGTAAGGAGCTGCAACCATTACACCATGTTCCACATGACATCTTAAGTAATAAATAATAATAAAATAAATTAAAAGCAAAAATTGGTCCTCTATTCAGTATTCTTCTATAAATCCTAATTCTTCTATAATTCGGCCATAAATTGCGTAGAGGCGGTGAGAACTTGGAGAAATCGATTGTGGTTGGTACAAAATGTGAAAGATCACGTGACCGTTCACCAACCAGAACCGATCAAGTGAAAGACTCATCGTCCTCAAAGCTATAAAGTGTCATAAGAGAGGCGCTGGACAGAAACCGGTGGAAACAGATTGTCCACTCCAGATCCATCCGTTGTGGTCCACCTTGCTAACCTAAATGCTCATACATCATGCTTGATTATAAATAAATAGAAGTGACTCCACAATCAATGAGACGTTATATACATAATAATAAAATATTTCTTATTTGTATAGGAATACCAAAATAATTAAAAGTATTAGTTGGTAATTATATGGATAATGAAACTCATATTAGACTTATGGAAGAAGTTTAAAATTACTCATAAGTGCTGGCCTAGTGGCTTCAGCGACTCACATCCGACGTAGGTTTGATCCCTGGCTGTGAATCAATAGACTTTCTGTCTATGTGCGCAGTTAACATTCGCTCGAACGGTAAAGGAAACCATCGTGAGAAAACCGGCTTGCGTTAGTCAAAAATCATTTATTCATATAGGTATGTAACACTTATGAACGTCAAAAAATAAATATACATTTGCTTCAAATATTACATTTACTGCCAGTTCTCAAACCAAGGGAGCTGATCTTAGACCCTATAAGTCGACGGCGTGTATCAGGCTGATCACCTACTTGCCTATTAGTTTTTTTTTTAATCCAGCGTCGCAACCCCCCGACTCCTAATGTTATGTTAGTTAAGTTCACTTCATTTATAACTATTATTATAATTATTTTTTGTTATCATCTTTTTTAAACGGTTTTATTTAGCTCACCCCGTTTGTTTTATTCTTGGGTCAAATTTAGTAATTCAAATTTCACCCTCTTCCTGTCAACCGATTAATCTGAAATTTTGTATACACTTTGGATTTTGGTGACAATACAATAAACTAAATAAATAAAATAAAAATAAATAAAAAAATAAATATTATATAATATATAAATATATATATATATATATATATATATATATATATATATAACATTATATTAAAAACTGTATCTATTTTATTAATTAAATATATATTATATTTATATTATAGAATTGATTTATTTATATAAACTAACGGGCAAGGAACCTTGCAATAATGAAGCACTAAATGAATTAAACAGAATGCGAAATAAAAACTAAAAACTAGAAAATAAAAATAGGTAAAAAAACTTTTTAAGTTAAACGGTTTTATGTTAAACATACATTGCAATGTTTAAGATAAATGTACTAAAAACCAAAAAATAATAAAATAGATACAGTCGTGGGAATTATGAACATATGCATAGACTAGACTGAAATAAAACCGTAGGGCACGTCGGGTAATGTATGTTTAACATAAAACCGTTTAACTTAAAAAGTTATTTTACCTATTTTTATTTTAACTAATTTCAACATGTACCTCGTAATAATTGTTTTCCAGTTAACCACAACACAGGGCCTCCCTAGTGTGGGGACTAGCGATATATGAATTCTGTCACAAACACTTTTGTCATAAATAAAGTTTTTATTATTTTATTATTATTATTTTTTCAACAATTCAAACAAAGCGTTTCATTTATCTAAAGTGTTGACATATCTGAACATCCATACAAACTCAATTCGCCACTGCTTTTTTTTTAATTACGCGTCAAATTGATAATGTTTTTGAAGTCGGTAAAAAGATTTCTATACTTTCCATAAAGTGGAAAATTATGAAAACGGCAAATTCTGTAATCCGAAACACACCTTTAATATAGTTAGAACTTTGTCGTTCGTATAAATTTTGACTTTCAACATCAGTGGACCGTCCTTTTTGATGCAAATCAGCCTAACTAGCGTTTCATTAGGGACGATGTTCGTTACTTCGTCTATTTGGTAAAATACAAAAATTTACTTCCAAAATATTTAAAAAAACAATTGACTAGCTACAACTGGTACAGGTTACAATAATATCGGTATACTGTGTTCTTCGTTGATTTATACAATTGCTAAATAGATAGTCAAAGGAACTAACTATTATTTTTAAAGGGTATTTTTTGAATACTGATTAAAGTTGGAGGAGACTAGAATAGTAAAGTTTTTTTTTTTTTTATTATTGGACAATTTGCACCAATTGACCTAGTCCCATGCTAAGCTGGTGAAGCTTGTGTTATGGGTACTAGGCAACGGATATACATACATATTATAGATATATAGACATATAAATACATATTTAAACACCCAAGACCTAAGCACAACACCAAATGCTCATCACATCGATGTTTGTCTCAGCCGGGGATCGAACCCGGGACCCATGGATTCGCAGTCAGGGGTACTAACCACTAGACCAATGAGCCGTCAAATCTAAATAAAATCAAAAAAATATATTTCTTTTGATATTGTAACTTGTAAAATATCTTGATAGTACCAGTGACCCCAGAGCCGGTGCTTTCCTCGCTCAACGAACGTATCGCAATACAGCGAGGAAATGCTGCCAGCTTTAAAGGTACACTGCCACAGTGCCCAAACTTTTTAAATTTGTTTTTATTTTCTTTTTATTGTTTTCCAATTATTATTATTACTATGTAGGTTAAGAAAATTGTATATGGTATATTTTTTTGTTTAGTTTAGGTTTTAGGTATTAAATATCTATCGTTAAAAGCTGTGAGATTCATTGCAATCAATTTATTACGTAATTATTTAACCTCACAACATCGTATACTCACCATATCAATATTATAATATATTTAAATAAATACATTGAATAAAGTTATTTATGCAAATAGAGTATTTAGAAAACCGGACCAAAATTGCAAAATCGTTTAGTTTTATTGATTTGTACACTAAACACTAATAGTATTCTACATGAAGCTTCAATGTCTGCTAGAAGTGCAAGCAATGAGTGACAAAATTAAGAAATTTGAGTAGTTATAATTCTTAAACTACTGGTTCAAATTGAATGAAATTTGAAATATACCAAGTTTATACAATCCCTGCCTGGTATATGAATTCAGGATTTTAATTTTATCCACAACGAAAAATACCTGAAAAGATTCGAGAAAAGGATAGTACGACCGTACCGCTTTTTTGCTTGATTTGGAGGGTGCACCGTGCCCGCAGATCTAAACTAGATGTGACTATTATTATTATTAAAGCAAGGGATTTCGAGACAAGGCCGTGTGGCTTAGCGTGCGACTCTCATCCCTGAGATTGTAGGTTCGATCCCCGGCTGTGCACTAATGGACTTTTTTTCTATGTGCGCATTTAACATTCGCTGGAACGGTGAAGGAAAACATCGTGAGGAATCCGGCTTAGACCCAAAAAGTCGGCGTGTGTCAGGCATGGGAGCCTGATCGCCGACTCGCCGATTAGATTAACAAATGATCATGAAACAGATACAGACATCTGAGGCCCAGACCTAAAAAGGTTGTAGCGCCACTGATTTTATTTCTAGTCAAGGATTCCCTATAAGTGACGATCCCGAGGTAGACAGTGGACACTATGAAATATAACTCTTGAAGTAGAATTATTTTTAAGTATCAATAATCAATATTTGAATTTTGAGACAGACATTTTTGATTTTGGTAATATTCTAATATGTAATTTGAATAATCAAATGAAATTCGATAAAAAAATAATCTGTCAGCCAACGAACAGAAGCTGCAGCGTGCGACCCAACTTCGAACTCCTTCTAAGCACCAATAGGCCGGGAGATAGTGACACAAAATAGTGGGTCATTTCTACCAGTATGGCGGTTCTTCAGGGGTTTTATTACGCAATGAAAAAAAGAAAAATGATGGTCATAGCGCTGATACCGGCGGCCCAGTCGCGTGGGCGTTAGTCGAACTCGGCGGATTAAGTGTGTCAAACGATTTGTTCCACAAAAATTCTAGTATTTTCCGATAGCCAAAAAAATAAGATGCGGTAGTGTCATGCCATACTTTTCCGGTGTGACTTACAGCCTGAAGAACCGCCATACTGGTACAAATGACCCACTATTTTGTGTCACTATCTCCCGTCCTACAATGCTTTATTCTGTCTATTTTTGAAATATCGTAATCATGGCGTCGTGTTGTGCATGGGGCTGCAGAGCGTTTGAAACTGGGGCCTTCGGGCCAGTCAGTGGTAAGACTGTTCGAGGATCCTCCCTCCCCAAGGATGAGCAGCACTATCCTTCCTCCACAGCTTCGTTTAGTATTTCAAAAATTTAGCTTTTTAAACGTAATCACAAAATTGTGTGAAAATCGCATTAACAAACGCTCAAATGCCTTTTTTAAGTTAATTAAGAATCCCTCTTACCTCCTAAATCAGAAGATTTACAACTTGAATTATGGACGTCGTTCTAAAGGCTACCAAATTAATTTATTTCGTACTTTTCTTGGCCTTATCTTAATGCTTAAAAGGGATGTTATCTTTTGTTTTATTTATAAAGCTAGATGCACTCTTTACATAGATTTTTGTTAGAGCGGCTTCCTTTAGCTTTTCAGGTTAATAACCTGCTCACAGCGAAAAGCTCGAATATAAAAACTAGTAGTACCTATATATTGATCAAAACAAGTCTGCAACGAAATTAAACTTCATTATACATTAAGACAGGCGTAAACATTTTTTTTCGAAATACCATCCGTATCACCTAGATGTTCGTCGTTCCACAACTAAACGTTTTTTAAGTCAGTTTTTGCCGCGAACCACCACTATATGGAACCAGCTGCCTATAAAAGTATTTCCGAACCAATTTGACTTAGGGTCCTTAAAAAGAGTGTACCAATTATTTAAAGGTCGGCAACGCACTTGCGAGCCTACTGGCAACGTGGCTGGCAATATGCCCCTGATCTATAAAAAAAACATGTTTTACGAGGATGCTACGACATCTTTAAGGCTAATCTGTGTACGTTATGACTTTAACTATGGATTTTTTTTAAATTAAAGATTTTTACTCTATGACGCTTTTTAAACACAGATTACTTACTCAGTAACACTTTTTTTCCAATGGTTTCAGCCTACGTCGACTACAAAATCACACAACCAGGAACCATGACATCCGGCTTATGAATGTTCATTCTTCATATATATTAAATTTATTTATAAATTCTAAAACAACGTGTATGCATGAAATTATACAAGAAAATAGACATCACAAATTTTACACATGTGTATGTGACACATCAATTATATAAGAATAAGCAACCACAAAATAAAATAATAATAATAACTAAAACTACATACAAACTTAAACCTCAATAAGATTGTTTTAAAATATGTATATGTCGATATTTTCATTATCAGATAAGCGAGCCGTAGGTGTGTACGTATTGAAGACTTTTAGTTCTAGAATATTTTATTCCCCATTAACAGTATACAACTAATCTTAAATATCTATTAACTATGCAGGTATATCATATATTTCCAACACACAAATATACAGTATTCACAATATTCTTAACCTAAAAAAATTGCAACAAATTTAAAAAGTTTGGTCCCTGTGTACCTATAACGCCGGCAGCCTCGCTGTATTGCGATACTTATTCGTTGAGCGCCCAGCTCTGTGGTCACCGGTACAATCCACCAGTCAACTTGAATCTTTAATTAGCGCCTCTGCAATTGAACCCACGGCCCAAGAGTCTCAACTCCTAGAGTTGGGGAAAAGACTCAATTTACCGTTTATTCATGATTAACTATGCTATATTAAAAAATCCTAAAGCTGTGAAACCTGCCACTGAAAATATGAACCTTTGTTAATCTCTAGAAGCTTCTAAATATATGCAGTGTTTATAGACTTGTTGCTCAGCTTAATCTACTTAGCTTAAAGAGGAGATTGAAGTCTGATTCAATTACGTAACACGCCCCTGGCAACAATTACAATAATTTGTCTTCTTTTTTAGACGTTGTCGCTGAATTTGTAACTGTTTCATTAGTAAGAGCAGTGTTGGCCTAGTGGCTACAGCGTGCGACTCTCATCCCTGAGGTCGTAGGTTCGATCCCCGGCTATGCACCAATGGACTTTCTTTCTATGTGCGCATTTAACATTCGCTCGAACGGTGAAGGAAAACATCGTGAGGAAACCGACATGTCTTAGACCCAAAAAGTCGACGGCATGTTTCAGGCTCACCTATTAAATTTAAAAATGATCATGAATCAGATTCATAAATCTGAGGCCCAGACCTAAACAGGTTGTAGCGCCACTGATTTTTTTTCGTTAGTAAAGGAGTAATGTTGGCTACTAATTAAATAACCTTCTTAACTTACATTCTAGCAGTATTGTCGTGCAACTCCAGGAGGTCGTAGGTTTGAATCCCAGCTCATCAATGGACTTTTTATGTGACACAGGCTCGTATGGCGAAGGATTGAGGAAACTGGTTTCCTTTCGATCCAAAAATGGACGACATTTGTCACGCACAGAAGGCTGATTTTCCACTTGTGTATTAGGTTAAATAAATGATTACCAAACAGATACAAAAATCTAAATCCCAGCCTTAAAGGTTGTAGCGCTACTGTTTATTTATTATTTTTAGATATTCCTGATTCCTTTAATATAAGTTAAGAATTATTGGAATTGTTAAAGCGTTTTATATTCACCACTAAATTAACTCGTTTCTAATAGTATTTATTTATTCTACATAAGTAGCAAACGAATCTCTGAATACAAGTGACTCCTTCGGACTTGCTTCATCTCTCCAAGCATTGATTTATTATATGCCAAAAGGTTTGGACAGCGTCTTCGATAAACGCACCCAAGCGTATCACATATTTGTAATCTCCGCAAAATCTTAACGAAAATTTAAAAATTTATTTCCTCATTATACCCCATCAAAGTAGTTTTTAAATTTATCACAGTCAGATGGAGTTTGTTCTACAATTCTACAGGATAGTGAGAACTGGCAGTAAATGTAAAATTAGAAGCATTTAATGTATATTTCTTGATCGACGTCATTGTGTTACATAAATGAATAAATGATTTTGAATTTGAATTAAAGTTGCTTAAAACTATTATTATTAAAGCTTTATTAATGAATCCATACAACAATTTGTTAGTTTACATTTCTTAGATTGGTACGCGAAGCCATTGAAATCAAAAAACATCCCAATTTCAATAGAGAAGACGGCCAAAAATCAAACACCTGGGATCCAATAATATCCAAACTAAAATCTCAAGACAAACAATCCGCGAAAATAGAGGACACCGTGATTCATTTCTGCAAAAACCCTTCATCTTTTAGTCGATATCAACTCCGGGGAAATAAATATAGATAATATAATTTTTTTTACAGCTGTGATACTTTTTGACATTCAACACCTTATGTCTTCAGTCACCGTGACCACGCACGCTGTAAAGCACGCGAAATGTCGGGAAAAATTTAAAATTATGTAAAATAATTATAAGTTTATAATAATAGCTTTAATCCGTTAAAAAGTGTTTTCTTTTAGTTTAGATTTCTTAATATGAGTATTCGTTGTTAGTATAAGTTCTAAAAAATTTAATTAGATTCTTTTAGTGGTTTAGTAGTTGTATCGCTTAAAACTATATCTGTGTATAATTCTTATTCTTTTTTGCGTTCTATGAGCGGGTTAATTGATGACAGGAAAGAAAGCGGCAAAAAAGAGATTAGAGGTTAATTGGTTCTAACGGGTTCTGCAGGGATGGGTTTACTATTAAACGGTAATTAATTGGAACAACTTTAAGAAAGGGTAACACATTTTCCGTTCAATAGAACTTCCGATTGCGAAAATTCTTTCATTACTAGAATATGGCATTCATATACAGTAAAAGCTTCTTATTTGCGCTTCCTTCATTCGCGTTTTCAATGCGAAAAAAAATGCCACCCAATTCCTATATTCGCGGCTAAAATTACCATATAGAAATTATATGTTTAAAATTAAAATTTCTTAAAGAGAATTTATAATTCATGCAAAATAATTTATTGAAATCGCAAATGACGAATTGTGAATTAAAATACCACGTGTTTTTATTATCGAAGATATAAATAAAAAATAAAAATATTATTTTATTATATTTTGACACTTAATATTTGTATGACAATTAAATTCATTAAATTCCTAACATATCTTCCTTTTCCCCTCCCTCTAAGTCTTGGAAATCTAAAGATTTAGATTTGTACGTTATAAATATGAACAAATGACTTAAAAATTTGTTTGCCAAAGAAGTTTCACTTCTGACATGATTGTGTACTTTGTACGCACGCACTTTTTTATTATATATTTGTTTGTTTTTATTTTGTCAATGTATAATCCTATATAAATTATCATTACGTAATCACGGTTTCTGTATTTGCGGCATATAGGGCTTTTAAGTACATATATTATTTCCAAAATACTTCTAATTGTACGAAGCTATTTGATTTATTAACGTGCGTGACGGCATGTACTGTATCCTTACAAGATAATAGATAGATATTCAGACGGAATCGCTTGTTAAAATCCCTATCCACTGCAGTATACGGTTGACTAGAAACAAATATCCCTTTTACACGCCTGTCTCGTTTAACAGATTGTGTCGGATTAACAATAAAACTGTGATGATCTTTCGCTAAGACTTTTTTAGACACCCCGCTGTGTTGATTATTTGCTTTTATTATTTTCTTTATTCCTACATAATTATGTATTTACATTGTATATTCGCGGAAGCTTGGCGGACCCATGCGACTTCAATACAAAGAGTCCCCTCGTGGGTTGTGCTGCGATATCGCGGGCTACTCGATTGTGAGGAAGTTGCATGGATCTGGTATGGCGACTTCTAAGTTTTCATGTCATTTTCACATGTGTACATACCCTTTCTAAAACATATTTTCATGATTTGATTGTATATTGATAGTTTGATTGTGTTCATAAGTTGATTTTAACGTGTAATATTTAAGAGCAAAAATAAAATAAAATGATAGTGCAAAGTGATGGATCTATTACAGCCGGTCATAACAATTTGTGCAATTAATAAATTAATGAATTTCGATTGTCGACATCAAATCAGAGTATTAATTTGTAATTAATTAAATGGTGTCGAAACTAATGTACGCTGAATTAATGTGATAATCTCTCTGTTCCATTTTGGTTTGTAAAATTCTATACGTGGCTATTGTAGTATATATGATAGAATAAACAAATCTTTGTTTTAAAATTATTTTATTAATATTTATTACTTAAGATGTCATGTGGAATATGGTGAAATGGTTGCAGCTCCTTACAAACGTTGTGTAAAACAAAAAACTTGGCGATTAAAAAGAGTGGCGGAGAGTTTATTGCCAGTTCTTCTCTTCCGTTCTACGCCCTTGAAAAAGTCATTTTGTATAATCAAATATATAAAATTCTTGTGTTCAATGTTCGTTCCCATACTCCTCCGAAACGGCTCGACCGATTCTTATGATTTTTTTATGCATATTCTGATATAAGTATATAAGTCTGAGAATCGGCTACTATCTATCTTTCAAACCGTATTATAATATATAAATATTTTTTGGATAAATTTTCTTCTTTTTATTTTTTTTATGTGGAATTAAAAAATACATATAACCCTTAATTTTTACCTCTCTACGATCAACCCCTATTCCAAAACCAATATCTGGAGTATCATCCAGGTATAGAGAAACATCGTCATTATTCATGCTAATTTCACTTAACATAAACTAATATTAACGTTAGTTCTCTTCAATTAGCAGGATGACAAGACGCAGGTGCATTCTCAGATGCAATTAGCTTTGCTCGTATGGATTATTATCAGACTAATTCTTTTGATTTTCTCTTACAACGTTAATTAGAAGATTAGCCTCTGTTTCGTGTAACAAGTCGCGTAAGTCACTTTGCAAACTAGCTGCTGTGGTCTCTGGAAGAATGACCAGCGCCGTGGAATAGTCTGCTCCTCAGCATAATGCTGAGCCAGGGCCAATTACAACCACAGCACACACGCATTGCACGATTAAATTTTGGGTGTTTCTGTGTGTGTGTTTTGTTAGTAATAAATATGGTGTCTATGTTTATGTCTTTGTGTTTTGACAGCCGGCTGAGCAGCCGGTACTGGTTACTGCCCTGCGATTCTGTAACTCACTTTTCGAACTCACACAGCGGTTTTCGCATCGGCGGATTTCAGAGCGACCGCCTGTACTTGATGATCATGCCACGAGATGTTAAGGCGTGCAGAAAATAATGCTATCTGTGAAGTGCGTTTTATTTAAGAATATACGTAGATACATGACACAGCACAGCCAAATTAGGTATTACGAATTTAATCATTTTAATTGTATATTTTAATTTTTTTAATTCGTAAATATTTGAACCTGTTTGTATATAATGTCATCCATCTTTGGCTATATGTTAAGTATAATTGTTTGTATATAATTAATGTTAGCTGTTGGATTACGAAATAAATAGATATAAAAGATACAGATTTCATAATATATGAAACTAGCCGTTGCGCGCCCGCTTTGCTGGACGAATTAAAATAAATTTTATGTTTCATTATTTTTTTTTTTTTCATATTTTTATTATTCTTCTTTTTAACTTCCCGCTAAGAAAATTGAAATATTTCGAAAATCGAGTTTTTAACAGATGTTGACGTTTAGAGGTTCTAGGAAGCCTCCCCGAATGTTTCCGCGGTGAAGTCCGTATGGATAAATTTTCATAAAAGTAAAACAGCAATAAAAAAATGAAGGAACGTTGGAATTTAATAAATAAATAGCCATAAACCATCTAGGAAAAATTTCGCATCGAATGGTGGTAGTTTCATGTCGATACGATCAGTAATTTAGGCGTGAAGGAGCCCATTCAAACGAAGACCATTTTCTTTTATATATATAGATAGATATTGAAGTTGCCACATATTAGGTAGTTTTACCTTCTTCCCGCTATTTTAAAATGCAGAGATTGTAAGAGCTCATAATTCTTCCAGACATGAATTCTAAATTTAAAATCTAAAACTTGAGAACGATAAACAAAATTACATTTAAAAATTTATTTTGATTTATGCCATCTTTTGTATTCTATATTTGTTAAAATGCCTCGATTCATCAGCATCACCTCGTTGGCTGGAAATCTTCCACAGCGATCTAGCGAACTGTGGAAGCGACTCCCGCTGGACCTCCAGTTGTTTAAAGGTAAAGCATACTCTTCTACAAAGACCAGCATTACACCCACTAAATTGGGTGTCCAAGGATTGTTATTACTGCCCCTTTTTGGGCTTCCCGTAGGCTCTTTCCCCTCTATAGGTATTATAAAATAATGTAAACACGACATTCAGTTATGAAATTTTCAGCTAAAACTTAAAAAATTCTATCAAAATACAATTGACAAGGAAACCAAAAATCGGTAAATAGAAAGAGTATAAAGTGTCAGAGTCGCGATATTTCACGTATTAGGCACTTGCTATAAGCAACTTCCTATATGAACAAAATACAGTTTTTGAATTAGCAATGGTTACATGCCAAAGTTGCCCCTCATTGATGTAACTTATCGAATCACAATCTTAATATTTATATGTACACGATAAATTGTTAAATGTTGTTTCAAATTAAAAAGTGTGACGTTCTAACGTGTCGGTCATTCACCTGAGGTCACTGACCGCACCACACGCCGCACTGCCTTAGCTGCACATTTTTATACAAATAGTATTTTATTTATTTAACTCGTCAGTCGAGCAGTATAAGAACCAGCAACAGGAATAGGAATACCCTGTCCATGTTATAATCATTATGTTTTAGAGGCCACTGTCAGCCACTGTAAATTGTCGTCATGATTAATTGTAATCAAATAATAATTTTGCTTTTTGTGACGCACGAATTCTATTCGTGTGTAATATATAATAATATATAATATATTAATGTAATGAGTTTTATATACAGAAATGTACACAGTGACACAGTAATCAGCCTTTATACAAGGGTCCCTTAACTGAGATTTATATCAACACGGTTCAGGATTAAATATTAACTGGACAAGGGTATTCTCATCATTAAAGATTTGAACTTTAATCCTATTTGAATTATTAAACACCATAAAGGTCAGCGCGGCGAATAACCATTGACTTCTAAATCTTTGTGACATTTAATATCACCAAAACGATGTAATACGACCACATATTCTCCTGTGGAGGCTCGATAAGTACCTGGTAAAACAATTACCTTAATAAAAATATATAAGAGAGGTGCTGGACAGAAGACAGTAGAAACAGATTTTCCGCTCCAGAAGTTTCCTCGCTGACTACGATGCTCAGACATGAACTACCAACTGAGAGAGAGAGAGAGAGAGAGTTTTAGTATGTAATAATGACATTGGCATTGTGAATAAATTGACACTAGAAAAGAAGACAATATTCTTCCTTTGTCTCTGGTTCTAGTTCTTAGTCTGAAAAAAAATCGTTTGCTTTGGAGTGCGCTATCTTTGTTTATGTTCGTGTCAGATATCCATATATATCGATATCGCATAATGAAATTGTGTCTCTGCGCATATACGAATCTGCATAGGGAATATTATCACAAACATTTTGAAGTTTTAAAACCTAATAAACCTATTCGTTTTAGCATTCATTTCTCCCACATCATTAAATATACAAAGGCACACGCCAGCGCCCTCTGACAAAGCAGCAACCTAATTGTGTACATTTCTATTCATTTCTCTAGGCGGTAAGTAATGAAAACCACATTGTTTTGGATGTTTCAAATTTTAAATCTGAGCTTTTAAATTTTTGGCTTTTTACTTACTTATTATGTATTTCCCACATAATTATTATATCTTAACAGTTACTACGATAGAACTACACAAAAGAAGTACAAATTATTTGATTAAGTATGAGGGTGTGCAACTATTTAATCAATTACCGTCTAAAATTCGTAATATTAATAGTCCGGTCAAATAAGTTCAAAAAACAAGAGCGAAGCTACCAGAATCACCATCAAACTGAAACTGAGTAAACTTGCTCTTCTGGTAACTTGTAATGTATAGATTGACCGGACTATAACGCGTTTAACCAATTCAAAAGGGCATTAAAGATACATAACAGAATTAGCCTAGTAGACTCACGTACAACGGACCTAGTGAGCGTCTAAGTGCGGAAAACGAGTCCACAAACCATACCCTACATAGCCTAGTAGACTAAAATTGGTACGGCTGATGGCGACGTGTATCTCGATCGTATAAACATATTAAGTTTCTCGTGTAAATAAAATACATTTTTTTTTTCAATAAGAAATATAGTAGGTACATAAAAGTATTTACACCAGAAGAACAGAGTGTCTTCGCCGAAATTAGACTGTAGGTAAAATTCCTTAGTAAATTATGTTGAATTTAAGTTACTTTTTTTATGTAATAGGAGGCAAACGGGCAGCAGGATCACCTGATGTTAAGTGATACCGCCGCCCATGGACACTCACATTGCCAGAAGGCTCGCAAAAGCGTTGCCGGCCTATGTCAGAGCCTAAAGAAAGGACCCTATGTCGAATTGGTTCGGAATTACTTTAGTGGGTAGCTGGTTCCACATAGTGGTGTTGCGCGGCAAAATCTTCGGTTCGGTTTAGAACTTCTGTTTTTTACTCTAACCTAATTCAGATTACGTAAACAGAATAAGTCAAATGAACAAATGCACACATGCCCGCTTTTGTTTCTTGGGAAAATATTTTACTAATTTCTTATAAAATAAATATTAAAAGCTAACACCAATGCGATTGCAATTTAGTTTATATTTACGCTTATGTTTGACTTTTATAAGCAGAATGATACAACAAACAAGCTAATATGCCACAAATTGCAGAGTGATAGTGTCAGATGTACAAATCCCTTGGCGGGCGGTGATATTTGCCTAGATTCATCACGTTGAGCCACAAACGTCACGCACAGCTCATTGTGTTATACGGCCCGTCTGTGCGTAAAGTATACGATGAATGGTCGAACGTCAGACCATACCGTCGTGAAGTTGTCGTTCAAGGATCGTACCATTCCCTGAAATGAAACCCCACTAGGTCCCAGGATTTCAGGGGGTATTGAATTCGTTTCAGCAATGCAAAGAAACGAGCATCGCATATTACTAATAATAATAATTAATTTGGAAGAATATGGTACAAATATGGTGGTACAATCTAAATACGCATATTCTGCCACACAATTTGTCTTACCAGGAATTTTACATAGAAGTTACATACATTATGAGTACATATATAGTCAATTATTATTATTTAAAGTGATAAAATATCACATTATTAAAATATAATATAACTTAATCAAATTATTATTAAATAAAATGTTTCACCTAAATAATCAATAAAAGAATAATATTTTTTTTCCAAAAGTGGTACATTAAGTCAATTTTTTTAAAGGTTTTAGTTGGAAGAGGTGCTATAACCTTTATTAAATTGTTTTTTTTTTGTTTTTAGGGTTGATAAAGGCATGAATTTATTGCATTTTTCACTAAACTCAACTTCAACTAAAGTACGCAATTGTCTCTTTTTATCATAGCATAATCAATATTTGACAGAAGGAGACGAAGGAATACGTGTGTGACATTTCTGTCATCCGTGTGTCCCCACTAGTCCCCTCTGACCCGTGTTCCTGACTTTGATTGATACCATGAAGTCGGTTGGGTTCTAAACTCTTAAGGGATTTTACCGATCTTGACTTGTGACCCAAGTTTTGGATTGTTGGGAATGATTATTAAGAATACTTATAAAAAAAATTGTAACATTTAAGTTTAATAGTTATATTAACTAACATTTAGAATGATTTAAAACTGAATGAACAACACAAATAAAAACAAAAACTAACCTTAAAATATAATAACAAAAATATATTATTAAAAGGAGTCCCTTTAGGCAAGGTTCCGAAGATACTGGTTATTAATTTTAATTTCCAACACACAGTAAGTTCAGTATTTACAATAAAAAAAAAAATAATAATTACAAAATTAAAACAAATTTAAAAAGTTTGGTCCCTGTGGCAGTGTATAGAAATATAGAAATTATATTGTATATAGATATGTAACGAAAAACTGCAAAACAGTCTACTTGAAATATATCATAACAAAATGCCCAGCGAGTCAAGTAAGTAATTATCTTTTTCTACCTCTATTTAAAAATTAAATTACAGTTTAAAACCCACCCATCTATTTTTGACGTACAACTCTTGAATTTACACCTGGCTGAAGCTTTTGAAAGCTCAACTCGGTCAAGGTAGCTGCAAATTAGGCTGTATTAAAGAACCATTTTACCTTAAAGCGCTATTGTAGAGAAGCCAAAATGTTTTCTTGGCGTTTTAATGTTTTTCAACGGGTACGGCGGATTTTGGGTAAAAATGCACTTTAATTTTAAAAGTGCCAACTGACTTAAATTGTCATAAAAATACTATAGCAACTAATAAACTGAAATATCAACCATATACGAATATGAAGAATATTTATAAAAATAATAAATAAATAAATCAGTGGCGCTACAACCTCTTTAGGTCTTGGCCTCAGATTTTTGAATCTGTTTCATGATCATTTTTAAATCTAATAGGCAAGTAGGTGATCAGCCTCCAGTGCCTGACACACGCCGTCGACTTTTTGGGTCTAAGTCATGTCGGTTTCCTTACGATCTTTTCCTTCACCGTTCGAGCAAATGTTAAATGCGCACATAGAAAGAAAGTCCTATGCGTGCACAGCCGGGGATCGATCGAACCTACGACCTCAGCTATGAGAGTCGCACGCTGAAGCCAACACTGCTCGAATCAGATTCATCAAAATAAAAAAAAAATTTACGCTTATTGCATTGCGCATACCCGTCCGCGGCGCGACATCCTACTGCGGGAGTGTTATGTGGGACACGCTGTTGTTCCTGTCTAAAACCCCACGGTGCCACCAACAATCGTCCTAGGCAGTAACAGCGGAGCATTTCTTGCTTTCCGACACGCGATACGACGGTTGCAACCGCCCACGCCCATAATTTTTTTTTGATACTTGACACCTTGACATCCTTCATAGACCAGGTCGTTCGCTTTTGGCAGACCTTGGTGAGATCGAGTCCAGTTGCAGGGATGGATCAGCATCTCTTCTAGAACGCATGAACCCTGCTACCCACTTGGGTACTTTCTTTCGCCGTCAGGGATGGGCTTCAGGGTAAAGGTCTCAGGCCGTTTCTGACTCCTCTGTCTCCTTCTTAAAATTGACTTCTCACACCCGTAACAACCATGAGAATGCGTACAAAATATCAAAATTGAGATTCCTATTGATTAACATGGTGTAATGGTTGCTCGTTACAAACATTGTGTAAAACAAAAATTTAGAGTTCATTGCCAGTTCTTCTCTTCCGTTCTACGGATCTGATTTGAGAACTGGGAGTAAATGTAAAATTAGAAGCATTTAATGTACATTTCTTTTTTGACGTTCATAAGTGTACATTGTGTTACCTATATGAATAAATGATATTTGACTTTGATTACAGAATACCGGTGCTGTCTTCAGACATTACAATATTATTAAATGGGTTATATTATCCTATAGTGGCATTTGTGGGTTGTTTGACCACTCACCGCAACGCGGTAAGCCGCCTTGTGTTACCTAATATGGTGTTAAAATTGCCAAATTATTTGCGTTAATAAACGTAATTTTAAATGAAATCATTTTTATTAGTCTTTCGCTATTTCAACGCGTTAGAACCCCTATTACTATTACCTATTAATCAACATAAAAAGGAACCCTTACTATTACCCATTAATGACCATAAGAAAGGAAGTTATCAGTTAAACCTGTATTCGATATTGTTGCAATTTATTATAGAACCTATCTAGGCTTTCTGTTACGTGTGCCTCATTTACCAATTCAGTGCGGAGTCAGTTTCAGCAGTTAACTTCTCACTAGGTCGTAAAGTCCTGGCTAACTAAGCCAGTCTACCTCATTCCAGAAGCAGAGAAGTTTCCTGGGCACTTTGCAGGCTTCACGGAGCGACCTCACTACTCTAAGGATTTCATTTCGTTGGGATGGCCACACATGCCAGGGGAAGGGAAAGAAGAGCGCTTTTTTAAGGAGGTTTTTTCCGCGCATCTCCGCTATGTGGAACCAGCTGGCCACCGATGTGTTACAAACCAATTCGACTATGAGTTCTTTACGAAAATAGCGTAACAATTCTTAAAAGACCGGCATATGCGAGCTCTCTAGCAATGTGAGTGTCTATGGGCGGCAGTATAACTTAACATCAGGTGAGCCTCCTGCCCGTTTGCAGGAAAGAAAAAAGATTATCTTTATCATATATATGATTACTGTAATCGTTATTTTAATTAAATACAGTGTAAACTCTATATAACGACACTCAAGGGACTGTGCATATTTTGACGTTACAAAGAGTTGTCGGTAAATGGAAAGAAGAAAAATCTATTTAGAAAAAGAAAAAGTTTATTTCAGACTAGTGTTAGTAATTATGTTGTATTTTTTCTTCATAATAATAATAATAATAATCAGTGGCGCTACAACCTCTTTAGGTCTGGGCCTCAGATTTCTGAATCTGTTTCATGATCATTTTTCAATCTAATACGCAAGTGGTGCCTCCAGTGCCTGACACACGCCATCGACTGTTTTTTGGGCCTTAAGACATGTCGGTTTCCTCACGATGTTTTCCTTCAACGGTCGAGCGAATGTTAAATGCGCACATAGAAAGTCCATTGGTGCACAGCCGGGGATCGTGCTCTTGTTATTTTTATTCATAGGTATCTTGCGATATTAAGGCATCTTCGTGATAAAGCACATGCAAGCAATCCGAATTTGTAAACAAAAGAACGGATTTCTTAGAAAGGTCGGTACGTATGATGCCGAGAGTCGAGTTTATTACGGGCTAGGACAATACAGCGACAAAAGAACGTACATAGCTCCGCAGTTTTAACCAATTTCGGCTACTGGAATAGTACTTTTTATTATTTTATTGTCGTTATTGAGGGTGGGTGTAGGGTGGCTTTAGGGGGTTTGTCGTTAAATCGAAGGACGTAACATGGATTTTCACTGTATGTATAAACGTTAAAACCCTCTTGAATGACAACCTAAAATATCCAAATTATTAAACCAAAGCCATCGTAAATTGTGTTAAAATTACACAAACGAATGAATGAAGTGAACGAAACGGGTCTTTCTGTATTCACCACGGTTAGCAGGTTAAATATTAATACGAAACCACACACAGTTATGATTTATTTAGGCAAATGTTAAACTATTAAACTATTGTTGTACTTCTTCAGTCGCACTCTTAATTTCTGAAGGTCATGCACAACTTCCTCCATTCTCCCATTTCCGGCCTTAATGCCTGTGTGATGTTTAGTCCTGTAAGACCCTTTATTTAATTTATTTATTTACACTTTGTTGCATTACAATATAAAAATTTAACATAATGTAAAGGAAAGGCAACTGGCGGCCTTGTCGCTTTCGAGCGATCTCTTCCAGGCAACCACTGTGAGAAAAAAAAATGTATTAAATTAGATAAGGTAGGCAAGAAGTGCAAAAATACATATATTACATATAGTTATTAAAAAAAATAAAGGATACATGAAAAAAAGTAAAAAGTGCACATGAATCATGATATTTTTTTTAAGATCAGTCTCACGTCAGTTAGTAGTTATTACGAAAGTTAGGGATACGATGTGCACAGAAGTAATGTTTGTACAGAAGAAATTTAAACTTTACTTGATCGGTCCAGAGTAGTACGGTATCGAAGTCTGGTGCCTTCCACTCTGCCGGTCACGATGAGTTTTTCTAGATTTTCTGGATCCCTGCGTGTTACATGTACAGCCTTGCGATTCTGCTCAAATCAGTCGTGAAGCAGTCATTTTACGATTAGGCATTCTGATAAACAATAAACTACAAGCTACCTCCTTATCAGACTGCGACCGCCGCTGCGAAAACCGCTGTGCGAGTTCGAAAAGTGAGTTACAGAATCGCAAGGCAGATCAGGATCCGTTGGTAACTCACTCCATGGTAACATACTCCAACACCACATTTCCAGAGCATATTTTATTGTCCTTCCAGGATTCAGAGCTATAAAGGTATTGTTGTACAGGTATCCAGTTTCTTTATTATTGGATCTATGGAACCACGAAAATTATTGATTGCCAATCAAAAGCAGTTCGGAGGCGGAACAGGTTATTAAAGATTAATGGACAGCAAAAGGTATTTTAATAATTTTATAAAATAAGAATAATAAATCGTTTATTTGTAAAAGAAAGCGGTACATTCATATTGATTAATTATAAATAGAGGCATATAAATAAGGCATGCATATGCCAAATTAATTATCATAATAATAAGAACATTTTATAATAATAACATACAAATTATTTGAATTTGGCCATACATAAGCTGTAACTAAATTACTATAAAAATAAAATAATCAATTAACGGTGTGTTGCAATAAAAAACGTATCATATATAATATATTGGTATATGATATTATTATGACATTTTGTTTCAATATGACAAGTGAAGCATGGCTGAAAATTTCCTTGTAAATCAAAAACTTGTCGATTAAATAACGGTGGAGTTTCTTGCCAGTGCTTGCATCCTTGAGTTTAGGTAGTAAATATAATTTTAAATATTAATTTTTGAAGTTATACTTCTTTAGGCGCGTTATGAAAAATTGATGAGAGTGAAATTTTGCGATGCGCGCGCACCGTGACACAAAATTAACATAATGAAGTTGCCCACGGAAGATGCTACAGCATTGGACATAATTTAAAACCAACATTCGAATAATAATTCAATTTATGTTACACATAATGTAAGAGAACAATAATTAACATTTATTTATATAATTTTTCAAATGTAAACTGAACTTTATTGACTATAATGACTCCTTTTCCAGTCTTTGATTATATAATTGTAATTAATTATTTGCATGCAATCAAAAACTATTTTTAATAATGCCAAAGAAGTATAACTTCTTACGCGCGTACATAAGTGCACGCACCCTTTTTTTATGTGCAGTGTTGGCCTAGTGGATTCAGCGATCTATTCTCATCTTTGAGGATCCCCAGCTGTGCACCAATGGATTGTCTTTCTATGTGCGCATTTAACACTAACGGTGGAAGAAACATCATAAGGAAACCGGCTTGCCTTAGGCACAGGCTGATCACCTACTTACCGATTAGATTGACATGATCATGACCGAACAGATACAGAAATCTGAGGCCCAGATCTAAAAATAAGTGTACATACAAAAATGAATAAATAAATGTCAATTTATTGAAACATTGCATAGTTTTCATAAAATTACTCGGATTCTAGTTCAGACTTGTACGAAATTATTGAATTTTCTCAGTTACGGCTTCATTTTAACTGGACCAATTGCAACCGAAGCTGACTCCACTTTCTGCAAGAATTCTATAAACGGGACGACTTTTGCGTGAAGGTTTTAACTTTATTTTTAACTAGTAATGCCCCGCGGTTTCACTAAGTCGGACTATAGATATATTTTTGGTATCATAAACGTTTTATTTTACTTAGTTTTTAGACGTTCTTTAATACTGTACAACATTTTTTTTGTTCTATCATCAATAGTTTCCACAGCGTACGCGATGACTTAATGGAGGTAAGACGGGGCTAGCGTGTCCACACAAGTAGCATCCCATACCAAAGCCGGGACGCATCCTCCAAGGGACCAAAGACATCCCATCCGGCCGCTTGCCATCGTCTCTAGCGATGCCTGCTGGCTCCAAAATGGCTGGAAAATTTATGATGTCGTTGAGCGTGGTATGGAAAACGATCTTCACTCTATTGGCAATGGAGGCCATGGCTTCTTACTTCAAAGCCATAGGGCTACATATAAAAAAACAGAAATAAAAAAATTAAATAAAAAAGAAAAATGGAACTGAATTCCCAACCCACTGACATTCCAAAATATAACTTTTACCTTTAATTTTGAACGTAATGCCTTGGATGTCGGGAATTTTATTCTTGTTCTCAAACATCACACATGTTAAAATGAGGAAAAAGAAATTATGAAAATATGTTATGGCGCGTCTAAACGGGCCATGTTTTGCTGCAATTGATGGCTGCAACACTGTGGCCGGCAACATTGCAAACAATAGCAGCCACACTATGCAATATTGCAGTAATGTCCCGGCCATATATCCAAACATGTTTTGTATAGCCACATATGGCCGATGTTGCCCCGATGGGTGGCCGGACGATCGCTAGGCTATCGAATTCAACTGCAATATTGCATAGCCAGTTCTCTTGTTGTTTCAGTCACTCTCTTTGTTATGGCATAGTGTATCCTTTTCTACGCGACATGACGTTTGCTTTGAGTGAAGTGTGCCTGTTGCTTTATTCTGTGTTTTGCGATTAGCTGTATTTGACGTTAGATTACTACGTAAAAATGACTACTTTTGAAATTGTAGTTCTTGAATAATTTATTATCAAGACTTATTTCTAGACTCAAATTGTCTACAGTTTCACGCCTATTTAAGTAAGGTCGAATCCACAATCTCTTCTTTTTCTGTTTCTTTTTTAAAACAATATAAGCTGCTGCGACAAGTGTGATTTCGTCAGCCATTGTTGCCGGTTTGTGTAGCCCGTTTAGGAGTCTGCATCATGGGCCATACTATTGCAGACGTATTGCAACACATTGCCCAGCCATAGATTGTTCGGCCATCAGCTGCATTAAAATATTTTTGTAATGGCCGGGCAATTAGTGGCCAACAGTGCAGCCATCAATTGCAGCAAAACATGGCCCGTTTAGACGCGCCATTATAGAAACACGTGGATATACACGTGTCACAATGACATGAGAACTTCACCAAGGCGCCACCAGATCCTGCTGTATTGAAGTCGCATGGGTCCTCCAAGCGTCCGCGAATATACAATGTAAATACATAATTATGTAGGAATAAAGAAAATAATTAACCCAGCAATTTTTCTAAAACGACTCGGCAAAAGGCCTCCATATAGTTGCTGAAAAGGTCCACCGAGTAATTTATCAAGACAGCTTGTTAATATTTAAATGTATACTTTATGAATTAATTTAAATACAATAAGAATGATTAATTGGTTTAAGGAAATTAATCGTACAATCGTTCGTAGGCAGCCACCTTTCGAAATCCGCCTCAAGGAATCCCATTACATCCGAACACTACAATTATTGTCGCGTGTTTTCCTTATTCCAACATTTCTGGGATAATCTGATATTCCCGAATTCTCTCGCATACGGTTTATTCGTATAATGCGTTTTATATGAAAATTGTTTGGGGTTAGTTATGTCGAGATTTATCGAGATTATTCATAGAAGGTTATATATTGTAACCATCGCAACTGTAGATAGACAATTTGAATAAAAATAAAAAACATTCATTTTTACTGTATAACTTTACAACTTGCCAGCCAGTGGACTGTAAAATGTGTTTTAATAATAGCGAATAGCGAAATAAATTCGGGAAGTCTATACCAAAAGTCCTAAGGTAACAGACAATACTCTATGGGTAGGATCAAACGTTCAAGGTGGTGGGATTATTTCAAAGCCATCGTGCAGGCTCACCACTATAATTAAAGTATTGAAGAAGTCTATAATAATAATAATAATAATAATAATAATTTATTTATTGCAAGAATATGGTACAAATGCTAAGGTGATACAATAATAAATCGTTCGCATATTCTGCCACACACGATGGCGCGCAAATTCGTCCCAAAAAATTTTACAATATTATTCAAAGCCAATTCCTATATTATCCAGCCTATTATATTATATACATTTCATCATTAACTTTATATCATTTACGGTGTTTCATGCAAATAATCATTTATTGAATAGTAAACTTTATCCAAAAGCAATTCACTAAGTCGCTTTTTAAAGAATCTAGACGGAAGATCTTTTAATTCTTTTGGTAATTTATTGTAGACTTTAATTGCCATATAAAAGCTGTTTTTCCGAAACAGTTCCAGATTGATTTTTGGCACAGCCAAATTCTTCCCATGTCTACTTCTTACTTCAACTTCTACATTCGACTTAAAAATATGTATGTTTCTGTGCACGAATAAGGATATCTCTAAAATATAAATACATGGAAGAGATAAAATTTTGAGCTCCTTAAATAAAGGTACGCAACTGTCAAGACAGTTTGCTCCACAAATTGCTCTAATACATTTCTTTTGAGCCTTAAATACCCTATTTACTTCGACTGAATTTCCCCAAATTATAATTCCATATCTAAGTATAGATGAAACATATGCATGATAAGCAGCTAATACCGTAGCATGGTTAACAGTTTCTCTTAGTCGTTTTAACACAAAAACAAAACTGTCTATTTTGTTCTGTAATTTTTCAATATGTGACTTCCAACTACAAAATTTATCTATCGTTATACCTAAAAATACACACTCGTTCATTATGTCTAGTTTATTGCTTTTATATTGTAAATCTAATTGTGTTTTAGAGTTATATGTCTGAAAATGGATTATGTTAGTTTTGGTCATGTTTATTTGTAGATTATTGGGATTCATCCAGTTAATGGCGTCGTCTAGAGATTTAATTAAATTGTTTTTTAAGTCTTGTTCGTTTTTACTTTTTATTATAAGTGTAGTGGCATCAGCAAATAGTATACAGTTCTGGTGTATAGCATCTGGAAGGTCATTTATGTATGTTAGAAGACTTTGAGAGGAAGCGAGAAATTAATAAGACAGAGCAATATTGTAATAAGCTGTTGGTGTATCGGAGCAACCACGTGAACCGTTTTAGCAGTTGGGGAATGTTCAAGTGAAATCTGAACATTGACCAACTGCTGTGTGAAATCTGATAAAAACTTATCTAAATTTTTCATGTTCTCCTATATCCTAGATAGTTTTTCGAGTAGCTCCCCTTAACAATCAAATTGCCCCTCTGTGGGGCATGGGCCATTGAGAAACACTGGCTTAAATAAATATTTGATTTTGTTAAAGTTATTTTGATCTTTCTAAATTACAATTATTATTATAATCGTGGAATTCATTTGTCAGAAATTCTCGAAAACCTATTTTTAATTAAACCCATACAAAGTTGGTATTTCCGAATTGGTTTTGAATTCATTTCACGTGACATTTATTAAATTTTAACTATCGTATTGGTATCATAACGTCAATCAATCCAAAATACGCATGGACGAATTCATCAATATTTTTTTAAAATTTTTAGTTAAATGAATGACAACCAATAAAAAAAAACTATTTATTTAAAAATGGAATAAACAAATAAAAAAGTGCGTGTCTACAAAGTACACATGTTAGAAGTGAAACTTCTTTGTAAATTCATTATTGCTAAGGTAAAAGCCCCGATAGATGATCATGTACCAGTATATGATCACCCCATGTATTTGTATATCTATATTCACACTGTTTCACACTGTATACGTACTAATGATAATATAAAAATCTGTGTTTACTGCACAAGACGTTACGCGACAGAATTGCCATCTAAAGTTCTAATATGTAACTACTAAACGAATACATCAACCGTGCGTGTAGCGTTCTCGATCTTTCTCCCTTGCTTGCTCCCTGGCTATTTGCTTCATGCTACTTTTGCCCTTTCTAACTCTCTCTCTCAATCGGTCTCAATCGCTCTCTCTCTTTTCTTCGACAAAAACGCTGCACATCTTCGTGACGCTAATATTATTATTATTGCGTTACATCCGTAAAAATTTTACCCTCATGCGCCTAAAGAAATTTTACTTAAAAAATTACACATCCGAAACGCCATCTGTTGATGAATAAATAAATGAATTCATGAATTTATAAAGGTTGTCAAACAAAATTGATGTACAGTAATACCCCGACTTACGCGAATTCGGAGTTACGCGATTTAATTTTCTCGTCTATTCGTTTTTGTTTGCTCATAACAATGCGTGAACAAGAGGAAGAAATTGATAATCATGATTCTTTGGATCCAGTTCAATTAGAAGATCAAATGACAGTTGGAAACTTGACAGAAGCCCTCAGTTCGATTGAAAAAGGGTTAACAATTTTGGAAAGCATAGACTCCAATGAAGAGCGCATTTTTGTTACAAAACATGGAATAAAAAAAATACTAGGATGCTACGAGAAGATGTTACGGGAGAAGAAAAAATCATTGACTCGTCAGACGACTTTGTTACAATTTATGAAACCTTCTACATCAAAATAACTTCGGATTGTGTTTATACACTCTATTAATATAGTTTGTCATATTATCTAGAATTAGATACTAATTATTTCCTAAATTATTGTTTTATTTAGTCTCCAGTCCCAGTTAAACATACTTTGTATGTCTTTATATGCAAAATTGTACCCCGACTTACGCGGATAGCGCTCAGTCCCACTTATCGCGTAAATCCGGGGTATTACTGTATACTTGACTTTGAATTGGCGCCGACTTGAAGACGATCTTGCTCCATGGCGCCGGTTTCTAGCGCCCTACGTTTTACAATCAGTGATAATCAAAATTAAAAAGAAGATATATATACATAGCTAAGTCTAGTCTGAATCTTAGATAACGAATAGTCCAACTGGTAAGAAGTCTAAGCATCATCTGATTTAGTATCGAGAACTTAAGCAAATAGGGCACGCAATATACAATATTTCAAACGAAAATCTCTTTGTAGTTTTAAAATTCTACGTGTGTATTGCGATCGGCTATCGTTTTGTCATTCCTCTTTTTGCGGCAAAACTGAAATATAAATAGGCTTTTGTTGAATGTAACCTATTTGTCGTAAACAATACCGGAAAATAGTAGTAATGTACTGCTTCTACAAATTTTGTTTTACCACTTGTTTGTCTTGAACAGCGTATTAGAAAATAGCTAATATTACTAGATTCAAAAAAAATTGGTCCTTCGGCCACAGACTTCATTTTGAAGTGAAACTTCTTTAGGCGCACGAGGGTAAAATTTTACGAAGATGTCACGAAGATGTGCAGCGTTTTTATCGAAGAAAAGAGAGAAAGCGATTGAGACCGATTGAGAGAGAGTGAGCAGGGCGAAATACCGCATAGAAATTTTATTTTTAAAATTAAAATTACGCAAATAGTTTCTTGAAATCTAAAATGACGAATTGTAAATTAAAATGCCACGTGTTTTTATTATCGAAGAAATAAATTTAAAAAATTAAATTAATAATTCGTATTCATTTTTGACACTTTCTACTTTTTATTGACTATTAAATTCATAAATTCCTAACAAATCGTCCCTTTTCCCTCCCTCTAAGTCTCGGAAATCTTAAGTTTTAGATTTGTATAAATATGAACAAGACTTAAAAATTCGTTTGCCAAAGAAGTTTCACTTCTGACATGTATACTTTGTACGCACGGGCTTTTTATGTCTTTTAGTGACATGAATATGTGATATGAAACGAAATGCTTTTTAATATAGATATTACAGTGGTCAAAGTACGAGATTGGTGTCGGAGTGTAGGCCACCACAATAGTTAATTCGGAATGAGACCGCAGGCGAACGCCTCGCCAGATATAAGGAATATAAGATAAATTCAACTGTAATAAATATAACACGGTATTATATTAGAGAAGTGTTGGGTAAGGGGTAAGCGAGCGACCCTCGACCCTAAGGTCAATTTACACATGTTCGGACTAAGGTTATTGAGGAAATTGTACGTCAGGCACAAAAGGCTGATATCTACAGGTGGTACTTTACCTCGCCAGAAAAATTATATATGCAATTTTTTGACTAAATTGAAAAAATACAGCACAATCTAATAAATAAAATTCTCGTGTCACAATGTTAGGAATTTTTTATGCATATTCAGTGAGTTTGAGAATCGGCTACTATCTATCAAACCCCTTAGGGTTAAGGGTAGTCCACAAAAATATTTTTATTTTTTAGACCATTTTTTTTGTTTTATTTTTTATGATACAGCATACAAAAATACATACAACTCTTAATTTTCACTCCTCTACGATCAACCCCTATTTATATTAGAGTAGATAGTTATTTTTATTGAACTAAAAAAATGCTTTCTAGAAATAATATACACGGTAAAACAACGTTTGCCGGGTCTTTTAGTATAAATATAATAAAGGATTTATAAATTAGGGTTTAATTTTTTAATTGTTAGTGAATAAAGTCGCATCCTATACACATCCCTAGAAGTAAAAAAATATATTTATTTCGTTGATTCATATTAATCTATCATGATATTATACATATACATATTTGTTACAATATATAAATAGCAAATAGTACTGAATAAGCTGTTATAACAACATGCAACTTAAACTTAAGACTTTGAAACTTTGATGGTCAGATTTATGCACAAAATTCTATTTATTGACCTAAGTTTCAACTTCGTTAATTCCATTCAAAGGAAATGTTCCTATCCTAATAAATGAAATCTAAGTAGAAAAATAAAGTTATAATAAATAATAAAATACTATATATATATATGTATAGTAGTAATAGTATATTATTTAAGTATTTAGTATGTATTTTGCAGAGCAACCGGAAAATAATAAACGACTCAAAAATAAGAGTCTTTCCTCCAACTTTGTTTTTGTTCCCTTAGGAGTAGAGAGAGACTCTTCGGTCGTGATATTCAAGTGCACAGGCGCTAATAAAAAATTTAAGTTGGCGTCTGACAGTACCAGTGACCCAAGCTGGTGCTTTGCTCTCTCAACGGATAAGTATCGCAATACTAAGGAAATGCTGCCTGCGTTATTTTTTATTATTTCAGTGTAGGTTAAGAATATAGTAAATAATATATATTTGTGTGTTGCAAATAAATATTTGGTTTAAATTATATTTAAGTATAAAATCATTTAGAAATGATGTAGATATCGAAAATCTTATTAAAAGTCGAAGAATAAACATGACAATATGTCAACTGTCAAATAAAATATTCATTCATTGTTTTTATAATTGACGTTATTAATCGAAAAAGTTTGTTGAATTTATAAATTCGGCGCCAAAAATCGACGCCGGAATTTGTTAAAACGACACTTTGATTGAATTATTTTTAATTTTATCACAAATTGGAAATGTTTGGTTGAAATTATGATTGGATGGTTGAGCAATTGGACAACAAATATTGTGGTTTTTAAGGGAAAATTACGTATCTGCTGAGGAAATTAACGGGAAATTCGTCAACCACCATATTCTCTACCAACCCAGCTCTTTAAAACATCTTATTTTTTTTGGTAAACTAGGTACGTAATGACAGCAGTGTTGGCCTAGTGGCTTCAGCGTGCAACTCTCATACCTGAAGTCGTAGGTTCGATCCCCGGCTGTGCACCAATGGACTTTCTATGTGCGCATTTAACATTTGCTCGAACGGTGAAGGAAAACATCGTGAGGAAACCGACATGTCGTAGACCCAAAAAGTCAACGGCGTGTGTCAGAAACTGGAGGCTGATCACCTACTTGCCTATTAGATTTGAAAATGATCATGAAACAGATTCAGAAATCTGAGGCCAAAACCTAAAGAGGTTGTAGCGCCACTGATTTATTTATTTATTTAGGTATAAAGCAGTGAAAGAATCTTTGTAACCTGTATTGATTGTATTGAATTAACAATGCCTGGCACTAACCGGCTAAATTGTCTACTAAAATCGTCATAGTCGTGGAATAGAGACGGATCTGACAAATAGTAAACTTTACATGGCAGCCATTTCAAAATAATATAATCATGTTAGTTTTCGTCATAACTATTTTAAGGTTATTGTAAGGTTTGTTTTGAAACATAATAAAAATAAATTACACAGTTTTCTAGAAAAATCACATGTTTCTATCGAATCCGTCACTTTACCGACTGATTAAATTGAAATTTTAAACACATCGATTTTTTTAATGTAGCCGTAATATTTAGTCAATGTAGTATCCAAATATGATAAAAAGTGGATTTTGGATTTTTTTAAATCCAACATTGTTCTACGATCATGACGAAATATACTAAAGTTATATAGATATATTTGTCACACCACAATCCGAACTTTAATTCGGATCTTCACTCATTTATTAGTTAAAGGACCAAAATTGTTAAACATCCCTGAACAAAGTTTCATCGTTAGTTTGAAGGGTTAGTTTGCAATGGTGATATTGAAACTATTTGTATGTAAATTGATGTAACTTTATTTTCAAGTTTACCATATACATAATATATATATAAGAAATATTGTTAAGGATTTTTTCTAAATGAATCACAAAATTGTTTCTCTGAAAATATGCAAAGTTTTTATTTTATTCATCACATTTTATAATACAATGCAATTATGGTCTAACTATAACAATTATTCTTACCTGAAATACATAGAAACGTAATTTAATGTTCACTTATCCTTTAATCTATCTTTTTACAATACAATGCACTAAATTAATCTGCACGTCATCCGCCATTTAATCGCGCGTCATTCCGACGCGTCCCCTACCAACTTTTACAGACAACTTGTAACGCGTCAAATTCAAATTAATGAAATATCATTTCATTACATATATTATAGACCAGTGCCGATAATTTTTGAAACCTAAAAAAATAATAGTAGGATGAAACCTATTGGAAAAGGAGGAGAATATTAAAAAAAATTAAGGAAAAATAATTTACGGGCGATCTGAGGTCGGGAAGGGGAAGGGGGGCAACTAATTATAATTTAAAGAAGATTCATAGAGAAGTAGGGAAGGGGATGACGGGTCTGGGCGTTACTGCATACGATTTTTTGCGTTTTCTAAGAAGATTTACTATGGTAATATATATATATATATATATATATTATAAAATATTTAAAAGTAGAGATTTCAACGAACTGAAAGCACACCAACTTTTTGAAAAAAGCTGATATTTTGACGGGTGAATTTTCGATTGAAAATTAGGTTGTTTTTTCGATATTAATTCAAAATAAGGTGAAAAAATAAATATTTTTAATCAAATAAATTACAGCGTATTTGGGACATAGAAAGGTAAGTTTTCACAAAATTTCGTTAAGAAATTTTTTTTTGTAAAAGATAAAAATTAAAAACCAAAAACTTGGTTTATTGAATTTTTCACATAAATTTTGAGGTTATGTGAAAAATGTATGAATACAAAAGTTTTAGATCTTTTTATTACCTACAACTTTGCCATTTAACTTTCTTCGATAGGACTTTTAGTTTTGCCGGAAATCGAGATAAACCGTTTTTTACCCTTAAAACTTTAAACTTTAAAAAAAGTGAGCTTTGATCGGGACGCACATTTAAAAGATCTTCATTTTTCAGACATTTAAGAAATTGTAAAGCTTCTGAACATGTTCTTCCGTCACTTAAAAGAAAAGCATTGTTTAATCACAGCTTAACAATCGTTCCCAATACGGCGAACGCTTCGATTGAGCTAAAAGAAAAAATACTGTCGCATCTTCGTTCTGATGAAATTTCATTAGTGGTTAAAAATGATCCATTAATCATAGCATACGGTGCTCGTCTCTTGAAGAAGAAAAAAGAACGACGAAGTCGTAAAGCGATTTGCTCCAAAATGAGAGATTTAGCTACTCTTTTAATTTTATTGCGGAAAAAAGACACAACTATTGAAAATCTCACTGACGCAATTGATCCTGAAAAATATGAAACATTTGTAAGTGCCAGAAAAGAAATGTGTGGCTTTAATGAACAAACAGGCATGGTCAAAATTATAAGCATACCCTCACGTATGCGTCCCGCTGTCTTGGGATGTGTTGAAATACTACACACACAATCTATTATGCAAAACGAATCCACAGCATATAAGGAAACATATAAAAAAAAACTAAATGACTTTAAATATTTAATTGAAATCAATTGGGAGTGGGAGATTTCGTCGAACGCTGAGAAAAGTAGAAAACGAAATCACTTAACGAAAGAAAAAGTCATGCCGTTGGACAGTGACATTAATACCGTTATGCAAAAAATCCATAAATTAGAAATTAAATATGCGAGCAGATTGAGGAAAGATAGATGTGTTTTAAATTATGAATTATTGTGCATAGTAACAATAGCTCACATTATAATGTTGGCCCGAAAACATTCAGGTGACGTAGCTGAAGCTGAACTTACGTTTTACATCAATAGAAAGAATGAAGAAGTGCCCGACAAGGTTTTGGAAAGTTTAACAGTAGAGCAGAGGAAGTGTATTAAAGAATTAGACGTATTTCAGATTCCCGGTAAAAGAACAAGGGGTGTGCCTATTTTGCTAACAAAAATAATGCGAGAAAACATAGATTTAATAATAGCTTGCCGTGAAGATTTAAAAATTCCAAGCTCCAACCAATATTTATTTCCAAGACCTGGTACACAAAAACCTTTTGAGGGCGGTAAGTGTTTAGATATGATAAAAAAAACAGTGTAATTTGAAACGCCCCGAGATGATTACATCAACCGGAATGAGACATCATATTGCTACAATGTCCCCAATTCATTTAAAACAAAATGATCATTATACTGAGCAATTGGCAGGATTTCTAGGGCATAATATATCAGTTCATGCACAAAATTATAGATTGCCTATTAGGGTGGGCCAAAAAAATTAAATCTAGTTATTCGTACAGGCACAGCGTCAAAAAGGTGCTAAATGGCGTAAATTATTGATACGTAAAGTTGAAATATAATTATTTTAAATTTTACTGCCTCCGGATTGAGATAGAATTTATTAAAAATTTTAATTTTTGAGCCCATGTTGAGATTTTTTTCTTTACTTTATTTAAATCTTTATTAGCGCTTATTTGTTTTTAAAAAGAATAGTGCATCTTTTGTTTTGTTTAGTTCGAGGACAAAAGTGTAAAGAGGGGTTGGTACCAGTGTGGTGTGGTGTTAGATTTGACAAGAAACGCACGACTTATAGCAAAGACAATCTATGTCTGCACGCATTACGTAATTAAGTGAAGTCACTTTTTAACGAATTATTAAGAATGAAACGTACGAAAAGATGTTGGAATTATCCGTTATTTGGTAGTCTATATGATTTGAAAGACAACATAATATTGCCCACATATGAATATGTGATGAATTTGTATGGGTGAAACCGACACAAGCTAAAATTCGGGAGATAAAGAAATTGAGGGTAGTGTGATTGCAAAACTAATAGAAATATGGGCGAAATCTTCTATTCCTACAGTTGAACCTAAAAAAATGAAGGAAATGCTGGAATCATATCATTTAAAATGCAAAAATTTGCTAGAATCTCACCCAAACCTAGATTTAAGATCGAAGATTTTCGTCATGGAATGACGTCTCGACTTGCAAGTGTCGAGATTTGCCCCTTTTTGGGGTAAAAAGTACCTGCAAGAAAACACAGCTTCATAGTAGATCGATGATCCGCGAAAAAAATGGTAATTGGTAGTATAGATGTCGACACAACAAAACAGATGCCAAAATTAGTTATTTCAACATATTGTCGTCTGAGCCCAAAACATTTTCTGAGGAATTAGTAAGCAGCTTAAAATCTGTGAGCCCTCTCACAGTTTTCGATAACTCAGTTTACTGCTATTCCTACGAACCTACTGGAGCTTTCTGTTAGTACAGACCAGAACTACTTGTACAGAATAGTCGAAGCAGTTTCAACAGGCACATTTCCCAGCAATTTAGCGAACATGCCCCATGGTTAACCAACGAGACAATAAGATTTTACATCTGTATGCTAAAGTAGAGACTCCTTCTGAAAATCTCTTTAAACGAATGTGATGAATGAAGCACTCTTGCAACGTAAGCTGTTAAGTTTTACGCGCTGATATGGTTTTCCATAAAAACTCTTTCAAGCTGTAATGATGGATCGAGGCCTTTCTATAAACTTATTGAGTAAACGCAATATGCACCAACAGCATTGAAGGCTGTTATTGACGCACCCAGAAAATGCTTGAATTGTTAACAGACCCCAGCGGAAAATTCGCGAATTAGCTGCACGTCGAATTTTGAAAGTTCAGCTCATGTTAGATCAGCAATATTAAAACCACTGTGTCTTTTTCAGTTACCAAAGATTAAATTTGACGGAATAGCATACTACGACCTTTTGAATTGGCAGAAAAGTTTTACTGGACCACTGCTATTAAAATCTGTTACCGAAAAAAAAAATATTATTTATTGAGCAGAAAGGAGAAGGAGAACCGGATTTACTACGTCTATCTTGTCACACTCAAGCAGTAGAAAGAGCCGTTAAAGCCGTGACAGAAGTTTCAGCCACTATATGCGATAAAACATCAAGAGAGGGATTCATAGACGCCCAGCTAGATATAAGGAAAGCGATGCGAAAATTCGACAGCAAGAAGGATTTTAACGGCACCTAAACATTTCAATTAAATAATAATTTAGCTAATGAGAATAGTTATTACTCTATTTTAATATTCTTCTATTAATAAACAAAAGATTCTTATGATTTTCGGTCTTTATATTAAAAACAAAAGATCTTTGCTTGTCAATATGCAATGGCCCTTTTTTACTATATTTCTTTAATTTTCACATGACTCCGGAGGCAGAAGATTAATTCCGAATGCTATCAAACTCCGTATTCTATTTACAGTCACCATTTAGCACCTTTTAGTCACTGTGCTCCTATAAAAACCAAACTTTTTTTTTTCTTCATACATATTTGACCCACCCTATTGCCTATGCAGGTACTCCAAAAAGCTGTTGTAGGATCTCAACTCTTAGAATACTGGAAGAGTCAGGGATCGCAATCAAGACATCGAACTATGTGTCGATAACACTATAATCAAATCTAACGAAGAGATAGCGATTGTTTTTGATAAGTACTTTTCTGACATTCCAATTTCGACTACTAAGTCTCTTCAATCATCTCCCGCCCTCGCCGAATCGCTGCTCAAAGATAATGTAAACGAGTGCAAGGTCAGTTTTTCATTCCGACCCATTGGTGCCGACGATATAGTGAGGATATTTAGAACCATAGATATTAAGAACACTACCGATCTTTGGGGTATTTCTGTAAAAATAATTAGTAGCATAATTGATGTAATTGCTCCCCATCTAGCTATAATTTTCAACAATTGTATTAAAAGTGGCGAGTTTCCCGATCTAATGAAACATAGTAAAGTTATTCCTTTATTTAAAGCAGGTAGTATGTCCGACCCCAGTAACTTTAGACCAATTTCCGTACTACCTACTTGTAGTAAAATATTTGAAAAAATTATATTAAATCAACTGGTAAGTCATTTTAACGTAAACAAATTATTACATAATAATCAGTTCGGTTTTACCAAGGGTCGCTCGACAGCCGATGCCGGTGTTGAGTTATATAGATATATAGTTAAGGCTTGGGAGGAGTCGCATGACGCTTTAGGTGTTTTCTGCGACTTATCCAAAGCATTTGATTGTGTCCAACACGAGACCTTAATCGGGAAACTCCGCCACTATGGCATCAAGAATACCGCACTGAATCTTCTGACTTCCTATTTACACGGAAGAACTCAGAAGGTTGAAGTGAATGGTAAGAGGTCCTCTGGGTCGGCAGTAGATATGGGGTACCACAGGGCTCAATTCTTGGCCCTTTCCTCTTTCTTGTTTATATAAATGATCTACCTTTCATGGTAGAGAGAAAACATCAGATAGTTTTGTTTGCTGATGACACGTCCTTGATTTTTAAAATCAAACGACAAATAACAAATTTTGACGATGTGAACAATGCTCTGTCTTCGATTGTCCATTGGTTTAGTATGAATAACCTTCTACTTAATGCAAAAAAGACAAAATGCATTAAATTTTGTGCAAAAAATGCAAGGGTTATGGATACTAGACCAATTATAAACGGTGAGGAATTGAATCTGGATGATACAACTGTATTTCTCGGAATCACCATGGATTCAAAACTTCAGTGGTCCCCTCATATTAACGGATTGGCGAAGAGACTTAGTTCTGCAGCCTACGCGGTTAAAAAAATTCGCTCACTAACTGATGTCGATACAGCTAGACTTGTTTATTTTAGTTACTTTCATAGCTTAATGACTTATGGCTTATTATTATGGGGTCATGCTGCTGATGTCGAAACTATTTTCATCCTGCAGAAGAGGGCTATTCGTGCAATCTATAATTTAAAATGTAGGGAATCTCTTAGAGATAAATTCAAGGAAATTAATATACTTACCTTTCCCTCGCAATATATTTATGAAAATATTATGTATGTATACAAAAATAGTGATAAGTTTACTAGAATAGAACATACGCACAATGTTAATACACGGAACAAACGCAGGCTGCAATTTCCCCGTACTAGACTATCTAAAGTTAGTAATTCTTTTTTTGGGGAAAGGGATACTCTTCTTTAATAAAATCCCAGAGGCTCTTTTATCACTGCCTTTCAATAAATTTAAGAAATGTATTAAAGAAAAGCTGTGTAAAAAGGCTTACTATAAAGTCAACGATTATCTAGTTGATAAAAGGGCCTGGGACTAGTGCTAGACAGGCTACTTCTAATCAATTTGCGATATTTGTTTTAAATAAGTGTTGTTTGATGATTTGCTGTTTTAAAAGAGTACCGAGAGTTTTTTACGCCGGCTTTTTCTCTCGGCCTACACCCTCTGTCTTCTTTGCCGATGAGTAGGGATGCCTTCAAATTTAATGACGTGGAATAAGTGATACATGTATCTTATGTTCCATAATAAACATATTTTATTTTATTTTATTTTATTTTAATATCAAAATACATTAATGGAGAAGAAGAGTAACATAATAGAAACGATTAGGTCTCAATCATACCAAGAAACTAAAAACTTTGAGGAAGAGACGCCATCTTCAAAAAATTTGGCAATAGAAAGCGACCAATCTAACATCTTACTTACAAACCCCAAAATATCTATCGAAACACCAGAAACTATAGTCGATAAGAACATGGACGATATAGAAATTGGAGACTATAATGAAGTAAACGATAAAAAACAAGACAATCATTACAACCAAGATCCTAAAAATAAAGACCCCAAAATTAAGCCAAACAGAAGCAACACGAAAAGAAAATGGTCAAGTAGTACAAGTGAAAGCGATGTTGATGATGATAAACAGATTCAGAAACGAAGTAAAACTAGACGAGCCAAAGAAAATAATATATATCATAAAGATTCTAAAAATAAAAATATCAATATTAAACCAAATAACAGAAAGACAAAAATAAAATGCCCAAGTTTAAGCGATAGTGATAGTGATAATCCAATTCAGAAACGAAAAAGAAACAGTCATAGAAAGTGGTCGGATGAAGAGGTACAATTAGTCAAAAAATATTTCCAATCATACATAAATAAAAAGATAAATCTAGGCAAAAACAAATGTATGGAAGTTTTAAATAAAGAACCTATTCTTCAAAATAGGACTTGGATGCAACTTAACACGTATGTTAACAATATTTATAAAAAAAAGTAAATATATTTTAATGAAGATTCTGTGTGATACAACAAGTTCCTCATAATATTAATAGTAATTATTATAATTAATATATTATGTATAATAATAGATCTCATAACAAGGGCACATGTAATGTCTCCTTAATGTTAGTGGTTTAGTGATAGTACCTGACTATATACTATTGAATGGGTAGTAAGAATATTTGGTATGTGATTTTTTTCTACCTGTTAATAATTATAATCTTTGACTGACTGATTATAAATATTTGAAGATGTTTTTTAAGTTATATTATTCATAAAAATATTGAGAACATATAAATTTTCTTATTATCTGGCTAATTATAATGTTTGTTATAAATGTTAGAATTGTCGATTAAGTACCTATAAACGAAATGTTACTTATGTTGTTTTATTTTCAAAATTATTTTGTAAATGTTAGTAATGTCTAACGTATTAAAGATGTTATATAATAAAAAAAATATGATTGATAACAAATGATTTTTCTAAATGTCATCCAAACTCAACTTTGATATGATGCGATAAGATAATTTTTTGCCTTTCTAAATTATCACTTTAATTAATATATGTAAACATGCCACTTAAACATTATAATAACAATTAGAAATTGTCCTTATATAAGACTATATCGAGTATTGGTAGGACTCTTGCGAAGGCCAGTCTGAGGAAAGGCCAGATCTTTGTCAGTTAATCAACGGCCAAGCGGTAGCTAAATAACGCTACGGTGTCCCGGGATGAAGGGCATTATTTGCGGAGTAATAACAGGGCTTCGAGACTCTAGATCTTATATCTCAGGGTTACTGAGTGCAATACAATATCACATACTCTGTATGACATTGAGCTGCTGGCATGCATGCAGCTGGCCACGAAGCTTAACATCGGGTAAGCGACAAGCGCGTGTCGTTAACAAATTTCCTTACCATATATATATATATATATATATATCATACCTATAAACATAAAAACTGAATAAATAAAGAAAAGTTACTGATTAGGTGGTCTTGCAATAAATTATAGGAATTAAACCATCCATATACCTTAGGTATGTCCAGTAGGAGGACTTGCTGACTTCTGATTGGCCCATTTGAATCGGATCAACTACTATCGGAGTGGATTTGTATATTGGATCAACATTTCGGTTGCGTTTCCTAAACTTCAACGGAGTAAATCGTTGATCCGGTCGGAACCACATTTGTATGAAAAATATTATATTGGATCAACAAAAACCACCCGGATCAACAAAGTGCTCGCGATATAGCACGCATGATCAACAATTGACGGATTGATATAACTATATATATATATATATACATTGATAGTGGTATGAATTATACTACGCAACATTTTTCAATTTCTTTTATTAATAAAATATGTATATCAAAGACAACTGAACTGATTTGAATGTTGACAGTTAACCTAAATATACGAGATGTATAATATGGAATAAACAAGAATACATATAATATATTCGAGTCACGTTCTTGAATATAAATGTAAATATTATTTAATTTCTACATTAGAAAAAAATTACTTGGATGCAAGTTTAAAAATGTAATTTTCGCAAAAAATAATTTTTACAAACAACTATTATTTTTTGTGGTAAGTAAATTTTTCGTTATTAATCACCATGTGGGGTGTGCTGAGCATGTACCTACATACTCTCACTTGTACACCATCACACAGCCAAATTAGGAATTACTTGGTTAAATGTATTGAATAATTTTTATTGTGTTTTTCACTTTTGTAAATGTAATCTTTTTGTAGGTATATATTATGTGTTTCATCTTTGGATATATTGACGGTATATTTTTTGTTAATATAAATATTTTTTGTTAGCTGTTTCATCTTCTAAAATCATTTTTGTATTCAATAAATTTTACATATCAAATTATAATTTTTGAAGTTATACTTCTTTAGGCGCGTTATGAAAAATTTATGAGAGTGAAATTTTACGATGCGCGCGCACCCGTGACACAAAATTAGGAGTGTGATTATAGCGTGCGCGAGCGAGATAGGAATAAGACAATCTACAAGTAAAAAGAAATAGAATATGCGTGAAGTTCGTATGCCAACAATTTTGAATGACCATAATGACATTTGTCATTTACCTTTTAAACAAATAAAGGAGTTTTAATTATTTTTTCAAAGAAATTTAGCGATGCTTTTTGAATTATAATCAGAAGTGATTTAAATTGAATATTTAAACCTAAATACTAATTAATATTTGTGAAAAAACTGTGCTCATCAACCTTCCTAAGTGCTTCAATACAATTGAGGTTAACTATCCGTATGTATTATTATTATTATCGAGTAATGTTTTGATTAAAAAATTAACCACATTGTTTAATCAAAACATGTAATTTTTCTGATTTTATCTAGCAAATATAAGGAAAAGAGACAAAAAACAATTGATGAATCAGTGTAACTGCACTAAATTGAATACAAAAAAAGAGTTTTCATCTTATCGCTGTGAAACATCAAAAACTGGAGGTGGAACAAAGCCAAACTATTTTTAATATTGCCAAAGAAGTATAACTTCTTACGTGCGTACATAAGTACACGGACCCTTTTTTTTATTTTTAAGTAAAATTCCGTGTCTCCTATAACAGAGCGTGTGTTAAATACGCATATAGACAAAAATCTATAACTATTTAGAGGCCATTGGTGCACAGCTAGGGTAACCTACAACCTCAGGGATAATGGTGACCCGCGAAAATGTAAGTGGGAGCTCCTATTTCCCCATACCTCCAGCTGATAGAGGACAAATCTTTGTTTTTAATTTATTTTATAATTATTTATTACTAAGGATGTCATGCGGAACATGGTGTAATGGTTGCAGCTCCTTACAAACGTTGTGTAAAACAATAAACTTGGCGATTAAAAAGAGTGTCGGAGAGTTTATTGCCAGTTCTTCTCTTCCGTTCTACGCCCTTGATCTGAGAACTGGCAGTAAATGTAAATTTAGAAGAATTTAATGTATATTTCTTGTTTGACGTTTATAAGTGTACATTGTGTTACCTATATGAATAAATATTTTTTGACTTTAGACACTGCCTTGCGGTGAAATTTTATGTGGGACTCGCTACTGTACATAATTATAACCCCACGGCGCCATCAGCAATTGCTCGAGGCAGAACACGATAACAGCGTAGCATTGTCCGCATCATGCCACACGATCAGCCATAGAAATCACAGCCTCCTATGGCCAAGAATGATGTGGAATAGACCTTGGCAAAGCGGCTTTACACACATCGGCCATTTCGCTGTGAGTTGTTGCGCTGGTACAGTGCTTGCAAGGATGCCAACGCATTCCTTCTTTTGGACGAATGAACCCCTGTTCCCCCGCGGTCTGTGTGGCTGCGGGATAGACCTGGTCCTCTTCTTAAGGCGCATGACGGCCTCACAGAATCATTGGAGGCTTTCCCACGTCGCGGTCCGTGCTTGTAACTGCAACTCTCACAATGTTGAAAGCAGCGTCCTCGCCATGTAGCACGCTCATTAAAGGCTTTCTTTCCACCCACGCTAAAGCCAACACGGCTCTTTAACTTAAAGGTAAACTTCAGTCAGAGTTCAGAATAAGACGGTAACACACAGAAACACACAAAACAACAATAATCAAAGATAAAAATAAAGAATAAAAAAGAATGAGAGATATTTTTTTTTAAAGAATAAGGTACGTTTTAATTGTGTAATGCGTGTGTGCTGCGGTTGTAATTGTCCCTTGAGAGACCACAGCAGCTAGTTTGAGCCTCAGTCGCAAAAAAAGAAAAATAATGTAATAATAAGTATTAGTACTTAGTAGAAAAAAATACGTGTGGCACTCGGGGACTGCCGTAGTAAAGTTATTGCATGGCATTTTTTATAGACTAATGTAATATAATTATTTATTTATCTTTTGCAGTATTTTTTTTCTTTGATATTAATTCAATCTACCACTCTAACCGATGTGAGACGCAGTATGCGTTGTTTATTTCGTTACGGAATTTCTTGAGTCGGTCGCCGCGCTCAAAGCCCGCGATAAAATCTATGCAATAGCTTAAAAATAATAATATTAGTAAAAGTTACCAGTGTAAGTAATGAAGTCTTGCAGATTGCAAATTGCAGTGGCATACAGAAGAATATCATTCAAACCGAATATTTGTTTAATTCGAACGATTGATACGAAGTTAATTAGTTTTGAGACAGCGGCATCTCATTTAACACGCCTTCGAATGGCCCAATTTAATATCGTATTCAACGAAGGGTTAATTAAGAAGAAAATTATCTTCTCAAACACAGGCAGAAGGAATATATGCTTGGTGCAATTCAGAAGAGAACGCAATTGAAATCTACAGAATTTTCGTGGCATTAGACAAATAATATTAGCGTTTATTCATCCACATCAGACACTGGACAGTGGCCACCCATTAATAGTGGGTGCGTTGCCGGCTTTAAACCTAAGATGTATATAAAATTCTCGTGTCGCGGTGTTTGTGGTTAAACTCCTCCGAAACGGCTTGACCGATTCTCATGAAATTTTGTGTGCATATTGGGTATGTCTGAGAATCGGACAACATCTATTTTTCGTTCCCCTAAATGTTAAATGTTAACCACTACATTATTATTTTTTTAATTTTTAGATAAAAAAAATATTTGTTATTTTTTTATGATACACATTAAAAAATACATACAACCCCCCTCAATTTTTTACCCCTCTACGATCAACCACTATTTTTTATTATAAATGATATACATGGCAAAACGACGTTTGCCAGGTCAGCTAGTTTAATATAAATTTAATAACGTATCATATGATATTATGTAAGATACAAATAATATAAGAATTGACCAATTCATATAACTAATAATGTATAATGTAAAATTCCTTTAAAGACAAATTTGCGCGCCATTCTGTGTGGCAGAAATGCGAACTTACGATTATACCACCTTACACATTTTTGTACCATATTCTTGCAATAAATTATTATTATCAATGCTTCTCCGAAGTACTTGTTATTTAAACTTCTTAACAGAGGCCTCACTGAAACAGGCTCTCAATTAAAAAGCTACCGGTGGAAGTTTCCCCGTGGGAAATAGGACCTCCACTTAGAAAGACCACCAAGGCACTCAATAAAATCTCTTCTGCCCTTAATGCACTCCGAAGACGAAACTCTCGATAGACGAAAAATATGGCACAGAGCGCCCCACGCTTTTTCACAATAATACCAGTATTTTTTGTTCATTACCATTTTCAGCCTAAATTAGGAATTATTTTTCACTTTTTAGTTTGATGTGCTTTAAAAGCGTGTTTTTTAGTTTTTTTAACTATTATTTATTTTTTATTTTTTAGTTTATTTTTTTTATTTTTTTTTCGGATTATTGCATTGTCATCGATCTTTGACAGGTGCGCAAAGTTTGAATTAAATCTGTCCGTTAAAAGTGGGTCAAAATCGAGTCCGAAGGAGTCGGTTACGTACATACATACATACATACAGGTGAAGCTAATATAAAGCGTGTAAAAAGAACCACTTTCCTCATGAGCTGCTAAAGATTAACCAATTCGGCCTTCAGATAATCATTTAGGAATCGCTCAAAGTTTATGTCTCGATCACCGCGTAATCTGAACGAATGCTTTGCAGCTAAAATATGGCTGAAATTCCAAGGAATGCCTACTACTAAATTATAGCTAATGAGACGAATATTAAATGAAGAAAGTATTTCTTCACTTTTATTCGTAAAAATAAAGCTATTTAGATCATTTCGTAAAACGAGATTTTTAATTGTGAAAATGACCTAATTACTTTCTATAATTGGTAATTTAAAATGTCAAATAAGGGGCCATCCATAAAGTACGTCACACGAATTTTAGGACTTTTGAACCCCCCCGTCCTTGTCACAGGTTGTCACATTTTTATAACCCCCCTCCTGATGTGACGTCACACATTTTTTAAATTTATGTATGTATTTAAAAATAATCGAGAGAAAACAGCTATTTTCATTTTTTACTTATTTTTATTAAATAATAATCTAATAAAGTCCAACATTTCACGAGCACTCGCCGACGACTTAAACCTATTTAAATCCTTACCATTCAAAATTCTCGTGAATTTGAGTGTCTCACTTGCATTACAACGCCACTCTAGAAGTTAAATGACGTTGCATGAGAGATTATCGCATAGCGAGAATGCTAAATTATTAGTAAATATAGATCAAGTTCGTAAATTTTTAATTCACATCCAAACTTTGCGTTTTAGTATTTAAAATTTTAACATGTGACGTCACAAAAGTATTGACCCCCCCATGCCCCTTGTCACACGATGTCACACTTCGGTGATACCCTCCCTCCCTATTAACGTGTGACGTACTTTATGGATGGCCCCTAATGATAAATAGAAAACCATAGAAAATTAGTTAACCTCATTTTCGTAAAAGAAATGCTTACAAATGCAAAATGTTCATTGGAAATAAAATTAGCTTGCGTTTTAGTTAATAAATATAATTGTATCAACAAAAACAGACCGTTAGAAAAATGTGGGATGAATTCATATACTTACAATTTGTGTTAATATCTTTTTTGTCTCTGCACAAAGACATCATTTAACATCACGATTTAGCCAAACTTAAGACTAATATTTATTTTAATTACCTGTCCACATCGTATCCCTTTGACTGATCTGAAAAAAAAATGTGAGCCATCACGGGACGCCTGGCAGATGTGAAACATCGACATTATTTTGTAAAAGTAATATGCAGAAAAGAACAGATTGTGATAGGAATTAAATATGTTATAATGATAAAATAAAATATTACGATTTTTTTTCCAAATAACAATGACTATTTATTGAATAAACATTTATTTTAATTAAATACAAAAATTTACGAATTTACTTCAAATCGTGACTACTTAATTCGTTTCTTCAGTGACTTCGAAATACTCACACCGTACACGCGACGCGTCGCCACGGCATGCGTCGCCACGCCAGAAATCGGTTTTACGTGCGGCTATAGATGTTTCACATCAATAAATCAGTGGCGCGACAACCTCTTTAGGTCTGCACCTCCGACTTCTGAATCTGTTTCATGATCATTTTCAATCTAATAGGCAAGTAGGTGATCAGCCTCCTGTGCCTGACACACGCCGTCGACTTTTTGGGTCTAAGACATGTGGGTTTCCTCACGATGATTTCCTTCACCGTACGAGCGAATGTTAAATGCGCACATAGAAAGAAAGTCGATTGGTGCACAGCCGGGAATCGAACCTACGACCTCAGGGATGAGAGTCGCACGCTGAAGCCACTAGACCAACACTGCTCCCTTTCACTGTTTACATATGTTTTGCTCCATTCTGTTAAAATAACTATAATACGTCATAATATGAAGTTTTGCACTTCTTGCTCTTACCTTATCTCGTTGAAGCACTAAGGTCTTTCTTTTTATTCAATTATACTATAATTTCTAATTAACTGCAACGAAGTGTTAATTAATAAATAATTTGAATTGAAAAATGACCTAAATTGCTTTCTATAATGATATTTTAAAATGTCAAATAATGATAAATAGAAAACTATAGAAAATTAGTTAGCCTAATTTTGTAAAAGAAATTTTTACAAATGCAAATGTTCATCGGAAGTTTTAGCTTGCGTTTTAGTTAATAAATACAGTTTCATCAACAAAAACAGACCGTCTATCAAAAAGTTTGCATTTTGGGCTTAAAGTCAAATTATTTTTTGAAGTTATACTTCTTTAGGCGCGTTATGAAAAATTTATGAGAGTGAAATTTTACGATGCGCGCGCACCGTGACACAAAATTATCAGTATGGGCGCCGAGCGTGCGCGAGCGAGATGGGAATAAGACAATCTACAAAAAAAAAAAAGTAATATGTGTGACGTAAGCAGCTATGCCAAGAATTTTGAATGACCATAATGACATTTGTAGTACCTTTTAAACAAATAAAGGAGTTTTAATTATTTTTTCAAAGAAATTTAGCAATGCTTTTTCACAAAGACCTATTGTTACTTAGTTAAAAGGTTATGGAACATACCTAGTTATTAAATTGAATTAATAAAATAAAAAAATAATAAATAATACTTATTATTAATATTAATTGAATAATATACTAAATATTAAATATTGTTAAATTATTAACGCTAAATATTTATTATTAATTATTTAATATTTAAAAAAATAAAGAAAGCCAAAGAAGTATAACTTCTTACGCGCGTACATAAGTACACGCACCATTTTTTATAAATTGTTTCTGCACAAAGTCATCAATTAATTTAATAGCCTAACTTGAGACTTATACGTAAGTTAAAACTAATTTACTAATAAATTCAACAAAAAGTGTCCAATAGCACTACTTACAGTCTGCCCTTTTCAATCTTCTCACTAGGCACGTGGTGTCAAGTCGAATAGCCTTGACGTTCGAAGTGGAGCCTATTCGCCAAAAACCTAATAACAGGTGTCGCAAAAGAAAGTGTTAGACGACTTCTTGGTGCTTGAACGTCAAAAATTTCCTAGCTATAACCAAAGAACATGGTTCCAGCAGGACGGAGGAACGTCACACACGTTCAAGACATAATGCAACAGAATTGCCATCTAAAGTTCTAATACGTATAATGTAACTACTAATCGAATATATCAAGCAATAGCGCATCGCTTCATGCTACGTTCGCACTTTTTCACTCTCTCTCAATCGCTCTCTCCCTTTTCTTCGACAAAAACGCTGCACATCTTCGTGACGTTCCGTAAAAAAATTTACCCTCATGGGCCTAAAGAAGTTTCACTTAAAAAACTTTCTTGGATATCTTCAACTCTTCACGATTAACATCTAACCGCACACCTAAAGTGAGAGGTCGCGGGATCCACTAGTTTTTAAATGAAGACAACATAACAGCGTTGGTCGTTGTTGAAACTGCCCTAAAATAGCTTTTGTAAGATATCGTAAAGTCAGCACACTCAATTTCTTGTTGGGCCCGGAAAAAACCTTATTTAAAACGCTTGTATCTTATTTTGGCCATACAATGCGAAAGGGTGATGAGAACTTGGAGAAATCGATCGTGGTTGGTACAGAAGGCAAAAGATCACGTTGCCGTTCACCAACCAGATCAAGTGAAAGACTCATCGTTCTCATAACTAAACACTGTTATAAGAAGAGAGACAGAAACCGGTGGAAACAGATAGTCCGCTTCAGCTGTTTCCTTGCTGACTAGACGCTCAGACATGAGCAGCTAATTGAAGAGAGATGTTTATCACAATGATATACCAATCATTTATTTTAATTTTTTCCGTAACAATGATAATAATCTTAACGATATATATTTTTTTTTAGTTCTTGCGCCTGATAATAAAACAAGAAATGTCTATCACAAGGTGCAATGTATGCACCAAAATACCTAACCAAAAAAGAATAATTAAAATAATTTATTTATTGTTATTATAATCCTAATTAAAAATTGATCTTACAATACAATATCTCCTCATTTATTGCTTCTAAGGTGGAACAAAGTTCGCCGGGCCAGCTTAAATAAGAAACACTATTGAGATTCAATTAGTCTTTAAATGTGTACAGCCCAGTTAATGGCCCTACATCGCGTACTTTACCATGGTCAGCGCTTCTTGAAGATGTTCCGCTTAATGAGCTTGGGCACACCTTGAGAGCGATGCCTGCGTTGACATCCCACAGGGGGACACACAGGCAATTAAAATGGCGAGCAAAAGTCGCTTAAATTTACTGCGGCTTAATACTTTTCGTAACAAATATGTGGAGGAAGGCACTACCTCCGACCTAAAGAAAGTCAATAGTCAAAAATCATTTATTCATATAGGTAACAATGACGGAAGAGTACTTCAGCTAAAATAGAGCAGTTCTGGAGTTTTATGAAAATTGTTTATCAGGGAAGACTTTATAACGCTTTTAATACAGCCCTGCGATTCTGTAACTCACTTTTCGAACTCACACAGCGGTTTTCGCATCGGCGGTCGCTCTCAAATCAGTCGTGAAGCAGTCATTTTATGATTTGGCATTCTGAAAAAGTCGGAGCTTGTAGTTTATTGTTTATCAGAATGCCAAATCATAAAATGACTGCTTCACGACTGATTTGAGAGCGACCGCCGATGCGAAAACCGCAGTTGTTTAAGAGAGCATTGTGTCTCGGGAGCAGGAGAAATTTCCTCGATAAAAATTAACATAATGGAACTTTACGCCTGCGACTGACGTAGTGTAATCACCTTAAATACCTGAAGCTCAACCACGGCTTTCTAAGTGTGATGTGGAAATTTTGGGCAAAAATCATATTTTGTAAATTTCTTCGAATAATGAAACGTAAGACAAAATGATAGCACGTTTTATTTTTGTGTAATAGGGGGCTTACCTGATGTTAAGTGATACCGCCGCCCATGGACACTCAATTGCCAGAAGGAAGTGCGTTGCCTTTCAAAAAGGAACTAAAGAAAATTATCAAACATTAACAACATGTGTTATAATTACTAATTATGTATGAACAGTGTGGGATAGCAGAGGACAAAAAGACAAGGTTGGTTGGTTGTAGGACTCATTTTCCGCAATTAGACTCCTGATTGGTCCGTTGTCAAAGTCCTGGCTAATTTAGCCAGCCTAGCTCCTTCCAGAAGCACAGAAGTCTCCTGGGCACTTCACAGGCTTCCCGGAGCGACCTCACTGTTCCGAGGATTTCTGCACGCAAAAAAAGACAAGCATACAACCTTGAATACCTGGACCAAATCCAGGATGTACTGGAAACTTATCATCAGGTGAGCCTTCTGCCCGTAAAAATAGTCAACTGTATTATAAATGGGAATGGTTTTCGGATTATTCCAACTAAATAAACTGTCTGAGTTACAGAAACAATCGATTTAGGAGGTTTTGAAATTTTCTGAAGAGAATTTCTAAAGAAGACTCAATAGTTTGTCTTTATTTTTTTTTTATTAATGGGTCTGGCACGATTTGTGCATTAGCCGGCGTTAAGTATAGATTTTTTTTTATAATTCGTGCTTTGTCTTTAGAAATTCGACCGTGTCCTCCATGTACGGTTTAAGCACTCGCCCGGTACCGCACAACCCTCCCAAAGGCCGAGAACAAATTTAAATTAAATTAAAACTTGCCCTCGAACCGGGATTCGAACCCGGTACCCCTCACCTAGCTGCCACTTAATAAGACCGCTAGGCTATGAGGCCTCAATAGTATTTATTTAAAATCGGTTAAAAATGTAACGTTTCAAGTAAAACAGTGATGTCAGATAAATTGTGTCAATATCTGTCAACCTGTGTCAAGCGACAGTCACTTCGCTGACCTCGAAAGCTGGAAAGCACTCAAAACGTTATGTGAATATAGAGAATTTATATCCGAAATACATGTTCAACAACATTTGACGACTCGTTGGTCTAGTGGTTAGTACCCCTGCGAACCCATGGGTCCCGGGTTCGATCCCCGGCTGAGAAGAACATCGATGTGATGAGCATTTGGTGTTGTTGTGCTTAGGTCTTGGGTGTTTAAATATGTATTTATATGTCTATCTATCTATAATATGTATGTATATCCGTTGCCTAGTACCCATAACACAAGCTTCACCAGCTTAGCATGGGACTCGGTCAATTGGTGTGAATCGTCTTTAAAACATACAAGATAGTATGTAATTTATTATCAAAAATCTAAGATAAATAACACATAAATATGTAGTATTAACACTATTCTTGACCTACATAGTAATAATAACAATTATAAATTTATTACAATTAAATCCAATTCTGGCATTTCCCCACTGTATTGCGATACTTATTCGTTGAGCGAGGAAAGCATAAGCTCTGGGGTCACCGGTACTATCTTCCAGGCGCCATTTCAAATCTTTAATTAACTGTGCACTTGAACCCCACGGCCCAAGAGTATCTACTCCAAAGGGGAACAAAATCAATGGAGGAAAAACTCTTGACTTTTCGGTCGCGCCAGTTTTTGTGCTTGTAAGACGGGGCAAACGTGTCAATACACGTAGCATCCCATATTAAAGCCCGTCCGATCCAAGGGATCAAAGACATCCCAGAGTAAACAACAACAACAACAACAGAGTACTAGTTACGGAACGCAATGGAAAATCACATTTTCCGAGGTGAAAACTCGTAGTTTACCGGTTTTTACACACTTAAACGCTTCGGGTTCGTTTTTTCTCAGAACAGGGCTATTAGGGAGGTATTTAACATCTTGAAGCATTGACGAAAATTTAAAAAACGGTATGGTATGGTTATTTCATAAAGTAACAAAGTATTATTATAATATTACTACTAAGACTAAACTCTAATCGACTTAATGTAACTGCTTTTGGAAAATAAAATAATATTCTATTAATTATTATTAGCCTGATGTATTAATTAATATTAATTTGATAACGTGAGATATTTAATTAATGTGAGATTTGACTATAATGATATGGAACTTCTATGTTAAATTCCTTTTAAAACAAATTTGCACGCCATTATGTGTGGCAGAAGAACTTGCGATTGTACCACCATAACATTTATACAATATATTATTGCAAATAAATTATTGTTACCTTTTAAAGTAAAGGTCAAGTAAAAAAATAGTCTGTAGATATCAATAAACACTTTCTAACTATATCTATATTTTTCTTATTGATTTTATGTCTAACACCGCAAATATACTGTTTGATAGCCAGTATCGATTTTTTGTAGAAACAGATTTTATTAATTTTGGTATCAATAAATAATCTATATAAAAATTAATAAAAATAAAATTGGAACAAATTAAAAAAAAAAAACTTATTTACACGCGTTAGAAGTTATACTTCTTTGGCGTAACAAGATAACAGTCTTTTCAAAAATGTTATTCTACGTTTGTAGAAAAAACGACACTAACAATAGAAAAAACTGAAATGTTGACTAAAGCTAACTTCAGGGTGTCGGTTTTTAGTGAAAGCGCATCGTAAAATTTACTCTCATCATTTTCCATAACGCGCCAAAAGCAGTATAACTTCGAAAGTTTGGTCCCTGTGGCAGTGTACCTTTATCGCTGGCAGCATTTCGTTCGTTCGTTGCATTCGTTGAGCGAATATGTATCGCAAAGCACCAGCACTGGGATCAAGAAAGGCGTGGTCGCAAGTATTCTCCGAATCCAAACTAAAGGTCTTTTCAAGGTCAATCCTTATCACATACTTACGGCCCGCATTAAAGTTGTTCAATTCTCTAGATTACTATATAACTTTGTTTGAATAGGATAATTGTAAAGTCTACCTAATATTTATTAAGGCATATTTATTTCCTCATCGTACAGCTAACATATATGATAAATTAAAAAAAAATATACTACGCATATGGCTAAAAAAAAGATCCATAATATAACTAGTACAGCCATCAAAAGTCAAGTCAAAAGTCAAAAATCATTTATTCATATAGGTAACACAATGTACACTCAAAGTGTACATTACACTTATGAACGTCAAAAAAGAAATATACACTAAATGCTTCTAATTTTACATTTACTACCACTTCGCTAGTCTAGGGCTTAGAGCGGGCAAGAAAAACTGGCAAGAAATGCAAGTGAGACCGGTCACCATAAGTTATGTTACAAATAAAAATGCATTTTTTAAATGAAGTAACGTAATATTATTAAAATTCATACCTACATATTTATTAAAGTCTACATAGATATATTATGATACTAGTTCATGGCACGTATATATGTAAAGAAATAATTATATTTCTTAGATTATTGGTATTATAAAAGAAATACAATAAATGTGATTGTTTTCAAGTAAAATAACAAACGTTGTTTTTTAAAATACATATTTCAGCAACACATTTGAGTTTCATTCATAATATATTATATATATTATATAAACAAATTTCACGCCAATATAGTTATATGCAGTGCCGCATAGTATATTTACATTACCGTGACTAAGAAAATGTTCATTAGTCCATTACGTCCACGGTCACACCCTGTGACAAACGCTGCACTGGGGTTACATTCGATAGGAGGAGCGATTTAAAAAATATATTTTATTTGTCAAATTATCCCGTACAGGATATGACAGTTCAAGGACTAGCGTTAGATCAATTTTCTCACCATATTTCTGTCATGAATGAAGTTTAATTTATTTACATATATAAACTAATAAACACTCTGTTATCGGAATAAAAAAAACACCCTACCACTTTATGCCTGGAGGTTATAACAAAGTCAAAACATTTATTTCAACTAGGCCTATGAAAGTCATGATATATAAAAATCTAGTTGCCCCTTCCAAAAGGTAGTTTCATATGAAGATGAATGGGAAAGAAACTCCATACTTACTCTTTTAAAATAGTTATTAAAATATTTTGTATGCATTGATTTGATAATTATATGTGAAAACCATGTACCTAGAACAAAAAAAAACTATTATACTATAATAAAATATGTATGGTGTTATAAAAAACAATAGATAGATAATTAAATTATTATGTACATACATGGTGCTCACATATTTACAAATATTGCAACTATGGATTTTACATTATTCTCTATAAAAAAAGAAATAATTAACATTAACAATTAAATTATATGTTTTGCATTCCTTTTGAGGTTAAATGTCCATAAACTTGAGAATGATTACTAAAGATCGATTTCAACAGATCAGTATAGTTTGTAAACAGGTTTATGGTAGTTGTAGTATGGACTCAATTCCCGAACTTAGACGCTCATTTGGTCCGTTGTGCGTAAATTCCTGGCTATTCAAGCCGAGCTCCTTCCAGAATCTCAAAAGCACTTCAAAGGCTTCACGGAGCGACCTTACTGGTGCTGTAAATAGTTATTGTTTAATAAACCAAGTTTTCTCAAATCTCTTAAAAATATTAAAACGCGCACTTTTGACACTGAAAGCTTTATTCAATTTGCCCACTGGTGAAATAACCTGTGACAGAGATTCACCAACGCAATCAGTCAACCCCTTCCTAGTGGGAATGCCATGCTGTTGCCTTCAATCTTCAGCCTATACAGAATATAGGCCATTCTAAAAGGCCGGCAACGCTTGCGAGCCCTCTGGCAATGTAAGTGCCTATGAGCGTATTCACTTAACATCAGGTGAGCCTCCTACCCGTTTGTACCCTGTTTTATAAAAAGAACTATAGTTACAATAGCGTTACCGAGATACAACAAAAAAATCTGACTTTGTCACTCATTGACAATACGCTCTCAATCGCTTTCCGCTCCTCTCGTCACTGTGTACATAGGTTAAAAAGTTAATGATGCCTGCTCAGTTTAGATACGTAGACTGCTGATGCTCTATGATACTGTCACTATTTTACACAAAGCAGCAATGACTTATTTAAAACTAGCTTTCGCCACATTTTAATTAAGTTCACGCTAATGAAAATCCTTTTTAACGCCAAAAAATATATACATATGTTAACGTAAAATTGTAAATACCGTTAGATTGTAATCTATCTCGCGAGATTATAAACTGTCGAAAGATTGTGAACTCAACGTACTGCTTACAATTTAACGTATTATTATTCGGTAGATTATAATCTATCGAAGTGAAATCGTCAAATTGTGAAACGGTACGCACCTCGCGCGCTGATTGGTCGTCTTTATAGTAGACCGTTATATTATGTCCATAGAGTTAGGAATGAAACAAGGGTATCGGTCAAATAAAATGAATGCACTTCAAAAATTAGTATTTATTATATCAATAATTCTGACATCACATGATGAAAAAAAAAATATCAAAATAAAAAAATCAGAAACGTAACAATATTTTCTCTTCAAACACAAATTAAAATTGAAAAATTAATGAAATTTTCTTTTAGAAAAAACTATCACAAAATAAAATCAAAATTAAAAAAAAAACAAATCGAAAACATATGAACGTTTTTGAAAACATAACAAATTTGTCTATTATATAAAAATTAAGAAAGTAAATTGCATCAATAAAAATGTTCAATTATTGTTGCACGTCAACGAGTTGTGGCACCTGGAGTTACAAAGAACATTAGCTTTCTTTTTATTTCTTTGCAATTAAATTTTTTACTATTTTCATTATGCCCGCTGTAATAGTTTTGTAACTCTATGGTAAATTCTTCCTTATTAACAATACCTAATATTTCTGAGTTTTGTTGATCGACAGGCTCAATATCCGACATTGTAAATACGAGATCACAAAGGTTCACGCGAATAAAAAATATTAAAACACGGAAAATGTATGTAATTTAGACTATGTTTGGAGACCAACACTAACTTAATTATCATTCAAACTGCACTTCTTTGGTCAATCACAGATTAATTTTACTTCCACAACATTTTCATAGAACTTTTCACGTTCACTTTCAACATCCTAAAGCTGTGAGTTACTTTCAAGACGACATCAATTTACATTCACCAAAACACCGTTTGTTTACATTCGACAACAAACGAATTAACAAACAAATATGGTCGCCACCATGGCATATTCCGTTCAACCAATCAGCGCGTGGCATATTCCGTTCAACCAATCAGCGCGCGAGGTGCGTACCGTTTCACAATTTGACGCTTTCACTTCGATAGATTATAATCTACCGAATAATAATACGTTAAATTGTAAGCAATACGTTGAGTTCACAATTTTTCGACAGTTTACAATCACGCGAGATAGATTACAATCTAACGGTTTTTACAATTTTACGTTGACATATACATTATACATACTAGCTGCCCTCGCGAATTTCGTGTCTCAATAATGTGATTTTACTTAGCCTACCTTTTAGTACCTACCAACATGGAACATTTTGCTATGCTACCCCAGAGACTGTTCGATTTTCCGGAATGAAAACTTTTTAGGTTTTACTGTGAATTGAGATGGCGTTGTGCATGTGTAATTTGTTTTAAAGAACAGGGGGCAAACTGAAAAGAGGCTCAGCTAATGTTGAGTGATACCGCCGCCCATGGACACTCTCAATGCCAAAGATTTTAAGAATTGGTACGCTCTTTTCTTGAAGGACCCTAAGTCGATTGGTTCGGAAATACTTCAGTGGGCAGCTGGTTCCACATAGTGGTGGTGCGCGGAAAAAACTGCCTTATGAAACGTTCAGTTGTGGAACGACAGACTTCGATGTGATACGGGTGAATTTCTTATTTCGACGTCCGATGATGAAACTCAGCTGCAGGTATTAATCTGAACTCCTCTGAACACTCTCCATGGTAAATGAAATAAAAAAAACGACGCCATAAGTCCCAAAAGCAAAATATCGCGGCAAAGCAAAATAAAAATCAGATTAAATTAAAAAACCGCTTTCACCGGGGACAACAGCAAGATTTCATTTAAAAAAGTGCGTACAAAGTGCATGTCAGAAGTGAAACTTTTTTAAGCTTATGGCAAACAAATTTTTAAGTCTTGTTCATATTTATACAAATTTAAAACTTTAGATTTCCGAGACTTGGAGGGGAAAAGGAAGATATGTTAGGAATTTAATGAATTTAATTGTCATTATAATATTAAGTGTCGAAAATTAAAACAAATTATATTTTTTTTTATTAAATTGATTTCTTCGATAATAAAAACACGTGGCATTTTAATTTACAATTCGTCATTTGAGATATCAATAAATTATTTTGCATAAAATATAAAATACTAATATTCATAAATTCTCTTTACGCAATTTTAATTTTAAAAATAGAATTTCTATAAGGCAATTCGCCCTTCTCACTCTCTCTCAATCGGTCTCAATCGCTCACTCCCTTATCTTCGACATAACGCTGCACATCTTCGGGACGTTCCGTAAAAAATTATCCTCATGCGCCTAAAGAAGTTTCACTTCAAAAATGATTAAAGACCGTTGACACCTAGCTTTAAACAAAGAGTTTCATTTATGTGAACACCCTTCACTAACCGACAAACTTAAACTTTATTTAAATCTTACTCAATAATTTAACTACGGTTACAGGTATTTCCGTAAGTTTCTCCGATTTGAGAAATGTGAGTGACGCCATGCAAATTTCGAGTATCTCTCCCCGCGGCACTCTCCGTCACATATTTTCACTCGGAGCCCAATAACTGGTAGGAGCAAGTTTGCGAACCTCTTCTAATTAATTTCTGCTTCGTGCAAACGGTGGGTTATGTCCCAATTCTTGAGAGATAGCGTTCTAACAAATAGATGTTATGTAATTTTTCAGCTTCCACTTGAAAATTTACCAACTGCTGTTCCAATAACATCTGAAGGTCCGATACACCGAAAGCTCACAAGAATAATATCATGTATGTGTGAATAGGTGTAATTAGTATTTAAGATATTGTTTTATAACAATAATTCAGATTTGAATTTGATTGCTCTGTCTTCCTTCGCTTCCTCTCTTAGTGATGACTCCTTCAAGCCTTGAGATATTGAGATAGCTTTGAGATAATCCCACCGGCCACCACCTCCTTGATCCTAACCGTAGGTATCCGTCGGTTACATTAGGTCTCTTGGTGCAGACACCCCGTACTTATTTATATATTCACTATTTATGTGTTAGGGTACATCTGTAGGGCTTACGGATCCGTTGGGTTAGTTCCTGTTAGTTTCTGTTAGGTTCTTAGGCCTAGAATTAACAAACAAATATGGTGGCGCGGGGCATATTCCGTTCAACCAATCAGCGCGCGAGGTGCGATCCGTTTCACAATTTGACGGTTTCACTTCGATATATTACAATCTACCGTATATAAATAATACATTAAATTGTAAGCAGTGCGTTGAGGTTCACAATCTTTCGACAGTTCACAATCTCGCGAGATAGATTACAATCTAACGGTGTTTACAATTTTACGGTGACAGATATACTCCTGACATTTATTACATTTTTAATTTAAATACACATGTCACAGTCCACTGGCAAGCTGTTTCTTTATTTTAATCTCTCAGCCCTGAGGTCTTTAACCCCGCAAGCACCACTGGATGTTTCTTCAACGTGCACATTTACTTGTTAATGCATGAATATGGGATGCCTTAGACCGTAAAATAGATGGTATAAGGCACACAGGGCCTGAACTTCTAGATCTAAGGCATGCTGGTTCCCTCAGAATGTGTTCCTTCTCCGTACAAGCGAAGTTGCACGCTAAAGCCTAGACCATAACTGTTTTTGGATTTGCAATAGGTAACTAAATAATTCCTAAATCATTGTGTGTCCAAGTAAAACTCGAGGGATTTTATTTATAGAACAGGGGGCAAACGGGCAGGAGGCTCACCTGATGTTAAGTGATACCGCCGCCCATGGACACTCTCAATGCCAGAGGGCTCGCGAGTGCGTTGCCGGCCTTTTAAGAAATGGTACGATCTTTCCTTCAAGGACCCTAAGTCGAATTGGTTCGAAAATACATCAGTAGGCAGCTGGTTCCACAAAGTGGTGGTGCGCGGCAAAAACTGCCTTGAAAAACGCTCAGTTGTGGAACGGCGGACGTCGAGGTGATACGGGTGGAATATCGTATTCTGCCTCGACGTCCGATGATGAAACTCAGAGCACCCATTTTGGTTAAATTCAAACCGCTGTCACTCATAACTAGTGCCATAAAATAATAAGACTACACGGGTGATAGTGTGATTTTGCTAAGCTTCGTAACGGTGGGATTAGGGGCACGTCAGGCGAACGGACGAGGTATCTTGTATTTGTATGGAACATACATACATGGGGCTATTTAATCGGATTATTATATACTATACTTGTGTCAAAAGCTTTTGTATAGGTACAGATAAAATTGTTTTACATACATTATTGTTTACTATTAAGAATATTCTTCAAATAAGACTGCTTAAAAGTCTCGTCCCAGGTTATACAATCTTTAAAAAAAAACATTTTCAAATTTAGAATACTAGACTGTCTACTTCTAGTAAGGTTGACATTTTTTAAAAATTGGAATAGTTTACATTTAGTGCTTAGTTTTTGAATTCAGAATATTTGGGTTAAGATGCCGAAGTTAACTAAAAAAACTTCGTCACCAGGCCATACAATCTTCAAAAAAAGAATCACTTTCAAATTTAGAATACTAGATTTTTAAACGTCTTAAACGTCGTCTCGTCAAATAGAGAGTGCATCACATCTTACTTTTTGAATTTGGAATATTAGGATTTTAGTTGCGGAAGTTAATTTAAAAGACATTTTTATCTTCAAAAAAAGAATCATTTTCAAATTTATAAAACTATATTGTCGACCGGAAGTATTAGTTAAACCATTTTTAAATTTAGAATAGTTTACATTTAGAAGTCTTATATCTTAGTTTTTGAATTTGTAATTTTTGAGTTTCAGCTGTCGGGGGTAACGAAAACAAGGTTTAAAAATGTAACCCTTTGAAGTAACTTAGAAAACTTTACATATATTTACGGCTATTATATATTATACGATTGTACAATGTACATATAATTACCTACCTTCTGTACTACCCACAACTACTTCATATATACAGGAAGTTCCATAAGTCAATGTCAGACCCGCGTCGGGTGATAGGTCTAAGTAGTGTTTGACCCAAGAAAATTAATTAATTGATTGGCCTAGTGGCTTCAGCGTGCGACTCTCATCCCTGAGGTCGTAGGTTCGATCCCCGGCTATGAACCAATGGACTTTCTTTCAGCATTTAACATTCACTCTGATGGTAAACGAAAACTTAGACCCAAAAAGTCGACAGCGTGGGTCGGCACAGGAGGCACCTATTTGCCTATTAGATTGACGAATCTATTATGAATCAGATATAGAAATCTGAGGCCCAGACCTAAAAAGGTTGTAGTGCCGCTGATTTGTTTTTATTGTGACACTGGAATTCAAACTGTTACTTGCTAACAATTGACAGTGTTTTTCAATACTGTCAGAAAGTTTTATGTATTAAAAGAAATAACGTTACAGGGTTCATACAGCTCTTTACTCTATTGAATGGCAAGTATTTAAAAAATATATGGCGTAGGAATATTTTTTAACTCTATCATCTATGGTCCGTCTTCGACTTGATGATGACTTTTAAAACCCAGATGTTCAGCGATTGAGAGAGAGTGAGAAGGGCAAATTACCTTATAGAAAATCTATTTTTAAAATAAAAATTTATGAAATATTAGTATTTTATATTTAATGCAAAATAATTTATTGAAATCTCAAATGACGAATTGTAAATTTAAATGCCACGTGTTTTTATTATCGAAGAAATAAATTTAAAAAATTAAATTTATAATTTCTATTAATTTTCGACACTTTTAATATTTTAATGACAATTAAATTCATTAAATTCCTAACATATCTTCCTTTTTCCCTCCCTCTAAGCCTCGGAAATTTTAAGATTTGTGTAAATATGACGGAGAGTTTCTTGCCAGTTCTTCTTGCCCACGCTACGCCCTTGACTTGCGAACTGGTAGTAAATGTAAATTTAGAATCAATTTAACATATTTTCTGTTGACGTAAAAGTGTACTTTACCTATATGAATAAAGTTATTTTGAGTTTGAAAAGGCCTTCTTCAAATCCCAATAGTATATTACAAATCTCTGAAAGCACGTCTTAATAACAAAATACACACGAAAATCAACAATTAGTTCACATTCAGCTAATAAAGGACCGTCCATTTAGATTATATGCCATTAAAATGAAAGCAGACCCGAATTAAAATAATAAACTAACAAATAAACAAAGCCCGATACTAAAGGGTCACGATTATTTTAATATTATAGACCCTTGTCAACAACCGTCACTTCGGCGCGTTAAATTTTAGTTTGGACAATTAGTCTGCGCATTAATTTAAATTTACCGTGTGAACGGAGACGCTTAATTTATATGCTCTGATAAAATTTGTGCGGTTTACTCACTACGTTTAATTTCGTTACAGTGAACGTTTAATTTAGTTCCTGATTACTTTGTCCTAATGATCTTACACTGTCAATGTCAAGAGCCTTTATTGACTTTGGGTATGGCACTCAAAACCAGTGGCGTAACTTTAAATATATATAAATGTATTCAAGAAAAGCTGTGTAAAAAGGCTTACTATAAAGTTAAAAAATAAAATATGTTTATTATGGAACATAAGATACATGTATCACTTATTCCACGTCATTAAATTTGAAGGCATCCCTACTCATCGGCAAAGAAGACAGAGGGTGTAGGCCGAGAGAAAAAGCCGGCGTAAAAAACTCTCGGTACTCTTTGCCGATGAGTAGGAATGCCTACATAAGAGATACCTTATGTTGGATAATAAACATATTTTATTTTATTTGTTATACCATCTGGAGCCCGTGGGAAATCTTCTTTCATGGCTATTCTTTTGATGGGGCCCTATCAGCAAAAATCGTCCCTACCCAGTTTCATTTTAATAAACTTCGAGATTTTCAGCGTACTCAATACACGTTGTATAGGTCCCACTAATGGCCACTGGCCTCCTCTCTTAGGCGAGGTGGAATGGTCTGTAGTCCCCACGCTAGCCCAATGCGTATTAGAGACTCCACATTCATCCACAGAAACTCAGGGCAGAGACCCTATTGGGTCGGGGGCCCGTAGCATTTTGCCAGCCCTGCCACCCTATTGTTACGCCACTGCTCGAAACGTCATCAATCAGTGTACCCTGTCTGTCTTTACTTATGGATCTGAAACCATAACGCTCACACAATAACGGAAAGCCTGAGAGTCACGAAGCAGATGATGGAGCATGCAATAGCATCAGTTTTTTTTAGGAGGCTTATCTAATGTTAAGTGATATGCACACTCACATTTCCAGAAGGCTCGCAAGTGCGAAAGAATTGGTACTCTCTTTTCTTGAAGTCGAATTGGTTCGGAAGGACCGGCGTAAGTGACGTAGTAGGCTGTCGTTATATCTAAGAGCTGGGCAGGCCCTATAGCGCTTTGGACAAGAACCTATAGACCCACAGGCTCCTCGAATGTAGTCGGAAGAACAAAAGACCGCGGGGCCGCCAACTAGGTGGACTGACGATATCGTCTAGGAGGTTTGCTCCCAGTGGAAAATGGAGGAGGACTAAGTCCAGAAATGGACCAAATAAAGAGGCTGATGATGACACAAAAGTAATGACGTTGAAAAATAGTGCAAACCACTAAAAGTCAAAAGTCAAAAATCATTTATTCATGTAGGTAACACAATGTACACTTATGAACGTCAAAAAAAGAAATATAAATTAAATGCTTCTAATTTTACATTTACTGCCAGTTCTTCTCTTGATGAACTGTATAAACTCTCCGGCACTCTTTTCAATCGCCAAGTTTTTTGTTTTTTACGTTTGTAAGGAGCTGCAACCATTACACTATGTTCCACATGACATCTTAAGTAATAAATTAAATTAAAAACAAAGATTTGTAATAAGTCATAAGTGTGGACTGAATTTCCGCACTTAGACGCTCATTTGGTCCGTTGTGCGTATAGCGCTGGCTCCTTCCAGAAGTTTCCTGGACACTTCGCAGGTTTTATAGCTTCGAGGATTTCTGTTTGGGAAGCCACAGCCAAGTATTCCAGGACTAAGTGGATGACTTATCCTCTGCCCTGAAACAGCCTGAAGGGACTGTCTGTTGCGCCTAGGACAAAGAGATGTTTATTAAGGAGACAGACAATATAATGTCAATCTTATGTAATTTATTATTCTTTTGTATTGCATAGTAATTCATGAACCGAACGAATAGCTTTTAGTTTATTTTTATTTTAAGTTAAATTTTGTTAATTGTATAATTTTTCATTGTTACTTGTTTTATTTTTGTTGATTTGGTTATGCACTTGCACTTAAGCCTAAGTATTTATTTTTTAGTAACTTTCCTTGTTATGGTTGCCGCTATAAGAGATCGCTTGTAAGCGATAAAGCCCATTGCATTCGTATAAATTTCTGATACTTCTGATTACTAAAAGAAAAGTTACGTACCTGGACCACGTTGCGACATGACCGCTATTCCTTCAATTATTTATAATGGGTAGAAGAAAAGAAATGCTGCGTATCGTTAGTGGACAGGTGTTGCGACTACGGAAGAGTTGCTGCATCTGGACAAGACACGCTTCAGGAGACTGGCCTGACCTCCAGTAATGGAGACCGGAAGAAGAAAGGGCTATCAATCAATCTCTGTTTAGTCCAAAGATGTGTTATTTTAGCACCGTATCAGGTTTTAAAATAATAATTATTATCATATTCATTTTCATAGTCATATAATAAGAACATTAACATAATGTTATAATAATAAGTTAAGTTATTTATAATTGTTGTCAAACTTATGCTCTAGATATGACAGACGCGCTATAAAGACTAAAAAATCGTGTGTATACATATGTACAGGCGTTAGAAGTTTACTTATTTGGCGTAACAAGATAAAAATATTTTCAAAAATTTTTATCTTTCGCCTTTTTCGCGTTTGTAGAAAAAAACGACACTAACAATTGAAATAATTTACTCTCATAATTTTTCCCTAACGCGCCAAAAAAAGTATAACTTCAAAAAACCTAAAATGTTGACTAAAGCTAACTTCAGGGTGTCGGTTTTTTGCGACGGTGTGCGAGCGCATCGTAAAAATTTACTCTCATCATTTTTCCCTAACGCGCCAAAAAAAGTATAACTTCAAAAAACCTAAAATGTTGACTAAAGCTAACTTCAGGGTGTCGGTTTTTTGCGACGGTGTGCGAGCGCATCGTAAAAATTTACTCTCATCATTTTTCCCTAACGCGCCAAAAAAAGTATAACTTCAAAAAACCTAAAATGTTGACTAAAGCTAACTTCAGGGTGTCGGTATTTTGCGACGGTGTGCGAGTGCATCGTAAAAATTTACTCTCATCATTTTTCCCTAACGCGCCAAAAGAAGTATAACTTCAAAAATATGTTAATTAACATTGTTAAATACAACAGTCCATTGTATATGTTAAGCTAAGTATAAGTTCCTAATTTTCTCTGGATTATTAACAAAATAAAGCCATAAAGGCGAATTAATTAATTATTAATTGGCCATCGACTCGTACAGTGAGTAGCTGAGTAATTTATACTGTCCGATAAAATGTTTTACGGTCATTGGGATATTTAAATGTAATATATAGCACGTTTCCCAATTAAGCGACGTGTAACTTGATATTAAATGAAAATTGTTTTAAAATCTTTCACTAAATTTTCATGATTTTCTGACGTTGCGGAAATTTAGTTTTATTAATTGGTTTAACCATTTTAATTCGAAAATATGAAGACCCAACTCAGATCACTCTGTTTTTAGAATTGGTCGTAATTTTCGACTTTGACCCAGAGTTTAGTTTAGTTATTAAAAAAAAATTAAACTAATTTAGAAAGTTTGGTCCCTGTTTAGTTATTTAATTTATAAATGCTAATATAACTTGTGTGGAATACGGGAAAAATATGTAAATACAAATCATACACATAAATAACTAACAATGCCCCGCGGTATCACACGCGTACCGTCTCGTAGTAGTGATAAGAGTCGGACTATAGATATTGTATATTTTTGTTATTATAAAAGTTTTCTTAGTTTTTAATTACTTCCTTTCAGATGATTACACACTTAAATTCATAATCTTATCAATGTACAGATTTTACTTTACAACGAATGTATATCTAATACATTTTTAAAATATTTATTCTTGATTTTTTTTAATTTATGTAAAATGTCCTACATTAGAAATTTAAAAATACTGAAAAATTCTGGATTTAAGGGCTCCCACACAAAACTGCGATGCGATGCGATGCAAATTAGTGCGAGAAACCGTTTGGTAGGGCGACCATTCCTTCGTAGTCAGCCGTACTGGACGTGTTTTAAGGAAGCGTAAGATGGATCGCAAAAAGAATATTGCACTGCTGTTATTGTTAAATAGATATAAAAGAAAAAGATGATTTTGGATTCTCTCTTATTCTTATGAACTCTGATGGGAACTATTTTACTCAAAAGTACTATGCGTTGAGAACTGAAGAAGATAATTTTTTTGATTATTTAAGAATGAGCATATCTTCATTTGAAGAGCTTTTGAGTTTATTATCACCATGCCTTCAAAAACGATCGTACAAGGGGAGAATTTATTTTTTAAAATGTTCATCACTTATGTCCCAAAGGACGAGACGCTCGTCAATTAAAGATATTAAAAAATCTATATCATATTCCGCCATTTTTTTTAAAAACAAATAAGGCGCGCGTCTTTCTATAAGCTGTCTCAGATCGGACTAAAATGGCGTCACCAAGGATGACGTAATATCGCAGGAATTTGCGATGCGAAGCAGATCGGAAATTCTTGCGGTGCGTTCGTGCGAATTCGCAGATATTTTCGATGCGATGCGAATTCGCGGTTTTGTGTGGGAGCGCTTAAATAGGCAATAAAATACTTTTTGTAATCAGTCCAAGAATTATTAGCAACTTATCATGAGTTGTTAAAAAAATCAAAATGTAAAACTTTCTTCTATAATTAGAGAAGAGGTTTATTTGTAGAACTTCAGTATCTTAGAACTTCCCTATACACAACATGTAACGTAGTTTTGTTTTGTGGCAGCAAAATAATTTCATGTTTTGGAGTTCCGCCTCAGGATAGGCCAACATACAATTGTCCATGGGTAAAACATTCTTTTTGTATATATTGATACGTTCTCAGTATAATACTGTACAATATTTTTTTGTTCTATCATCAATAGATTCCAAAGCGCACGCGGTGACAGATTTTTAATGGATAATTTTTTCGCACCTTATCCCTATTTTTTTTAAATTGTACGTATAATATAGCCTATGTCAATGAAGACGCAGCTTTCCAATGGTGAAGGAATTTTTGAAATCGGTCCAGTAGTTTTTGTGTGAAATCATTACAAACATACATACAAAAACACAAATGTATCCTCTGTATAATATTAGTACAGATAATAAAACATACGATTTTGTTTTTTTCAACAAGTAAAATTTGCGATTGTACTGCCGGCTTTTAATAACGCTTTTTTTTGAGGAACAGGAATAGCAGTCCTGGCCTAGAAGCTTCAGCGTGCTACTCTCATCCCTGAGGTCGCCACTGGATTATTTTACAGTGAAATATGCAACTCCTTGCAAACTTGGATCATACGAAAAGCTGTTCCAAAGATTCCAAAATGACAACTTAAGACTAATGAATTGCTTATCTCGAGGTGATTGTAACATCCAACTTTGCAACTCGAAAATAAACGACTCGAGACTTTAAAGTTTATTGTGTACGAAATACGAACAATTTAACTTTGACTTTGCTTAATGTTTTAAGTTTTTTAACTTTGATGTTAACAAGCTGAGTTCAGCTTGATCTAAATTAAGTTCTGTCGAGAATATTGAGTAAACTCTTCTACATAAACATTTCTTAACCATATTCTATCCTGCTCAACTGTGCCTTTGTAATTCTTGTATTTCTTATTATTTTGTATTCAGTATCCGTGAGATTAGATTTTCAGTTTTTAGTTTATTTTATTAAATAGTTTTTGTGTTATTTCAGATTAAGCTTGTGTCTCGTGACACTATGTTCCTTCCCATACTAATCCGAAACGGCTCTACCGATTCTTATGAAATTTTTATGCATATTCAGTAAGTCTAAGAGTCGGCTACTATCTATCTTTCAAACCCCTAAGTGATAAGGGGTGTTCCTTTTTGTTTTTATTTTTTTATGATACAGCATACAAAAATACATAGGTACAACCCCTAATTTTCACCCCTCTACGATCAACCCCTAGTTTTCATTATTGTAGATAGTTATTTTTATTAAACTAAAAAAATGTTTCTTTGAAATATGGCGAAACGACATTTGCTGGGTCAGCTAGTTTTTTTATAAGATTTGATTATGCACTTCTTGCACCCATCATATTTATCAGATTTAACGAGTATTGTTTCAGTTTTTAGGGATTTAAAGTCTTCGACTGTCAGCTTTGTGGAGTTTCTTTTGCGAACCAGCGAACTGTGGAATAGACCGCCGGGGGTCTTCACTGGGAGTTACGATTATTTGAGTACTCTTCTACTACTACTATCAAAACGTCTAACAATAATGCCCCTTGAAATGTGTACATTTGTTGTTCACATTTGTGATGGTCAAACGAATGAAAGTTTAAAATTCTTTTCCCCCGAGCGTGTATGCTCTAAACAAAATATGACGTTGCCCCAGGCAACTGTATATAAAATGCACTTCATTCGGCATTCCCAAAGCGTATTTGCTGTATAGAATTTCTACCTTCACATCTCAAGAAACTTCTGTTATTGTAAACTGAACAGGTAATGCAGACAAATGTTCGTCTGTTTCTTTCTTTATTAGACAAGTGAGTCAGTCAGGATTTCAAATAATTAAATGGTGAGGAATATTTATTTATTTATAAGTTATCTTACAGCTAAGAGACCGGCTGTGCACCAATGGACTATCTTTCTATGTGCGTTTTTAATATTCGCTCGAACGTTAAGAAAACATCGTGAGGAAACCGACTTTATACCAAAAAAGTCGATGGCGTACGTCAGGCACATGAGGCTGATGTACTTGCCCTAGATTGACAAATGATCATGAAACATATACATATATACCTTGACATGACACGACACAAAACGCTAACACATGGAATACAAAAGATTCGAGTTTTGGGTCTAGGTCATACCTTTTTCCTCCAACTTGACGGGCGAGTGTTGGTTACAAAAGAAAAGAAGAGAAAAAAGCTATCGCGGAATACGATTAAAAGGAGTATTAAGAATATCCATAGCGCAAAATAACCTGCATCATGAGCATACCCCACATACACACCTTCACATACTTACCCTCACTTTTACACCATCACATAACACAGCCAAATTAGGTACCACTTATTTAAATGTATTAAATAATTTTCATTTGTTTGTTAACAGATATAATAACAGAAAAACAGATGAACAGCAGTGGTTTGAACGCACTGTAGCGTTGGAATTGAGCATCTAACTTTTGTTTTTATAGAATAGGGGGCAAACGGGCAAAAGGCGCACCTGATGTTATGTTAGCCCTCAGGCTGCTGCCTCGAATTTTGCGGGCAGCGGGGCGGCGACGGCTGCGGCGCGGGAGCGGGCGATTGTACCTCTCGTTACCCGCCCTCGCGCCGCTGCCACGCCGCTGGTTTCTAGAACCGGTCCATTTGATTTTACGCATAAGATCCTGCCGCTCCCGCGTCGCCGCCGCTGCCGCCCCGCTGCCCGCAAAATTCGAGGCAGCAGCCTTAAGCCTCGTAAGCCCTCCGATATGGGCATGTATTATACGTAGATTATTAGAATGTGAAACGTTAAACAAAATGATAGCACGTTTTGTTTTTAAAGTGAAACTTGTTTAGACGCATGAGGGTAAAATTTTTACGGAGTCACGAAGATGTGCAGCGTTTTTGTCGAAGAAAAGGGAGAGAGCGATTGAGACCGATTGTGAGAGAGTGAGATGGGTGAATTATCTTACAGAAATTCTATTTTTGAAATTAAACTAATGAAAAGAAACTAAACAGAATTTATGAAATACTAGCTGATCCGGCAAACGTCGTTTTGCCATGTTTATCATTTATAATAAAAAAATAGGGGTTGATCGTAGAGAGGTGAAAATTAGGAGTTGTATGTAGTTTTTAATGCTGTATCATAAAAAAAAGTAATTTATCTAAAAATTAAAAAAAATAATGTAGGGGTGGACTACCCTTAACATTTAGGGGGATGAAAAATAGATTTTGTCCGATTCTCAGAAATACACAATAAGCACACAAAATTTCATGAGAATCGGTCAAGCCGTTTCGGAGGAGTATGGAGGCAACGAAAACTGTGACACGAGAATTGTATATATTAGACTACTATTTTTTATTTTATGCAAAATAATTTAATGAAATCTCAAATGAAGAATTGTAAATTACAATGCCACGTGTTTTTATTATCGATGAAATACATTTAAAAAAAAAATTATTATTTGTATTAATTTTCGATACTTTTAATTTTTTAATGACAATTAAATTCATTAAATTCATAACATAATATTATCTTCCTATTTACCTCCCTCTTAGTCTCGTATTAGATTTATATAAATAAGAACAAGACTTAAAAATAAGTTTGCCAAAGAAGTTTCACTTCCGACATGTGTACTTTGTATGCACGCACTTTTTTTATGTAATAGGAGGCTCATCTGATGTTAAGTGATACCGCATGCATGGACACTCCATTGCCAGGGGCTCGCAAGAGCGTTGCCGGCCTTTAAAGAATTCGTTCGCTATTTCTTGACCCTAAGTCTCATTGGTTCGGAAATACTTAAGTGGACTAGACTACTGTTCTCACACAAGAACAGGCCATAAAATTATGTAACATAATAATTTTATGAATAAACATCTAAATTGTGTGACTTGGTCGCTTGGAATCCGGGAATATTTGACCTAAGCAGCCTAATGTGTTTTTAATGGCGTATTCATATGTATATGAACTTTGTTAATCTTAAAGCTCCATAGAGCTTTTGTGGGATAAACAGTAGGAAAGCTTTTTGTTAGTAATCAAACACAGTTCTGTAATTAATTATTAGTTCGTATATAAGTTGGTTTATACCTTTCGTCAATAATCTAAAACGTTTGAAATAGTTTGATTAAGTAAACAATTTAAAATAATAGACTTATTCGACTTAGGGTCCTTCAAGAAAAGAGCGTACCAATTCTTAAAAGGCCGGCAACGCACTCGCGAGCCCTCTGGCATTGAGAGTGTCCATGGGCGGCGGTATCACTTAACATCAGGTGAGCCTCCTGCCCGTTTGCCCCCCGTTCTATAAAAAAAAAAAAAAAAAAAAAATAATAGACTCGTAGTCTGAATGATTTAAAATCATGATCATATTTTGTAATTTAGTATTGTCTTTGATTAACATAACTTTTATTCATTTAATAAAACACTATTTTGACCGGATTGAAGTTATGTATTATTATAAATTTCCAACTATTTAACATAATTTTAAATTTATCCGACGTTTCGCGTGCTTTACAGCGTGCGTGGTAAATTTATAATAATACATAACTTCAATCCGGTCAAAATAGTGTTTTATCATTTGTAATTTGCGCACATAGAAAGAAAGTCCATTGGTGCACATCCAGGGATAGATCCTACGGCCTCAGGGAAGAATCTACTAGGCCAACACTGCTCTTTAATTAATGTTTGGCATGTTTTAAATTTAAGTTATGACAAAATAAAAATAATTGAAGAACAAGACAATGGTACATTAGTGGTAGTTCCCCAATGGATACATTGTACGATAATTATTCCCAACGTAAAGGAAACATTACAATAACAATACTATACAACGTTTGGGTCAGTAGTGACATCCGTAAATGTAAATTTCTCTCATAAATTATATCCAGGAAAACTCGTAACAAGATGTCAACGAAATAACATATTAAGGTGATTTGAGTTTTATGTCAACGATATAAGGTTTAATTTCATGTATCGTAAAATATGTATTAAATGCTGGATGTTATAAATCTCTGTTAGAAAAAACGTGGAATGTCGCGGGTGACATCAGTGTAATGAGGTATTACTTGTATTCGCAGCGTATGGCGTGTATTTATCTGAAATGCGCTAACATTCGCTCGAACGGTGAAGGAAAACATCGTGAGGAAACCGACATGTCTTAGATCCAAAAAGTCGACGGCGTGTGTCAGGCACTGGAGGCTGATCACCTACTTGCCTATTAGATTTAAAAATGATCATGAAACATATTCAAAAATCTGAGGCCCAGACCAAAAGAGGTTGTAGCGCCATTGATTTTTTTCTTTCTTTTAATGTTACATTGTATTTAACCTACTGTTAAAAGCTAATTTTTTAAGTTATACTTCTTTTCTTTCTTTTTAGGGTTTATTTAAATATATCTAAAGCCGGGATCATCAAACCAGAGCTGGCTCTGGTTTCGTATCCAATTCTTCCTTCAATCAGCCCTTTTTAGGAAAGACATTCCCGTCCGGCTTAGCGTCTCGGCCACATATCTGCGTGACGGCGTGCCTGCTAAATGCCGAGATTTATTTTCTTTCGCCAAAATGTACTATACACTTTAAACAAGTGTTTTGCGTTTAATTTGCGGGAAAAATCTTCGCTTCTTTTGCTGCACTAGTCCATAAATTGAGCTTAGTGCCTCAATAACCGTTATTTGCTGAGCTTTTAATTAATACCAGAGAACATTACAGTATAATTGGTACCTGAGACAATTTTATATGGCACATTTCCTGTTTATAATTTTTTGTAATATTTTTGATCTGTTAAGCTTCTTTCTTCTCAAGCAATTTTTATAAACCATATGATTCTATTTTTTTGTCTGATGCCCTAGTCATATGAGGAGATTGGTGTGAAAATTGATAGCTTGGCCCAACCGAATTATTTTTCGGCTTTAGTAGATCATCCACATAATTTTATTATTAATTTTCTTGAATCCTTGAACTTTGTCTACACATTTTTTATTCAAGTTTTTAGTTTTTAATTTTGTTACTTGTCTTTACTACTTTTATACTTCTCATTCATTCTGTGCCTCATTACAAGTTTTTCTCTTCTTTAATAGATAAAACCTGAGATCGTGAGTTGGACCCTTGATGTGCACCAGTAGATTTTTCCATGGGCATATTAATTTAAGATATCTTGTTTTGAATAAAGGTTAAATAGCAAACGACGAATCTTTGACGAAAACACGTATGTATACACTTATAATAAAGTATCTGTAGATATTTGATAAAAGATAAAAGAAACAAAAACTTTCTAAATATATACGATACATGGCTAAAATATATTATATGTAGATAATTTAACCATGAACATACCCTTCACGATCGATTCGACCACAAGCGTCCATCAGAACCTAATCCACGATTAACCACAAGGAATTACGCATTAATTGGTGTGAATATATCTTTTAACATGGTTAAATTTATTTCTAACAGACAAATATAGAGTATTTACAATATTTTAAACCTACATAGTAATAATAATAAAAATAGAAAATCAAAACAAAGTTAAAATGTTTGCTCACTGTGGCAGAGTAGCCCTTTAACGCTGGCAGCATTTCCTCACTGTCTTGCGATACTTATTCATTGAGCGAGGAGCTCTGGGGTCACCGGTACCGGTCTTATCTGATTATTATAATATTTTATTTCAAAGGTTTCACTAGATTCCATATTTACATTACGATAAAATTAATAATTGAAAAATATTCTCTATCATTAAACATTTCACGTGGCCAATAAACTAAATGGCTCAGGTTGTAATGACTTTGCCGTGAGCCGCATTCCGCTCCTGATTACGTAGAATGACTAAATCGGGGGTCATTCTGTCCCAACATTGTGGTCTGAATATTTTTCTACCCGCAATGCGATTTCAACCGTAATTAAAATAACATACTCGTCGAATTTTTTACCTCTTTCGGTTTTCTAAAGTCGGTTAAAACTGTAGTACCTACTTCGCTTGAGGCATCGAGATGTGCGTAACCCTTTATTGTGAGTTAAAACCCCCGTTGTGAACCTATACTGCGAATGAACTGCCGTACATCATATTAGAAACATGTTTAACGGTTACCAACGTGATGATATTACATATCTGGCATGGGGGATTATTGCGCCACTGGATTATAACTAACCGTAGGCGGACTATGGTATATACCAGGCATCAGCGTACAGCGTGTGAGATAGCGAATGATCGACATATGTAGTATTTACAGTTTTAATTCATTGAAGATTGCTTATTATTGACCAAAATACACATTAGAATGAATAATTCTTGAAAAAAGTTACTGAGTCGTGACAAAATAAGCTACTTACCGATGAAAGGTTATGTTTGGTTCTTTACGTTCACTATAGCTTTTACAGCCAATTATGCAACAACTCAATATGACTGACACTTTAAATACACCTCTTATAAGGATAAAGTCTTAAAATATGGGTTTGACTTGAGTTTCACACATTTATAAGTAAGCTGTGAAAACTTGTTTACCACCAAGTGCTCGGTAGTAAACAAATAAAACCCGATACGCAAATAGAGACAGATCTCTCTCTTTAGTTATTATTGTTATTTTAGAAGCTCGTCTAGTTCTATATACTCTATCTACGTAATTAACAATGAAAATGACATTTTGTATTGACTATCTCATGCTATCTGATTGACAGATTATGCCAAATATTGTACCAAATCTAATCTGGCAATATTCAGGCCATTTTATATCTTTTTAATCGCAAAGTTTTGTTTTACACAACGTTTGTAAGGAGCTGCAACCATTACACCATGTTCCACATGACATCTTAAGTAATAAATAATAATAAAATAAAAAAAAACAAAGACTTGTCCTCTATCAGCAGGAGGCATGGTGAAATGGGAGCACGCAATTTCATTCTCGTGGGAACAACACGCAAACACATAGTCGAAATAACTAACATCACCGCATACACGAATTCAAGTAAGACCAGTCACCATATCCATATGTGTGTCCATATAAAAATATGATAATAACTAAATTAATAATTCAAGATTTCAGGATAACGACATTATAATATCAAGGGATAATTAGCGCCAACCGTTTGGACCGGATGTACTTGATTGTACCTCGTAATTGGAGACGAATTTATAATCGTCAAATTGTCTTTACTCGGCTGGGTATTTCAGTTGTCTTGATTTAGTAATCCATTAATAAACAAATTAGACTGACATTGTAGTAATATTTCTTAAATTTTACGAATGGTAGTATAAGGGTCTACTCACACTTATTCAGCTCTATTCAGCGTTTGTCGATAGAAAACAACGATTTTGTATGGAGACGCGTACGCATCCATTCAGCTTTCCGCGTCAATTCAGCTTTCGCGGCAAATCAGTATAAAATGAGGATAAATGTGTTTTTATCATGCGTCTGCTATAGAATGCGTTCAGCGCGGTTCCGCCGCATTCAACGTCGAACGCTATGATGGCTTTTCTTATTCTTACGACGCCGTACGCGGCTGATAGAAGCAGAGCTGTATAAATGTGACCAAAATCGTTCAGTGTTCGCGAATGGAGCTGAATAAGTGTGTTTAGTCCCTAAATCTAATATATAAAATTCTCGATTCACAATGTTCGTTCCCATACTCCTCCGAAACTACTCAACCGATTCTTATGAATTTTTTTATGCATATTCATTAGGTCTGAGAATCGGCTACTATTTATCTTTCAAACCCCTATATGTTAAGGGTGGTCCACCCCTAAATTTTAAATAAAAAATGTTGTTTTGTGTTTTTTATGATACAGCATACAGGTATACATACAACCCTTAATTTTCACCCCTCTACGATCAACTCCTATTTTTAAATTAAAATCTTATGAACTTTGAGGTCTATAAAAATTCACAGAAAAACCTAAAAAGTTTTCATTCCAGAAAACCGAAAAGTCTGGGGTAGCATAGCAAAATATTCCATGTTGGTATGTACTAAATGGGAAGGCTAAGTATAATCACATTAAGCAGAAACGAAGTTCGCGGGGACAGCTAGTTAGTTATATAGATTTATAATCACTTATAATTTATTGCTAGAATATGGTACAAAAATGTGTAAGATGGTACTATTGTAAGTTCGCATATTCTGTCACACACAATGGCGCGAAAATTTGTCTTTAAAGGAATTTTACATTTTACATTATTAGTCATATGAATTGGTCAATTCTCATATTATTTGTATCGTACTTATCATGTCATACGTTATTAAATTTATATCGACTACAGTGTCTCACGCAAATACACCAAGTTGCTTTTTAAAGACTCTAGTAGGAAGATCTTTTAATTCTTTTGGTAATTTATTTTAAACCTTAATTGCCATACAAAAGGTGTTTTTCCTAAACAGTTCCAGATAGATTGGCACAGCCAATTTATTCCCATGTCTATTTCTTACTTCGATTTCTACATTCGGCTTAAAAATATGTTTTTGTGCACGAATACTGACAGAGATAAAATTTTGAGCTTCTTGCATAAAGGTACGCAACTTTTTGACGTTACATATTTAATTTAAAAATTAAATAATTCCAGTAGTATTTCTTTGATATAAGCCTCGGAGTATTTACGAAAATAGTGTTACCGAAAACCCGAGATTGTCATGTATACACAAGCTTCCGGCGAAGGCTTCGACGGATAATGCTCGTATTATATTGGTTTTGGGTAAACATTCTACGATATTCATTTCCATACATAACATATATTCCTTGGATGATATTACAGATATGACATAATTTATCTTTATACTTGTGTCGAGCAGTAATAGACTGGTCCATTTTAAACTTTGTCTTCGACGTACTATTGAATTTTCTTTTAATTTTAAAGCAACTTTTTTTATAGCACAGTGGGCAAACGGGCAGGCTCACCTGATGTTAAGTAATACCGCTGCCCATGGACACTCTCAATGAGAGTGCGTTGCCGCCCCTTTAAATTATGTAAAGACAAACAATGGTGTAAAAATGACGGCGGCATGTCATCCTCTATTCAGTAACGGCTCAGGTCCAAATCCAGGAAGAAGAGCGGGCGAGAAAAAATACCAACAACCTTTATATCTTTTTTTATAGAAGAGGGAGCAAACGGGCAGGAGGCTCATCTGATGTTAAGTAATACCGCCGCCTACGGACACTCACAATGCCAGAGTGCTCGCGAGTGCGTTGCCGGCCTTTTAGGAATTGGTACGCTCTTTTCTTGAAGGACCCTAAGTCGAATTGGTTTGGAAATACTTCATGGGCTGGTTCCACAAAGTGGTGGTGCGTGACAAAAACTGCCTGGAAAAGCGCTCAGTTGTGGAACGGTTCTTAAATTTATTTATTTCGTAATACTACAGCGAATTAAAAATTATATATATAAACAAACAATTTCACTAAAAAATTGCCTACATAATATTTACAAAAAGGGTTCAAACATTTACAAAAAAATTAAATTAAATACATTTTACTTAGTAATACCTAATTTGGCTGTGCTGTGTGATGGTGTATTAGTGAGTACGTACATATGTACGTGACGGTTTGTATGTGGGGTATTATGATGCAGGTGATTTTGCGCTTTGGATATTCTTAGTACTCATTTTAAGATTCCGCGATAGCTTAAACAAGTCAAGGCTTAAATATTTTTCGAGTTTTTTACGCCGGCTATTTCTCTCGGCCCTCTGTCTCTTTGCCGATGAGTAGGGATGTCTACCGATACATATTTAATGACGTGAAATAAGTGATACCTGTATCTTATAATAAACATATTATATTTTATTTTCGTTGTATGTCCGGGCTGCGCGATACAAAACTGAGTTTATTGCATAGTAGTGTTGTTGTAGCTTGTAGGCAAGAACTTGGAAGGGCAATTTACCTAAATGCAAACAATACAAAAATTTTCTTACAAAACTTCCTACAAAAGAAGCCTTAAAAAAGGTATTTAATAAAACATTGTCAATTTACGGAGGCTCTGTCGCAAACACACCTTGCATAATTAAAGGGCGGGTCAGAAGTAAACTTAATAACGCCGAAATTACTCTTTCTAATTACATAAGCAATTATTTCTACTGAAATTTTTAGAAGAATTTCATTTGGGCGAGATTCTTTTGTTAAATGTAATCTTTGCGTCGCCGTGTTGTGTTTATTTTTAACGAAATAAGAAATTAGCTTTTTTTTTGTAGAATAACCGACAAGTGAAACCGACGCCCATATACATTATACCCTCACATTTCCGTTGCCGGCCTTTTAAGACTTAAAAATATGTAAGTACGAATACAATAAGTATATATTAATTGTGACTCAATTAACGTTTAGATTTATTTTACGTTTTTGTTTATGCATATTATTATTTAATTTTTGAAGTTATACTTCTTTAGGCGCGTTATGAAAAATTTATGAGAGTGAAATTTTACGATGCGCGCGCACCGTGACACAAAATTATCAGTATGGGCGCCGAGCGTGCGCGAGCGAGATGGGAATAAGACAATCTACAAGTAAAAAGAAATAGAATATGCGTGACGTTATCAGCTATGCCAAGAATTTTGAATGACCAGAATGACCTTTGTAGTACCTTTTAAACAAATAAAGGAGTTTTAATTATTTTTTCAAAGAAATTTAGCAATGCTTTTTCACAAAGACCTATTGTTACTTAGTTAAAAGGTTATGAAACATACCTAGTTATTAAATTGAATTAATAATATAATAAAATAATAAAAAATAATTATTATTAATATTAATTAATAATTGAATAATGTACTAAATATTGTTAAATTATTAACGCTAAATATTTATTATTAAAAAAATGGGGTTAAATATAATGATCACCATAAAATGCTTTGATACCCTTAGTTCTTTTACCAAAAATATATACTTAACACCAGATAAATAACGTCTAAAATTACAATAGTACTAGCTATTTTAGTCACGACTGCACTTCAAATTGTATTCGAACACCAAATGTAGTAAATGATCACCAAATCTTAGCGAGCAAATTAATGCGCTATTTCTGCCTAAATAAACCACTATGATTGACATAAAATGTAGGCTTATTACCAAATGAAGCATTATGATGCCACATTAAGTTATGTCTGCGGCTTACGATCCTCTCCCACCACACCGCAAGCGCCGCGCACGCCCGGACACGATCGCCAATTTAGTCGCGTGCGAGCACTTGCTTTTATTGGGTGTGTTTTGGTATCTATCTTCTTTGCAATGGCGAATGAAAACTTAGCGGGACCGAGTTCGTGTGCTCCGCTGTTGAGTACTTCATCGGAATCAGATGAAGACGAATAATTATTCGGCAAAAATAACAAAAATTTTTTTTTGCCGAGGGTAATTTACTTTAATCGGATAACGAGATTTTATTTTTTTGCATTTCATTTTAAATTAAAATATGGTTAATAATTTGGTTTTCATTAACTATTTTTGGGCTAACAATGAGTTTTTTGGAGCCAGTTTGCTTAAATAGGATAGCAAGATGTAAAAACTTTGGTTATAATTTTACATTAAAATGCTGTTTTAATTTTGGCGATCATTTACTACTTTTGGGTTAACAATGATTTATTTGGAGTCATTTTGCTTAAATAGGATAGCGAGATGTTAAAACTTAGGTTGTAATTTTACATTAAAATGCGGGTTTAATTTTGGTAATCATTTACTATTTTTGTCTGTTATATGTTACTATACCTGGTGGTAAGTTAAACATAAGCCAAAAAAATAACGAAAGCCAAAGAAGTATAACTTACGCGCGTACATAAGTACACGCACCATTTTTTCTTTAGATTTTACTTTAATTTAATTTTAGTTTTTGGTAATTAATTATGCAATTCTTTTACTTCACCCGCTGTAGGTGTTTCTTTTTTATTGTTCCACATTAGGGTTGCCTGGAAGAAATCGCTTGTTAGCGATAAGGCCGCCCATTGCCTAATAACTTATGTTACCTGCTTTTTCTTATTTTTGTATATAATGGTAACGAAGTGTAAATAAATAAATAAGTATATATCAACTATATCGATATAAACTAACCATTAATAGAAATATTAATTATAGTAGATAGAATAACGTATTCGTTATAAAATTTTTGAACCTCTAACAATCAATCAATCAAACAAGTGTTGTTTGATGATTTGCTATTTTAAAAGAGTACCGAGAGTTTTTTACGCCGGCTTTTTCTCTCGGCCTACACCCTCTGTCTTCTTTGCCGATGAGTAGGGATGCCTACAAACTTAAATTTAATGACGTGGAATAAGTGATACATGTATCTTATGTTCCATAATAAACATATTTTATTTTATTTTAATCACAATTAAAATTATCACACAATAGAACTAATTACAATATACATTAAACCAATATTTGGTACTCGATTTCGATATGATATTAATATTCATAACAAACTAGTGACAAACAGAATTTAAGTATTTATGATACTACAATTATTCTTTTAATAATAATGTATCAAAATAGGTTTCATTTTCAATTAAATTAATTATGTTTAGCTTTGTTATGTAATGCATTATTTATAGTTGACGAATGTGTTATTACAAACCTGAAGTCATGGATTCAAATCCCTGTACCAATGGTATTACGCGCATAACAGTTGGAATGAAGGAAAAGACCGCAATTACCAACTTGCCTCAGACAGTGAGGTCTGTTTTAATTTTTACACGCTTTATATTAGCTTCACCTGTATGTATGTATGTATGTATGTATGTATGTATGTATGTATGTATGTATGTATGTATCATGTATGTATGTATGTATGTAACCGACTCCTTCGGACTCGATTTTGACCCACTTTAAACGGACAGATTTAATTCAAATCCGTGCATTCGGATTCCGAATACGGAAATCCAATTAGGAAATCGAATAAGGAAAGCGTGTGTATGCGCTTAGCCTTAATCTAATAAGATACCGCGATGTCATTTGTTTTATTAGAATGGCAACACCGCGCAATATCACACATCTTACAGGTTGTAAATTGTCAATGTCTATTGGATCGATCGTTGAGTACAGTTGCTATATTAAGCCTTGGGAAATAGGACATATACAGAAAATAAACAATTAATAATAATAATAATAAGCTTTTTAGTTTTCTGTTTTACAATAGTTGGTAGTTGCTATATTACAGTAACCAAAAATATTGATTTTGTCAGTAGGTTAGCTTAGATTATGTTAGTAATATATATATATTATTTATTTATGAATTAACAGGAACTCCGGTTTGGGTAAAGGCCTCCTTCAAAGTGCCAGTTTTTGCCAGCTGATCTTTTCATATCATCTTCCCAGCGGTCTAAGGGTCTCCCCTTCCGCCTCTTGCCTGATGGTCCTTTCCGTTGGGTAACACGTTTGGTCCACTTTCTGCTAGACATTCTCGCTACATGGCCAGCCCAATGCCATTTCAATTTTTGGGCAAAAGTTAAAGCGTTTGTAACTTCAGTGACGGCTCTTATCTTTGTGTCTTATTTTGTCCATTTTCTTTATGTTTAACATGCTTCGCTCTAAACCTCTTTGACATACATTAATTTTTTGACAGCTTGTGACGAAAATTTCCAGGTCTGGCTTCCATAAGTTAAGCTGGGTAAACAATTAATATGATGAATAATTACTGACAATAATTGTAAAGGGAACGTGTATTGAAGGCTAATACACATTGTAGATTATATAGTATTTTCGTTGTATTACTTTAAAGAGGTTACTAAAATTCCCAACATTTACCGACGGTCGTTTGAGACAAAGGAAAGACCAGAGAAATCGGGGAAAGAACGATTTCGAATGACAAGTATATTGTATGGTACAAGGCATAATATAACACCAGCTGGTACATTCCATATTCCATACTTAGGTACTTTTGAAGTGAAACTTTTTTAGGCGCATGAGGGTAAAATTTTTACAGATGAAACGCAATAATAATATTTTTTTTTTTATAATTTATTGAAATATCAAATGACGAATTGAAATGCCACTTGTTTTTATTGTCGAATAAATAAATTAAAAAAATTTAATTTACAATTTGTATTAATTTTCGACACTTAATATTTTAATAACAGTTAAAGTCATCAAATTCCTAACATATCTTCCGTTTTCCCTCCCTCTAAGTGTCGGAAATCTAAAGTTTTAGATTTGTATAAATATGAAAAAGACTTAAAAATTAGTTTGTCAAAGAAGTTTCACTTCTGACATGTGTACTTTACGCACGCACTTTTTTTATATTGTACTTATGTTTTGTGTTTCATATATATTGTTTCTCTATGTAATCTGTTTTGGGTTTCTATATTGTCTAAGTGTTGTTTTACAATATGTATGTTAGCTATAAGATTACTAATAAATAATAATAAATTTAGAACCAATTTATACAATCTAAGATTAACTAAGTTAAAGTTAAAAGTTTTAAACTCTCTATCTCAATCTTTCTCACTATAGCTCTCTCCCACCTCTCGCTCCATGGCACTGTGCGTGATGCAACGTTCGCTATCTCACTATCTCTCTCGATCTTTCTCACTCCCTTGCTCCCCCCTACTCTCGCTCCATGGCTATTTGCTTCATGCTACGTTCGCCCTTTCTCACTCTCTCTCAATCGGTCTCAATCGCTCTCTCCCTTTTCTTCGACAAAAACGCTGCACATCTTCGTGACGCTAATATTATTATTATTGCGTTTCATCCGTAAAAATTTTACCCTCATGCGCCTAAAGAACTATACTTCAAATAAATAAGAAAACTGAAATTTAACATTAAACAAACGATAAAAGATTCAAAGAAAAAACTAGAATGTTACCGTTTAACATACCGCATTTTCAATTATTTCCTCACGTCCTCTTTGATGAAGTTTAAAGTATCAATATATTAGTATTAGTGTCATAGTTAGATAAAACCCGAAACATTGGAGAATTATGCAGGTAATTCGATTTCGTACGAGGCATCTTTTCGCATGCGGTGGAAGGATTCTAAGAGAAGTTAACGATTTAAAAATACAATATTAAAACCTAAGGGTTGTGGCGCTGTTTTTTTGTCACATCAAAAAACAAAACATCTCAAATAGAAAATCGCTTTCACCTTGCATCGTGCATTCAATGCCTAATCGGCGAATGATTTTACCTTTGAAATTTATGTTCACTGCACTCAAAGAATTCAATATTTGGCAAAGAAAATGACTGAACCAAAGGAAATCGACTACATTTCCGAACTGTGCTTTATAGTGCATTTGTTTTGAAGGTAGTTTTATTTAAAATAAATAAACTAGCGCTACAACCTTTTAAGGTCTGGGGCTCAGGCTGAGGCTCATTAATTTTGTAACTGTTTCATGAACACTTGTCAATCTAATAGGCAACTAGGTGATCAGCCTCTTGTGACTGACACAAGTGACACGACGTCGACTTTTTGGGTCTAAGGCAAGCTGGTTTCCTCACGATGTACATAAATAAATTCCTTAAATAGTTAAAATAAATTCTGTACTCCTAATTTATTATTAGATAAAGTAGAAAATGAATAAACGTTTTTTAACACTAAATATTTATTTTGTTTAGCTTTTTTATATAGAGTACATGCGTTTGGCCACAATCCCACCTGATGTTTAGTGAGATGTGGGATATTAAAGAGCACGCCTCTTCCGAAACCTTCCTTTCTTGGCGAAAGGTCTCTGTGGTGGGTTATTGCTATTGACCACTGACAAACTCAGGGCTACAGAAAATTACACACACACACACACACACATATATATATACATACTATATAGTCTACCATATAAAAATACGCCTAAAAGACTGGCTTATGAGCATACCTTGCGCAGTGTTAGAGATGCTTTTGAGACCTAGTATGTAGTTACACACTTTATTCATTCCCTCACTGACTCACTCACTCACTTACACATTTACACCCACACACTCACTCATGCATTCGGGCGTGTTGATAACAGTTGAAAAATCAAACGTATGTAAAATAAAAAATGTCATTAAATTATATATACATATATTTTAAGGAATGTATAATTAAGTTCGTTATGCAAGAGCTGGGAACCCTGAGACAGGTATTTCTTACTCAAAAGGGTTCCCAAATCTTACACATTCTAATGCATATGTACAAATGAATAAACACATTTTTTTTAAATATAAGTAAAATATTGTTCTCTTTTCTACACATGGTAGACACAATATAACTGAAAGAGATGAATGAATTTTTAAAACGCTGTCATCTCGCAGACGTAGGGCTTTTCCATTTCTCTTCAACTCGACAGGCATTTTGCAGCCTGTATATTGTGATGTCGTTCTGTCGTGGTCTACATTCAAGGAGCCGTTGGGTCCATCGGGTCTTGTCCATGGGAACAAGCATAAAATAATTTTATATACATACAGTGTTTATAAGACTATAATAAGTGGCAGAGCGTAGTCAATGACTGACTGGCTTATCTGATGTTAAGTGAAACCACCGCCCATGGACACTCTCAATGCCAGAGGGCTTGCGAGTGCGTTTTCTGTTTTTTAAGAATTGGAACGCTCTTTTCATAAAGGACCCTCGAATTAGTTCGGAAATACTTCCCTGGGCAGCTGGTTCCACATAGTGTTGGTGCACTAAAACTGCCTTAAAAACGCTCTGTTCTGGAACGACGGATGTAGAGATGATACGGGTAAAGAACACAACGAGGATTTATAAGATAAATGAGACAATTCGGTGGAAATTTAATAATTTCTATTTAGTTTCTTTCGATCCCGTATAAAATCGGAACTGCCGGAGGCTTCACTCAAACAGGCTTTATCGGGAATAAGCTGGTTTGAAACCGGATAATACTCGGGATATTCGTCTTTTGGAAATAAAAATATTATGGAGTTTAGGATAGTTGTTTTGTGAATATTTTATCCTGATTTGCAATAAATCGTATAAAAGATTATTCCTAAGCGTTCCTTTGTTCTGTTTTTTGCACAAACAGGTTTATAATATAATTTTTTTACTAAAGTTTGCGTTATAATGATAAGTGGAGTGCAATTGTTCATAGCATTACTGTTTTTTTTAATTTATTGATTAGAAGCTATTTAAACACGGCTTTTATCTATTAAAATGTTTAAGAATCCTCCCGAACTCTATATGTAACTAAATTGGAAATTTCGCGACAATAGATGGCGTTATAACCACTTTTCAACAAATAATATGCGGACCAAAATAAATTCCAACTCGAATTGGTGTGGCTCTTGCTGACAGTGATGCCCTTCAAATTTAGGGGGAATTAAGATGTCTTGGGGGGTTTTTGTTGTCAAGGTGTAAAGAAATAAACAAAGAACTTCCTTCAATCGCGTGCGCTGCGAAAACTATTAATGATAGAACAAAATGATGTATTACAAATTTTCAGGACACATCACTATCTATAAAAAATGTCAGCATGTCTCTATCTTTTATAGTTATGTCACAAAGCATCCTTTTATTTATTATTTTTTTATTAAAATACCACCGCTAGAAAAGGCTCTTTATTCATTCCTAGGTTTTGATCATTATCAAAATAAATACCAAAGTTTCACATAAGCTACAATTTAATGGCATAACCACCAAAAAAGCATGGTGGATTGGTGTTTTCCAGCCGTTTCTCTTGAATACAAGCTCACAGCAACGCTACTATAACGTATATTTTTGGGAAAATTGACACTTTTATAAAATTCCAGAGGCTCTTTTATCTCTGCCCTTTAAGAAATTTAAGAAATGTATTCAAGAAAAGCTGTGTAAAATGGCTTACTTGCAGTTAACGGTTATCTAGTTGATAAAAGGGCCTGGGACTAGTAGAACAGGCACTTATAATTTATTTGCGATATTTGTTTTAAAATAAGTGTTGTCATGTCATTTTGTATGATGATTTGCTATTTTAAAAGAGTACCAAGAGTTGTTTACGCCAGATCATTCTCTCGGCCTACACCCTCTGTCTTCTTTGCCGATGAGTAGGGATGTCGATTCAAATTTAATGACGTGAAATAAGTGATACCTGTATCTTATGTTCCATAATAAACATATTTCATTTTATTTTATAAATATCTAACCTCGTTGTAACGTGATGTTTGAGAGAAAAAAATAAAATAACGAATATTCTAATGTTTTATTTAACTAACGAATTACAGAATTTTTTGTTGACCAAAACTGTAGAACAATTTCAATTAAAACTTACGTTTTGCATAGTTATTTTCAGTTAAAAACGTAACGAATAGAGAACCGGTACAACCGATAACCACATTTTTTGCTCCGGCCTTGTATCTTTATACATTGAATTGTTTGAATCCATTGATAGTGGACAAAACCGAAGTGGATTGATGACGCGACGAAAATTGAAACGTGAGGGGAAAATTGAAATTTTATAGCAAATCGAAACACGATTTGAGACGACGGCTTCGTTTTGTCTTTGATTTATTTGCTGCTCCCGATTCATTTTTTGACTATCGCTCAGGCGGTGGAATGCTAGCTATACAATAGATTTACCTATTGGACAGTACCAAGGGGAAGAAGAAGAGATGCCCCAAAAAAAAGTGGATAGAAGAGATAGAAACTTTAGCAGGAAGACTAACTAAAGACAAAATTCGAGGTATTCGCTTTACGAGCCCTGAAGATGCGGTGAAAGCGTACAAAAATGCCATAGAAGAGACCCCTAAGGAAGAATCGACACACTGCTTTTCTCGGTGGTTCCATCTAATGCAACGATGTGTAGAGAGGAACGGAGATTACTTCGAAAAACAATAAAAGTATTGGCATTTTCTACATTATACCGTTTTTCATTTTCTAAAGATTTTTAGTGTTCCCCACGTATTTCTTGACTAAAAGGGTTCCCAAATCTTACACACTATAATGCATCGTTGTCAAATGAATAAACACATTTTTATTATTATTTATTATATCTTTAACATAAAATAACTGTTTTATTTAAATATATTAAAAAATCTATACATTTATTGATTTTAATTCCAACACACAAATATACAGTATTTACTTATTTTATTTAAATATTATTGCGTACGTGTTAGTGATTTTTGTATTGTATTTTCTATTTGATTTTTCTTGTAAAATCTATTTCTATAAACACGCCCAGTTTTCCCACAGACCACTGTGTTTTTCTGTAAAAAAACTGACTCATATTTTGAATATAGAATCCGGAAGTTCGCCGGATATCAATCAATTTTCAGCTGTCAGTTTCAATCAACCTCTGGATCAGTGAATAAGCCTAGTTATTTGCGATTTGCTTTTTTGGGCGGACGCCAGATTATTATAAAACGCACGTGTAGCATTATTGATGGATTTTAATGTAGTTTTATTATGACATGATTGGAGAGCCGTGACACGCTGACTAGGAACTAATTTATTCTTTTAAATTAATATTACGCCTTATTATAGGTTTTATATTGTATTTTTGTTTTGTCCTAACTTTTAAATGTTTATGTGATATTGAATCTCTATATGCGAAATATCCTTGAGGCCGTAGGTTTAGCCCCGACTGTGCCAAATGGACTTTCATTCTATATTCAACATACGCTCGAACGGTGAAGGAAAACCTATTGTGGAAACCGGCTTGCCTTAGACCCAAAAAGTCGAAGACTTGTGTCAGGCACAAGGGGCTAAACACCTACTTACCTATTAGATTAACAAACGATCATGAAACAAATACCCCAGATATTGAAGTCCCCCGGTCTCATCTCTTTGAATAAACGAGTGTTTTACAGAATAAAATAATAATGTGTTACAATAGAAAACCGCTGTGATTTGTATAAATGTATAGCAGTCTCGTTTAGGAACGCGATAAATGCATATAAAAACTACCAAATAATTTTTTATACAGATCTCTCCAATGGATGCCTGGAGAATATTTTAGTGTATGTAACGATGTTTTTATGTTGTATTAAATTGACGCAAATAAAACAATTACTGTTGTAGAAACAAATTTTGCCAAGTAGGCGGCCGGATGCTTATTTCCCGTAATAAACTTCTGAATGCGTACCATGGCTCAATCTGGACCACCGAAGTACTCTCGAAATAAAACTCGAAGTGGAGTTATAATACTAACCGTCGACACGGCTGCGTAAATATATCTATTAAAGTATACAAATTAAGGCCTAAGCTACTTGCCGGTAAAAGGGACTGACCCTTCCGCTACCTGTTCATCCACCGACCGTTTCCTGAACCATCTTCTAACTGCCAGCTTCGTTTACCAGCTTTCCATATTGTTCGTTGTCCGTAACAACTTTCATCATAAATAAATTATACTACTTAGTATTCCATAAAAGCCTTTAAAAACTCCATAATGTATCAAAAGCAAAATAACAATATGTCTTATTTGTAATTATTTATGCTGTCTTATCAATTTGTTTATAAATAAAAAAGATTCACAGAATACGAAATTACCACATCTGGGTGATAAGATCTTTGACGCGCTAACTCAAACCTTCCAGTTGAAATGGAAATGGGCAGACCATATTGAAAAGAGTACAGATAAAAGATGTACCGCCGAAGACACCAGCTGGAGGGGACCTCCAGGAGAAAGAAACGTGGGAAGGTCTGAATGGGCTGACGACATACTTAAGGTTTCTTGGATACGGAGGAATCTAAGAATAAATTTAAAGTTCAGGAGGAGGCTTAACCCAAACCCAAAACTAACTTTGTGTAATTAGCTTCCCACTGAAGTATTTCCGAACCAACCCGACTTAGAAAGAAAAAGCGTCCTTCAAGAAAAGAGCGTACCAATTCTTAAAATGCCGGCAACGCACTTGCGAGCCCTTTGGAATTGAGTGTCCATGGGCGGCGGCATCACTTAAGATCAGATGAGCCTCCTGCCCGTTTGCCCCATGTTCTATAAAAAAAATGTGGCACAAGAAGACTACTTTCCGTATCAGCATCGGGTTGAGAAGATGTTAAGGATCGTTACGCTGGCCATAGACGGACCGCATATTGCAGTCGAGACCGACTGCTCTAGAGCGGTCGCGTTGAAGTCGTACACGACCGCATAATGCAGTCGGCTACGAATGCTTGGAGCAGTTGTGTTCGACCGCAAAATAATACTGATGCGAGTTCATTTACAAGATGGATTTCGATGAAGAAACACTGCTACTTGTACTACTATTACGCAAGCGTAGGCGTAGAAGACACCGTAGTATGTGGGTGCGTCCAATACTACAATTAAGAGAACAGCATGGAATATTTAATACTTTGTATCCCCAGCTGAGAGAAGACACTAAAAAGTTTTTCAACTACTTTAGAATGTCTGTGGTTTCATTTGATGAATTAGTTAGTATTTTATTTTATTTGAGGGAGAGGCGCGCGGTCGGCAGCAACCAGCAAAGCAGTCGACCGCACGGCGGAACTCGACCGCTCAGAAACTGGTCGTGCTGTCGGTGTATGGCGGATATGAATTTAGTATGGAAACTGTAGTTCGCCGTGCGGCGACCGCTTAGAGCAGTCGGTATCGACTGCAACATGCGGTCCGTCTATGGCCACACTTAGTGAACGTATAAAGTTTTAAATCGATAGTGGTTAAAGATAAAAGGGCCTCTGAGAAAAGCGTTAAGCGAAGAAAGCTTTTTACCGAAGGTTTTTAAAAAAATTAAATGTAACATCTGTAGATGTTTCTTTAAAATTTACATAATTATTCTGCATTCAAAACTTTGGACCTTAATACTAATTGAGCTTCCAGAAAGACGATAATTTTATTATACGACCAACGACATTCGTTCGCAATAATTTTGAACAGACATCGGGCATGTCGCCAACTCCATTTGAACTGTTGCTAATGTTTAAGTAATGGCCGCGTTGCCATGGAAACCGATTTCGCTATGGTCGAAATTCTAAATTTGAAATGTAACATGGCCATATTTTCACTTACACTAAATTGAGATGAGTTAGTGCGGGAGGGTTTTGTGGGACTCTATTGTGCAAAAACCCCAAGGCGCCACCATCAATCACCCTAGACGGGATACGGTAACAGCACGGCGTCCATGCGTCGGGGACCGATGGCTGGCCATGCGTCATACTCGTGAACGGGTGCTACATGTGGTGACTGGTCGTACTTGAATTCGTGTATGCGGTGATGTTAGTTATTTGGACTATGTATTTGCGTATTGTTCCCACGAGAATGTAAGTGCGTGCTCCTATTTTACCATGCCTCCTGCTGATAGAGAACAAATCCTTGTTTTTCTTTTATTTTATTATTATTTATTACTTAAGATGTAATATCTAAATATAAATAAATAAATAAATATATTGCCAGTTCTTCTCTTCCGTTCTACGCCCTTCATTTGAGAACTGGCAGTAAATGTAAAATTAGAAGCACTTAATGTATATTTCTTTTTTGACGCTCATAAGTGTACATTGTGGTACCTATTTGAATAATTGATTTTTGACTTGACTTGACTGCAGAGCCTTATCCGCCTTCCGATATACGATGCGGGGGTTGCCTCTACGCCCAATGTTAGTTTCTAAAGATACTTTACACAGCATTTAATAAATAGACGATTTGTACTATTATTTAAGTACTGATTGAGCCAAAGCTGTACGATTTGGGAGTTACGACCCGAGAGTATAGACGTAGGCACTCTATTCAACTATTACATTCCATTCATTCGTTACGTAGCAATTAACATTTCTTTATTTTGCATATTCTATTGGTGTACACGAGAGTACGCTAAAATAGAGAAGAACCTGTACGCTGTAGGTTCACTAAATAGATATATTTTTATTATTGTTTTGAAACTAACAGTTTTATTGACAAACCCCACTATTGATAGATTTTTCATACGCGGGGAAATATCGGCCTTCTCTCGGGCGTTAATTGGTTCAGGGCGGAACAAGCGCGGGGCTAGGTTCCGTCGTTTCCGAGGTTCGGGCATTCGCTTTTGGGGAACAAAAATTTGGCGCAAAAATTGTTAAGTCTAAATTAGTGAGCATTATAACCAAAACTCTTCTTTAAAACGACATCCTGCATTTCCAGCGGGAAGAGGCATAACAGTGTCAAAAGTCTGATCACCCACAACACAAAGAATTCTCAGCATCTGTAAGAAGGTAGGCGAAATTGTAAATATATTTGGTTAATTAACAATTTGTACCCGAAAATGGAGGATAAATTATTTTGCGAATATGTACCGGTGGCTCTAAATCAAAAACAACTTGTTTTTCAGCTTATTAAACTTTAAATTGACGATTTAAATATTCAAAGATTGTGTCGGTTTCCAGGCGACTGGTCAAGCTCCCAGGTGCGACCCTTGTCATATTATAATACCAGTTATTTAAGTTGTTACATGCCCTTCAAATGAGATACAATTTTAATTTTAAATATTCCAGAATGACGCTGCTATGGTATTTTCATATGCCTGATTGTTTGGTGATTGGTATATTTGATGAAATAAAATTTTTAGAATTTTATAAATATATTTGGGATTTCAATGGAGTTTTACAATAAGCTAATGATATAATTTCTATGACCCGAGAGCTGGAGCTTTCCTCGCTTAACGAATAAATATACAGCGAGGAAATGCTGCGAGCGTTAAAGGTATTCTGCCAAAGGGACCAAACTTTTATATTTTTTTAATTTTTAAATTTTAATATAAGTTTTCATAAAAAAAAAATTGTAATCATATCAATCAAGTATACAGTATTTACAATGTTCTTAACCTAAATAGTAATAATAAAAATAAATAAAAAGAAAATTATAACAAGTGTTTTGTTTTAACTAAATAAAATTAGGGATACGCTGGACTAACAAAAAAACTGTAAATTGACTTATTTATCCTTAAAACTATACAAGAATATAAGTGATGTTGACCTAATAATAGTTTATTTATTGCAAGAATATGGTACAGAAATGTGTAAGGTGGTACCAATCGTAAGTTCGCATATTCTGCCACAAACAATGGCGCGCAAAGTCTTTAAAGGAATTTTACATTTTACATTAATAGTTATATGAATTGGTCAATTCTTATATTATTTGTATCGTACATATCATATCATACTTTATTAAATTTATATCAACTACAGCGTCTCACGCAAATAATCAAGTCGATTTTTCAAAACTCTAGTCGGAAGATCTTTTAATTATATATTCCTCACTAACGTTAGGTTACATAATTCTCAAAGTTAACTGTTTTCTTATGGAACTCGTGTAACAATTAAAAAAGGCCTACATTTCAACTTTAACGCTAAAAACCTCTTACACGACTCCACGGTAATATTCACGTTTCATTTGGAATTCCTAACAGAAGGTATTTGCAGTTTTTACTTAATTACGTGTGTAAGTACGTATACTACGTACTACGTACACGTACATCTACGGACGGTTTTAAGCCCCAAATGAGCCGTACACTAAGTCTAGCAATAAACATTTAATTTTATTTTTCTCTCACACATCACACATGTTTAAATGAGGACTATAAAATTATGAAAATTAATATGTTAGTGCTGGATATAAAATAAATAAATCAGTGGCGCTACAATCTCTTTAGGTCTGGGTCTCAGATTTCTGTATCTGTTTCATGATCATTTTTAAATCTAGTAGGCAAGTAGGTGATCAGCCTCCAGTGCCTGACACACGCCGTCGACTTTTTGGGTTTTAGGGGATGTCGGTTACCTCACGATGTTTTCCTTCACCATTCGAGCGAATATTAAATGCGCACATAGAAAGAAAGTCCATTGGTGCACAGCCGGGGATCAAACCTACGACCTCAGGGATGAGAGTCGCACGCAGAAGCCACTACGCCAACACTGCTTCAAGCTGCTGCAAGGGCTGCTGCTGAAAATGATATCAGAACTTAAGACCAGACCCATGCAACTTCCTCACAAGAGTGAATAAATTATTAATTACTCGTACTATAATTACATATCACACTTCTAGTACTTCATTTAAAAATAATTTAAAACAACTGTTAATGTTCTAATCCATCTTTCTTCTTTATTATAGCTAATAGTATGTTTGTCGTTCTCCGGATTTATAAATTTTGTGCTGTCATGTTTTGTTTTGTTTTGTTGTGCTTTGCTCTGTATCATATTTTTTATCAGTGAAACTTTTGTGGATACATCCAATGTGTTTATTTTTGTAACTTTTTTTATTGTATCTGTTTTGTTTCCCAAATAAATAATTAAATAAATAGCAATATTGAATGATCCGCTCGCTAGAATGTGCAAGTATAATTCTGTGTGTTCTCATGTTGATTGTTTTCACAATAGTATTTATGAATTTAAAAAGGTTATTCGCAGTGAAGACTTGCAACCTGAATAACTTAGCGATTTTTTTTGTCATTAAATTTATATATTTACTGTATGTAACAGTTAATTTTTCGTAAACCTGCACTGTAGATGTCACTAAAATGCTGTGTACTTGGACTAATTTGGACTCATGCTGGTAATTGGACTTCAGGTTTACAATTTATTTTATATAGAACAGGGGGCAAACGGGCAGTAGGCTCACCTGATGTTAAGTGATACATGGACACTCTCAAAGCCAGAGGGCTCGCGAGTGCGTTGCCGGCCTTTTAAGAATTGGTACGCTCTTTTCTTGAAGGACCCTGGTGTGTGGACAGCTGGTTCCACAAAGTGGTAGTGCGTGGCAAAAACTGCCTTGAAAAACGCTCAGTTATGGAACAGCGGACGTCGAGGTGATACGGGTGGAAAAACAAATAACAAATGTTGTTTAGTGTGTAATAACTGTATGTATTTCATTCATCTGTTTTCTGTTCAGTACCAAAAATGTAAAAATAAAAATATATAGCAAAACGGTGTTTGTCCGGTTAAATTTTATAAACTGAAATGTCCGATAATATTTACGTATTTCTATTAAAAGTTGAACCTTTAAAATAACCGTTAACTAACTTTATTACGTCTAGACAATTTTATACAGAAATTCGTGTAATTCACACGGAATCCACGATTTTTATCTTTTAGATTCACCTCATTTGCTGCAAGAGTTGTTTTTGTTCACTTCTTTGATAACATCTTTAGGGTTATTTCTTTACCTACTAACAGTTTATTTATTGAAGTTTACCACATCAAACATAATGCTATATCCACAGTGTATGTTACAAGCAATCTTTTCTAAAATATATGATAACTAGCAGATCAGCCAAGCGTTGCTGTGACTAAGGTTTTTTTCTTATATTACATAGTAGTTAACTTAAAAGTAAGTGTACGAATTCTTAAAAGGCCGGCAACGCACTCACGAGCCCTCTAGCATTGAGAGTGTCCATGGGCGGCGGTATCACTTAACCTCCTGCCCGTTTGCCCCGTTCTATATATTAAAAAAAATAGTAAACTATTCAAGGGAAACAGAGAATAGAATAGAATAGAAATATGTTTATTTCCCTAGTTCTTATGTTACATTATGTCCACAGGTCGATGGTGTATTCGGCCTGTGGGTGTGTCAGCTACTTACAGACTACATATGTTTGTCTCAGAGAGATCTATATAAGTGTCGTGCAGTGTGTGCTGTGAGCTTGTTAAATTGTACAGAATAAATTTATAATGTTGTTATATATTGTCTTATCCTACTTACAGCTAATTATAATTTAGGGGGACGCGGAGCGGTCGTTCGCTTGCTGAGCAGCCGACTCCTGTCTTTTTTTGATACATAATCTATTTCACCTAATCTAGTGTTAGTTAGTAGGGGGTTGTGCTGTCCGTATCCGAGGTAGGCTCCACCAGGGGTCTCTAGATCCTCGATGTGCATCTCACGGAGTCGACGCATATCCTCGTTTAGGTCTTGTGCACGGAGATGCCATGGATCCCAATCTAGCATATCCCAGAGTATCGAGGTTTCTAGGCGTCTTGGGAATTGTCCGCTGGTTTTGAGAAACAGGAAACAGAGAACACGTCATGGAGACCACCATGCTTTTTTGCTGGTTATGCCATTAAATTGTACCTTATGTGAAACGTTGGTACTTTCAACACAGTGTCATCTGTTAGAATTGTGATTATTAAATAATAAACAAATATTTTGCAATAAAATAATATTGCGGGTATAAATTGAGATGTAAGCTGTCCTGTCTTTTAAGTTAGATCAAACTTCACACGGTGTGCAAATTTGATTGAAATCGGTTCGGTAGTTTAGGAGTCCATAGCGGACAAACAACGTGTCGCGTAATTTATATATATATATAAAGATTTTGGTAAATATAAATGTTAGAAAAAATACTATTAATTTTTTCTTAAAAATAATTATCAGCAAAACAGCACTTAACTATGCATTCTGTAAACTTGATGAGCCCACTACCGAATATATTCCCATACTAAGCTATAATAATAATAAATATAAAAACACTAATTTATTTTGAAAAGTTTGCTCCGTGGGCAGTGTATATCTTATAACTTATAGCCAACTAAAAATCATACTTATTTAATACCAGTAGCGCCATCTATGTATCGCCTACGAACGTTTCAGCCCACCTTATACATATACCATTTATGAACGGCAACATATTATATCGCATTAGTATCAGTAACACGAGACCGTTATTAATAAACAGGACCATTAATAAAGCTAATTTCAATTTCGGGTATAATGCACACTCGCTAAGTGTCATTATGAACTTTCATGAAATATGAATTACTAGCTGGTGCCCGCGACTTCGTCTGCGCAGGATTAAAATAATAATTGTCCAAATAATGTACCGTGAAAGACATATTTTATCTACTCTATCCAGAAGCGATAAAAGTATATATTTTCATTTAGGTATCAATTTATTACTACCAATATGCATTTGAATTAAATTATTGTTATGGTTCATTATTTTGGCTTAATGGCTTACACATAAGATATAGATATATACTGTACCGAGCTTTCGTGTAGGACTGTTTAAGATAAATATTTTCATCATACATAACATATGTGTAACTCTAGCAGTTTTGGCAGCGCGCGCCAGAATACCTCGCAGGTACATTAGACAATTCACACAATATCTTTATAAATTGTAGCCTATGTGTTGATCTAATATTTAATCTACATTAACAGAAACATACATATTTTTAAATCGAATGTAGAAGTCGAAGTAAGAAGTAGACATGGGGAGAAATTGGCAAAAAAAATAAATCTGGAACTGTTTAGGAAAAATACCTTTTGTACGGCAATTAAGGTTAACAATAAATTACCAAAAGAATTAAAAGATCTTCCGACTAGAGCCTTTACAAATGATACAAATAATATAAGAATTAACTCTCACTAATAATGTAAAATGTAAAATTCCTTTAAAGACAAATTTTCGCGCCATTGTATATGGCAGAATATGCGAACTTACGATTGTACCACCTTACACATTTTTGTACCATATTTTTGAAATAAATCAATTATTATTATAATTTAAGTTTCATTAAAATCATTAAATTCAGTGGTTTTTACGTGAAACATCCATCCATACTTACAAACAAACTTTACAAACTTTCGCGTTTATAATATTAGTAGGATTTTGGTATGTCTATACTAACTAGCAGTGTTGGCTTAGTGGCTTCAGCGCTTCTGGTATTTTTTTTTTGCTTAACAAGAACCAAATAATTACTAGCTATATAGCAACCACTTTACCCTTCGCTCCCTCCACATCTCTCAGTCGCCGCAAGAGAGATCGACCAAAACCCTCCAACTATCTAAAGTATATTGCACTTATAAGACCCAAAAACGTTAATATCAGACGTCAGATAATGATGAAAGACCGTGAAACCAAGCGCTGTAGCTGGTTATTTAATTTATTATTGGAAAAAGATAAAAACTCATCAAAATATCAAGAAACAAAACGGATAAGTGTCAAAACTTCGTATAACAAACTTATCACATAAAACTTAATGAAAATTGTCTAATCAATCATCTATTGACATGAATGGATGGATTCTTTATATAAAAAAGTTAATTTGCTTATTAAATTATTATGAAAAGTTTTTTGCTTGGGTAATGTCATCACTGGAAAGCCTGCTCGGTGTAACTTTATCTTTATATATATAATTATTCTGTGAGTGTGTATGTCACTGAACTTCTCTCAAACGACTGGACCGATTTTGATGAAATTTTTTGTGTGTGTTCAAGGGGATCTGGGAATGGTTTAGATTCACAAATCAGCCCGGTAGATGGCACTGCAGTCGGTACTTTCATACTTTGCTTAATATCCTAATCGCTTTAAATATCATGCAGGACAACGTCTGTGGGGTCCACTAGTAAATATATATAAGTAAACAAATATACAAAAAATCATCAATGGCCCTACAACCTTTTTAGATCTGGGCATCAGATTTCTGTATCTGTTTCATGATCATTTGTTAATCTAATAGGCAAGTAGGTAATTAGCCTTCTGTGCCTGACGCACGCCGTTGACTTTTGGGGTCTAATGCAAGCCGGTTTCCTCACAATGTTTTCCTTCACCGTTCGGGCGAATGTTAAATGCGCACATAGAAAGAAAGTGCACAGCCGGGGATCGAACCTACGACCTCAGGGATGAGAGTCGCACGCTGAAGCCACTAGGACAACACTGCTCATAAACAAATATACAGTATTTACCATATTATTTACCTACGTAGTTATAATAATAATTAGAAATTCCTTAACAGAAAACTAAAACAAATTTAAAAAGGTCCCTGTGGCAGTGTACCTTTAATGCTGGCAGCATTCTTTAGATTGCGATACTTATTAGTTGAGCGAAAAATCCACCAGCTCTGGAGTCACCAGTATTGTCAGGCCCCAACTTAGATCTTTAATAGCGCCTGTGCACTTGAACCCTACGGCCCAAAAGTATTAATATATTGATCTCAAAGAGCAATTACGCTGTGAAAATAGTACCTAGCAGCTTTTGTGTATCTCAAACCTGGGCGCCCACTTAAGCGCAGCATACAAAGCTACAGGTGTGTCGAAGATAGATGGAACGTTGTATGTAGAAAAGAATAGACAAAATAAAGAATACATAATTAAGAAGAATTACTAAGGTATCAGATATCACATTGAAAATAATTAACTTAAAAAAAAGAAAATATTACACTATCAATCATATTATCATCATAGTAAATTCCTATATTATTTTATCACTACATTATCAGAATATTAAAAAATATTATGTAATGATCAAATTAATATAAATTATAACGTTTCACTCAAATCAATTATATAATACTTTTCAAAAAGTAGCATAATAGTCGATTTTTAAAAACTCCATTAGAAGTGACTGTTAAATACGCACTTAAATATAAAAGTCCACTGGTGCCGGGGCTTGAACCACAGGGATTAAAGTAAACCACGGCCAACACTGCTCTTCAGCAATAAGATATGAATTATATTACTATATATTACTTTCCTTCTTTTTTTCGACCAAGAGGAAGAAGGAGAAGAGGTCGCCCAAAAAAAGGTGGATAGAAGGCATAGTAGCGGTAGCAGGAAACGAATGGAGAAAGAGAGCCATAGACAGAGTCAGTTGGAAAAAGCTGGAGGAGGCCTTTACCTGTGAAGGGGTTCCGAAGGAAGCTAGGATATCAAGTAAAAGAAAAAAAAATTATAAAAATGTAAAATAATCTAAGCTGTGTATAATAATTTGTTTTTTTTTGTCATGATTGGAAATAAAACGGGCTTTATTATTATTATTATTATTATATTATTATTATTATAATATTATTATTATAATATTATTATTATATTCCTTTCCGTTCCACATAGCGGTGGTGCGCGCTAGAATCAGCTATATGGAACCAGCTGCCCACTGAAGTATTTCCTATTTGACTTAGGGTCAAGAAAAGAGTGTACCAATTCTTAAATTATATTTATAGGTAATTAACCCGAATGTGCTGTTTTGAGACACTGGGTTCATATACATGCCCATGTACCTGGTGCCTCGAATCATTTATGAATTAAATGTTTTAATAATTTTGCTAATTTTAATTTTAATTTACTTACATAGTTATAAGTGACTTATAAGTCTACTAACAATATTATTAATGGTAATGGTCTGAATTAAATAATTTTTAATTTTCCTTTTTTTTTTTAAAGTGTCCATGGGCACAGGACACACACTATGTTATCACTTATCATCAGGTAAGCCCAATTGCCTCATGTAACATAAAATAAAAAAAAGAATATACGAGAAAACGCAATTTTTAATGAGCGCCAAAATTGAAATGTAATTTGTACTAAAACACAAAAGCCTTCATTTGACGAAGTTTTAAGTTTTAATTCAGAGTTTTTATAAAACTTTTCATATTTCAGAAACACTGACGAATGTTGTTTCTTAATAAGATTAATGCTACTTCGAAACTTTGCGACAACGAAAGAAATATTCCAAGGTAACGATGAATAATTGCTGTACTCTTCGTAATTAACTTTTAGTTAAGACCCAAGTTTGACGAAGTGCGGCGAGAGGCGACTAAGTAATGCCGTGAGTTCACATCCTGCGCACCAATGGATTTTAGTCCATAAACACATGAAGGAAACCGATCGTCATAGTCGTAAAATAGTGACGGATCTGACAATTAGTAAACTTTACAGGGAAGCCATTTCAAAATAATATAATCATGTTAGTTTTTGTCATAACTATTTTATTTCATATTCTGTTATTATGAAAATTGGCATATCAGACCAAAGACAACCTCAAAACTACAGCCATGAAACACACATTTCTGAAGGTACCTAATAGGAACAGATTTTATTGGAAAATTAAATTGTGGTTTTTGGTATTTTTCTTTACTTATTATTTATGTTTCACAAATAATTCAAGAAAAAAATTAGCCAAATCGGTCCAGCCGTTTTCGAGTTTTTGCGAGACGAACGAACAGCAATTCATATATATATACAGGGTGTCCCAAAAGTCGACGTCAAGTCGAAATTTTCTCATAGGTAATGCCACACCAGTTATCAGAAATATTAAAAAAAAATTAAGTCATGTATTTTTGAAGTTATGGAAATTTTCCTTTTATTCCAGAAAATGTACACCATGTGACAGTTTTTTCATTCCTGTTGTTACAAATATTTACTTTTTGCCAATTTTTTTTCTCTTACGTCATCCCGAATAGTGCTTTATGAACCTATGATCCTAAACCCTGTGCCGATCACTCCAATTTATAATCTCTGACTATTGCATCTTCTATCGCATTTACCGCGGAGGATTAATACTACAGCTGAGTTTCATCACCGCACGTCAAGGCAGAATACTAAATACCATCCGTATCATCTCGGCGTCCGTCGTTCCAGAACTGAACATTTCTTAAGGCAATTCTGCCGCGCACCACCACTATGTCGAACGAACTGCCCACCAATGTATTTCCGAACCAATTCGAATTAGGATCCTTCAAGAAAAGAGCGTTCCATTTGTTAAACGCACTTGCAAGCCCTCTGGCATTGGGAGTGCCCATGGGCGATGTCACTTAATTTGAGATGAGTCTACTGTCCGTTTGCCTCCTCTTATATGTAAAGAAATAATTATATTTCTTAGATTAGACTCTTTAGATTATTAATTATCTATTATGTGTTAACTCATGTTTCATGTAAATTGTTTGTTATTCTGTGGAAAAGACGCTAGTTTTAACCTGTCATTTAAATTTTAATTCGAAGATTTTTTTGTTAGAACATTTTGGATTATAAAAGAAATAGAATAAAGCGATTGTTTTCAAGTAAAATAACAAACTCGAAATGTTGTTTTTTAAAAACCATATTTCAGCAAACTGTTTGAGTTTCATTTGTCATAAAACAACATTTTTGTTTGTTTAAATTAGAAATTGTAGAAAGCAACAAAATGGTGGAAAGTGACGCCACCACACTTTGTTGCGGGCCCAAGTTGATAGCCCAATATATTATTGATTATAAAACAGATTGTTTTCAAGTAAAATAACAAACTCTCAATGTTCTTAAAACACATATTTCAGTACCACATTTGAGTTTCATTCATTACATATTTTTTAGCCCCAACTATGACTGTACTGATCTAAGAAGTACACACAAAGGGTAAGATTCTAAAACAAGATTTGTCAACGGTCTGACTCATAGTGCTTATTTTGACGCTTAGGGACTTGGGAAATGGGACTTCTATTCTATGGGACGAAATATTAATTCGTAAGTCCCATTTATGTTTAAAGAACTTTATTTCTCATTACAAAAAAGTATTTTATATACATGAGAAACTTAATATGTATATACGAACGAGATACATTTGATGTATCTTTAATGCCCTTTTGAATTTGTTAAACGCGCAAATATTACGAATTTTAGACGGTAATTGATTAAATAATTGCACCCCCTCATACTTAATAGACTTCTTCTAATAATTTGTACGCGGCTTTGGCAAGATAAGCAAACTCGCTCAACGAGTATTACGTGTCCACTACACTGTTTGGTTTTTGAAGTGAAACTTCTTTATCGGGGTTGGAAAAAAATGTAGTGTAACATTTTTGCGTTACGCGTCACATTTTTCCGTTACGCGCCATGTTGCTTTTTGAAGTCAAACTTCTTTATCGGCGTTAAAATATGACATATAGTATGTTTTTGACTTTGAAGTTTGACAACGGATTACATTTTCGACTTGAAATTTGCTAATCGCAATTTGCAGCAATTAAATTGTAAATTGTATGCTAGGCAGTGTATCAAAATTTACTGTGTTTAAAGAAATAGTTTCTAATAAGGTCATAAAGAAGTTTCACTTCTTACGTGTGTACACCTAGAACACGCACACATTTTTATTTTAAATGATAGGCTACTATGGGGAGAGTTATTTTTTTGAAGTGAAACTTCTTTATCGGCGTTGGAAAAAAATTACCGTCACATTTTTCGGTTACGCGTCACATTTTTCCGTTACGCGCCATCTTTTTCTTGTTCGTACCACGGTTGGTTCGAAGAGATTCGAAGCCATTAATAACAAACAATATAAAATAATGATAACAATGATAGTAATAATTCAATTTTTTTTTTTATAAAAGACAATTCACACCTATTGACCTAGTCCCGTGCTAACCTGGTGAAGCTTGTGTTATGGGTACTAGGCAACGGATATACATACATATTATAGATAGATAGACATATAAATACATATTTAAACACCCAAGACCTAAGCATAACACCAAATGCTCATCACATCGATGTTCGTCTCAGCCGGGGATCGAACCCGGGACCCATGGACTCGCAGTCAGGGGTACTAACCACTACACCAATGAGTCGCCAAACAGTTACAATTAATGAAATTCTGTAATAATCTAGTAATAAGGTAAAATGAAATAATTGTATTTGTATTCATGTCTATGATAATAAAAGCCTTTTTTTAAACTTTATCTAATTTAACTTTATTTAACCAATTTCTGTAAAGTTCCATATAGGAGATCATTTTTCGAAAAATAAGGTCATAAAGACGTTTCACTTCTTACGTGAGTACACTAGTACACGCACACATTTTTTTAAATTAAGACACAGGATACATTCGGACTCTCATACTAAGACATACTGGTTAAAAATTGTACAGCCGTGATGACGCACGATCATAGTTGTGCATCACCAGCATCTTAAGACTACAAATATTTTCCAATTAATTTAAAACGTCACAAAACGCTTGTTAAGGCTTGAATTGAGCCGTTACTCGAAAATGCGGTTACAATGCAAATTATCGCACTAAACCGTCAAAGGCGCCTGACCACAGCTTAGCTTTAGGCTCTATCTGTCCTATCTGCAATACAAAGTTTGAAAACCTCCAAAATGCGTTACACCATTTTCGACTGTATTGTCAGTGCGATAGTGACATTTATACTTTGAATAGACCTGCGAATTGCGTAATAAAGTTGTCGGTTGTATCAAAATGTACATTTAAGCGTTCTTCTGTTACATGCAAGGGATTGTAGGCTTTAATACGTTTCAATAAGGTACAAACATCAACTGCATATAGATCAGTTTAATATTGGGAAGGGTTGTCTATAGATGTGGAAATGATTACAAAATATCACCTCGGACAAGCAAAAAACCGAACAGACGGAAAATAATAAACGTCTTTCTTCCAACTTTGATTTGGTTCCCTTTGGAGTAGAGACTCTTGGGTTCCAGTTCACAGGCTAATTAAAGATTTAAGTTGGCGCTTGACAGTACCAGTGACCCCAGAGCCGGTGCTTTCCTCGCTCAACGAACGTATCGCAATACAGCGAGGAAATGCTGCCAGCGTTAAAGGTACACTGCCACAGAGACAAAACTTTTTAAAATTGTTATTTTTTTCTATTTATAATTTTTTACTATTATTATTACTAGGTTATAGGTTAAAAATATTGTAAATATAGTACATTTGTGGGCTTAAACAAAAATTGCTATGCCTAAAATTAAACATATAGAAAATATATGTCGAATTCTGGATTAAAACCCTTTGACTTTTATTATAATGAAATATTTATGATTAAAAAAATAGACGCTACACGGTTTTTTCTAAACATTTGTCTGTTCTGGCAGTACGCGACAGATCTTCCATTATAATATGTGAACCGACCCTAATAATGTATGTCCTTATATAGTTATTTATAGTTTTACAAGTGCTTCATGACACTCCAGTATTAGTTTGCTGTTGGTTTTTTTGTTTCCGAGCGCCATCAGCACGGATGCACTGTCGGATACGAATTTAATGCCAAAGTCATTAATCCCTAGCCGCTGCACGGCTCTGGCTGCTTCGGTTAAGGCGACACATTCACATTGAAAGATCGTGCTCTGTGTGCCCAAGGGTAGGTGTATGTTGATGTTGAGATCAAGAGAGAATATGCCAGCGCCTGAGCCAGACCCTGTTTTGGATCCATCTGTATATATACGTAGCTCATTTACGGTCGACCGATCATGTTCCTCTTCTCTCAGTTGTATAAGATATTTCCTGTTAAATATTAATTGGTTAGTGATTCTATCACAGGGCGCAGCAATAAGAGGTTGATACTCTATTGCCCTGTTGAGAATCGCTGTGTGTGCACTGTAGTGATTTTTTCCCCATAGATCCAGTACCATAAGCCTGATAGCAGCCAGGGCTGCCTCCTGCTGTATGTGTAGGTCCAGGGGTAAGATCTGCAGGGCCATCTCCATTGCTGCAGTTGGTGTTGTTTTCATGCAACCGCTAGCAGCGGACAAAGCAAGCCTTTGGAAGCGTCCGAGTTTGGTAATTGCCGTTTGAAGTTCTGTTCTGGGCCACCAAACAAGGGCTCCATAGGCTAGCATTGGCCTAATTATGGCAGTGTATATCCATAATGTTATCTTAGGCGATAAGCCCCATTTCACGCCTAGCATCTTTTTGCATTGATAAAAGGCGATCGTTGCTTTGTTTAGTTTGTGTTCTAGATGTTTGTTCCAGAGCAGTTTACTGTCCAAAATCACACCTAGGTACTTGATTTCATACTTGAGTATGAGTTCAGTGTTGAAGAGTTTCGGAAGTTTGTACGGTCCAAGAACTCTTCGGTTGGTAAAAAGTATTAGTTCTGTTTTTGATGGGTTGACAGATAACTCGTGCTTATTGCACCATCTCTCAATCACTTTGAAAGCTCTTCTCATGAGGTCACATAAGGTGCTTTCAAAGTTCCCAGATATCAAGATAGCTATGTCATCAGCATATCCCACAGTGTAGAGATTGTCAGCGTTGAGTTCTGTGATTAGTTCATTAACCACAAGGTTCCACAGTAGCGGCGATAGAACACCTCCCTGCGGACATCCTCTGCTGACAATGCCTCGTGTTGTGGAGTTTACCGTGAACTGTATAGCTCGTTGTTTTAACATGTTGTTTATCCATTCTATAAGGGTTGATGGTACTCCACATAACCTTAGTGCTCTGGTTATACTCGTGAAGTTTGTTTTGTCAAAAGCACCTTCGATGTCAATGAATGCACCAAGGGTTGACTGCTTTAACTTCAGGGAGTTGCCAATGCGAGACACGACGTTGTGGAGTGATGAGTCCGTTGATTTGCCCGAGCTATAGGCATGTTGATTAGGGTGTAGGAATTTGGATAGCGATACCCGGCTGCGTATCTCCAGGTCTCCTAGCCTCTCCATCGTTTTTAAGAAGAATGAAGTAAGGCTAATAGGCCTGAAGGACTTCGCTTGGGTATAGTCCTCTTTACCTGGTTTTGGGATGAATATGATTTTTACTTCTCTCCATTTCAAGGGTATGTATCGGTGGGCTATACAGGCTCGGAAGACAGAGACAAGATAGTCTACTATTAAGTTCCCACTCCATCTTAGTAGACCTGGGAAGATGCCGTCCAAACCGGCCGCTTTGAATGGAAGGAAGGAGTTGATTGCCCACGTTACTTTTTCATTAGTGATTATTTTGTGAGCTACTTGCCAGTCTGAGCTGTCGGTGGCTCTCTCTGAGTATGGTTGCCAGGCCTGTTCGTTGGCAATTATGCAACCCGGAAAGTGTGTTGCCAGTAGTAGTTCACATGTTTCTGAATCAGTTTTTGTAAATGAATTGTCAGGTTTTTTAAGACAACCGATCGAGTGATTGGGCTCTCTGGAGAGGCAATAGGGTTACCTTGCAGTGGATAAAGGGACACAGTGGATCTCTCGGCAATGATGCTGCGGACGAGCTTGCGAGAAGAGGCTCCGGAATGATGCCTGCTGGCCCGTATCCGCTCCTTCCTTTGCCCTTCTCGCTGGTGCGAACCTGGATTCGCCAGAGATCCGCTGAACTCCAGCAACAACGATGGTCGCATGGTGCGGCCTGCAGACAGTCCAAAGTGGCTTTGCCAGCAGTAAACCCGCAACTGACAAAGCGACTACTTAACTTAAATAGAACTAACCTTAAAATAATGATAGGGACAATAACGGGTCATTGCCTCCTAAATAAACATCTTTTTATCCTAGGCGCGACAGACAGCCCCCTGTGCAGAGGCTGTTTCAGCGCAGAGGAAACAGTCACCCACGTAGTCCTGGAATGCGAGGCTGTGGCTAATCAACGTGAAAAAATCCTCGGAACGGTGAGGTCGCTCCGGGAAGCCTGTGAAGTGCCCAGGAGACTTCTGTGCTTCTGGAAGGAGCTAGGCTGGCTAAATTAGCCAGGACTCGTACGCACAACGGACCAACCTCGAGTCTAATTGCGGAGAAAGGAGTCCTTCAACCCTAACCCTAACCCATAGTTTTACAAGGACGTCATTAGTTATTTTCGGTCAAAGTGTCCAAAATCTAACATTATTAAATATGTCTCTCTAAAACAACACTGGAAGATAAAAAAGGGTGCGTGTACTTATGTACGCGCGTACGAAGTTATACTTCTTTGCCATTATTAAAAATAGTTTTTGATTGCATGCAAATAATTAATTACAATTAAATAATCAAAGACTGGAAAAGGAGTCATTATAGTCAATAAAGTTCAGTTTACATTTGAAAAATTAAATAAATATTTATTATTATTCTCTTACATTAAGTGTAACATAAATTCTATTATTATTAGAATGTTGTTTTTAAATTATGTCTAATGCCGTAGCATCTTCCGTGGGCAACTTCATTCTGTTAATTTTGTGTCACGTAAAATTTCACTCTCATCAATTTTTCATAACGCGCCTATAGAAGTATAACTTCAAAAATAATTTGGGAATCCTCGACACCTGAGATTTTCTTACAATACCGCGCTGTACCACAAATAACGCTTCATACACAATTGTTTAACAATACATAAGCATACCATAGAATATATTAATCGGTTAAAGTGTCCAAAATCTAACATTATTATTTAATTCTCTATAAAACCATGGCCCAAGGCATGCACTTATTTTAATTAAGAAAACATACATTGGTATATGAAAAAGTAAAGTAATAGGTAAAACAAATTCTTCACCTATTCACCTTCCCTTTTCTTCCCTTCTAAAAAGCCAAAGGATCAATTCAACGTGAATTATTTCTTGTTTGCATACCTAAGTGTGATCTCGGAACACTCAGCCCGCGAACGAAAATGAGGAAAGCGGCACTAGGGTAACGTGCGAAACTTCCCATATTTCAAAGCGAATAAAATAATACGCTACTTCTTTTTAGGTTCATATGGCCTCATTTTCGTAGGGCCTCATATTTCTGTATCAGTTTCATTATCATTCGTCAATCTTATAGGCAAGTAGATGATCAGCCTCCTGTGCCTGACACACGCCGTCGTTTTGGGTCTAAGGCAAGCCGGTTTCTTCACGATGTTTTCCTTCACAGGGAAAGTTAAATGCGCATAGACAGAAAGTCCATTGGTGCACAACTGGGGATCGAACCTGCGATCTCCTAGACAGTTTAATATGGGTGGCGGTTAATGAGGCCTGGAGAAGCCCACCAATAGGCCACATCTAACTTAGCATCAGGGGTGATTGGGCCACCTGAGATAACAAAACAAAAATTGTTTTCCCTTTTCCCTTTCGACTCTTTTTAAGTGTGTAATGCGTGTGTTCTGTGGTTCTGGCTCAGCATTATGCTGAGGAGCAGAATGTTCTACAGCGCTGGTCATTCTGCCAGAGACCACAGCAGCTAGTTTGTGTGTCAGTTGCAAAAAAAGAAAAATAATGTAATAATACTAATTCTTAGTAGAAAGAAATAATAATATTATTAAAAGTTAGTAGTGTAAGTAATGAAGTCTTGTGTTAAAGTGTATAGTAAATAAAATAAAACTAAAAGTTAATTATGTTATATTAATTGTTCCATGCTTCCAAAAAGCTGACATAAATAGATTTTTTTCTTTGTAACGTTAGATTAAATATTTATCTAATGGCTGTACTCTAGAGTCGTGTATTATCTTGGACTAAATATGTTATTCTTTAATAATAATATCTATATGCCATGAAAACAGTATAATGAAAACCTACACACATACATGTGTATGTACACGCCTCAACACACCCTCACTTCCTGTATTCAGGAAGACCGAGTTTTCCCCACACAAGTATCCATTGATATCTTTTTGGAAATCCTCGACAACTGAGATTTTTTACAATACCGCGCTGTACCACGGTTCGGTGGCTTCATACACAATTGTTTAACAATAAATAGTAAGCCCTGAGAGCACGATCCTTGACTCGAATTTAATAACGACAAAAACATATTTTTAACGACGTTGCGACTTCAGTGTGCAACAAAAAAGCGTTCAGATTGCGTTTTGTTACTCATTTTAAAACATTTCCCTCGAACTTGTTAGGGTTTAGTTATTAGAAAAAGGTTTCTGGTAATTAACACTTCTTTGAGTATAGAGGGTATTATACATTAAAGATTTGTTAATAATAATAATAAAACACCGCACAACCATATAAAATGGGCATGCAAATGTCTTATTAAGTAATTATTTTCATTAAGTCATATAATAATAGAAATATGTTTATTTCCCTAGTGCTTATGTTACATTATGTCCACAGGTCGATGGTGTATTCGGCCTGTGGGTGTGTCAGCTATATATCATATAATAAGAACAAAATTCAAATTCAAAATCATTTATTAATTTAGGTAACACAACGAACATTTATGAACGTTACGAATTACGAAATTAAACGCTAAATGCTTCTAATTTTACATTTACTGCCAGTTCTCAAATCAAGGGCGTAGACGGGCGAGAACTGGCAATAAACTCTCCGCCATTCTTTTAATCGCCAAGTTTTTTATTTTACAGAATGTTTGTAAGGAGCTGCAAAAATTATACCATAATCCACATGACATCTTAAATAATTAATAATAAAATATAATTAAAAACAAAGATTTGTCCTATCAGCAGTAGGCATGGTGAAATAGGAGCACCCACTTACATTCTCGTGGGAACAACATGAACTATTATATATATATGACCTATTTGCTTTACACATTTATTTTTGACAAACTTATGGTCTAAATACTCTCCCTATAAATGACCTCTTCTTTTAAATATTAATCACCATCGCTTTGAAAGCATTACACGGCAGAGATCTATAACTTCTAGGAAGGTGATGAAATAGTTTGCTAGCCATGGCATGCAGCAGGCACCCTCAGACGTGTTGGATCCTTCGGTAGATAGAGACAAGTATAAAAGTAATCGTTATAAAAGATAAACCGCAAAATCCCACAGATAAATGTGACAGACGGATGCTTGTCGCTTGGAGCGTGGCCAGCTGAATTTCATTGAGAAATGAATACATTTTTCAGTATTACCGAGCAGCTTCCAGTCTCTTATGCAGCCAAATTCATGGCTTCAAGCTGTGTGAGCTATTAAGCTTCGTTTGTTTCAAAAATTAAATGAAAAACTTTTAACTGTAAGACAATTATAAGTCATAAGTCAAAAATAATTTATTCATATAGGTAACTCAATGTACACTTATGAACGTCAAAAAAAGAAATGTATATGAAATGCTTCTAACTTTACATTAAGTGCCAGTTCTCAAATCAAGGGCGTAGAACGGACGAGAACTGGCAATAGACTCTTCGCCACTCTTTTCAATCGCCAAGTTTTTGTTTTACACAACGTTTGTAAGGAGCTGCAACCCTTACACCATGTTCCACATGACATCTTAAGTAATCATTAATAATAACATAAATTAAAAACAAACATTTGTCCTCTATCAGCAGGAGGCATGGTGAAATAGGAACACGCACTTACATTCTCGTGGGAACAACACGCAAACACATAGTCAAAATAACTAACTATACTTAATATGCAGACGTTTTTGGAAACAAACACCGACCACACCACAACAAACACAGCCCAAACCTAATGCAACCCAAAAAACGCACTTTCTTTGCCCAACGCTTTTTCTTCTTCCAAGGCCCTTTCATCTTTAACTAACTTCTTTAAAACACAATTTTCAGTTACATTTCGAAATTGCATGCGTTCACCAAAAATCTGAGAATATACACTAAATACTTAAATTATTTAGGAAAAGGTGAGAGAAATATCTTAAACCGTAAATCTGCCAAGCAAAATATTAAAACCACGCTGTTCTATTTTGTATAAGGAAAACAATTCTCCATTGGAATTTCAAACCGATTAAAGTTTATTTTAAGAGTTAAGTTAAAACAATTTAGTTATTCTCAGATCTTGTATAAAAGTAGTTGAGCTCAAATTTTAAATTAAAGCAAGCAGAGGAAGGAAGATCGCAGCAATTTTCTCCTACCGAACTCAGTAGCGACCGCAGAACATGGAGTTTCTACAATAGATGTGGTATTTTAATAGCTTTATATATTTTATAGTCTACTGGGAATAGATATTGCATGCGACTCATCCCTGAGGTCGTAGGTTCGATCCCCGGCTGTTCTCCAATGGACTTTCTATGTCATTTAACATTCGCTCGGCGAAGGAAAACATCGTGAGAAATACGGGTTGCCTTAGATCCAAGAAGTCGACGGCATGTGTCAGGCACAGAAGGCGAACACTTCTACTAATTGTATTCTAAATGAAGCTTCTATGTCTGCTAGAAGTGCCTTAGAGTTTTGCACGTCAGTCAGTGAGTGACAAAATTAAGAAATTTTAGTAGTTATAATTCTTAAACTAATATTTCAAATTGAATGAAATTTGAAATATACCATTTATCAGGCTTAGCGGTTTTGAAGTTTTAGAGGACGAAAATGACCAGAACTGCTTCGAGAAAAATATAGTAGGTACTGCCGTGCTTTTTTGCTCGACTTGGCGAGCGAGACCCCAGATTTATTTATAATACATAAATAAATAAATGAACCAGAAATATACTTATAAAACTTAAAATAGAAAGTGTAATAATTTAATTGAAGTTATACTTCTTTTGGCGCGCTAGCTATAGTTAGCTATAGTCAACATTTCAGTTGCTTCTATTGATAGTGTTGTTTTTTCTACAAACGTAGAAAAGATTTTTATCTTGTTACGGCAAAGAAATATAACTTCTAACGCGTGTACGTAAGTAGACACACGTTTTTTTTATTTTTTGTAACATTTATGATATCCATAATTGTCACGTATTGTAAAAAAGATAGTTTGTAACATATACTGTAGATATAGCATTATGTATGATGTGGTGAACTTTAATATATAAATATAGACTTTACGTAATCACCTCTAAACTTCGTGACTCCACGACTATAGTATGCCATTACCTCGATCTCGGTAGGAAATTGCTCCGCGCACTTCATTTTTCTTGTAAATTTCATTTTTTACATATTCACGTGTTTGCTCAAGTGGTTGTGGCTTGAAAAATCATAAAAAAACCTTTATGCTTTAAAGCCTATGTCATTATTTGAAACAACTTAATTAATCAATAAAGCTTTTTATAAATTTGACGAATATTTAAATGATCCTAATGCTTGGGATTGATTTGCTCCAGTTCAAACAATACTTGGCGATTAAAAAGTGTGGCGGAAAGTTTCTTGCCAGTTCTTCTTACCCGCTCTACGCCCTTGACTTGCGAACTGGTAGTAAATGAAAATTTACAATCAATTTAACTTCTTTTTGACGTTCATAAGTGTACTTGTTTACCTATATGAATAAAGATATTTTGAGTTTGAGTTTGAATTAAAAAAGATTCTATATATATAACTGTTGTATCGTTAAAATATATTGTAATTTATTTATTTAAAAGCTATTGTATACTATTTAATGAAAATAATATACTTAACTAGCTGGTGCCCGCGACTTCGTCTGCGCAGGATTAAAATAATATTTGTCCAAATGATGTAGCGTGAAAGACATATTTTATTTACTTTAAATACCAGAAGCGATAAAAGTATCTATTTTCATTTAAAAATCAATTTATTACTACCAAATGTGCATTTGAAATAAATTATCAATTTTTATTGTAGTTATAGTTCACTATTTTGGCTATAATAGCTTACACATAAGATATTTATTTATTTAAGAAGGTTTTAAAATAATATACGTGTTCCAAATTCAAAATAATTAAAAAGTTAAAAACAAGAAAAGTTTTTATGTAACATTATTTATGGCCAGACTAGTTATTATGCGTGTGTTAATATATTTCATAAGCAATGGATGAGGGTAGTTGAGGCGGTCAAAGGCCGACTATGATTTGCAGACTAATGCATAATATGCGTCGCCGTAAATCAGTTAAGTGAAATTTATGATTATTTACTACATACCTTGTTTTGGTTGTAACCGCCTGGTCTTGGGTTCATGCCAGTGAGTAGATTTAAAATACAAAGATAAATGTTAAAATATCTCGTACTTGTTACATTTCAAGTTAAGTTTCTATAATATTAACTCACCCCCTCCAATACCACCTGATGGGTTTACGTAAATTTTTGACGCAAAAAGCTTTTTTCTTTCTGCGCAATGAATACCTCGTACGGTAAAGAACGGAACAGGACCTGATGATTAGTTGCCTTTAAGCAATACTAAAGCAGAAATTAGCTGCAAGATCTATTAAGTTAGAGTTACTACTCGTTAAATTACGGATGGTAGCTTCGACACACGTCATCTGCGAGTAAAAGCGGACTTTTAATTTAAAAGGATGTCGCGTTTATTTGAAAAGTTCCTCGCCCATAGGAAAACGTTGGCATCTGTTGGAATATTTGTTTCGATATTTAAGCTGTACCAGTGGCAATACATTCGTTTCTTTCTGTCAAATTGTGTTAACAATGTGATGAAAAAAGACCTTCTTGTTGACTCGTTAGTAATTAAATACCTCATTATGGGACTGGAAACGAATAGGTGGGTCACTTTGAATAAAGTGATAACCGCCACTGCAACGCCGGGGGCATGCGGGTGTGTTACCAACCTTTTAAAGAATGGTACGCTCTTTTCTTGAAGTCGCAATACCTCTGGCAGCTGGTTTTACAAAGAGGTGCGTGGCAGAAACTGCCTTGAAAAGGGCTGTGTGGTGGGACGCCAAGCGTCGAGATGGAAAGGAATTTCGCATTCAGCCACAACGTCCGATAATGGAGTTCATTCGCAGATATTATTAGTATTGATATATATGAGTAACGTTATCGTAGTAATAAATCTATTTCAGTAATAAATTACTAACACTAATACAGAGATGTGGGATATTTCCCAAATTATATGAAATAATTATCCTTCCACCATATCTACCTGTTCTCGGAAAGCAAATTTAATAACTTACAACTCTTAACAAACGACTCTGGGGAATAATAATAATAAAACTTTAAATATATGAGAGGAATAATTCTACTTCACGTAGAATTATTTCCGAATCAATTCGACTTAGGGTCCAAGAAAAGAGTTTACCAATTCTTAAATTACTGCAGCCCTCTGGCATTGAGAGTGTCCATGGGCGGTATCACTTAACAGCAGGTGAGCCTCCTGCCCTTTTACTGCCTGTTATATTTAAAAAAAAGTGCGTGCGTACAAACTACACGTGTCAGAAGTGAAACTTTTTTTCTTTATACAAATCTAAAAATGTCCGAGACAGAGGGAGGGAAAAAGGAAGATATGTTAGGAAGTTAATGAATTTAATTGTCATTAAAATATTAAAAGTGTCGAAAATTACATACAAATTATAAATTTATTTTTTAAATTTATTTCATCTATAGTAAAAACACGTGGCATATTAATTTACAATTCGTCATTTGAGATTTCAGTAAATTATTTTGCATAAAATATTTCATAAATTCTCTTTACGAAATTTTAATTTTAAAAATAGAATTTCTATAAGGTAATTCGCCCTTCTCACTCTCTCTCAATCGGTCTCAATCGCTCTCTCCCTTTTCGACAAAAACGCTGCACATCTTCGTGACGTTCCATAAAAATTTTACCCTCATGCACCTAAAGAAGTTTCACTTTTAAAACGTATTAGAGTCATAATCTGCGCTGTATTTAATACGTTTTGACATGCTTTGCCGCTGTTATTTTTTGAGTTACACTTGCAGATAGACGGATTAAGACGTTCCTTCACTAAAAATAATAAATCACACGCTGACGGCCCGTCTAATATTTGGTGATAAACGAGCGACTATTGTTTGCTTGTTATTGTGTTTTTATAACGGTTAAATGTTTGAAATTACCAAGTTTTTAATAAAACGATCCGTTGTCACTTTCACAATAGTTAAAGGATATTCCGGGCCATTTTTCATTGTATGAAAATCATAATAACGGGGATTAAATTGTCTAACGCTATTAACGTATAATAAAAAAAAACTGTGGCGCTACAACCTCTTTAAGTCTTGGCCTCCTTGGAAATTGTTTCATGTCCATTTTCAATCTAATAGGCAATTAGGTGATCACCCTTCAGTTCCTGTCACACGCCGTCGACTTTTTGGGTCTAAGACATGTCGGTTTCCTCACGATGTTTTCCTTCACCGTTCGAGCAAATGTTAAATGCGCACATAGAAAGAAGTCCATTAGGGGACAGCCGGGAACCGAACCTACAGCCTCAGGGATGAGAGTCGCACGCTGAAGCCACTAAGCCAACACTGCTCATAGCAAAAGCAGTAGTAATAGTAGTAAGCAGTTTCTTTATATTATTCTTTAGCAATACAATAAAAAAGAATTTAAAAAGTTTTTACACGCGGATGTTAAAAAGAAAGTAGAAATTACTTGGCTATTTAAAATGCTGGACAACGACAGAAGGAAAAAACTATTATGCACACAGATGTTGTATACTAGATGATTTCTTGTGAAAAATTTAAAAGCTTTTTCCTTAACACGTGATTTTCATTCCAATACTGCTTCAATAAAGCTGTTTTAATACTAACAACGCGAATTTATCTCGTGTCTACCCGTTACAGACGTTTGATTTAAGTGTCTCTGGTCTATGTACCATGTAGTCATTCAATTTAAGATAAAACATATTTACAACACACAAATATACAGTGTCTACGATATTCTTAATCTACATATTATATTATTATTATTAATAATAATAATCAAAAATATATTAACATTCGCTCGAACGGTGAAGGAAAACATCGTGAGGAAACCGGCTTGCCTTAGACCCAAAAAGTCGACGGCGTGCGTTAGGCGACTGATACTACTGATAGATTAACAAATGATAGTGAAACAGTTACAGAAATCTGAGCCCCAGACTTAAAAAGGCTGTAGCGCCACTGATTTCTTATGAAGCATATTTATTATATATGGTTATAGAATCTTTATTTCTGTAACAACTTTAAAAATATACACGTAAACATTTATATAGAACCTATCTCTATGTACATACTATTAACAGTTACACAAGACAAAAACAATTCATAAATAAATTTTAATAAATAATAAGAGCTGTAAAGGTCCTTAAGGTCAGCAGCGGGAATCCATAAAAAAAATTACACAAATATTTAGGTTTGTAGATACCAGGAGAATTATAAAGTCAATCTTTAGGGAACTCCATCGTTTCGGAAACGTGAGCGGATTCACCTTTATTTATTTTTTATGAGTTTATCCATTAAACATTACAATGTGTAAGATTTGGGAACCCTTTTGTTGTAAAGAATACCTGTTTCCCAGCTCATCTTTAACAAACTTAAAAGTTAATTCCAAAATAATGTTTTTTTTAAATTACAATTACAATTTTCAATTCTTTTTCCGTTTTTTTTGAAGTGAAACTTCTTTATCGGGGTTGGAAAAAAATTTAGTGTAACATTTTTGCGTTACGCGTCACATTTTTCCGTTACGCGCCATGTTGCTTTTTGAAGTCAAACTTCTTTATCGGCGTTAAAATATGACATATAGTATGTTTTTGACTTTGAAGTTTGACAACGGATTACATTTTCGAAGTCAAACTTCTTTATCGGCGTTAAAATATGACATATAGTATGTTTTTGACTTTGAAGTTTGACAACGGATTACATTTTCGACTTGAAATTTGCTAATCGCAATTTGCAGCAATTAATTTGTAAATTGTATGCTGGCAGTGTATCAAAATTTACTGTGTTTAAAGAAATAGTTTCTAATAAGGTCATAAAGAAGTTTCACTTCTTACGTGTGTACACCTAGTACACGCACACATTTTTTTCTAACAAAAACCATTACGTGACGTGTAACACGCTTTAGTGTGGGTGAATGTGAGTAAATGAGTAAGTGTATGTGTGACTACATTTTTGGTCTTAGGAGCATCTTCAACTCCACGTAAGGTATGTAAAAGCCAGTCCTTTAACCGTTTCGTCGGGTCCCAAAAACAAAGACAGATGTAAGTATAATTTACTAGCTGCTCCCGCCAACTTCGTTTCTCCTTAATGTGATTTTACTTAGCCTAGCTTTTTAGTACATACCAACTTGGAAAATTTTGCTATGCTACCCCAGAGGCTGTTCGGTTTTTCGGAATGAAAACTTTTTATGTTTTTCTGTGAATTTTTTTCTATATAAACCTCAAAGTTCAAGTCATAAGTTCTTAACTAACAAAGTAAAAATAGGGGTTGATCATAGAGGGGTAAAAAAAGGTTGTATGTATTTTTTTGACACGAGAATTTTATATAATATTAGATGTTACATGATACCCAAGCCATCATGGTAAGTGGCAACTCATAATCTCTCTTTTTATTGCGTCATCCAGTTCTCTATGACATTTTTAGTAAAAACTTTTTCAAGCGGCTGTTTTAGTATTCCTCGTGATAACCGAAACTTTAGCGCCAGCAATTTTGGACCCTTTTGTCTCTTGCGTTTACTTAAGAACTAGCTTTAAACTTATACCTTGAATATTCATTGGAAATTTAAAAGAAATAAGTGTTGGACTTTTAAAACTAGCTTTGTTTCCAAATTAACAATAAAATATTGTTAAACACAGATTTGGAGGAAGGAACTTGTTGTGACTGGTCGTACTTGAATTCGTGTATGCGGTAAAGTTAGTTATTTCGACTATGTATTTGCGTGTTGTTCCCCCGAGAATGTAAGTGCGTGCTCCTATTTCACCATGCCTCCTGCTGATAGAGGACATAACTTTATTTTATTATTATTAATTACTTAAGAAGTCATGTGGAAAATGGTGTAATGGTTGCAGCTCCTTACAAACATTGTGTATAACAAAAAACTTGGCTTTTAAAAGAGTGGCGAAGTTGCCAGTTCTTCTCGTCCGTTCTACGCCCTTGATTTGAGAACTGGCAGTAAATGTAAAATTAAAGCATTTAATGTATATTTCTTTATTGACGTTCATAAGTGTACATTGTGTTACCTTAATGAATAAATGACTTTGACTTCTTTATGAATCTTCAGTGGTTAATGTATATATGTTGATAAGATACTTTTTTCTTTATGTAACAGGGGGAAACCGGGCAGGAGGCTCATCTGATGTTAAGTAATACCACCATAGACACTCACTTTGCCAGAGGAAGGACTCTGTCGAAGTCGAATTGGTTCGGAAATTCTGGGCAGCTGGTTCCACATTAGTAGTGCGCGGCAAAAAGTGACATAAAAAACGAATCACTTTGATAGCGCGCTTCAGGGTATAATGTTAATATACTGATTGTATCCCCGCTTTTTGAAATCATTACATTTTTATGATTTAAATAGCTTTTAGTCGCAGCCTCTCCCACTTGGATTTTGTGTATTTTTTGCAGGATATTGTGATCAACGAGCAGTGTTGGCCTAGTGGCTTCAGCGTGCGACTCTCATCCCTGAGGTCGTAGGTTCGATCCCCGGCTGTGCACAAATGGACTTTCATTCGATGTGCGCATTTAACATTCGCTCGAACGGTGAAGGAAAACATCGTGAGGAAACCGGCTTGCCTTGGACCCAATAAGTCAACGGCGTGCGTCAGGCACAGAAGGCTGATCACCTACTTGCCTATTAGATTACCAAATGATCATGAAACAGATACAGAAATCTGAGGCCAAGACCTAAAAGGGTTGTAGTGCCATTGCTTTATTTTATTTTTATTGTGATCAACAATAACCTTTTTTTTCAGTCAATTCACAAAAAACCTTATTGAATTATATTAAATTCTTATAAAAAATTTCTCGAATTTTATCACAATTAGTTAACCGTCCCGATTACCGTAATAGTTCAAAAGTTAATCCGTGTTGATCAACTTGTAAACTCTAAATACGATCATAAACTCAAGCGATAGCGGGGAAACTTAACGCCCACCTATAGAAAGACATCGCTGTTGTGGACTATAAGGGCATGCAGAAGACCAAAAGAATGTTTTAAACTAACAATTATGAAAAAATTATCCACTGTTTAGATTTGGGGGGTGCCCCAAGCGAAGCGCACCAAAACATCGATCATGACCTCGGCATACGGAATTGCCTGTCTATCGTAAAATGAGCAGGGGCAAAGAGAATTCGGAGAAACACAACGGGCAGTATATCACGTGGCCGTTCACCAACCAGATGGATCGATCAAGTGAAAGACTCGTCTTCCTCAACTATACACTGTTATAAGAGAGGCGCTGGACAGAAACTGGTGGAAACATATTGTCCGTTCCAGATATTTCCTTGTTGACCACGATTCTCAGACATTAATAGCTACCGAGTGAAGAGACAGATACCATGAAGCGCCTTAACCAGTAAAGAGTAAGTGCCTCTGAACCTCTGACATAAAGGTGCTTCAGGATAGAATACGCATCCAATTAAAAGCAGAAGGCTCTTTATGTGGAACTGTGTAGACTATGGCCAACAATTGCCGGATGTTGGAAAAGACCGAGCCATAGTAAGTAAAGATTTTGCCACGCACCACCATTATGTGGAACCAGCTGCCCACTGAAGTATTTCCAAACCAATTTGACTTAGGGTCTTTCAAGAAAAGAGCGTACCAATTTTTAAAAGGCCAGCAACACACTCGCGAGCCCTCTGGCATTGAGAGAGTCCATGGGCGGTATCATTTAACTTCAGGTGAGCCTCCTGCCCGTTTGCTCTATAAAAAAAGACATATAGAAAATAGATGGCCACCAGAAAAAAGGGTCGCTATTGAATTCGCTTCGCTTGCCACAATGTCCGGACCGTACATAAAGATTTGCTCAACTAAATTCGGGAACTACAAAGTGGTTCTTAAGTATAATAATTAAACCGTTTTAGTTTCGATCATACATCACGTTTAGGCAATCTCTGACATCTGCCGACTGAAGTGGGTAACGATGCTACTTTGTGTATAAGTTTAATTGAGTTAATACACAAAACGTGAAGAGTTTAGGTACAGTGGACAGCCGTGGTTTTAGTGTGGGACTCACATCCCAGAGGTTAGGTTAGATTAGTTTAGGTTCAGCGAGCTGACCCTACAGCGCCGCCTTTAAGGAAGAAACGTACCGGGCGTCGCCGCCACGTCTTTCTGCGTCGCTGACGTCATAGGATAGAGAGATATAGGGCTTTTTTAGGAGTGCTGCGCGCTAATTAGCGTGGAAGTGGGTTCAGGCCTGAAAAGGCTATTACCACGACCCAGCTACACACGCGCTACGGATTGGGCCCTTGTGGTTTTAGTGGGTATGGGGTCATCGCTTTTTTATGACCTTGACCCCCACACTCCCCGCGCCACTCACACTTTGCCCAGGCGCGGGGGCCCGTAAGCGGGTTTCCCCAGGTAAAAAAAAAAGGTTGTAAGGTTAGTAGGTTCAAATCCTCTCTATGTGCGCATTTAACAGTCGCACACTGTGAAGGAAAACATCGTGAGTAATGGGACTCTCATCTCTGAAGTCGTAGGTTCGAACCCGGCTGTGCACCAATGGACTCTCAATGTGCGCATTTAACAAACTGAAACTAAAAATATCTTTATTCATATAGGTACACCTATGAACGTTAAATTAATTGTTAATTTACATTAATTGTTAGTTCGCAAGTCAATGGCGTAGTGCGGGCAAGAAGAACTGGCAAGAAACTTTCCGCCAGTCTTTTTAATCGCTAAGTTTTGAGTCATACAAATTGTTTGAACTGGAGCAAATCAATCCCAAGGATTAGGATCATTTACGTATTATAAAAAGCTTTATTGATTAATTTACGTTTAACGAGGGCTTTGAATGTATTTAGTGATGATTCTCTAATTTCGCTTGGGAGTTTGTTGTAAAAACTAATACAATTTCCATATAATAACAGTCGTTCACTAACAGGAAAACCTCATGAGGAAACCGGCCTTAGGCCCAAAAAGTCTGCAGTCTCTCAGGTAGACAGAAGGTTCATCATCATCAGTATCAGAAAAATAATACGAGACAGATAAAGAAATCTGAGGCCTAGATTTTCAGCCCTTATTGAGGTATAAAAAGTCGTCTTCTGGTTCTCATGTGGGGAGGTACCCCACCGATTTTCAGCCAAATCGGTTCTACTATTCTTGAGTTATAAATAGTGTAACTAACACAACTTTCTTTTATATAAAAATAAATGATAGACATAATTTTAGTACTAGAAATAAAGATAAAATTGCTCAACCATCATTCAGATTAGCCAAAGTTCAAAATTCATTTATGGGGTACTGTGTGAAATGTTACAATAAAATACCTTGTGACATTTTAAAACAAAATGAACGAAAATTTTTATGTTTTATTAAAAGTACACTTTGTAAACAAGCATATTACAAATTAGAGGATTATATTCAAGATAAGAATGCTTGGAAACATGCAGGTACTGCTCCATAGGACAATCGTAGAGCCTGGACGAAATCAAATTGGTTGCTGATTTTTTGCTTTTACATATTTTTGGTATTTTTTTTAGTTTATAATACTACAAAATGTAATTATTTTATTTTATCTCACACACTGTTTTATTGTGTTTTTTTTATATATTATTTTTATTACTCTTTAATGTATAATATTCTACGGTTTCGATATTTGTAAATATGTGAGGTACATGTATACTAATTTTTTTAGTATAGGAGTTTTATTCTAAGAGTACATTGTCTTCACATATAATTATTTAACAAATGTAACAAAATATTGTAAACCTATTTTAAAAGAGTAAGTGTGGAGTTTCTTGACCATTCTTCTCCACACGAAACTACCTTTTGGATGGGGCAACTAGAATCTTCTTTGTATTTTGTTTGACGTTCAAAAGTGCCATTTTAGGTAGTCTAATTGAAATAAATGATTTGACTTTTTGACTTTTATATACAGAAAGGAGCGTTCGCTATATACTGCGTTTCACACCTTGGGTTACATTAACAAACTTTTCATACAGATCCCTAACTTATTCGAAAATATTCTATAACTTATGTTCATCAGGGATAAATAAGGATTCTAATGGTGAAAGAATTTTTCAAATCAGTCCAGTTTTGGAGCTCAATTCAAACAATCAAATGATTCCTCTTCATTATATTAGTGTAGATTTCGTTCAACAAAATAGATTGACAAATTAGTATCAAATATTAATTGATTTCATCTATATTACGACCTAATTTCAAGTTAGAAACCGTGTCAAACTATCGGCTACTAAACTCTAAGTAGTATAGGAAGGCATTTTTGATGTTTATTAATGAAAATATCGTATTAAAACCTAAACATAACAATTAAATATACAGTATTTGCAATTTTACATAGTAATAATAAAAATAATTAAAACAAATTTAAAAAGTATGGTTCCTGTGGCAGTGCAAGAAAAGAGTGGCGGAGAGTTTATTGCCAGTTCTTCTCTTCCGTTTTACGCCCTTGATTTGAGAACTGGCAGTAAATGTAAAATTAGAAGCATTTAATATAAGTATTTTTCTGTTTTGACGTTCAAGTGTACATTATGTAACCTATATGAATAGATGATTTAGAATTTTGAGTACCTTTGACGCTTCATTTCCTCGCTGTATTGCGATACTTATTCGTTGAGTGAGGAAAGCACCAGCTCTGGGGTCACCGGTACTATCAGGCCCAAACATAAATCTTTAATTAGCTGTGCACTTGAACCCCACGGCTCAAGAGTCTCTACTCCAAAGGGAACAAAATCAAAGTTGGAGGAAAGACTGTTATATTTCAACCGTTTAATATTTCCCGCCTGCTCTGGTTATTAATTGTTAATATACTTAATCACAAGCGAATAGTAATTGGCAGTAACTCATGTAAAGGCTAAAATGTTTATGTACCGCAAGAACCTCTCACACATTTAAAGAAAAAACTGTTTGACCGGATTGAAGTTATGTATTATTATAAATTTACAACTATTTAACATAATTTTAAATTTATCCGAGGTTTCGCGTGCTTTACAGCGTGCGTGGTCACGGTGACCAAAGGTGTAAATCAAAGACAATACTACCTCTCACACAATTGAAAAATCCTTTGTCAATTGCCATTTGGGGTAACGAAGGTCTTCCTACGACATGATAACAAAGAGTACGTGAGCCTCAACTCATTCCATATTATCTCCAAACGCGTGTTTTAAAAAGAAGTAAGAATTACCGTCTAAAATTCGTCATATTAGCGCGTTTGACCGGTTCAAAAGGGCATTAGGTATACTTATCAGAATGAGCCTAGTGGACTGAAATTGGGACGGCTGATGGCGACGTGTATCTCGTAAGTTTCTCAAGTAAATAATATACATTTATTGTAATGAGAAATAAAGTTTTAAAACATTAGTACATAATGTTCGTCGTATATGGTGTAATCCGTTTAGGGTATGTGTTTAATTTATAAATTGATAGTATTATATAAATTAAAATACGTTCTTGTGTCAACATAAACATTTCTATATAATAAACGTTAATGGGTATATATACAGTATCTATATCTACCTCCATAAAAGCGTTAGTAATTATTAAAAGTGCCAAAATATATTGCCCCTACAATACATTCGGCTAAATACGGTCGGTTCTTGCCATTTCAGTTAATCCAGACTTTGAAGTTAAACTTCGTAGAAGCCGATTGTTTTAATGTTTTGAAAACGTTGATTTGGGGGAATGCCAAGTAATGAAAATTGTTCTGAAACCGCCCAAAGTATTTTGCTAATTAATATACAATTATTCAATTAACAACAGTAGTTATGGTGGTGGAAGGTTTGATGGTTTTGGTCGTTCTGATGATGATGGAAATAGCAGGAAAAGACTAGCAGACTATTGGCAAAGAGAGCAAGAAAGAGTTGGAGGAGGCCGTTACTTAAAGGGCCTCGTAGCCTAGCGGTCTGATTAGGCGACCGTTAGGTGAGGGGTATCGGGTTCGATCCCCGGTTGGATTGCAACTTTATTTAACTTTTAATTTGTTCTCTGCCTTTAAGAAGGTTGTGCCGTATCGGGATAGGTTGAATTTCTAATGCATGCAGAGGGCATCAAACCTTAGAATGAAACTGTGAATTGCAAGTGATTGGCAATTCAACATTCCTTTTTGCGATTGAGGTAGAGGTCTGTGTGGTCTGTGGTTCAGAGCTGGGGTCTCGCTCCCGAGTAGCCTGGAACCGCAGGTTTTTTTGGGCTCAATGTCGGTTATAAGCCCGGGTCCATTGGGTTAAATGCCTTGGCGAACCCCAAGGGTCCATCTTAAGGGCGTGGAGGGCTCAGGTGTTTTTAGGGGGAGAGAGACCCCCTCGACATAAGAACGACTTAGCAAATACTAACAACATTTAAAATGTATCTTAAGGATATGGAAATAAAAAATTATAGAGGGGGGCAGGAGTCTTACCTGATGTTAAGTGATACCACCGCCCATGGGCTCTCACTCTCACTCTCAATGCCAGAGGGCTTGCGAATGCGTTGTCTTTTAAGAATTGGTACGCTTGAACGACCCTAAGTCGAATTGGTTCGGAAATATTTCAGTGGGAAACTGGTTCCACATAGTGGTGGTGGGCGGCAAAAATTACCTTAAAAACGCTCAGATATGGAACAACGAACAAGGTGATACGGGTGGGATACATCTATTGGATTTAAACACGTAAATTAAAAAAAAGGATTTTATATTAAAACTAGCTGACTTGGCAAACGTCGTTTTGCCATGTATATCATTTATAATAAAAAATAGGGGTTGATCGTAGAGGGGTGAAAATTAGGGGTTGTATGTATTTTTTAATGCTCTATCATAAAAAAATAAAGAATGAATTTTTTATCTAAAATTAAAAAAAAAATTAGGGGTGGACTACCCTTAACATTTAGGGGGATGAAAAATATATTTTGTCCGATTCTCAGACATACCCAATAAGCACACAAAATTTCATGAGAATCGGTCGAGCCGTTTCGGAGGAGTTTAACCACAAACACCGCGACACGAGAATTTTATATATTAGATGTATGCTAGGACTACACGATCATATCGCCATCTTGTTCATCAATAGATTTCGATACTCAGACTATCTGTGAAAGTATTTAAATACTGTTGAAAAATTAAGAACCGTTTATCGATAAGGGGTTAAATAGTGACGCTAGACCGCCTATTTTCTGAGGTTATAACGTTGTAGAACTAAACGTTACATCGTATAGACGACTCGGTAAACCAAAATCGTGTAATTTCAAAGTTTTAGGTAGTTTGAGGCTTTGTGTAAGGCATCCAATATGTCCTTGATGAAACAACTGCTAAATTTTAACAGCTGAAAGTGCGCAATACAAAGACAGCTCACACGAATAATTATGATTGTCTGAAGTAGTATTTAAGATATTGTTTTATAACAATAAATCAGATTTGAATATTGCTTTGTCTTATTCATTTCTCGCTTCCTCTCAAAGTGGCGAAGACTATTTCAAACCCTTCATTTATTTATTTATACATTCTAAAACAATGTGTATGCCTAAAAATATAAGAAAATATGACATCACAAATTTAACACACATACACATAAATTACATTAGAACATAAGAAATCTATCAAAGGAAAACATTAAACAAACAACCACAAAATAATAAAGAAAAATAATATAATAACGAAAAATTAAAAATTAATAATAACTAAAACTAAAAAGATAAAAAATTACAGTAAAAATAAACAAAACTAAATGAAAACTTAACCACATTAAGAGCCTGCAAAACAAAGTTACGGTAAGTTAGTAGACTGTTGTATTTATATATTTTCAATATTGATGTGTTTCTTCAATATTATCGTGGTGAGCCTGCCCGGTAGCTTTGAGATAATCCCACCACCTCCTTTGATCCTACCCGTAGGGCTCCGTCTGTTACCTTAGGTCTCTTAATGCAGACATCCCGAACTTATTAACATTATTTATGTGTTAGGGTACATCTCCTACATACTCCTGACGTTTATTACATATAAATTTAAACACATAATTCACAATCCACTGGCTGGCAAGCCGTACCAGTAAGTACTTGTATATTAGCTAAATTTTTAATTCACTTTATAATTTAGATTTCTGGATACTGGTCGCTAAAAACAATCTGTGGCTCCAATGTTTTTAGGTCTGGGCCTCATATTTCTGTATCTGTTTCAGTGGTAGACTAGTGGCTTCGGTGTGCGACTCTCATCCCTGAGGTCGTAGGTTCGAGCCCCGGCTGTGCACCAATGAACTTTCTATGTGCGCATTTATCATTCGCTCGAACGGTGAAGGTAAACATCGTGAGGAACCGTCTTGCCTTAGACCCAAAAAGTCGACGACAGTCAAGCACAGCAGGCTGATCACCTACTTGTCTATTAGATTGACAAGTTATCTCGAAACAGATTCAGAAATCTGAGGCCCAGACCTAATAAGGTTGTAGCCCCATAGCGCTGATTCATCTTTTCAACACTACATTTGGCGAATTTTATACTCCTTTTAGTTTGCAGTCGGTCAACATTATTAAACACGTAACCAATAAAAATTTAACTATAATGCACCTTATATCGGGGAAAATAAATATACTATTAAGACATCAAAATTTAACGTTGGCTATAAAATAAGTAATAATCAATATATGTGTTATGAACAATATTATGATCTCTTTGAACCTGGGGTTGGCGAAGGCCTAGGCCTCCAAAGGCGACTCACCTTCAGTCGTGCCCTTCATTTCTGAAGGCGTTATGGACCCGCACAACTTCCTCCCACGAGTTCCCACGAGAATGTAAGTGCGTGCTCCTATTTCACCATGGCTCCTGATGATAGAGGACAAATCTTTGTTTTTAATTTATTATTATTAATTACTTAAGATATCATGTGGAACATGATGCAATGGTTGCGGCTCCTTACAAACATTGTGTAAAACAAAAAACTTGGCTTTTAAAAGAGTGGCGGAGAGTTTATTGCCAGGTCTTCTCTTCCGTTCCTTGATTTGAGAACTGGCAAATGTAAAATTAGAAGCATTTAAATGTATATTTCTTTTTTGACGTTCATAAGTGTACATTGTGTTACCTACATGCATAAATGATTTTTGACTTGGACTTTTGACAAGTATAGACGTTTGTTTCCTTAGCTGTCCAGGGAATAAGCACCCGGCTCCAACACATTTCCAGCTCATCTTTTTTCCTTCTTTCAGATGCCCTCATTTTTCAAAAGTGACATTCCAACAAATATTAAAATATTGAAAACGAATTGTAAAGCTTTGAAAAGTCGGTTAAGAGTATTTTACTTTCAATGGAGTCTCATAATGAATAAAACAAACTATTTGAAAATTCACTGAAAGCTAAGGACGTGATTCCTTATTAATAAAAATCTATATTGTAACACTACAAGAATATTATTTATAAAGTGACCCATCAGATTTATATACCGTTAGACTAGAAATTTCTGAGGAATTCACTATGGTTTCAAATTAACTGTCTCAATTATAATTTATAACATATATTGTCACAAAAATGGTACGATAAATTTTTCGACCAATTTCTCTGCCACATACATGGATCCATAAACACAGACTGACGGACGTCCAAGAATGATTGATTTTAATGTTATTATTTACTATGTTAAATAAAATAATTGTTCATAAAAAATACCATATGTGCTATTTCATGCTATTTTTGTAACTCAACTCTGCTAAGAAGATACCTTCAAGTATTTAAAAATCCCTTCTTAAAGGCCGGCAACGCACTAACAACGCACAGCCTTTTATTTGCACCCCTATTTTATAAACCTTATAAAAAAATAATTTGTGATTTTTCTGTAGCTTTGTATAGATAAAGCTCAGAGTTCAATTCATAAGTTTTAAGTTAAGCAATAAAAAATAGGGGTTGATCGTAGAGGGGTTAAAATTAAAAGTTGTATGTAGTTTTCTATGCTGTATGATAATAAAATAAAAACAAAAAATTTTGTCTAAAAATAAACCAAAAAACTTAGGGGTGGACCACCCTTAACATTTAGGGGGATGTAAAATATATATAATCGATAAGCACACACAATTTCACGAAAATCTGTCGAGCCATTTTGGAGGAGTTTAACTACAAACACCGCGACACGAGAATTTTGTATATTAGATATAGTTTTTGTACGACAATATTTAGGAAAATTGACAAGACAAGTTTTCTCATCATGATAATTTCCAACTCGTTTAAGGAGGATTAATTAAAACTAAACCAATATTGCTTTTTCAATAAGAAAACCTGTTTAAGACGAGAAAATTTCAAATTAACCTTCGCAAAAAGAGTTAAAACAAAACTTAGTTCATTTCGTCCTGAAGTTAGCTTTGAGGTAAATTATTACTGCGAAATAACCACAAAGTATTAAGTGGTATTCTGTTAAGGTGTTTGCCAACGAGGCGTAAAACCGCAGATAAATAAAGAGAAACGTTTTGTGTTGTAAGTTTGTCAGGAAAAATCTCAAAAACCAGATTTTAAAAACTCTAAGAAGGCTTTTTTTCCATCCTGAAAAGTTAGCTAAAATTTGTATAGCTAAAAGCTTTATTTAGCTTTAAGCACATATAAATACGAATAAAAGGCTTGGCGAAGGTTTCAATAAATATTGTATAGTGGGTGAACGGAATCCCCGCTCATACTAAACCAATCACACCGCCAAGTTGTCGATGTCGACTTTTTAAGAATTGACTTGAAATGAATTGAAACCCTTAGTCGAATTGGTTCGAAAATACCAGGCAGTTCCACATTAATGCTTTGCAAAAACTGCCTTCAAAACGCGCAGACCATATCAAAATCCATTTAGGTAGCAAGAACCTTTAACAGTAATAAATACTTCAATGTACAATGAATATTTGAAATGTATTTTTACTTTTTCCTCAAAACTGTTAGGATAAAGAACATGCACAAATAAGTACACAAATAATTGATAACCTTATTTAAGATCTACTGTGTTAAGGGCTGGCAACGCACTTGCAAGCCATCTGGCAATGTGTCCATGGGTATCAGGACGTCTGCTTCTAATTAAAAAGAAAGTAATTAATGATAGCGCAAAATTATTACAATTAAACCGCCGAGTCCCCAACCGGCCTATGTTATAAGCACATTAAAATAACGACAAAAATGAAAGCTAGCCGACATTTCTGTGTGATGTGAAATATTACATCTGTCCCGTGATTTATTCAGTACGAGATTGGAGGCCGCTTTTTATTTTTGTATTGACGAACATGATAGGTATTACCAGGTCGCAGTGCGATCATTTATTCATTTGTTAACCATTTTATCGGAACACGTTTTTACCTTAAATATCTTTTTCATTAAATTGTGTCTAATGTATATAATTAATATATACATATCGTCACTGTAGAATGATAACCTCGTATGTCAAAAAAACATTTATTTTTTATTCTTAGACTTGTCATTTAACTGGTATAATCATGAAGTAAGGACTTATTTATGTTATTAATAAATAAGTCCTTTTTACCATCTAAAACTATGGACAAAAACACATAATAATATTTTAACGAACATTGACAAAATGATCATTTTTTCGTTTCCTGTAATGTTTGGTTCTCTGGACATACGAGGTTTTTTCTACAGCGACGATATACAGATGATCTTAATTAATGATTTTAAGTGTGGCCTTATGTTACGAGTGGCTTCTACGTGTGAATCTCATTGTTGAAGTCGTACATTCGATCTCCGCACCAATGCAAATGGACTGTTTTTTGTGCGCATTTAACATTCGCTCGAACGGTGAAGGAAAAAATCGTGAAGAAAACCGGCTAGCCTTAGACCCAAAAAGTCGACTGTGTGTGTCAGGCACAGGAGGCTGATCACCTACTTGCCTATTAGATTAACATGAAACAGATTCAGAAATCTGAGGCCCAGACCTAAAAAGGTTGTAGCCAATTATTTATTTGTAATACAATTTATGCAAAACAAATATTAAGTTCACTATATTTTTCTACACAAAAATAAGTGTGTGTATGCCAATCATTTTAATTACTGATAATTCTTTTGAAACCTTAAATACGCCGTTATCCGAATACTGTTGATTTCTTGTCGATTATATTTATTTGAAAGCGTTCCTTGATTTTGCGTTTTCAGCGTTTTTCACCGTATCAACGGAATGTACATACAATGTTTGACAGTTACGAAACCCATGAAGATATCGTATTGGAATTTATTTTCAACTTTTAATATAATTTCCAATGCTTTAACAAATCAAAAACCATGAAAATCTAACTGTTCTCGAGTTATAAGTGTTCGTTTTTTTTGTTATATATATATCAGCACGGTTTTAATAAAAACAGTGCTAATTGATTAAGTTTTAATTAATAACGGGGTTCGGTCGAATTCACAATTATTTATTCACTTCGATACTTAAACACTTATAAAATCAATATGTATCGATAGAGAAGAAATGTCACGGAGCCTCTTTTATCAATCGCCTTTTGGACAAGCGAGTGTTTAAAGCGCACTAGACCTAGACACAGCCAGGAATTGAACCTGCAACCTCAGGGATGGGAGTGCTGATGGAATAGCGCAATTTAAGATGACGTTGGAGAATCTATTGAAAATACATTTTTTATGCCTGCTTAGAGTGAATAAATGAATTAATTAAATTCACAACATGTAGTAAACATAATTTCCCTACAAGACGCTTTAAAAGCTTAAAGAAAAGTTAGATTACCCAGTTCAATTCTAAGAGTACTGAACAGACGAACTAGTTTCAACTTTTATCTTCCCAAGCTAATTTCTACGTTTTTACTTTTTCTAAAAGCTTTTAAAGCTTAATGATGTAGATAAGACCTGTCTTAGTATCAGATAGATCTGTACTTAGTCTGCCCATAAATACTAAGTTCCAATAATACATTTATTTCAAGGAAAAATCCATAAAAAATTTAAAAATCCCGAAGAACGTTTAGGAATAATTTTAGCATTTTTTATATTAAACAAAAATTAGTTTATATCTTAGTATTGGCAAATAAACACAAATTAGGGTCCTTCAAGATTTCGATTCATAAAATGCCGTCAACGCATGAGCGGATCTGCCCTATCTATTTCCAAACATACAAACACTTATAAAAGATTATCGGCCTTCGTTTACCTGTCAACATTATTTACCTATTTTTACGATTTTATACCCGGTTTTGACCAAACTTGGAATGTTCCCTAGGTATATACCTATTTTATATCGAAAAACATCGTAATATGATTATAAGTTTCATCAGTACATACACTAAAAAAATTGAACAAACCACTTGAGGTTCAACAAATTGTTAAAGGAATTAGTATAATATATAATAATATATAAAATATATAATATTACTTATATATTTTTATAATATATAATATATAAAAATATATAAGAACAAGTAATAATATATAATAAATAAGTAATGTATCTACTTTACGATTAAAATTGTATAAGAGTTAAATTAAAAAATATAAAATAAATCAGTGGCGCTACAACCTCTTTAGGTCTGGACCTCAAACTTCTGAATCTGTTTCATGATCATTTTTCAATCTAATAGGCAAGTAGGTGATCAGCATCCTGTGCCTGACACACGCCGTCGACTTTTTAGGTCCAAGACATGTCGGTTTCCTCACGATGTTTTCCTTCACCGTTCGAGCAAGTGTTAAATGTGCACATAGGAAGAAAGTCCATTGGTGCACAGCCGGGGATCGAACCTACGACCTCAGGGATGAGAGTCGCACGCTGAAGCCACTAGGCCCCTGCTCTAGAATAGAATTAACTATAATAATGCATACTGTGCCTAACCAAGCTCCTTATTGTTATAAAATTATAACACCTTATACTTACAAAATTATACTTAAATAAAGAATGCTCTTTGAACGAAAGATTTGACTTTGATACAAGTTTGTACATACACGTGCTCGGTAAATAGATCATTATACTGAAATGCAATTCCAATAAATCACCAGGTCAAACATCTTTTTAGTTGTAGGTTAAAAATAATGATACCTTTGATAATTCTATGCAATTTGGACCTCGGCTGGTAAGGATATTTTCGTTGGAAATAGGGTTGGAAGTGACATAAGTCGTTGACACGGTAGGACAGCTCGCCGTTACAACACTTGACACAGGAGTGGCTAACGAGCGTCTCTTGACGTCTCCTGTTTCGGAGATCCTTGGGGAATATAAAAAGGGTGTTTCGTCTTTAGTTTAGAGAAATATTCACTAAGTGGTCAAAGATATTTTGTTTGGGAAGAGCGAGGGCATATTGGTCTTGGATCCCCGGCTTCGCACCAATGGCATGACTTTCTATGTGTGCATTTAACATTCACTCGAACGGTGAAGGAAAACATCGTGAGGAAACCGACATGTCTTAGACCCAAAAAGTCGACGGCTTTTGTCAGGCAAATAGGCTGATCACCTTCCTTGCCTATTAGACAAATCATCATGAAACAGATACAGAAATCTGAGCGCCACAGTAAGATGTTCTTGTATTAAGAAGGAATAATTTCGTCATGATCGTAGAACAAAGTCTGATTTGGATACTACATTGACTAAATATTACGGCTACATTAAAAAAATGGATGTGTTTAAAATTTCAATTTAATCAGTCGGTAAAGTGACGGATTCAATAGAAACATGTGATTTTTCTAGAAAACTGTGTAATTTAATGTTATTATTTTTATTTTGTTTTAAAACAAACCCTTTTGTTTGCTTGTATGCCAATTTTCATAATAATAGAATTTGAATTAAAATAGTTATGACAAAAACGATTGATGATTATATTATTTTGAAATGGCTGCCCTGTAAAGTTTACTATTTGTCAGATCCGTCACTATTCTACGACTATGACGATTTATTAGTAGTTTAATGTATATAATTTAGTATATTCAAATTATTGTATGGCATCTATAAATAAACACGGCCACCCAGCGTGAAACATCAAAATATGCGGAACCCCTATAGGCCTATGAATAAAAAAGCTTCCTTACTTGACCCAGTTCCAAAAGACCCTCATTTTAAGGACACTTAACCGACGTTACGGTTTTTATTTTATCATTTTAAAAAACCGCAAATTTTAACGTATAACGCGCCCACTTCAAATCCTGCATCCTTCATAATTTATGTGAAAATGTTAACGGAATTCCTTCCGAGCGCGCACGTTTATTCAAAGTTATTATTACTTTTATTTATTAATACTAATAATAATAATTATATATATATTACAATATAAAAAAATTACATAATTTAATGTAAAGGAGGGCAACTGGCGGCCTTATCGAGCGATCTCTTCCAGGCAACCACTGTAAGAAAAGAAAAAATAAATTAAATTAGATAAGGTAGGCGAGAAGTGCAAAAATACATATTACATAATTATAGTTATTAAAACTAAACAGGAGCAAAAAACAAACTAAACTACTAAAGGCTACATGAAAAATAAAAAGTAAAAAGTGCACATGAATCATGATAATTTAATTTAAGATCTCTCTCAGTTAGTAGTTAATACGAAAGTTAGGGATACGATGTGGACAGGTAATGTTTATAAAGAAGAAATTTAAAGGAATATAGTTAGTTAGTTAGGGTATAGTTTTATATAACTGGGAGGCTCACCTGATGTTAAGTGACATGGACACTCACATTGCCAGAATGCTCATAGGTTTCTGGTCCTTTAAGAATTGGTTTTTGAAGGACCCTAAGTCGAATTGGTTCGGAAATACTTCAGTGGGCAGCTGGTTCCACATAGCGGTATTTGACATATACAACTTGTATATGTAAAAGCTGTCATTTACGAATAATAAATTTGAATATTGTTTATTTCTAATATGTATATAAAATTCTCGTGTCGCGGTGTTTGTAGTTAAACTCCTCCGAAACGGCTTGACCGATTCTCATGAAATTTTGTGTGCTTATTGGGTATGTCTGAGAATAGGACAACATCTATTTTTCATCCCCCTAAAAGTTAAGGGTAGTCCACCCCTAACTTATTTTTTTTTAAGTTTTAGATAAAACAATATTTTTTATTTTTTTATGATACAGCATTAAAAAATACATACAACCCCTAATTTTCACCCCTCTACGATCAACCTCTATTTTTTATTATAAATGATATACATGGCAAAACGACGTTTGCCAGGTCAGCTAGTATTTTTATAGGATAGGCCCAAAAAGGGACGCCAACGCAGCATGAGCACCCATTTTCCCATCCTCAGCGGCGTAGACTCCTTCCCCGTTGGGCACCTGTTCCTTCGGTCTCTTGGTGCAGACAACTATTCAGAACATACATAGGCCGGCAACTCACCCACTAAAAATGGGCTGCGATGTCTGCCCTGTTTGGACGTCCCGTAGATTCGTTTGCTCTCCTGTTATATATATTAAAAATTACTATTTTTATATACAGGTTGGTCAAAATGTCGTGGATCAAACGAAAATAGGGGATAGATGAGGTCATCAGCTGCAAAAAAAATTTCTACGGGGGGTCTCTAAGTTCAACCCCTGCAGAGTTATAATATATTTTGCGTTTTATAAGAAAATTGACTTTTTGTACTAATTCTTATTAAATTTTGAAAAAATTTACATCCTGTATCTTTTTCATAATATCCACTAGATTGGTACTGATGAGTTCTTGCGTTAGACATACTATTTATATTTGTTTATTGAGTGTATTGAAGATAATATTAAGTTATACGATATACATTTTTTTCAAATCAAAACTTTTTGTTTACTTCGGAACCCACTGTGAAAAAAAATTACTCTACCGAAAAGTGACCCTGTATTACAATTTCATAGGGATTCTAAAAAGGTATTACACATGGCTAGAGTCGCTCTAATATCTTTCTTTCTATGTGCGCATTTAACATTCGCTCGAAGGAAAACATCGTGAGGAAACCGGCTTGCCCTAGACCCAAAAAGTTGATGCTTGTCAGGCACAGGAGGATGATGTCCTACTTGCTTATTAGATTGACAAATGATGAAACAGGTACAGCAACCTGAGGCCTAGACCTAAAAATGTTGTAGCGCTACTGGTGTGATTACGTCGCTGATTTTTCCTATATTTGGGAGGTGGTTGTATCATCATAGAACTTGAAGATGCTTGTGTTATGGATGTGTGGCGAACAAATAATACCACTCCTCCTTTCCACCGCGTCGATGATTTATACCGCTATGTGTAACGACACGAGCGCGGTGGGAGGATGCAGCCAGTGGCAGCGCGACCAGCGGATAGTGCGATTAGAACTCTCGAACGTGAAACCTGTGCGCGCGAATTACGAATTCTCCCTTTGTAACTTATAATTAATTTATTCTTGTCTAAACGCTTTCCCTTATCCTATTGTGTTTTCGACTCTCTTCTTTTATTAACATTGTTTCTTCCTGACCTTAAGACCTGAAGAAGTTTCCTTTGTCTTCCTACTGCCTAGCCTAGAAACTATTATTATGTGGTGCTCGCCTCACGCGCACCTATAGATGCCCCAAATCCTCTTCAGTCTATATACATACATGTCTGATCTCAATAAAAATAACCATCCCTTGCTTGCTGGCGAAATTTCATATCTTTCTACAAACTCAATTCAAAACTTGAAAACTTTCATTTTAAATTCAGGCACAAAAGCACGGAATATATCATATCTCGCAGAAGCTATAAAAGTCAGGCAAGACAGGTTGTATTGTTGTAGGGTTGTTGAGTTTCGCGAATAAAGCCAGGTGATCAAATAACGGCGTACTATAAACAACACGTGCGTTTAAATTGAAGATTCTTGTCTATGCTCTGGGAGGGTGTTCGGTGGATGCGGTAGAATTAAGGAAAGTTCGTAGGCTAATGAAACGAATCAATGTAATTGTAGATATTCTATCTTTTAAGACAAATTTGCACGCCATAATGTGTGGCAGAATATGCTTTATTTATTGATTAAAGTTTACCACATAGTAATTAATCTACGGTATATTATGTTACAAACTATTTTATCTAAAATGTATGACAATTAAGGTAAACATAAATTACACAAAAGAAAAATAAAAAATACAATAAAAATATATTATACTAGTTAAAATAAAAATACCAGCAAAACAGCGGATTTTATTCGATATATCCAGCCATCATAACATTTTTGTACCATAATCTTGCAAATAAATTATTATTAGCACACATGTATTTTTTGATAGAACTAGATTTGATTATTCAATATGCCTTCACAACGATACAACGATTATAGCGGCCATACCATTTTTATAGTACGATTTGTCTTTAGCCTCAACAGAGGCTTCAGTTTCGGCAATCACCTCTTCAGCAGCGCAAAATTTCTATCCAGCGAGCATTCTGTTGAGGTCTGAGAACAAGTGTATCGTGGTGAACCTACCCGATAGCTGTCAGATAATCCCACCACCTTGTACCTCTGATCCTACCTATAGGTACAGAAACGGAGCCCTATAGTGCTCCGTCTGTTACCTTATGTCTCTTGGTGCAGACATTCCGTACTTATCTATTTAATCACTATTTATGTGTAAGGGTAAACACATCTATATGATTGAGGGATTTGTATAATTGTTCTTAGGTCTCACCTACTCATATATTTAATTATATAGTGCAGCTTAATACATACACTACATGTAGGTACTATACATATAGTCCACTAGCTGGCCATCCTGGGTTAGGGGTTTAGGCAGTAGGCATAGGAATTTTTTTGTTTGTTTTATTAACTAAACATATAACCTGATAAATAATTTATTATTTTATAAAAAGCTTATAAATTTTAGTATAATGGTTAGGGGAAGGGGAAAAGGGAGAAGAAAGCCCCCTAAACCAGTGGATTGAAGAAATAGAAGATAGCATAAATCGAATGGAAAAAGAATGCCATGGACAGAGATAGTCGGAAAAAGCTGGAGGAGGCCTTTACCCGTGAAGCTGTTCCGATAACACTGAAGGAGCTAGGATATTAGGATAACAAGAAAAACAATGTAAAAAATCTAAGCTGTATTGTATTCTACTTCTGTAAAGATTGGAAATTAAACAGGCTTTTATTATTATAAAACAGGCATTTACTGCCAGTTTTTCTCGTCGGTTCTACGCTCTTGATTTGAGAACTGGCAGTAAATGTAAAATTAGAAGCATTTCATATGTAACTTTCTATTGACATTCATAAGTGAACATTGTGTTCTAAATGAATTGGACTTACGAAATTTCGCATACCATATCCATGTATTCCCATCTCTAGCAAAATGTAAGGCGATGTTTACAAGTTAAGAGGATGCAAATAAACTGGGCCGCATAGCTGCAAATTGTAGACGCACGACGACAGTGTACATACACCTCTACATGAGGTACATAATGGAATACCCCATTTACATAAGTAACCAAACATGCATTAAGTGTTATGCTTGGAGTGAAGTCTCCGGGGCTTTGTTCGACGGCCTTCTACAAAAAGGACTAACTAAGGTTAATGAGTTCATTAATAAAACGAAAACTCAAGCTAAAACAAAAGTCTCTTATGAATTATATACACAATCAAACACACACAAACTCACGCACAGAGATTTCTATATTATATTATACTTTTTTTTATTGAACACGGGGTAAATGGGCTCAATCAAACTAGAAGTTATAATACGTATCATACGCGAAGTAGAACTAATTTAAGTGTACGATCAACCAGGCTCCAGAAGATCAACCACTCCTTATATGGAAATTGTATTAGTTTTTACAACAAACTCCCAAGCGAAATTAGAGAATCATCACTAAATAAATTCAAAGCCCTCGTTAAACGTAAATTAATCAATAAAGGTTTCTTGGTAGATTTTATTAGTCTCTGTAAAAAAATTGGTAATGTACTTCCTGAACTTTAATCATAATATTTCCTATTTTAGAGTTTTCCTTGCTAGTTACCTGGAAGAGATCGCTTGTTAGCGATAAGGCCGACTGTTTCATCCCTTATATTTTTTTATGTATTATGTTATTTTTGAGTACTTTTTTAAATGTAACGAAGTGTGAATAAATAAATAATTAGCTACTAGCCTAGAAGATAGAAGATAAATATAGAAAGATCAAAGAAACAAATCAATCCAGACCCAATACCCAGAAGGGTATCCATAATGGTCTACCTCTCATTTCAATGTGAATTAAAATCTCCAATCCGATGAGCACTTTGTGCCAATGAAATAACAACTAAGTATAGCAAACTTTAAGGTGTCAACAAAAAGTTATCTAACTTTGCGTAACGACTTCTTCAGGAAAAAGGAAAACAATTATTTATCCGTTCTCCTTTGAAACGTTGACTTTGCAATCTTGTTGACCGGATTAAATATAGTCCGAGACAATAATTGACGGATTTTAAATGGGATTTTTTGATGGTAGGAGAAACAAAGAGTGGCGCTGTAAACCTGTAAAAAAGAAGATTGGGGGGGAGGGGTAAACCTTGAAGTTTTGGTTCTATTTCGTGATCATCGTATTTTAATAGTTTTCTCTCAGGGACACAAGCCGTTGACTTTTTTTTAATTTTACATCAGGCTCTCCTGATGCTAAGTGATACCGCCGCCCATGGAAACTCGCACTGCCAGAAGGCTCGCAAGCACGCTGCCTGCCTTTTAAGAATTGGTACGCTCTTTTCTTGAAGGACACTAAGTCGAATTGGTTCGGAAATACTTCAGTGGGCAGCTGGTTCCACATAGTGGTGGTGCGCGGCACAAATTGCCTTAAGAATTGCTCAGTTGTGAAACGACGGACGTCAAGGTGATACGGATGGTATTTTGTATTCTGCCTTGACGTCCGATGATGAAACTCAGCTGCAGGTATTAGTACTGCTTGGGTCAAAGGCATGCTTTCCTAAAAGGTTTTCACCGTATATAGAAAAGTTCATTAGCGCTTGGGGTTGTAACTTGTAACTTTTAATCTATGTATTAATATGTATTTCCTATTTTGGAAATTTATAAGTTTATTTCGTAATCCTACTACTAACATAAATTAATATAACAAAAAACAATAATTAACCTTACATTTAATAACTAGAATATATTATTAAAAGGAGTCCCTTTAGGCACCGCTCCCTCTTTGAATAGCTAGACAAATAATTCTTTGTCCGAGGTAGCTGCCAGCTCTTCGGTCTCCTGTGATGTCGACTAACCTTTTTGCTATTTCCTTAAGAAAATTAATTAGTTAGTTTTTTTGTGGATTGTATATGAAATTTAGAAACGCTTCTTATGAAAAGCAAATACTTAAGTATGAAAAGGAAGAGTGTCTAGGTCAGTTTAAATTCCGCCTTATATCGGAACGTATAATATCACTGGGGTATAAATAAAAGAAATTTACATTTTAATTTTGTGAGCAGCTTAGTGGAGCCCGAAAAGTGATTCGGACCCATGAAATCCTCTTTGGAACTGACGAATTTCCGTTTTATAATGAATCTACTCAATAACACTGAATTTCATTTTGGGAAAAGTTATAAGTTTGCGTCCATTTCCTTGTAAAAATGTTCTCTTAACATTATTTCTCGATTAAAAACAAAGATATGAACTTAACTGCCGGCTTGTTTTGAACGACTAACTAATATATAATATATATAGTAAACTAGCTGACTTGGAAACGATGTTTTGCTATATACATAATATTATATACCTACTATTTCTAGGAAATTTTTTTTGTTCAATAAAAATAACTATCTACTATAATAAAAAACAGGGGTTGATTGCAGAGGGATGAAAATTAAGGGTTTTATGTGTTTTTGTATGCTGTATCATAAAAAAATAAAAACATTTTTTTTTGTCTAAAAATAAAAAATAAAATTTGGGGTGGACACCCCTTATCACTTAGGGGTTTGAAAGATAGTAGCCGATTCTCAGACTTACTGAATATGCATTAAAAAAATCATATGAATCGGTCGCGCCGTTTCGGAGGAGTATGGGTACGAACATTGTGACACAAGAATTTATATATAGTAAATGATAAACTAAGTATAACCTACGCAAAACTCATATCTTCTTCTATATGAGAGACAAAAACGTGTTTCGGTGAATGTCAACTTTTATGGTTAATTTGCGTAGCGTAACTTAGCTGAAAATAAGTTCTATTCTTACGCATTATTAGTATTGTACCTTTCTATATAAAATATATAACAACTGCAGTTCTATTTTCTGTTGCATCAATTAACATATTCAATTATATATTACGGTTCTAAGTACAAATAAAGTTCGTACAAAAAAAATATTACTTTATAAAGTGCAACTGCAAGTACATTCTTTTAAGAAGCTAAGCTGTTCAGTAGAGGCAGTGCAGTGGTCTGAAAAGGTAAATGTTTAGCTTGTGGTAAATAATAAGAAAGATAGCATAGTAGCTATCTGTTGAATATAATAATTAAGTTGACGCATGGTAGGTAGTACCGGTGACCCCAGAGCTAGTTCTTTCCTGGCTCAACGAATGAGTAATTTAAATTTCCTTTTTAATAATTTTAATAAGTTAAGAAAATTGTAAATACAAATTATACTTATATAGACTTTTTTAATGATATAATTGAGCAGTGTTGGCCTAGTGGCTTCATCCCTGAGGTCGAAGGTTCGATCCCCGGGTGTGCACCAATGAACATTCTTTCTATGTACGCATTTAACATTTGCTCGAACGGTGAAGGAAAACATCGTGAGGAAACCGACATGTCTTAGACCCAAAGAGTCGACGGTGTGTGTCAGACACTGGAGGCTGATCACCTACTTGCCTATTAGATTTAAAAATGATCATGAAACAGATTCATAAATCTGAGGCCAAGACCTAAAGAGGTCACTGATTTATTTATTTATTTTATCAAAATGATACAATTATGATTCTAAAATTCATTATCACGTAGATGGCGTTCCATAATAGATCGTTTTTAAGACTTCTGCCAACAATATATGGAACCAGCTGCCAGAAGAGGTTTTTCTGAACACCTTCAAAGTGACCTTCCAAAGTGAAACTGCTGGTCTTTGAAAACTTCTTTTATCCTTATTTATCTATTCGCTAAACATACAAAAGCAGATTACACGCGGATCGCGAGGCACAATCGGTGTCCGGCGACCGGACGCTTTATATCGGTTATACCCGGTTATATCCGGACACGGTGCCTTGTGTTACACCTGCCGTATTTCCATAATGGCTTTGTATGAAGAGATTGTATTTTTAGTATGTTGTATTTGTATTTTGCAAAGTGCTTATTTTCAACACGGCTGGATATACATACCTATATGTATATCAAATATTGCGGACTTGGGGTTTGATTGTTGAGCAGGAAATTATACACAAACAATTCAGTTCGCAGCCTTCAACCAGTAGTAGGACTGACATGTATATTATGTTGATAGGGGGAAGAGAGAAGAGGAAAATACATTTTCTGCAATTTCGCTATTTTCACTCATACAAAGTGTAGGCTGAGGGCGCAGACGTCGACACTATGGGGCGCACTAGCTGTTTTACTCTATAATATGGAATTTTTCTACTCCGAATATACAATGTTAGTGAGAGGGGATAGTAATCGTGAAATTTAGTTGCAACATCTATCTGTAAAACATCAAAACACCGTCTGATTTCTATGAAGTATCAAAGTTGGCTAGACAGCTAACGACAGAGAAGGAAGGAATCCCTTGGGGGAGGCTTTTACCCGTATAGTCCATGCATTAAATTATAAAAATAATTATTATTATTTAAATCAAAATAAAGTAATTAATAATCAAACAATAAATAAATTAAACAAATTACAATTACAAAATAGAATTTATAATTAGAAATCAAATAATTCATACAAGCGTAACAACTGTTATTGATTATTATAGACTAATAAGTACCAAATTGTATTGTTAAATATGTACTATGCATGGAATTAAATAAAGCTTTATTATTATTTGATTATTATCAAAAAATAACCCGTTTTTGAAGTTATACTTCTTTAGGCGCGTTATGAAAAATTTATGAGAGTGAAATTTTACAATGCGCGCGCACCTGTGACACAAAATTAGGAGTGTGATTATAGCGTGCGCGAGCGAGATGGGAATAAGACAATCTACAAGTAAAAAGAAATAGAATATGCGTGAAGTTCGTATGCCAAGAATTTTGAATGACCATAATGACTTTTGTCATTTACCTTTTAAACAAATAAAGGAGTTTTAATTATTTTTTCAAAGAAATTTAGCGATGCTTTTTGAATTATAATCAGAAGTGATTTAAATTGAATATTTAAACCAATACTAATTAATATTTGTGAAAAAACTGTGCTGATCAACCTTCCTAAGTGCTTCAATACAATTGAGGTTAACTATCCGTATGTATTATTATTATCGAGTAATGTTTTGATTAAAAAAATTACCACATTGTTTAATCAAAACATGTAATTTTTCTCTAGCAAATATAAGGACAAGAGACAAAAAACAATTGATGAATCAGTGTAAGTGCACTAAATTGAATACAAAAAAAGAGTTGTCATCTTATCGCTGTGAAACATCAAAAACTGGAGGTGGAACAAAGCCAAACTATTTTTAATAATGCCAAAGAAGTATAACTTCTTACGCGCGTACATAAGTACACGCACCCTTTTTTTTTTATATAGAACGGGGGGCAAACGGGCAGGAGGCTCACCTGATGTTAAGTGATACCGCCGCCCATGGACACTCAATGCCAGAGGGCTCGCGAGTGCGTTGCCGGCCTTTTAAGAATTGGTACGCTCTTTTCTTGAAGGACCCTAAGTCGAATTGGTTCGGAAATACTTTAGTGGGCAGCTGGTTCCACATAGTGGTGGTGCGCGGCAAATGCGCGGTTTCCAAATGCCTAAAAAACCTCCCGCCCTAGACCTACTTAGCCTGCTGGTAAATCCGCCATTGCATTAAAGGATAGTAGAGATAGACGCCATACAGTCTGTTATAAATGTATCGTGTAAACTAAAGTTATTCACAAAAGAAATAAATCCAAATAACTTGGTACCATAAATCTCCCGTTAAAAATCACAAGTATAAATTGTTTTCTGCCAAAAAATGGTTACTTGAGGGTCCGAGTTTTGTTCCTTATCCGTGATTAATGATGGATAGGCATTAGCTGGGGATTTGTATGGAGCTATTTTTGGCTTTTACACGTAAAACTATTTATTTTATATACTTGTAAATCGGGATTACGGTGAATACAAGGAATTATTTCTATTTCATGTTAATATTATTTTGGAAGTGAAACTTCTTTAGGCGCATGAGGGTAAATTTTTTACGGATGAAACGCAATAATAATATTATATTCACGAAGATGTGCAGCGTTTTTGTCGAAGAAAAGGGAGAGACCGATTGAGACTGATTGAGACCGATTGAGAGAGAGTTAGAAATCCTATTTTCAAAAATTAAAATTTCGTAAAAAGAATGTATGAAATATTAGTGTTATATACTTTATGCAAAATAATTTATTGAAATCTCAAATGATTTTGAAATATAATTTGTATTAATTTTCGACACTTTTAATATTTAAATGAAAATATTAAATTAATTAAATTCCTAACATATCTTCCTTTTTCCCTCCCTCTAAGTCTCGGAAATCTAAAGTTTTATTTGTATAAATATGAACAAGACTTAAAAATTAGTTTGCCAAAGGAGTTTCACTTCTGACATGTGTACCTACTTTGTACGCACGCCCTTTTTTTTAGAACAGGGGGCAAACGGGCAGGAGGCTCACCTGATGTTCATGATACCCGTGGATATATAGCTAGATGGCTTTTCATGAAGGACCCTATCTTCAATTTGTTTGTTAAGTTGTAACACTAAACCTACTTTTTCCCAAAAAACTGTTTTAAATATGTACCATGTACCACTGACTTTTTATCTAATTACCCATAACACAGGGACTCCCTAGTGTGGGAACTAGCGATAGATGAATTTTGTCACAACCTATTTGTCATGAATAAAGTTTTATTATTATTATTAATATTATTAATACATGGTTGCGAACGTGGGTTTTTAATAAGGCGCTAATAAAGAAAATAGCAGGAATATGCCACAGGAGCATTCTATTCTCTGGTTGAAAATTAAAAACAGCGTTATACGAAACCTTACAAACAGACGTGGTAACACTCAAAAAAGTTTGTGATGAACGATGGATCGAAAGGATTATTTGGGATGGCCCAGTGGAAGAAAGACAGGACGCCCACCAGAAACCTAGGAAGAGGAAATAAGAGGGACAGCGGGGAAGGATTGCGGGGCAGCGAAGACGCGAGAAGTGGAAGAATTTGGAGGTGGCCTTCACTCCGGAGGTCCTGTACTAATTCATTTACTCATAAATTATAAAACAATGCATAAAATTATACAAAAGAATATGACATCACAAACTTTACACACATACACATCAATTACATAAGAACATAAGGAAGCTAGCAAGAAAAAAAGAAGAATAATACCTAAAAAAGTAATAAGTAATGATGAGCGAAGAGGATTTATTGTTTTTCGACTGAAACTAGTTCACTTTTCGAGTAACATAAATTAAAAGAGTGGCGGAGAGTTTATTGCGTTAGGACCTCGCGGACCAAGGGTCTCGACACCGAATGGGACAAAATATGATTTTGTCCCATTCGGAGCCTAGACCCCTCCCTATATTTGCATGCTTTAGCTTTTTCAGCCGCTTCACAAGCCGCACCAGCTCTGTTGTTGGTTCCATGTAGATGGGAAGGGGCCAGTGTATCTGAATGTAATCCTTATTATAAAACTGGAATATAGACTAATTTTTATTTATTCATTCATTTAGCTCCAAAATAAATTTATATCAAAATACAAAGAATCATTATCAGCACGAAATTAAAACGTTCTTAAATATTTCATTGTTTAAAGGCTCTCGAACTGCAGTGCAATCAAGCAACGAGTGGACAAAATCGAGTTCCATTCGATTGTATCGATCTATTGTTCGTTAAGACAACGCTCAGTTGATTGCAAAGATACTCAACAAGTCCTGATTCAGTTTCACAATTGGATCAAACACTTTAAAAATATTGAGTCTGTCAAAAAAAATGTATTAAACTGATCTGTCAACTATACTGCATAGTAATGATATTTTGAAGTGAAACTTCTGTAGGTGCATGAGGATAATTTTTTACGGATGCAACGTCACGAAGATGTGCAGCGTTTTTGTCGAAGAAAAGGGAGAGAGCGATTGAGACCGATTAAGAGAGAGTGAGAAGGGCGAATTACCTTATAGAAAAGTCTATTTTGAAAATTAAAATTTCGTAAAGAGAATTTACGAAATATTAGTATTTTATATTTTATGCAAAATAATTTATTGAAATCTCAAATGACGAATTGTAAATTAAAATGCCACGCGTTTTTATTATCGAAGAAATAAATTAAAAAATTAAATTTATAGTTTGTATATATTTCGACAGTTTTAATATTTTAATGACAATTAAAGTAATTAAATTCCAAATATATTATCTTCCTTATTCCCTCCCTCTAAGTCTCGGAAATCTAAAGTTTTAGATTTGTATAAATATGAACTAGACTTAAAAATTAGTTTGCCAAAGAAGTTTCACTTCTGACAAGTGTACTTTGTACGCACTCACTTCTTTTTTAATTTGGCGTTACTGAGTTAAATAAGGTTATTCTTGTTTACAAAATGTTGACTGACAGAGCAGCCTTGCGATTCTGTAACTCACTTTTCGAACTCACACAGCGGTTTTCAGAGCGGCGGTCACGCTCAAATCAGTCGTAAAGCAGTCATGACTGTGTATATGCGCATTTAACAGTAGGACATAGTGAGCAAATCGGCTTGCCTTAGACACAAAAGCGGCTGTTGTGTATGTTTAGATATATTATGTTAAATTGAACACTTTGTAACAACTGGCTTTAATTGTTTAAAACATGAGCTTATAATTAAGATAACATTGCTACGGTGGATTAAAAAAACTAACTTGACTTATTGAAGAGTTCGTAAATCTTAGTGACACTTACGTTATTGGATATTATTGGAAACGACATTGATAATATACTATTTATGAATGTGGTACAAAATAACACTTGAAGCCCTTCAAGTATGCAATGATTTTTTATCATTATCGTATTATGTAACATAACTAAAGTTGGGTTACATACCTCGCCACTGATTTTAAACCTAAGTTAAACTAAGAGAGTATAAACATCATACTTGATCGTTTTTGATTTGAGCACTTTAAGGTTTACGAGGCTTGTCCTAATAAAACTTTACGAACATAACGTTTGGGCATTCCTCTGCGCGTGAGAAAGACCGTTGCGTGTCGCGTGTAGTGTGACAATGGTTCGTTAATGTATTTTCTATATGGGTCAAGCCGTGCGGATTAGCCGGATGAGTAGGCTGCACACTGCGTTCCTTGAACGCACTGTCCAAAGTTAAGAGATGGCGCCTTGACTCGAGGCGTTTGCTCGACTATGATTGGTCTTAACATTATTCATACTTTTATTTGTTAAAAAATGATTTTAAATTATGAAACAATCAAATAATAACATAACATAATCAAAACAAAGTATGATTCTTAACAGGAATAGAAGAAATCTCAATTACTAACCAAAGCAACAATAAAAATCAACGGTCAATTGACTCGATCGGAGCATTGCCTGACATATATGATAAAAAGATGGGTCCCTGTGGCAGTGTACCTTTAATGGCATTTCCCTACTGTATTGCGATACTTATTCGTTGAGAGAGGAAAGCACCAGCTCTAGGGTTTACGGTACTGTCAGCCGTGCACTGGAGTGAGTAGCTGCCACTTCCCAGACCCATGCAGTCTGAGTGGAGCTCACGAACTATGCTCCGCCAGCAGTCGACGATTATCCGCTTATGATCTCCCGCTTACGTTTCCTCAGTTGCACCAGAACTGGATATATATGTGACAAATTTGGCAAGACTGAGAGATGAATGTAAGTTGTTTTTAAGTAGAAATAAGTGTGTGCGTTCAAAGTACACATGTCACAAGTGAAACTTCTTTGTAAATTAATTATCACTAAAGTAAAAGCCCCAATTAATTATCATGTGTATGATCACTTCATGTATGTGTATATCTATATTTACACTGTTTACACACTGTATACGTGCTAATGATAATATAAATAAATAAAAAAATCTGCGTTATGCGACAGAATTGCCATCTGAAGTTCTAATATGTACAAAACGAATACCTCAACCAGTAGCGTATATTTTTCTCAATCTCCCTTACTCTCTCTCGCAATATTTCTCACTTGCTTGCACCCTACTCTCGCTCCATGGCTATTTGCTACGTTCGCCCTTTCTCACTCTTTCTCAATCGCTCTCTCCCTATTCTTCGACAGAAACGCTGCACATCTTCGTGACACTAATATTATTATTATTGCGTTACATCCGTAACAATTTTACCCTCATGCGCCTAAAGAAGTTTCACTTCAAAAATACATTAAATAGTTGAAGTTCCTAACTTACATAATAAGTTAAGTTGAGTTGAAACCATTACACTCCTTATCCGTACGGTCGAGTTAGTAGGATATGCGGCCCCTACACGGTTGGCAGTTTTACGAGACAAAGGGGCTGACGCAATGCGGATCGTTAGCGAACTCTGCCACCTGTTATTGGGTTCCGGTCTATTGTACGCGTGTTTACATGATCTTGATGACGAAATATTTCGAGGGACGGGAGTTAAGTTCGGTGACGGTTGTTGTAGGAGTTCAAATATATATTAAATGAAACTCTGTTAGAGGCTGGCTGCAGTGAGGCCAACTCCCACAGAATGTTCCCCCTAGAATTACAATATAGAGTGTGGGAAAAACTAAAGGGCTCATTTTGGCTTCAAGTGTGCGATTGCTAACTGGTTTGCGCTTCTAATTATTATCTAAATTAAATATGTAACTAAACCAATGTTAGTTTACACTACTCGGGTTTAAAGAAATTTAAAAATATAAGTAAATCATCTGCTTCAAACATTTTAGGTCTGGGCGTCAGATTTTTGTATATGTTTCACGATCATGTCAATCTAATAGGCAGGTGATCACACACGCCATCGATGTTTTGGGTCTAGGGCCGGTTTCCTCACAATGTTTTCCATCACCATTCGAGTGATTGTTAAAGCGCACATAGAAAGAAAGTCCATTGGTGAACAGACGTATATACTGCTCGGTACAGCGAGGACGTAACGTAACGAAACTATACCATAACTATACCAGTTATGGTATAGTTTCGTTACTACAACTTCATGTGTTACTTCTGGCAAGAAAAAAAGGCTATATATATACATTTACTACATACCTACGTATAGGAATAAAATTATTAGTCTCGACGGACCATACTCGGATTTCTTTTTTCATTACAAAGATAATCTGATTTACACTATCCAATAAATGTAAATAAACATATCCAGTCAAACTTTTCGACTATGTATTTGCGTGCTGTTCCCACTATAATGTAAGTGCGTGCTCTTATTTCACCATGCCTCCAGCTGATAGAGGACAAATCTTTGTTTTTATTTTATTATTATTTATTAGTTAAGATGTCACGTGGAACATGGTGTAATGGTTGCAGCTCCTTACAAACGTTGTGTAAAACAAAAAACTTGGCCAGAGTTTATTGCCAGTTCTTCTCTTCCGTTCTACGTCCTTGATTTGAGAACTGGCAGTAAATGTAAAATTAGAAGCATATATATATTTATTTTAACGTTCATAAGTGTACATTTTGTTACCTATATGAATATTATATTATGAATTACATTTTGAATTTGAAAAAACTAAGCGTTTATGAAACCTGAAGCACATAGAACCGGACCGTTATGATGAAAAAATATATTTAATTATGGCAAATTGAAAGACAAAAGACCACACATTTGTGGCAGACATTAATCGTTTGGAAGCTCGCCTTGATTGGAAAACTTTACCTTTTGAACAAAGTTTTCATATTAATTCTCTCTTATATTGTCTACTTCGACGCTTCGAATATATGGATTACAGGTAAAAGAAAGTTTATATGTGAAAATGGGCAGAAAAATGTCGTTAAAGATTTTATCGTTAATCAAATATATAAGTAAACTTTTAAAAAATTAGAATATAAATTATACATATATTATTAACAATTTTCTTAACTAAAAACATTAAATAACCTTAAAATATAATAACAAAAATATATGATTAAAAGGAATCCCTATAGGCAAGGTTCCGAGGACACTGGCAGCGTTCCTACTTTGAATAGCAATAAAAACAAAATAAAAAAATGATAATAATAACGTAATTTTTCCTTTAATATAAATTAAATATACTGGCAGCATTCCTAGCTGTTTTGCGATTTTTATTCCTTGAAAAACTAACTACCAGACACCAACTTAAATCTGCGCCTGTGGACTTGAACCCCACGGCCCAAGACATTTTAATTCCTTTAATATTCGTATTGGTTTGGTCCCTTCTCGTTGCGTAGAGATGTGGGGCCTGCATCTTCTACCGCATTTAGCTCGAAGATTATTTGAAGTTGTTCGGATTAATACCTGCAGCTGAGTTCCATCATCGGACGTCGAGACATAATACGAAATTCCATCCGTATCACTTCGACGTCCGTAATTCCACAACTAAGCCTTTTTAAAGCACTTTGCTACTAATTTGGAACCAGCTGCCCACTGAACTTCCGAATCAATTAAGAGTCCTTCAAGAAACGTGCCACTTATTAAAAAGCCAGCAACTTTTATTTGTTGCGACTGAGGCGCAAACTAGCTGCTGTGGTCTCTGGCAGAATGACCAGCGCTGTGGAACAGTCTGCTCCTCAGCATAATGCTGAGCCAGGGCCAATTACAACCACAGCACACACGCATTACACACTTGAAACGTACCGAATGGGGAAAGGTGAAAATGTTGTTATCTCTTATTATATTTCCTTTCTCATTTATCTTCCTTTAAATTTCTTCTGTACAAACATTACCTGTCCACAACGTATCCCTAACTTTCGTATTAACTACTAACTGACGTGAGACTGATCTTAAATTAAAATATTATGATTCATGTGCACTTTTTACTTTTTATTCTTCATGTAGCCTTTATTAGTTTAGTTTGTTTTGTGTTCCTGTTTAGTCTTAATAACTATAATTATGTAATATGTATTTTGATGTTCTTGCCTATCTCATCTAATTTAATACCTTTTTTTGCCACAGTGTTTCACACAGTGGTTGCCTGGAAGAGATCGCTCAAAAGCGATATTATCGCGATATTATAGTCATATTTTATAGCGATTAGCGATATTATAGTCATATTTTATAGAGATGACAGCCAAGAATTTGGCTAGACCCCTTGCTTCTATTGAGCAAGCATTAGATTATAAGACCTTGGAAGAAATTCCAAATAATATTTATTTAAATTAGATAATAGGACAACAGAGCACCACTCTTGCAATAATAAGGTAAGTATATTATGTGATAAAATTCATTCCCAAAAAATTATTGTGGTTCATCAAAATATACAGGGGATGAAAAATAAAGAATTAGAAATTGAACTATTCTTGAATAGTCAAAAAATAGACTTTTTGTGCATAACAGAGCACTGGTTAAAAAAATATGAAGTTTTGTTTAATTTTTGTAACCACAGGGTTGGTAGTGTGTTTTGCAGAGAAAATGCAATTCATGGTGGCTCATTAATCCTAATAAGTAAAAAACTTAAATGCAAAGAAAGAAAGGATATTATCAGCCTCTCTGTAGAACTAACTATTGAAATCTCCTGTGTGGAACTGGAGCAATTCATTGTTGTATGTCTATATTGTCCTCCATCAGCTGTCTATAATAATGTTGAAAATGTATTAGAGGAGATATTGTGTAAATTAGTAAAGTGTAATAAAGGGCTAATTGTGTGTGGGGACTTTAATGTCAATTTACTTTGTCATTCTAATTCAAGTGTACGCATACTTAGTCTTTTTCGTTCATACAATTTAATAAATCAATTTCATTCACCCACAAGAATAACAGCTAGCACCGCAACTTGTATAGATAATATATATAGTGACATAGCCCCTTTGAATGTTTGTATTTTCAATAGATTTAAATCTGATCACACTGGTCAATGGTTTGAATTCCAATTAAGGAAACAAAAAACATGTAAAAAGAAGAAAATTGTGATAACTCCTATTACAAATGACCGTTTGGACAGATTTAGAGAAGCATTGGTCTATAGAATGCCATTTCTGTGTGGCAACTCATCCCCTAATAATTTATACAATACTTTTTTTGGATCATTTATTGATGAATTCAAGAAAGTATTTACTCAAAAGACTTTATTGGTCTCTGAGAAAACAAGTTTCTGTGACTGGGCAAATGAGGAGTTACACAGGAAAAGGTTAAAATTATATGAAATCTATGACGAAATGCAATATAACACTAGTGTGGAATTTAGGGAATATGTTAGGTTGTATTCAAATAATTTCAAAAAAGATTGCAAAACTGCAAAGACTCAATATTTAAGTTCAAAAATAAAAAATAGCATGGATAAAGTAAAAGCTACCTGGAAAATAATAAATGAAGAATCAGGTAAAACGTCTGACAAACGAACTGATTATATGTTAAAAGTTAAAGGGAAGTTAACAAAATCTGACCCAGAGGTAGCTTCTTCTTTTGAAGAGTTCTTTACAAATGTACCACTAAATACGACCAAGTCCCTAGATTCTTCACCTGCTGCTGCGATCTCATTGCTAGAAAAATGTGTACCTGAATGTAATATTAAATTTCAGTTTAAACATATAACTTGTAATGATATCGTTAAAACTTTTAAGCTTATTAATTTAAAAAAAGTAAAGATATATGGGGTATGTCAACAGTCATTTTAAATTCCGTTATTAATGTAATAAGCTCTGAATTGTCTATAATTTTTAACAGATGTATCGATTGTGGAGTCTTTCCGGACGAAATGAAATTAAGTAAGATTACACCGTTGTTCAAGGCCGGTAGTGAGTCTGATCCGTCAAACTTCAGACCTGTTTCCGTGCTCCCTGCGTTGAGCAAAGTTTTTGAAAAGATAATGCTAGACCAGCTTTCTTTACATTTTAATAAAAATAAACTCTTACATAATAAACAGTATGGTTTCACTAAGGGTCGCTCCACAATCGATGCCGGTGTGAAGTTGATTTCGGACATATTTAACGCCTGGGAAGAATCATATGATGGAGTCGGCGTCTTTTGTGACCTGTCAAAGGCCTTTGACTGTGTTCATCCTGATATACTCGTTGGAAAGCTTCAACACTATGGCGTTGATGGCAAAGCTTCCAGCCTGATGAATTCATATTTAAAGGGAAGGATCCAAAGAGTTCATGTCAATGGAGTCACCTCTCCGGGTTCGCAGGTATCAATTGGCGTCCCCCAAGGATCGATTCTCGGGCCTTTCTTATTTCTGATTTACATAAATGACCTCCCATTCTTTGTCAACGAAGTTCATGAGATGGTATTGTTTGCTGATGACACTTCACTTCTATTTAAAGTGAATAGGAATAACGTATTATTGGACGATGTAAACAATTCTATCTCTCGTATAGTTAACTGGTTTAATGTAAATAACTTATTGCTTAATGAGAATAAAACAAAATGTATTAGATTTACAACTACTTGCGTAAAGCGAGATATTGGTAACCTGAAAATTAAGGACAGTGAACTAAACTTTGTTGACAAAACTGTTTTTCTAGGCATAACAATAGATAGTAAACTCCAATGGGGCCCACACATAGAGACTCTTTCGAATAGGCTGAGCTCTGCAGCATATGCAGTAAAGAAAATCCGACAGTTTACTGATGAGGACACGGCTAAAATTGTGTACCATAGCTACTTTCATAGCGTTATGTCGTACGGCATTTTACTGTGGGGTGCTGCTGCAGAGGTTCAATCCATATTTGTGCTGCAGAAGCGGGCTGTTCGGGGTATTTGTTGTGTTTCTCCGAGGGAGTCGGTACGGAATAAGTTTAAGGAATTAAATATTATGACACTATCTGGTCAATATATTCTTGAAGCCTTGTTGTATGTCCAAAAAAATATAAACGATTTTAAAACAAATGGTGACTTTCACCAGTATAATACGCGAAATAGAACTAATTTGAGTGTACGACCAACCAGGCTCCAAAAGATAAACCACTCCTTATATGGAAATTGTATTCGTTTTTACAACAAGCTCCCAAGCGAAATTAGAGAATTATCACTAAATAAATTCAAAGTCCTCGTTAAACGAAAATTAATCAACAAAGCTTTTTATAAATTTGAGGACTACTTAAATGATCCTAATCCTTGGGATTGAATTGCTCCAGTTCAAACAATTTGTATGACAATACTTGGCGATTAAAAAGAGTGGCGGAAAGTTTCTTGCCAGTTCTTCTTACCCGCTCTACGCCCTTGACTTGCGAACTGGTAGTAAATGTAAATTTACGATTAATATAACTTGACGATTCAAAAGTGTACTTGGTTACCTACTTGAATAAAGATATTTTGAGTTTGAGTTTGAGTTTGATACGGCCGCTGCCCTCCTTTTCATTTAATTATGTTAAATTTTTATATTGTAATGCAACGAAGTGTTCATAAATAAATATTTTTTATTTCAGTTTTTCACAACCTGGTGAGTTTATCAAGGACCTTGGTAAGAGAGATAAAAATCAGGTTCTGCTGCCCGTTTTCCCTGTTCTTTAAGAAAAATCCTAAGATTAGTGCCTCTAATAAAACAAACTATTTAGCAATGTTGTCGTCAAATAACAAATTGTTATCAACTTTGTCTGGTCGCATCGTTCATTACGTTATGCCCATTGCCAATACCATGGCACAATAATTATGGTCACCATTGTCTAGAAGACTTTTGTTGTAAATATATTTTTATTTATTTATTCTTATACGTTGCAGAAAAATAATGCAATTGCCATAAATAGCTGAACAGGCAACTGGCGACCTTATCGCCTCAAGTGATCTCTTCCAGGCAACCACTGTAAAAAGAAGTGCAAAAATACATAATACATACATTTAGACGAAACTAAAACAGAAACATAAAACTAAACTTAAAAACGGACACATGAAAAATAAATAGTGCACATGAATCACGATAATTTTAGATCAGTCTCAGTTTAGTAAAGTTATAAAAAATATATAAATACTTAATAAACAGTGGATCGGGCTATAGTGACTTTCTATATATATCAACCGAATAAAATACAAGAAATAATACATTTAATAAACAGTATAACTAACATACATAAGGCCGGCAACGCACTTCCGAACCCTCTGCCAGTGTGAGTGTCCATAAGCGGTAGTATCGCGTAACATCAGGTGAGCATCCTGTCCAATTGCCTCCTCTTTATTAAAATAAATCGAAATATTTAGCAAAACCTACATTATACAGTTAACTTGTATAATTTTAAATCAAAATTAAAGTTGAAGTTGTTCCGATTAATAGCTGCAGCTGAGTTTCATCATCAGACGTCGAGGCACGAGGTTTCACCTCGACGTCCGTCGTTCCACAACTGAACGTTTTTTGAGCCAATTTTGCCGCGCACCACTATGTGGAACCAGCTGCCCACTGAAGTATTTCCGAACCAATTCGACTTAGAGACCTTTAAGAAAAGTGCGTACCAACTCTCAAAAGGCCGGCAACGCACTTGTGAGCCTTCTGGCAATGTGACTGTCCTTGGTATTACTTAACATCAGATGAGACTCATGTCCGTTTGCCCGCTTTTCTATAAAAAAAATGTTTCAGTACGTATCTGAATTTAATTAAAAATAATAATGAAAAATTATATGTATAAAACTAGCACTATGCTATAAAAGCTACCTTATATATAACTCTACCATAGCCATAATACCTAACATCGTTTCAGGCACATTAACTTGGGCAATAACGCGAAAACTCAACGTTATTCGAGAATTATCGAATACCGGGAATGAAATATCACGTTGTTAGCGATTGTAACTATTGGTTAAGTTATGATATTGAACAATACTCATTTCCCGCCTTAGTTTGCGGTTCACATTCGATCAAAAATATACAGAAGGCTGCAGTCTTTATAACCAAAAGGCCTCATTTTGATGCAGGTGGAAACCTGGATAACTGAGAAATATTAATACAACATTGTGCTTAGATGTTTACAAATATCGCAACTATAGATTTTACATTATATTATTATTTAAATTCAAATTCAAAAATCATTTAACAAAAATACACTTATGAACGTCAAAAAATAAATATATAAGAAATGCTTCTAATTTTACATTACTATAAAAATCGACTTAAAGTAGTCAGGTGGGGTAAATGCGAGTACCATAACTAGATTGACACATTCAGCTATATGCTATTTTGTGGACTTTTACAATTTACAAATAATTTTTACTGTGAATATCAAACATGTTTTAGGCTTTTGTTTGATGTAATCACTTATATTTAATTATGGATGATTACAGATTAACTATCAATTGCATTTTCCGCTGTAAAGGGTAAATGTAAAAAGGAAGTTTAAAATTCTAATAGTATAGATAAATACTAATCTGTGGTAATAGTAATAAAATACGCAAATTGAAATATACTTTGGTTTTTATTGCAACGAGATCGGTGAAAATCTGTCAATCCGTCAGATTCAATAACTTGTCAGAGTGTAGTGCAAGAATAGTCCATTGAAAAGTTACATTTGGGGTTGCGTTTTTTAGAGGACGCAATTTTATTTATGGAACATGTTGGGGGGGTCAATACAAGCTTAACTCCAAGTTTGTGGGGTTGGCGTGCTTGTACCCCGGCCGCCATCTTGGATAAAGGGGTCCAAAAACCACGTTTTTGGCTATATCTCCTAAACTATCAATCGTACATAAAACTTGTAAAGACACATTTTGTAGCAAATCGCTGTGTCTACGATTATGTCTATGCAACTACTGGAAAGTTGTAGAGAATTTAATTTGCAACAAAAAATGTTAACAAATTTTTTTTATCAAATAAATAGTTTAAGAGATATATCATAAAAACCGTTTCAACCACTATTTTCAAGATGGCGGCCGTGGGCGACCCCACAAACTTGGTTTTAGCTTTACACTGACCCCCCCTACACATCAAAAAAATAAAATTGCGTCCTCTAAAAAACGCAAGGTTAGGCCTAAAAAATGTAACATTTCAATGGACTAGAAGTACTTTACGTGTATAAGAGATGCCAGCACTAGTTTATTTTGTGTGTAAACAATTAAAGTTATGGTATTACATTTGCCCCGTTAATGCATTTACCCCACCTGACTATACTTTTGAAAAGACTTTAATATTATATGTTGTTTGTGTTAATTTGATAAAGTAATAATATTGTTCAATAATGTGAAGATGTAGTGATAAAATAATATAAGAATTAACTATAATGATATGACTCATTCTAATTGTAACTTCTATTCTACCTTTTCAGATAAATTTCAACGCCATTTGTGGCAGAATATGCGAACTTTAGATTTAACCACCATTCAATGTTTGTACTATATTCTTGCAAATAAATTATTATTATTAAAGAAATGAAAATTCATCGTTAAAAAAACTACCACTTAATATTTTAAAGAAAAAACTAGATTGTTACTACCGCTTAAAAAGTCAAAGTCTTATATTCTTAAAATATTTCCTCACATTCTCTAAGGTAAGGAAAATGTCTTTTTCATAAAATAGTTTTGTTATCGAATATTTCTTATCATCTATAATTAGGCTTCGTGTTTTTTGATAGCATCTATACTTATATTAAATAGATCAAAACTGGAGGGCGGTTTCGTTATTTCACCATTAAAATACTAATAAAATATTTATATTTATTTCCAAAATGTAAAGAAATATGTTTAGCGGTTTATTTATATAGGTAATTTCTTCTTTTCTTCTAATAGCGCCATCTCTTTGCGATGATTGGCGATCATCATGGCTAGTTTAATTTTGGATGCCGCGCTTCTAAACAACAGGGTGGCAGGGCTGGCAAAGTGCCATGGGCGAGGGCCCAAGAGGGCCTCTGCCCAAGAGATATTATGTTCTATGGATGAATGTGAAGTCTCCAATACGCATTGGGCTAGCGTGGGGACTACAGACCATTCCCTCTCGCCTAGCAGAGGAGGCCTACGGCCATTAGTGGGACATACACACCTAGTAATTGAGTACGCTGAAAATCTCGAAGTTTATTATAATTCAACTGAGTACAAGGAGACGATTTTTACTGATAGGGCAAAAGAATTTCCACGAAAGAAGATTTGCCACGGGCCCCAGATGGTATGGTTACGCTACTGCCATCGTCTAAGGGTTTTCAACCAAGACCTGCGTCTGCGGCCAGGTCTCCTTCACCCTGCTACCTTTGCATTGTATGATTACATGAGCTCGTATTTTTTGTGTTACGCAAAACGTGTAAAGGTAATGTACACTTAAGTAAAAAATATATTTTAAATCTATATTTACTGTCAAATCAAATGCTTTAATCAAATTTCTTGGTGCGTTTTAACTTCTATTCTTCTGTTCTGTCTCCTTATTTAATAAGCATTGTACTGATTCTCTAACATTCAGCGTAAGGGGGCACTGTTAACTGGCGCCTCATCATGATGATGTATTAATAACTAAGCACATCTTCCTCTCCAAGAGGCAGCTGAACATATTAATTTCTTCCTTATTTCTAGTAGACTATGTTTTGCTTGTTGGTTTAGAACGATCGAGAACTGGCAAGAAACTGTCACAAAAGGCATTTTTTTGAAGTGAAACTTCTTTATCGAGGTTGGAAAAAGATTTAGTGTAACATTTTTTCGTTACGCGTCACATTTTTCGGTTACGCGCCATGTTGCTTTTTGAAGTCAAACTTCTTTATCGGCGTTGGAATGAAACTTCTTTATCGACGTGTGGGAGAAATTTTGTAGCAAATCGTCACGTTTTTCAATGATAGTAATAATTCTATTACAATTAATGAAATTCTATAATAATCTTCGTAGTAATAAGGTAAAATGAAATATTTGTATTCATGTCTATGATAATAAAAGCCTTTTGTTAAACTTTATCTAATTTAACGAATTTCTGTAAAGTTGCATATAGTAGATCATTTTTCGAAAAATAAGATCATAAAGAAGTTTCACTTCTTACGTGTGTACACCTAGTACACGCACAATTTATTATATAACAGGCAAACAAAAAACTCCTAATGTTTAGTGATACCGCCTATGGACACTCTCAATATCAGAGGCTCGCATGCGTCGACGGCCTTTTAAAAGTTAAACTAAACCACAATGGAAACGTACATAGAATTGCACTGAAAAATACACAGACTATTAGCAAAGATGAAAACGAAATTGAGAGATTAGATAGCGGGCAACCCGGGCGTTTAGTGCGGTTTTATCGCATCCGGTTATACGGTTATATCCGGTTGGAACCGGTTAAACAATTGAGTGAGAAGGTAATGTTATGTAAATCGGTTTGTGTTATGGCGCACCTGCTTCTATATAGTTTTGTGTAGAGGCCGTTGTAGGGAATTAATTGGGATGGTATTCTAGCCGCTACTGAGTTTAATAAGTATTTAAACGATTCTCAACCCTATGACGTTACGCATAGAATAGTTAATTTATTATTCTATACATTATAAAGAGGAAAACTTGTATGTAAGTGTGTGGAACGAATTGGCTAAAAAGTACTGGACCGAATTAAAAACGTGTGTTTAGTTTTACACGCGTTAGGGCCAATTTACATTATCTTAGTGTTTAGCAGAGTGCTTTAGGATAGTACTTTAGTTGAAACATTTAAACGCTACTTGCTTTAGTACGGTTCTACTTGACTTTCAAGTTGAATCAAAATAGAATCGCTTTTTATTTTTGTTTCAAGTGATGCATGTTTTGATTAAACAATGTGGTCATTTTTTTAATCAAAACATTACTCGATAATAATAATACATACGGATAGTTAACCTCAATTGTATTGAAGCAGTTAGGAAGGTTGATCAGCACAGTTTTTTCACAAATATTAATTAGTATTGGTTTAAATATTCAATTTAAATCACTTCTGATTATAATTCAAAAGCATTGCTAAATTTCTTTGAAAAAATAATTAAAACTCCTTTATTTGTTTAAAAGGTAAATGACAAAAGTCATTATGGTCATTCAAAATTCTTGGCATACGAACTTCACGCATATTCTATTTCTTTTTACTTGTAGATTGTCTTATTCCCATCTCGCTCGCGCACGCTATAATCACACTGACAACTTTGTGTCTCAGGTGCGCGCGCATCGTAAAATTTCCCTCTCATCAATTTTTCATAACGCGCCTAAAGAAGTATTACTTCAAAAATATCGCTTTTAATAATGACATTTACTATATGTTATTCGCTCCAGAAAAAGTTTTTAATTACATTAATTATGAATAGTTATTTGATAGCTTTCCGAGAGTTTCGAAAGTTGGTATACAATTTAATGTCCCCTTTCAACTTTCCTGCTCTTGATGTTTCGCGCTATATACTAATTGAGTCTGTGTGGAAAGGGAACCATCCTGGGATTTGAGGCCGCAGTGTTTAATCACCTTTTATGATGCCAACACTATTACGACATTATAGTTATTATAAAAAATATGTGGCACCTTTAGGGCCTCAGATTTCTGAATCTGTTTCATGATCATTTGTCAACCTAATATACAAGTAGATGATCAGCCTGTGCCTGAAAATCGCCGTCGACTTTTTGGATCTAAGGCAAGCCGGTTTCCTCACGATGTTATCCTTCGCCGTTCGAGCGAATGTTAAATGCGCACATAGACAGTCCATTGGTGCACTGCCGGTGATCGAACCTACGCCCTCAGGGATGAGAGTCGCACTTCAGCGTACTCAATTACACGTTGTATATGTCCCACTAATGGCCGTAGGCCTCCTCTGCTAGGCGAGAGGGAATGGTCTGTAGTCCCCACGCTAGCCCAATGCGTATTGGAGAGTTCACATTCATCCATAGAACATAATATCTCTTGTGCAGTGGCCCTCTTGGGTCTGTGGCAATTCGCCAGGCCTGCCACCCTATTTTTACGCCACTATACACAATATGCATTATATGTAGTAAAGAAAAATACATAACAAAATACGAGCATTAAATTTAACTTCAATTCACACGCAGCTGGGATAGAATCAGAACAGAATACGCAAAAATATAACCTATTTCGTTCTTCTTTTTTCTTCACAACAGCTTGCCTCCTGATACATAGTAGTAGACCCGTTTCGGATACGTCTGCGATGTTTTTTTGGTAAATAGATACTGTTCATGTTAGTTATTTCGAATGTGTTTGCGTGTTGTTCCCACGAGAATGTAAGTGCGTGCTCCTATTTCACCATGCCTCCTGCTGATAGGGGACAAGTCTTTGTTTTTATTTATGTTATTATTATTAATTACTTAAAATGTCATGTGGAACATGGTGTAATGGTTGCAGCTCCTTACAAACGTTGTGTAAAAAAACATGGCGATTAAAAAGAGTGGCGGAGAGTTTATTGCCAGTTCTTCTCTTCCAATCTACGCCCTTGATTTGAGAACTGCCTTTTTGACGTTTATAAGTGTACATTGTGTTAAGCCGGCCATACACACTACGGTCTACCGGAGAGGTAATCTGTGCAGGTATGCCTGTGCAGGTCAACCGAACAATGGTAGCGTGTATGGGGACGTTCCGGTGTATCGGAGCGGTCTTCAGTTCTCTTTGCGATGGCATCGAAAGTGGACGATGACACGCTGGCGTTGCTAGGCCTTGTTTTAATTTTGAAGAAAAATGATACGAAAAACAAGCGAAGAAAGTGGTGTAAGCATTGGTTATTGAAAAGGAAAACATATAGTCATGTTAAATTATTAAATGAATTGAAATTTGAACCAGAAGATTTTAAAAACTATCTTCAAATGGACGAGAAAACATACCTTAAATTACTTGAAATGGTTACTCCTATAATAAAAAAATAAAAAAAAAGGGTGCGTGTACTTATGTACGCGCGTAAGAAGTTATACTTCTTTGGCATTATTAAAAATAGTTTTTGATTGCATGCAAATAATTAATTACAATTAAATAATCAAAGACTGAAAAAGGAGTCATTTTAGTCAATTAAGTTCAGTTTACATTTGAAAAATTAAATAAATAATTATTTATTATTATTCTCTTACATTAAGTGTAACATAAATTCTATTTAGTTAAAAGTATATATAATTATATATTTAGAACATCTCTACCAAACACTAAGAAGTATGTTGTAGCTTTGGCAGTATTGCACAATATAAAATTAATAAATTTCTTTGAAAAATTAATCAAAACTCCTTTATTTGTTTAAAACGTAAATGACAAATGTCATTATGGTCATTCAAAATTCTTGGCATACGAACTTCACGCATATTCTATTTCTTTTTACTTGTAGATTGTCTTATTCCTATCTCGCTCGCGCACGCTATAATCACACTCCCAATTTTGTGTCACAGGTGCGCGCGCATCGTAAAATTTCACTCTCATAAATTTTTCATAACGCGCCTAAAGAAGTATAACTTCAAAAAGAAGACAGTTATGAGAAATAGTATTTCTGCGCACGAAAGATTATCAGTTACATTGAGATTTCAAATAACAAATCAAACTGAAAACAAAAGTAATAAATGTAGATTATCTATCTTAACAACCTGCGCAGGCGACCGGAGTACACGCACACACGCACAGGTACACTGTACGGTGTCACTTGAAAGAATCGATTTTCGATCTTGCGCCGGTCGCCTGCGCAGGTTCAAAAACCTGCACAGGTCTATTCCCACACACATTCCGGTCTTCCTGCGCAGGCATACCTGCACAGGTGGACCTCTCCGGTAGACCGTAGTGTGTATGGCCGGCATTACCTATATGAATAAATGATTTTTGACTTTTGTCTGATGCAATAACTGCGTACTACAATGGTGTGACATTTTTTTTACTTTTAACGCTTAATGAGAATAAATTTATTTTAACCAAAAATTTTGTTTTTAAGAGTGGTCGAAAATCCACGTCTTGCCCTCGTACCAAAGACAATGACTCTATAAGTACATAGGACAGGTATATTGTTGGTGTTATCGAATGCTCTCCTATCTCGACCCAGCTAGATTGAACTGGAAAATATCCAATGCAAATATGCCATTGGTGGCTACTGGGAGGTATAAACTTCTGATGCGCCTTGTGGTTATTCACCTTCGGGCGTTGTTTTGCAGAGCTTGCAGCGAATATCTTATATAAATATTCATATCTATAAGACGGTAATCTTTGATTATAAATTAGTGAAGGCCTTATTTTATAATCTAATTTAAAAACTACAATAATTTAAAAAGTTTTTATAATTAATGATACGTTTAAAATATACACGGTATAATGCTTCCTATTTCATTTTCTTCCACGTTGAAGCTTATGAATATGTGTCTGTCTCTTTTTCGGTTCATCTGCTTTCAAATCACAACGATGCTAAAGTTTTCACTTCAAATCGTATCGTATCAGATACTGTATATTATTAAACGTATTCGATTACGTACGATTCGATCGTATTAGTAAACGTATTTAACAGTATCTAGCCGCGCCTATTGGCTTAGTGATGATGGAGCAATGGTGAGCTCATCTTCCCTCTCCAAAAAGTAGCTAAACTTTAGTATGTACTTTTAAAAAATCCCCTACAACGTCTTTAGGTCTGGGCCTCAGATTTCTGGATCTGTTTCATGATCATTTTTCAATCTAATAAGTATCTTCTTTTGATTATATGTATTTCTATTCACTGTGGGATATAAGATTCATGTGTATTTTTTACTATTGTCCCTTTCAGTATTTATATATATTATATGTTTTAATTGCTTTGCTTTCATCCATTAGTTTTGTCTAAATAACTATATGCCTTATGTACTTTTGCACTTCTTGTTCTCACCATATCTTGTATAATACTGGAAACAGAACAACAACAAACTCCTAAGCGAAATTAGAGAATTATCACTGAATAAATTCAACCTTCTTTTAAAAATAGAATTTCTATAAGCTAATGCGCCCTTCTCACTCTCTCTCAATCGGTCTCAATCGCTCTCTCTCATTCCTTCGAAAAAAACGCTGCACATCTTCGTGACGTTCCGTAAAATTTTTACCCTCATGCGCCTAAAGAAGTTTCACTTCAATAAATTTTTGCTTGTTTGTAGCGTAAACCTCAAATTAACGGTTCAACCCAAAAAAAGGTTTGTTTCAAAAGCCACCTCCTATTTTAGTCATTCTGCCGTAATTGACGAGTTTGGAAGAAAGGGTAAAATTTAAGTCACGCTTCGGGAAGAGCTCTCATAAATATTGTAATCGCAGTATTTCATTGATGAAATTTATTTAAATTGGAAATAGATATTGAGAACTGAATCAGTAATGTAAAATAAAGACGATGAGTTGCGAATAGTCGGTAGCTCGACTAAAATCTAGGGTCCGACGTTCGCAAGAACCAGGTGCGATCTGGAGCTAGAGACCGAGGTACCAGAAAAATTCTGCCACAGATTTTCTTTTTATGTTACAGGAGGCAGACGGGCAGAAGGCTCCCCTGATGTTGAGTGATACCGCCGCCCAAGGTCACTCTCGCTGCCAGCCTATTACGAATTGGCACGCTCTTTTCTTGAAGGAAAGAGGGTCTGAGGGTCGAATTGGATTGGAAATATGTCAGTAAGATGAAGAGCACAAGTGTATACGCGGATCCTGCCAGCCAGCGGGCTCCGATACGCCCATAAATGGATATTGTCGCTTGTTGTAACGACTTCTTCAAGTCATCATGATGGGCAAGGTCGAGGGGAAAAGACGCGCTGGCAGAAGGAGGAAGTCGTGGCCCCGTACTATGAGAGAATGGACGAGAGTGGCTAGTGTAGAACACCTAATGCGCTTGGTGAAGAAGAAGAAGAAGTTGTCGCTCTGCCCTTGCTGGTGCCATGCCTACCAGACCTAGCTAATTAGCTAATGTAAATAAAGTCCCTATGCAAAAAGAAGAAAAAAGAGATTTGAGACTCCGCTGCTCCTTAGCTTCTAGGAGGCTGGGGCTATTAGGAGTCCATACACATAGTACATAGTAGTAAACTATTCAAGGGAAACGGTAGGAGAACACCAGTCATGGGGACCACCATGCTTTTTTGGTGGTTATGCCATTCAATTATAGCTTATGTTAAACGTTGGTACTTTACACAGCGCCATCTGTTGGAATTGTGACTATCAAATAATAAACAAATAATTTGTAATAAAATAATATTGCGGGTATAAATTAAGATGTAAGCTATCCTATCTTTTAAGTTAGATCAAACTGCACACGGTGTACAAATTTGATTGATATCGGTTCAGTAGTTTAGGAGTCCATAGCGGACAAACAACGTGACACGTAATTTATATATATTAAGATATTCGATTTTATAAATCAATGTTTCACCTAAGAATAATGACAAAATTAGCTTTTACGTTCAATTTTAATATCTAGAATAAAAATCTCAAAAGATTATTAAATTTCAATAGCCTTAAAAAATAATAGACTATTTGATTTCCAATGAGAAAGTCGTTATTTTTAAAGGGCTAATAAATCAGCGCCGATTTTTCCTTAAAAATCTTCAGATATTTTCCTTCTTGTTTAGTTAAATGTAAAATCAAAATTATTTAATTCATATAGGTAACACAAAGTACCTACACTTATGAACGGCAAAACAGAAATATACCTACATTAAATTCTTCTAATTTTACTTTTACTGCCAGTTCTCAAATCAAGGGCGTAGAACGGAAGAGAAGAACTGGCAATAAACTGTCCGCCACTCTTTTTTAATCGCCAAGTGTTTACCATTACACCACGTTCCACATGACTTCTTAAGTAATTAAGAATAATAACATAAATTAAAAACAAAGACTTGTCCTCTATCAGCAGGAGGCATGGAGCAATACAAAACAGTAACATTGTCATCACTTATTCAAAAATTCAAAAATCATTTAATCATATAGGTAACACATTATACACTTATGGCTTGTCAGTAAAGAAATACATATTACGGCCTGGCCACGGGGATCGGCGGTGCGAACTGCGATGCGGGAGGCGAGGCGACCATTCGCGCGGGGCCGTTTGCAGGCCACGGACCAGTCACGTTTGCCGCCGCGACCAGTAAGGAAGTTCGACAGCGAAATGTCTTTATCGAAATCATCTCAATATTGCTTGGAAAGTAATAGCTTTTGGTGCAAGACCTAATATTTGGAGAAATTGTGGAGAATTCCACAAGAAGTATGAGAAATTCAGAATATATCCAGAATTATTTTTTTGAGTATACCAGAATGAGTATTGAAACCTTCAATTATATTCTTATGAATATTCAACCAGAATTGGAGAAAAAAGTTAATGCAAATAGAATTTTAAGTTCCGCTGAAAAATTGTTTTTGAGATTAAGGTATATTAAATTAATGCTGTGGATGGCCAGACTTCCAAATAGCTGGTCTAGCCAGTATTTCAGTAACAAAAAACTCTGTATTCATTTTTCGCCGCGACCACGACTAAACTTATTTATTCCCTTCTCTATTCGCCGCGACTGCCGCTCGACTCCGTGGCTTGCACCGTACTGATTCATGCATTTGTTTCGCTCGCCCGTCGCGACGTCAGTCGCCCGCGCGATTCGCTCGGTACATTTCGCCGGTCGCATCGCTGGTCGCCGTTGCGCGTGGCTTGATTAGTACATTGCTATGAGTTTATTTCAGTCGCTAGACGCATCGCGGTTCGCACCGCGCGAATATTCGCGTCAGCGAATGTCCCGTGGCCAGGCTGTTAATGCTTCTAATTTTACATTTAGTGCCAGTTCTCAAATCAAGGGCGTAGAACGGAAGAGAAGAACTGGCAATAAACTCTCCGCCACCCTTTTAAATTGCCATGTTTAATTAATAAATTAATAATAATAACATAAATTAAAAACAAAGAGTTGTCCTCTATCATATATTCATTGCCAAGGTGTAAAATCAGCAGAATTATCCAAATTCCGTCTGCAAAAACCAACCTAGGAGTTCAGGCACCTCTTATTGGAATTCTTCGTGATTATAAAGCTCTGAATAAGTAGTGTTTATTCCGTATAAGCTTGATTTGGTAGTGGGTTGATCTATTTAAAAACATTGTTAAGTTCCTATCTGATACCGAATTTATATTATGTTTACGAAAATTGACATATATTTAACTAACTATATATGTAACTAGCGGATCCGAAACAAAAAAGGGAAGGAAAAAGTAAGACATGTTAGGAATTTAATGAATTTAATTGTCATTCATATATTAAAAAGCAAGGCGTTATGCGACAGAATTGACATCTAAAGTTCTTGTAACTACTAAACGAATTCATCAACTTAAAGATCTCCCTCACTCTCGCTCTCAATATTTCCCACTATAGCTCTCTCCCTTTTCTTCGACAAAAACGCTGCGCATCTTCGTGACACTAATAATCTTAGTATTGCGTTTCGTTCGTAAAAAATTTACCCTCATGCGCCTAAAGAAGTTTCACTACCATCCTGGACTGAACTTGAACACACAAAACATTTCATCAAAATTTGTCCAGCCGTTTAGGAGTTTAATTACGAACACACGCACAGAAGATTTGTATATATACCAGCAGTTTTTTTGCTGTATAGATAAATAGCCGAGATACCGACTGCAGCGCTATATGCCGAGCTGATTTGTGAATCTAAACCATCCAGGGCGCTACCCAAACGCATAAAAAAATATATAGCCGTTCAGTGACATACACACATATAGTTGAATTATATATATAAAGATATACACAGAAACCTATTGAGCGTATAAAAGTATATTTAAACTTGTAAACAAGGGTTGTAATTAAATTTATGCAAATATCCGTCGTACACGTTTTCAATTAGCATATCCAGGTATAAAATTGGTTTTTAATTAATTATATATTATGTTGCGTTGGAAGTTATTTTGCGACTATTGTCTAAGAGTATATCGACGTAGGAAAGCATATTTGCTGTAAGTAGACATATTGCAATTGTTCACCAGAGCCAAAAAAATTAATTAATTTCGGAAAAAAATTAATAGTGTCGAACCTATCCATGATATTGCTACCATTTTTGAAACATATATTTATTTAACTGCCAGTCACCATTTGCAATGTAAACTTTTTATCCAAAGTTACTATAAGTAGGTGTTTGGCTAGTTACAGCATACAGTTTTTTAAATCACAAACCTTTAAAACGCTGTAACTAACGCTAAACTATGCGGTTTTTTTTTCTGATTCTAATGGCAGTAAAAAGTCACTTTAGGTATTTTGTCTACATACAGCAAATATGCTTTCCTACGTCGATATACACATAATAACGTATTGAGGCCCATACACAATATGTCACATATTAAGTTAGTCTGAGAATCGGCTACTATATTATATCATTCAAACCCCTAAGTGATTTGGGGTGTCCACCCAAAAAAAATAATTTTGTTTTTATTTTTATGATACATCATACAAAAATACACACTACTCTTAATTTTCACTCCTCTACGATCAACCCCTATTTTTTATTATTGTAGATAGTCATTTTTATTGAACCAAAACCAAAATGTTTCCTAGAAATAATATACATTGCAAAACAAACGTTTTCCGGGTCAAATACGGGATGCAAAAACCTTATGTTTTTAGTAAAGATTTACAAAACTATCTTTAGTATACATATTCCTATGAATTTCTTAGCGAGAAATACAATTTTCTTTCAACCAATGACACTAAATATGAAGTGGGTTTTAAGAGCCCCTCAGTTGACTAATGCACCTAATCTTAATAGGAATCTTGGTTTCATAATGTCCAAGTCATCAACACTTCCGAAAAAATCTACTTAAGGCCCACTCTGCTGATAGTACCGTTTATAAAGTGCCTATACGCCTTTAAATTTGAATTGACTTTTTAATTCAAACAGGAAACTATTTTAGGTATAACTTTACCTGCTTTTAAAATATTTAATTCAAACGGGATCTAATCCATTTCCTTCAATAGGTTACTATTTGAAATGTTGATTAATTCACGAATTTAAAACTAAACTTATCATAGATGATAGCATTTGGATGTATAGTAATGGTACAATATAATTATTATAACATAAATAATTTGCATTCGCAATTTGGCGCTTAAGTTCAATTAAAACGTCAAATTAAAAAAACAAAAGTATGAAGAGCCTTTCCGTTCGTCGATAAAACAGTATGATTCTGAAATATCATGTGATAAAAACTGAAGATAGCGACATCTTATGCATATATTATGTACTTACATTAAAGTTTGTAATAGGCATATGGTATTTATGAAAATACAAGATATCTGATCATGACTAAAAACTTTAGTCAGAAAAACATATTCATTAAAAGTACTACTCTCATTTACTTAATTGTTACATATAAGAATATATATAATTTCCATAAATAATATTCTATGCTTGTGCCATCTAGAGATATCCAAGGATAAAATGAATGCCATCTTGTGACCGTGACTCAAAGTTGTAACGAAGTTACTTAGTTTCGCCGTGGCGCTCACAACCCAAACAATGTATTCCAACATGGTGGCAATGTGGTACACAGTTTGAAAATGCAGGCCGTGTCATGCTTTGAAAAAAATCATTTTAAGCGTGAATTTGTTGGAAAATGTCGGACCCTAAACGTGCTACTATTATAACAGTGGGTGCTCCAAAAAGTGTAAAGAATAATGTGAATAAAACAGTGAGATTAGCTATAAATCTGGACGAAAGCAACGAAAGTAAATATCCTGAGCTGAATTACAAGGAACTAGTCATAGCAACAGCAGTAAGTTATCACAGAAAATCATAGTATTTTACGCAACCATACTGGTTTTTCAGCTCTTTGTAACATAAGGAAGCTTGTGGAGAGTTAAAACCGGTGTAAATAAGGGGTTTGGCGGCTAGAGACAGGTCCGCAAACCGAAGTGTAAATTTGCCTTAGAATAATTTTTGCTTACGTTACATGGGTTTCGTATTAGGTTTGTTACATGATTTTGCGTTCACGAGCTGTAGAAAAAGCCCAGATATCGGTCGCCATGTTTGCAACAATCTTTGATGAACGTTGTCAACCTAGGACATCAACTTGCGAGGGCAATGTTTTGATCCAATTGGTTTCAACTTTATCGTTGTTTTCTTCTAATATAATTATTGTTATTTAAATACAATGATAATAAAAGCAATTTGCATGTTTGGGAATGACAGTCGTGGCTTATTGTGACAGGAACTGCAGCGAAAGTAGTCTATTCGTATGACCTAAGTTAACCCGCCTATTGCAGTGTTATTTCCGGCAAATGCATGGGTAAGGTAACTTTCTAATATTTTATTTTCGATATTAATAGGAAACGGGTATCATGATAGAGTAATTACCGTAATTATATGCGATTTGAAATAATAAATATAAAATGTAAGATATCGCTTGTTGAGTGACGTACGATGTATTTACATTCGGTAATTTGATAATATGCAAGAATTAAAAGAATTTGTCCTTTGGATTTTTATTATTATCGTGAAGTTTATGTATACGTATATTGTGTACATGATAGCTTATGTACTGCGAGATTTGTAATGTTGGCACGAGTTTGCAAAACTTGCAGGTTGGTATAGATCTATTTATGTATAGTATTTTCGCGTTTTGCAATCTCGCTCGTCTCAAGCTCTGTTTTTGTCAATCGATTGGGGTAAATAACAGTTAGGTTATGTGATACGGCCCGTTTTGCGCCTGTGTGTGTTATATTTAGTATTCAGGTATATTATGTATATTTACATCTGTCTTTGTGAACGCGTTAAGGTTATTTTTTGTTCCGATTGTAAATAGAGCGCTTACGAATAGATTATGGTTGTGATTTGTGTTCAGCCCATTGTCTAAGATTAAATAGAGCAATGACGTTATAATGATCAAACTCTGTTTATGCTTAATAATGAATGAATTAATTTAATGTTATGAATTAGAATGTAATATTATGATTACCAAAACGAAAACTACAATACTGTCGTGATTAAATTTTTTATAGTGAATTTAAAATTTCAAAAGTGATTTGTTTTAGGTAAATCGCGGAAAATTATTTAAATAGTTTAGCTTTGAGACATAATATTTATAACATATACATAGCTGATTCATGTCGATTTTAACAATTTGCTTATTTGCTGATTTTTAATTTAATTCCTTAAATGTGACCTTGAAATTTGTTTATTTTGCTTTACAGAAAAAGAAAAGAATAGAAAATGGAAAGACTGCTGGGCTGGACCCATTCTCAGATAATGATGACGATGTGGAAAGAGTGGCAAGGAAGTTTGAACAAAAATATGTAAGTTGCTGAAAAAATTTTTTATTAAACAATTGGGATTTTTTATAATTAAAGTAAGACTGATACTACAACTTTGTACTGTGTTTTATAGTAGTCTAAAACTATAAAACTGAACTGACTTCAAAGTTTTAAATTAAAAAAAATGCCAATATTTTTTATTCTATGTTTTGTACTGATCATATTAATAATCAGTTGCATAATTTTTTTTATTATAATAATATGTCCAATTCATCTGAAGTATGCATATGTTACCTATGCTTAGCAATAACCTTGCTTTATCATAAAGGCTGTTTAAATACTATTCTGACCGTTATTATTTTTAAATTGTATCATTAATTGTACGATTATTGTGTGATTATTTAGGTATTTAGTTTTAGAATGTGTTGCTGTGGTTAATACACATAATTAAAATTCTAAAGTTTGTAATGATAATAATTTATTGTTTAGTGTATCTTAAATTAAGTAATATTTGACTTAACATTGGTAATTTGTATACATTGTAGACTGGATAACTTACTTTTTAGGGTGGAAAAAGCACATATGGAAGAAAGGGCAGATCGAAATATGAAGAGTTTGCTGACATTGGCGCAGGTTATGATGAGAATGATTCCTTCATTGATAACACACATGGAGTAAGAGACTTATCATTTTATATTTTTGTTATCAATAACTTGTGTATTTAAACTTATTTACGTGTATATCATAAGTGAGATCTGTAGTTTTTATGACGTTGATTTTTCGGAAGTCCCCATAGCTCAGTAATCTTAAGGCAGATATCTAGTTGCACTCAATGTGTTCCACAGACATACAATTGTAAGGGCTAGTTGATCTACTTCTTAGGTAGGAAATTAAACACTCCAATGATGACTTGATTCACTATGATTCATACATTGATTTTACATAAACTGTAACTTCAAACTTGAACAAAGGAATTGCCTGTGCGCATGTGTTACAACCTCTTTTATCATCTAGTCCCCACTCCGACTCGCCCTTACCACTTCGGGCAGTTATTCAAGTCAATTTGTAACAATTCGTAAATAACCAAACAAAATGAGTAATTATTGCACATGCGCTTTTGTAGCAAAAGAATATGTTTCATAAAAATGTTTAGAATTTAATTAAATAAATATTAAAAGCTAACACAATACTAACTTGTCATATAAATAAAATGGTGTTAAATCTACCAATATCAGCCCACTACGTTTTCAAGCATTTAATTAATTATATTAGCAGTGTTGTATAGATATTCCTGAGGCTATGAAGTTTTTAAAATTATTATCAAAAAACTAAGAACAAAGTTTCTACACTATTGTAATTAGATATTCTAAATTCCAGTATGACGAGATGATTCCACCAGAATGTGACACACTGTATGGAGGATTTTACATAAACAGTGGGTCGTTGGAGTTCAAGACTGTCCCAGAGAATCAAACCCCAAACTCTGATGGTGATGTCAGAAGGAATAAGGTAAGTTTATAATTTACTAGCAGCCTGGTCCACACTTTGCATAGCAGGATTTTCTTTTATATATTATTGTTAGATAAAGATAGTGTTCTAATGGATTACTAAGATTGGGAAATATTTGAATTTATTATTTATAAATTTTTAATAAATTTATAAAACAATTGCAGAGGCGACTGTCTTCAAGCAGTAGTGAGGAAGAATCATCAGACAGTTCAACAAACTCGGACAGTCAAGATGTGAAAGAAAATAAGACGGTTCCAAATGGAAACACAGACTCACACAAGACCGAACACCGGAAGAAAGTAAGTTCTTATGTAACTTTGCAAGACAAAGTCATCAAGTCAGTCAAGTCATACCAACTCCTTTGTCAAGACATAAACTTTCTTTTCTAAAAAGAATTAAAATTTACTGCAATATTTATTCTAGAATATACGTCTATGAGTAATATCAATAATAATCATCTCACAATTTTCTTCTTCATATTACTGAGTTATTGTTGTTTATATGTAATGTATTTTCTTGTACCACATAACCTTCTAGTGGAAAGAAAAGCAATCAGGACAATTTTTTTTTAATTAAAAAAAAATTGTCATAAAGTTTCAAATTTTTTCTGTTTTTAAACTTTTAAAATCGAAAGAAATTTAATTTTTGTATACTTTTATTGATATTTCAATAAATTATATATAATTATTCATTTATTTATAAATTATGTTCGAGTTTAATTTATTTATTTAGTGTAGAATTTTCTGTTGGAATTATGAAAAATATTATTTCTCACTTAAGGTTAATAGTTTTTGCTAATACAAAAATATCAAATAATAGAGCTTTTAATTTCTACATTACAGAAAGTAAAAAAGAATGAAAAGAAGAAATCAAGTGTCAGTCCGTCAGACACAACAGCACCCACTTCGGGGAAACAGACTTCAGATGGTAAAATTCTTTTATATTATACTAGCTAGGGGATCGGATAGAAACGCCGTAAATCTCTTCAAGGGTTTATTTTCAATTAAATCTACGAGGAATTTGTTAACACTAAAAATTATAATTACGCACTGAAATTCACTAAATACACACACAAAATAATGTCACTAATTACTCTAATAACACGCACTTCACACAGTACTTGTATTCACTTTTCTTCACTATATTCGCACTTTGTCACTCCGGTGTTTATCGCTTGGTATCGCATTCAAAACTGAACTAATCGGTCGCGTTTCGGCTCGCTTATATATCCCTGGGAGCGATGTTCGAGAACTCTCTAGGCGGCAGTGCAACTGAGTAGCGATCGCACAATTCTAGAACGTGCGTACTAGCTATCTCTTTCGCACATTGCTCCGTCCTTGTCGTACGGCGTTCTAGAGTGCTCGGTCTAGCTTCGAGAAGGTTCCGATCTTCCCTCTCTCTCGCGTATCGTTCCGTCCTTGTCCCACACCTAGAAAATTCGTTCTAGAACATTCCTTCGTCAAAGGGGTATAACCAGGCCTGAAAACGCCTGAAAACGGGTTTCCTGAAAAGTGTACCAGTCGACTACACGTGTTCTGAAACGGCCTGAAAAAATGTTTCAGGCTCCTGAAAACTAGGGTAACATTATGTAAATTACGGTTTTCTAATATGTGATTGACCCTCTCCTGAAACGGTCAGAAATCACATTTCAGCCTGCTGTAAAGTTCTCTAACTAGTGGAAAAATCTAAAAACATTGCAGTCGACCCGTCTTCGTAACAATATTATACTAGCTGACCTGGCAAAGGTTGTTTTGCCATGTATATTATTTCTAGGAAACATTTTTTTAGTTCAATAAAAAATAGGAGTTGCTCGAAGAGGGGTTAAATTTAGGGGTTGTATGTATTTTTGTATAAAAAAAACGTACTGTACGGTCGAGCCGTTTCAGAGGAGTATGGGAAAGAACATTGTGACACGAGAATTTTATATATTAGACTATTGTTTATTTTTTAATATTAAAGAAAATAATCAGTTTTTCCAGTATCTGGACTATTCATTTGTGTTATTTGAGTAAGAATATACGTTCCCTAAGTGAATGTATGTTTGTCCACAACAATATTGTAAACTGAGGAATATCCAGATAATTTTTTTAAATTTAATAGGAAATATCCAATCAATAAAATATGTTTAATAGTTTAGTTTTTCTATTTCTTCATGTCCCCTATGTAATAGAAAATAATTAGGTATATAATGTTGATAGGTATTTGGAGTCGGTATAAATTTTTGGAAACTTCCTTAACAGAGGCATGTCCCGAAGGTTCAAGTACATCACAATCTGACTCGTTGACTTCGAAGCCAGCACCGAGTTCTGAAAATCTCATCACTTCGGATAGCTCCAGGTATTAATTTTTTTTTCTTTGTAATATTAATGTATTTTTTTTTAATATTTATTGTGTATTAGTGCAATGACAAAAAGTTTTTTATAATTTCTAAATTTTTGTAAGTACGGGACTTTATTAATTTAGTTGCAAGAATGGTACACATATTGTTATACATAATTATATGTATAATTATACATAGTAGTTATATATTACATTACGTTATCACATTATTAAAATACATTATTACACTATCTAATTAATATTAATTTAAATATTTCACTCAAATAATCATTAATATGACTAAAAAAGATGAGAACAGAACAAAAAAAAATCATTTTTTTACATACATCATTCTCTTAAATCTATTGGTGGAATGCATGAAATTGGAGAAAAGCTGGGGTTTAAACGCACAACCTCAAGAATTGTTTCTTTTTTCAGAGAAACAGAAGCGAAATTCGAAGTGAAATTGCCACAAATTGTGAGTGATGCGTTGGAGAAGGTTCAGTTGGTGAGTCGAGAGAAAGATAATCCCGGGAAGGATCTGAAGAGCAAGACTGATCAGTGTATATTGAAGTGAGTGGCTTAATATATTAGATATATTTAATTAATATATAGAGATAGTATTTTAAAAAAAGGGTGCGTGTACTTATGTACGCGCGTAAAAAGTTATACTTCTTTGGCATTATTAAAAATAGATTTTGATTGCATGCAAATAATTAATTACAATTAAATAATCAAAGACTTGAAAATGAGTCATTATAGTCAATAAAGTTCAGTTTACATTTGAAAAATTAAATAAATAAATATTTATTATTATTTTCTCACATTAAGTGTAACATAAATTCTATTATTATTCGAATGTTGTTTTTAAATTATGTCCAATGCCGTAGCATCTTCCGTGGGCAACTTCATTCTGTTAATTTTGTGTCACGGTGCGCGCGCATCGTAAAATTTCACTCTAATCAATTTTTCATAACGCGCCTAAAGAAGTATAACTTCAAAAATATATAGAGAAAGGTAAAAATAATAAATATTCACGAGAGATTCCATAATAAAATCTGTACCTACAATATAACTTCCTTATTGTGAATAAGAGATTAAATTCAAGGTATAACTTGTTCTACATAAGAAATTATTATTCAAGTGGGTAACCAAGTACACTTTTGAAGTTCGATTCCCGAAATAAATAGTATGGCTAGTCGCTAGGTACTTGGGGAATGCCATATATCTTATATATAAAATTATCGTGTCACAATGTTACTATACTCCTCCGAAATGGCTTTACCGATTTTTATGAAATTTTATATGCATATTCAGTAAGTCTGAGAATCGGCTACTATCTATTTTTCATACCCCTATATGTGATAAGGGTTGTCCACCCCTGGCGTTTTATTTTAATTTTTAAAATGTTAGGGGTGAACCGATAAGGTTTGTCCACATTTTATTTTTGGAGGAATTTTTTTTTTTTATAATGTGCCACTAAAAAATACGTACAACCCTTAATTTCCACCCCTCTACGATCAACCCCTATTTTTTATTATAAATGATATACATGGCGAAACGACGTTTGCCGGACCAGCTAGTATATGTATATATAAAAATTCACATTGCCCAATCTCAAGCATTCTATCTTTCTTCATGAGATTGACAGGAACTTTTTGCACTTGAAAGTCCAAATCTCATGCTATCTCTTTCCAACAATAACAACATTAATGTAACAAAGTGTTTCTTTCAATCTTTTTTGAAGTTATACTACTTTGGCGCGTTTGAAAAATTTATGAGCGTGAAGAGGATTTTTATAGTGCGCGCGACCTATGACACAAAATTTGGGATTAGACCGTGTCCGCCAGAGCGAGATAGGAATAAGACAATCTACAAGTAAAAAGAAATAGAACCATCCGTGAAGTCCGTATGCCAAGAATTTTGAATGACCATAATGACATTTGTCATTTACCCTTTAAACAAATACCTAAAGGAGTTTTGATTATTTTTTCAAAGAAATTTATTAATTTTATATGTGCAATACTGCCAAAGCAACAACATACTTCTTTAGTGTTTGGTAGAGATGTTCTAAATATAAATAATATATAATTTTAACTAAATATAATTTATGTTTTATTTAACGTAAGAGAATAATAATAAAAAATTACATTTTTAATTTTTCAATGTAAACTGAACTTAATTGACTATAATGACTCCTTTTCCAGCTCTTTGATTATTTAATTGTAATTAATCTTTTGCATGCAATCAAAAACTATTTTTATTAATGCCAAAGAAGTACAACTTTCATTGTTTTACGCGTAATAAGTACACGCACCCTTTTTTTTTTTTAATGGCTCTGGCACGATTTGTGCATTAGCCAGTCGTCAAGTATATGGATTTTTTATAATTCGTGCTTGTCGTAGAAATTCGACGGTGTTCCGTGTACGGTTTAAGCACTCGCCCGGTACCGCACAACCCTCCCAAAGGCCGAACAATTTTAAATGAAATTTAAAACTTGCCCTCGAACCGGGAATCGAACCCGGTACCCCTCACCTAGCTGCCACTTAATAAGACCGCTAGGCTATGAAGCCCCTTTCTTTCAATCTTTCTAAGAAAGAAAAGACATACTAAGCTCCTTCCTATCCTTGTTATATGCACTTTTTTTCCACGTGAGCGAAAAGGACAAAAAGGAGATGTTATGTTACAATTCGTTTATGCACATTACACAAGTAAAAGAACATTCTGAAAGTCCAAATGCTTTATGCTGTCCCTCTCACTCTCCATTCGAGTGATAAGGAAGGAACATCGGTTTCATTGTTTTTGTCAGACTATGTAATATAGAACGCAACCAATTTTTAGTTCCTAATTTTGTCACGAGGTCCTTTTGTATATCTTTAAAACAATATGGGGCTTGGGGCAATGGATGCATTTTCTTATAATTTTCTTGTGAAGCGATACTTGGCGATTAAATAATTGTATTAAAATGTAAATTTAAATATGTCCTCAGACTGGAGCAGAGCCTGAACAAGAGCGGAGCGTCGAGCCGCGTTCGCCGCGAGGCGTGGAGCGCGGCCGGGGGGCTGCTCGGCTGCTCACGGGCAGCTCTCTTGCAGCGGACGAGGAAGCTCTCCGGCCACGGTGAGCTTTGGCCTATTACGCATTATGACTGAATTTAATTAATATTAAATTATGAGGTTCCAGGGGTCATAATTGCTTGCAAAGATTCCTGATTAGACCTTCTAAGATATGTTCAAGGTTCATCGGGGTTGCCTGGAAGGAATAATTAGTTCGTTTTTAGCAATATAGTTAAACCTTTATAACTAATTTACGTTAAGCTTTGTTTTTATAGAGATGGAAATACAGTTAGGGTTTGTGTAAATTCATTAAAATTAACGATATTTACGTTATGGAGAGTTTCGTTATAAAGAGTTGCATTTAATTCTATAGAATTATTAAGAGAATTTTCAGATGTACTAATATTCGAAGGACGTTATAAAGAGTGTACACTGAATAATTTTTTTTTTATTGGACAATTCACACCAATTGACCTAGTCCCATGCTAAGCTGGTGAAGCTTGTGTTACGGGTACTAGGCAACGGATATACATACATATTATAGATAGATAGACATATAAATACATATTTAAACACCCAAGACCTAAGCACAACACCAAATGCTCATCACATCGATGTTTGTCTCAGCCGGGGATCGAACCCGGGACCCATGGATTCGCAGTCAGGGGTACTAACCACTAGACCAATGAGTCGTCAAATCAAAAAAAAGTGTTAAATCAAACAAATTTAACTCATTATAGTTATAGAGAGTTTTTCGTTATAATGAATGACGTTATAAAGAGTTGACACTGTATATGTTATAAATAATAATGTCGCATAGCTAAACAATTATTTAAAATAATATGCCGCGATTTACGTATATAATTATATATTCGTTATAACGAATGCCGTTATAAAGAGGGTATACTGTTTAACTAAATTAATTAATTTTAATTTTTTTAATTGGTCAAAAAATCCTTAACAATGTGTTAGACGGTCAATATATAAACGCGGCAGAAATAAATATTGAGCATCTTTATATATATATCTCTTCTGTGCGTGTGTATGTGACTGAACTCCTCTCAAACGACTGGACCGATTTTGATGAAATTTTTTGTGTGTGTTCAAAGGGATCTGGGAATGGTTTAGATTCACAAATCAGCCCGGCAGATGGCACTGCAGTCGGTACTTTCATACTTTGCTTAATATCCTAATCGCTTTAAATATCATGCAGGACAACGTCTGTGGGGTCCACTAGTATTAATATAAAATCCAGATTTTTTGTGATTCATTAATACTTATTGACTGTGTGTGTGCGGCAGAGTCAGATGTTGGATCACAGTTTTTTTTTTTTTTTCAAAATAAACCTATACTCTGATTTTTTTAATAGAATTATTTGACATGTCAACAAATAGTTACAAAAATATTTTAAAAAATCTGCATTATACCAAAGATACAAATATGATAAAAGTAGATTGAATCGAGAAGGAGATTCCAAATAATAAATATTAATACCACATGTTTCTCGAAATTCCAGCTTCCAACCAGAGCCAATCCAGTCCAGCCCAGCCGATTACAACTCCAGCCCCGACTCCAGCTCCAATTCCAGCCCCAGCTCCAGTGCCAGCCCCAGCCCCAGTGACCGTCTCCAGAGTCAGCGTTCCCGTGAAGAGAAAAGCGGAAGACAGAACCCTTACGGAGGACTTCAGCCGACTCTCGCCTGATGAGAAGGAGGCCGAAATTGTGGAGACCTTGCGCAGGTGAAATTATACTTTATTTATTGATATAAATATTTTTTTTATTGAAGATATATTTCTTTAGGCGCGTTATGAAAAATTTATGAGAGTAAAACTTTACGATGCGCGCGCACCGTGACACAAAATTAACAGAATGAAGTTGCCCACGAAAGATGCCACGGCATTGGACATAATTTAAAAACAACATTCGAATAATAATAGAATTTATGTTACACTTAATGTAAGAGAATAATAATAAATATTTATTTATTTAATTTTTCAAATGTAAACTGAACTTTATTGACTATAATGACTCCTTTTCCAGTCTTTGATTATTTAATTGTAATTAATTATTTGCATGCAATCAAAAACATAAGTACACGCACCTTTTTTTTGAAGTGAAACTTCTTTATCGAGGTTGGAAAAAAATTTAGTGTAACATTTTTTCGTTACGCGTCACATTTTTCGGTTACGCGCCATGTTGATTTTTGAAGTCAAACTTCTTTATCGGCGTTGGAATGAAACTTCTTTATCGACGTATGGGAGAAATTTTGTAGCAAATCGTCAGGTTTTTTAAATGATAGTAATAATTCTATTACAATTAATGAAATTCTATAATAATCTTCGTAGTAATAAGGTAAAATGAAATATTTGTATTCATGTCTATGATAATAAAAGCCTTTTGTTAAACTTTATCTAATTTAACGAATTTCTGTAAAGTTGCATATATATATATAGATCATTTTTCGAAAAATAAGATCATAAAGAAGTTTCACTTCTTACGTGTGTACACCTAGTACACGCACAATTTTTTTTATTAAAGGCACACTAACGAAACACATACAAACACAACTAAAGAAAACAAGATACATGCATGCAATAACAAGTGTGCACAACATTTAGAGGGAAACATTACAATGATAAAGAGAACATAATTTAAACATTAAAAGTAAAAAAAAATGCAATTTAAAAAAAAACTACTTTGTAATTTATCACTATTGGTCACTGATCACGAATAAGCAGTGTTGGCCTAGTGGCTTCAGCGTAGCTCTGGCCCTCGACGCTGGTCTTGACATGCGCTTTCGAGGCCTCCTCACGGAATGTCTTAGAAATGGCCTCTTTCCGTCAACATGGAAGACTGGGTTGCTAGTTCTTCTAAAAAAAGGTGGAAAACCTCCAGAGTCACCATCAGCGTATCGACCTATAGTTCTCCTAGATGAAGCCGGCAAGCTCTTCGAGCGTATTATTGCCGGTCGGATTTACAATCATTTGGAAACTATAGGACCAAACATACATGAGGCTCAATTCGGCTTCCGGAAACATAGGTCAACGATCGACGCAATTGCGCGCCTGCGAAGCGTCTGCGAGGAGCAGGTGTCACGGGGCAGAGTGGTTTTCGCGGTATCGTTAGACATCGCGAACGCTTTCAATTCCTTACCATGGGACTGTATCGCGGACGGCCTGCGCCACCACGGCTTACCGGCCTATATAAGAAAATGTGTAGCATCGTACCTCAACGGCCGCCGGGTTATCTTCCCGAAACAAAATGGCATAGGGAGTCACCTCATCAAGTGCGGCGTCCCACAAGGTTCGGTTCTTGGCCCCCTTCTTTGGAACATAGGTTACGATAGGGTGCTGCGAGCGAAACTAGTCCCTGGAGTGTCAACTATATGCTATGCAGACGACACCCTCGTGGTCGCTATTGGAGAAAATTTTAAGGAAGCGCGCCTCCGAGCGACAGCTGGAGTAGCTAGGGTGGTTTCTGAAATTAAGAAGCTCGGCCTTGTTGTCGCCCTTCAGAAATCAGAAGCTATATGTTTCTACGGCCACGGAAAAGCTCCGCCTCAAGACGCAGACATCATTGTCGGCGGAGTAGCTATCCGGGTCGGTACCACGCTCAAATACCTTGGGCTGATTCTTGACCCACGGTGGACTTTCAGACCACACTTCGTGGCACTTGCCCCTAAGCTCACCGCCACCGCAAACATGCTCTCGCGCATAATGCCAAACCTCGGCGGGCCGAGTGGGGGGTGTCGCCTCTTATACGCTAATGCGATCCGGGCAAAAGCACTGTACGGGTGTCCCATATGGGCCGACAAACTGACCGGGTACAATCGCGCAATACTCAGGCAGTCGCAGCGAGTGGTCGCTGCCAGGGTTGCGAGGGCGTACCGCACTGTGTCTTATGACGCAGTGTGTGTTATAGCCGGTACCGCGCCATGGCACCTCGATGCGGCTGCTTTTAGCGAAGTATATTGGAGGAGGGCCGAAGCTCGGGATAAAGGGGATAACCCCACACTGGAACAATTAAACGCGTGGCGAGCCTTAGAAGACCAGCAATTGTTAGTAGAGTGGGAAAGCGAGCTGGCGGGTGCGAGTGCCGGTAAATATACTACCGAAGCCCTCAGACCTTTGCTTTGGGTAAAGAGGCGCTGGGGTCACCTCAGCTATCGACTTGTGCAGATGCTGTCCGGACACGGATGCTTTGGTAGTTATCTGCACAAAGTAGTAGGGTGTGAGGAGTCACCAACCTGTCACCACTGTGTCGGAGACAACCGGGACGACGCCCTGCATACACTGAGGGACTGCCCAGCATGGGAAGTGGAAAGGAGACTCTCCAGGGCGAGGACGCAATACTGCCAAACGTAGTGAAAGCCATATTGAGCGCAGGAAATGACGGCTCGTGGAAAATCTTCTATAATTTCTGCGAGTCGGTCATGAAAGTCAAAGAAGAAGCGGGAAGAACCAGGGAGCTTTGTCCCGGAACTCGTCCGCGGCGGCGAAAGAAACCGCAGGCCCGTCAAATCCTCGCCACCTAAAGAGTGCCCAAGCGGGGAAGCAGGGGTCCATGCGTTCAATAGAAGGGATGGTGATCCATCTCTGCAAGCACTGGACCCGATCTCCCCTAGCTATCCATAAAAGCGTATGGCCCGATCTGTGAAGGATACTTGCTGTGTCAAGTATCTTCACAAATCAACAATGGGCGGGGAGAGGCGGACACAACTGCCGCATCGCATGTCGGGAAGCGGATAAGGCTCTGCTGTTACCGCATCCCGCCTAAGGCGATTGTTGGTGGCGCCTTGGGGTTTTAGTGGGTATGCACATTCGCGAGTCCCACATAACCCTCCCGCACTAAGCAGTCGCACCGCGGTAGGGTATGCGCAAGGCAAGGCCATTTCCCCAAGTAAAAAAAAAAAAAAAAAAAGTGGCTTCAGCGTGCGACTCTCATCCCTGAGGTTGTAGGTTCAATCCCCGGCTGTGCACCAATGGAATTTCTTTCTATGTGCGCATTTACGCAACCGACATGTCTTAAACCCAAGGCGTGTAAGGCACTGGAGGCTGATCACCTACTTGCCTATTTGATTTAAAAATGATCATGAAACCGATTCAGTAATCTGAGGCCATAACCGAAAGAGGTTGTAGCGTCACTGATTTATTATATTTTATTTACTGGTCACGGATCAACAGTGGCTGCAGATATTTATACAATCTGTTTCGTTGGTAATCACGTTGCCATGATAACGTTAGTCTTTTACTAGGAAATAAAACTTAATTTAATTTTCATATTTTTTTCCCGCCCGTCACTATATTATTCATTTACTCTCTTGTTTCATTAGAACATTCGAGTTAAAGTGTCTACCTGTCTGTGATATCAGGTGGTTGATAATAAAATTATTGGTGATGTCAGGTGGTTGATAATAAAATTATTGGTGATATCAGGTGGTTGATAATAAAATTATTGGTGATATCAGGTGGTTGATAATAAAATTATTGGTGATATCAGGTGGTTGATAATAAAATTATTGGTGATATCAGGTGGTTGATAATAAAATTATTGGTGATATCAAGTGGTTGATAATAAAATTAGAGTTCGATTTGGGTTCTAGGGTTGTAGGGGTTCTAGGGTTTTATCTAGGGTGCCCCACCATTTCCCCGATATTGCCTCTGATTTTAATAATGTAATAATTAAGTTAATGTATTAAATTTCAGATTAAAAGCGCTCATAGATGAAAGGAAGCCGGACATGATAGCCACGTATAACGCGGAATGTGAACGCGTACAGGAAGAAAGGTATTTTCTATTTTTATTTTTGGTAACATGAATATTTTAACCGCGCTGTACCGTTAATTTAAATCCATATATTCCAACTTAAAGTCCAAATTTGATTAAATTCGGTTCAGTAGTTTTTGATATTATATACACATTTCTGGAGGGAAGATAATAATAATAAATAATTTTTATTTAAGATTTGATTTATTAACAAATTTTTTATTGGTTTATTAACTGTTTTCTATTAATATTTAAGAGTAACTTACTAATATCTCTCACAGCTAAAGTTGAATTCATGTCTACTACCCAGCTTAACTTATGGAAGCCAGACCTGGAAATTGTCTACACAAGGGAGCGTTACGTCACGCAATTTTTAGAAATTATTACCCCACACACACACACACACACACACACCCCCCCCCATGTAACGTTTTTCTGTACTCAATAGTAAAACGTTTCGTGACCACCCAGTGACTCTTTATACCTAAAAGTTACCATTATGTGGTGTAAAGTACTGGAAAGTCGAAAATAATATTTATCTATGCAATAGCTTAAAAAGGCTTATTATTATTATATTAACTGTTTTCAGGAAAAAGCTCCAAATAGCGTCGGTCGACGGCATGCCCCACGTGGACAAGCGGCTGCCCAAGCGCCGCTTCCCCTGGTGCCCCTTGAGCAGGGCTCTGCTGGCGAGGCTGGGCCAAGTCGCGGGCAGCCCGGCGGACGCGGCCTCGCTCCTGGCCAAACGAGCTCTGCCCCTCTTCCCGGCGGGATTCGTCCGGATGCCCACTTTGTTGCGGCAGGCTGAGTGAGTTTTTACTTGATTTAAACTTGTAAATAATAATGAGGATTATATGGGAAACAACTTAATTATTTATTAAAACTAAATGAAAAAAAAGGGTGCGTCTACTTATGTACGCGCGTAAGAAGTTATACTTCTTTGGCATTATTAAAAATAGATTTTGATTGCATGCAATAATTACAATGAAATAATCAAAAACTGGAAAATTAGTCATTATAGTCAATAAAGTTCAGTTTACATTTGAAAAATTAAATAAATAAATATTTATTATTATTTTCTAATATTTATAAGTATTGATTTAAATATTTCAATTTAAATCACTTCTGATTATAATTCAGACGCACATATAAAATTCGCACTTGTATAATTAAAACAAAATGAAAACACGTGTTTTAAATGTAGAAACTCAAAGCATGTGGATAAATATTATAAATATAAATACACAGTGAACAGAGGCCACTAACTTCATTCTGTTAATTTTGTGTCACGGTGCGCGCGCATCGTAAAATTTCACTCTCATCAATTTTTCATAACGCGCCTCAAGAAGTATAACTTCAATAAGATACAATTATTTTAATATTATATATGTAAACAACAATGTTTATTTTCTTTAAAAAAAAAATAAGTGGTCACTACAACTTTTTAAGTATGGGACTCAAATTTCTGTATCTGTCACATGATCATTTGTCCTGACACACGCTGTCGACTTTTAGAGGTCTAAGGCGAGATGGTGGTTTCCTTCACCGTTCAAGCGAATGTTCAATGCGCACATAGAAATAAAGTCCATTGGTGTCCAGCCGGGGATCGAACCGACGACCTCAGAGATGAGAGTCGCACGCTGAATCCGCTAGGCCAACACTGCTGTTTTTTTGTTACTTCTTTAAATATTATTATTATAAATAACATCTCCATTTCAGCCTCAACAAAGACATCAAAGCGACTGATCTCAAACGTCAGGCCTTCGGTTCCACGTCTCAACCCCAACCCGTACAAATTCTTAGTGAACCCATTCAGTTCCCCAGCTCCCTCACCGTCACGACCACCACGACCACCATCAAACCGATAGAGAAACCGGAGAAAGACAGGAAGGCAGTTCAAGCCAATGACAAAAAGGAAGTCTCCGTGAAGAAGAAAGAGGGCCTCATCCGAGTGAAGTCTCCCGCCGCCCTCAACGACATGGTGAAGAAGGACGAGGTCACCCAGAAGCAAATAGAGAGCATGAAGACGTTGGAGAAATACATCCCGCATCCGATTCTGATACCCGTGAACTTTGCGAAGCCGGACAAGAGACCGCCGGAGAAGAAGAAGAAAGAGGTGCTGATCGTCTCCGACGTGGATCCCCTGGCCGAGGCCCGGGACGACAGCAGTAGTGATATAGAAGTGATCGAGGACAAAGTGACGGAAGAGAAGTGTAGTGTTAGTGAAAGTGACAAAGTGCCTTCGGATAAAGTGAAAGGTGTGGAGTTTACCAAGCAAGAGTTCGAGCTGCTCATGAAGGATTTGCAGGAGATGGAGGTAATTTTGTTTGATTGTTCTTTTACTGATGGAGTGGTGGAGTTACAATGTCTTGGTCGACCCTTATATATTATTATATATTATACTTATATATTATATATTATTATACTTAATAATGTACTTGACATATTATGTAGATTTTAGTATTATAATGTTTATCGTCACTGTAGGAGCAAGTGTTAGTGGTACACGTTGATAGAACTAAAATAAAACATTAACCGACTTGAAGTACCTGTCAACCTTTTGAATCCAGGTCCAATACACAAATGTTTGGATAACCCCACAAATTGGGACATTATCTTAAGTTGAAGTTTTAAGATCATATTGTTGTAACTTTTAGTGAAAATATTGTGGACAAACATACTTCAAAATTTAACACATACTCGGAAGGCTAAATCGAATTCCAATTCCCAATTCCAATCAGATACTTATGTATATTAAACTGATAATTTCCATTTTTTAAATAACGTAACATCTAATTAAGATGTGACAATATTAATAGTTTACACATTTCCTGATTATATTTGACGCATTTTCCTTTATCAACCCCGAGGTAGTTTTTGGATTTTATTTACCAATGTATGGTTATTGTGGGTGTTATGAGGGAACCTGTTTGTGTTCCACATTACACAAATGGTCACCGACTTGCCTATTAAGAATTAGTTTATTGAAAATTCCTGGTATGAAAAAAAAGTTAAGCTTAGGTTTCCTAGAATAGTGGTGCCGTTATATAACGGTCGTAATGTAGCGTTGGGTGATGTCACCCATACGTTGTCTATAAATAACATTGGAGATTTCCTAGAGAACGTTCCCCATCGGCTGCGCGCAGCGAGTTGAGGCCAACGTCTCCTCGCGCGCTACAGCCCCTACTTAGGATTAGATGTGCGACCCCGTACCGCCCTGTATTAGCAGGGCGCGAACCATCACACCACCCGAAGGGGGCATATGCCCCGAACGGGCCAAAACACACCCCTCTAGAGGGAGTGTGTAACAAGAACCAAACATCGTAGAGAACGTTGAGTGTCACCGTAACGTCAAATAGCGGTGCTGTCATTTGCATGACGGCCGTCATAGCGGTGATATACAGAAATTGAACGTTTTTCCCGTGTAGCGGTATTTAATTAATACCATACGTGGAAACGTGACTTGAACGAGCGAAAATGATTGATTTTTTGCATCATGTAAAAGTAAAGACGGCCGTAACTTAACCGGCACCGCTTTTCTAGCAAACCTAAGCTTTAGCACAACACTTATAGTTCTGTCTGACATTGACATCTTATATTTTCCTTACCAATAAACTAAGTTGCTAAACACTTTTCCGCTGAATCATGTTTAACGATATTTAAAAAACTTACCAATCGTATTGTGGACCTCAACTTTTTTATCTTCTACTCGTACTTGAAATCAGACCTAAAGCTATGATCGAATGTGTTCTATGGTCCTGTTATGTAGAGTGGCTTCCCATTGGAAGCATCTACTCATTTGCTGTCTAGAGCTACTGTCAAACAGACCCAACTATCACATTTTTTTTACTCTAACAAAAATAAATTTGACCCCGACTCAATTTCATTTTATAAATGTCTTATTGTAATGAATTTCTGCAAATATGTCTGTTATTTGGTTCCGAAGTTAGATTTTTAAGATTTGTTTAAACTAATTATGAATTTGGTTTAAAAAATAAAATAAAAAATCAGTGGGCGCTACAACCTCTTTAGGTTTTGACCTCAGATTTCTATAAGATAGAAAATACAGTGTGAGGATTTGCTTTTGATCTAAATATTAATGTGTCAGAAGGCTGAACACATGCCTATTATAGAAAAGGAAGGGAAAAGGTTAGAAGTTGTAGAAGCATTTGTATTGATAAGTGGTTAAAACTCATGGTGTTAAGATTATGGAACAGATTTTTCTCAAGCATGCCAATTCTCATATGATTTCCTTCACCTCCGCTAAATCTATCATACATAGATCAAGAAGAGAAAAGTAATGGCAGTCGTTTTAGTCTTGGCTACTTTTGTCCTTTTCAACTTTTTTATCAATAAAAATAGAATATCAGGCGATAATATTTTTTTAATACAAAAATCCTTTGACTTCCTTTAAGAAGTACCTGACGTTGGACTTGTTTTTTCCCTCTTGAAGCTAAACTTAATTCAACGTGTTTTTAATCTGTTTTTATTGTTAATTTGCTATTTTTATACATTCAGGGTATATAATATATATATATATATATATAATGATGGATACTTTTTATGAATTTATTTCATGAGCATGGATACAAGCCTTTTTGACAATATTGGTGCATCTTTGTATACGTTTTTAATTCATGTAAATTATTTGTTTGTTTTAATGATTTTAATAATAATTTTCAGAATTCACAAGAACAGAAAAAGGTAAACTTCAATTCCTTTGGTGGTGTGATAACAAATGGTGAGTTGAATTAAAGTATTTAAAATCATAATAAATTCGAAATGATTGCTTTACAATAATTGAAATTGGGAATTTGCAAGAAATTAATATTTTTGTTGTAATAGATTTTAATTGTGAATTAACTTATGTTCATTTTAACCGAGTTCAAAAAATCCAAAGAAGTGTTTGTCTTCCAAAATTTAGGCTAACTGGATTATTTATATATATATCTATATCCTGTATATAAATATGTAAATAGTATTATTTATTGTTGATTCTCAATAGTATTCCCGGTTTAATATCATTGATTTTAATATTGTGTATTCCACTTGAAAATCATATATTTATTTCGGGAATAAAAAACAATGTATATAACATTTGGATTTTCTGAAGGCCTTAACAAATTGTTACCAAGTTAAAAAAAAATATGTGAATATACTAAACTACTTGTAAATCTCTTCCCGTGTGTGTTGAAAAGAGATGGAAATATTTTTGTTGATACATATTTAAATAATTGATTATTACTCTGAAACGGCTTGATCGATTTTCATTATTTTATAAGTAGGTCTGATTAGTAATTAATAAGGGTAGCCCACTCCAAAAAATATTTTATAATTTGCATTAAATTACCACAAACCAAATTTAATAGCAATATTAGTACTGTATGTATAGAACAATGTTTTTCAACAGAAGTTCTTCTGTTAAGAAGAGATTCTAAAAAAGGTTTTTTTGTATTATCATTGTCTTGATAAAATATTTTGTAACATACAATAGCGTTTTAACCTTAAATATATAAAAATAATTGATTTTGGATAATTAAAAAAAAATAGTGTACTTTTTGCCCCGCACCACCACTATGTGTAATTTATATAACTATGTAATATGTGATTCAGCCAAGAACGAGTCTTCCAAGCAATTCAACGGGACTGTGTTCGATTCGGAAAATAAAAATAAATTGTAAGTTTCGCTTGAGCACACGCGGTCTCTGTCGCCTAATCACTCGGCTATTTAAACACTGCTCAGACTACGTCAATGTAGCTTGCGGGATACATATTAAATTTTAACAACCCGGAAAAACTGGTTTATATTAAACACAAATTTAACTGTCAAAAATTATTAAATTTTTTGTTTGACAGCTTAATTTAATAAATCTGCTATAAAATGATAATGGATATGGGAGCGTTCAAGTATTACGTAACGAATTTTTGGGACTTTTGTAAAACGTTACGATGCGGGGTGGGGATTGAATTACGCGTTATTTTTAATATTATTTTTGACTTTCCAGTACTTTACACCACATAATGGTAACTTTTGGGTATAAAGAGTCACTAGGTGGTCACGAAACGTTTTACTATTGGGTACAGAAAAACGTTACGGCGCGTTACACGGGGTGGGGGGGGTCAATAATCTCCAAAAATTGCGTGACGTAATACTTGAACGCTCTCTATGACAAAGAAGAAATTCCCAAAATCATATTTATATTTTGACGAATAGAACCTAAGTGGTTAGGCGGTCGAGACCTAATGTATTTCCACGTACGGATATGGTTGCACATGTTAAGATTTTGTATACGGAGTAATCAAATGGTGACGGACAATCGCTATTAATCATTAATCAGCCTAATTTCTTGAATAAGTTTGAGTAAAGAGACGTAGGTAATACAGTAAACTCCTTATAACGCGGTACCCATATAACGCGAAGACTTCTCAAGTGTGTACTGTATATTTAAAAAACTTTATTGAATTCGTGTTCCTATTTACTTAATTGTTCAAAAAGGTTTTACGAGAATACTCCTACAACGCGATTTCCTATAACGCGGTCCGGGTCTACTGGGGGTTTACTGTATACACTCGGTTCTTGACGCTGCCGGAAATATTGTGCCAGCTTACAGTTTTACAAAATAAAATATTCCACGGCGGAACTTGAAAACATAAATAAAAGTTTAGCAGTCCCTTGGAAAGAAAAAGAGAGAGTGGCTCAGCTATTGCTCCTTGGTGTACACCATTGTACGAGGTACAGGCTGTACCTTATCACTCAAGCTTTCTTAGTTTTGAAACCCTTGCGATTACCTAAATCGTCGAAGTTACCCCCCCAAGAGCTCGAGGCATGCATTCTCTTCAATATTTAGATAACATTCGTTTCATAGCAATCAACATTTAATTATTTCACATTTCTTCTATAGTTGCGAGTGGTTAAAGCACTTTATGTAAACCACTCCGATGACCGAGAAACTATAAATTTTGTGGTCCTTCGAGCCGGATTGACGAATCAACTCACCACTAAAACTCTTTTTTGTCCATCAACCAAAGGCTTTTGATATATAAGAGTCATAGTAAGTGCTAAGGATGATCGATTGTTCTGCAACGATTTTTGCTTTCAGTGGTTACCAGAACTTTAGGTTGGAATTTATAAGACTTTTGAAGTTAGAAGTATAACGTTGGCACGTTAGGAAAAAATGATGAGAGTACATTTTTACGATGCACGCGCAGACCGTCACAAAAAACCGACACCATAAAGTTAGCTATAGTCAACATTTTAGCTTTTTGAAGATATACTTCTTTTGGCGCGTTAGGGAAAAATGATGAGAGTAATTTTTTTCTATTGTTAGTGTAGTTTTTTCTACAAACGTAGAATAAAATTTTTGTAAAGATTTTTATCTTGTTACACCAAAAAGTATAACTTCTAACGCGTGATAAGTACACACATTTTTTTTTTTTTTTTTTTGTAAACTCATTTAGATTGAGGCAGTTTTTACCGCGCATCACCACTATGTGGAACCAGCCAAATTTATTCTTCAAGAAAAGATCGTACTAATTCTTAAAAGGTCGGCAACACACTTGCGGGTTTCCTGGGCACTTTGCCGGCTTTACGGATCGGCCTCACTGATCCGTGAATTTTTGGGGGAATGGTCAAGTAATGGGACAATGTACTTTTTGCCTAGCTTCTTTTATAAAACATACCTGCTCAATGCATATTCTAAAAATAAAAGTTTGTTTTACTTTTTGTTAATAATTTGCCATACCCCCAAGGTGTATTTGTGAAGTTAGGGCTTTGACATGAGATCTGGTAACTTACGGACGTGCGTGCTCGTTTTCGCAACATTTCCTGTTTTTGGAGTTATATTTTGGAAGAGTCCGTGTATGCTATTGCAATTATTTAATATAAAATTATCGTTGTCCAACTTCAGCTCTGATTTATATAATTCTGATTTAGTTAGCGTTCAAGTATTACGTAACGAATTTTGGAAGGGGGGATAGTTTCGTAAAATGTTACGATGCGGGGTGGGGGATTAAATAACAATCTCCAAAAATTGCGTGACGTAATACTTGAACGCTCCCTTAGGAGGAAAATCTTAGAATGCTGAACATTATTTTACCTGAATGAATTTGTAGCAATAATGAAACAATATTGTCTATTTTATATAAGAAAACATCCATAAACAAAATCTTAACAGATTCATATGCTATTGGAGAAAATATTGCTCTCGACACCTCTGAATTTTATCATTGCTTACAAGTAATTTTCAAGCATAACACACTAATCAGATTCATAAATTTATACACTCCCGAATGTCAAAAACGTATTGGATTAGACATACGGGTGATAGTCTAGTCGACAAGTTGAAAATGGTACAATATAGAGATACTGCTATTAAAATTATGTGCGATAGCTCATTGGATCCGGAATGACGTCTAGAAAAATGTGCCAAAAGCGTGTATTAGTGTAGTGTAAGCGCGTGTATTAAATTAAAATTATAAATAATAGAGATAGAGTTCCGGGAGTTAGGAGTTTTTTATTGGAAATTTCAGAATCTTTTTTTGAAATTTCTTAAATATTAATAGTTTATTAAATATAGGCAAAAAACGAAATGCCATTTTTTTTCATCTTTAATTGTTTATAACTTTTGCAATCTTTTATGTGCTAATACACGCTTTTGGCACATTTTTCCAGACGTCGTTCCGGATCCAATGAGCTATCGCACATAATTTTAAGAGCAGTATCTCTATTTTGTACCATTTTCAACTTGTCGACTAGACTATGACATAATACCGAATAAACGTATTCGAAACGTCGTTCAATGACATTCAATTATTATTTAATTATTACTACAGTGTATACTCTTTATAACGCCATTCGTTATAAAGAAAACGTGTCTATAACGTAAAAATTAGTTACATTTGTTTGGTTTAACACAAAACCTATACATTAATCAACTCTTTATAACGTAAGAACGATTCTCTATAACGAAGAAATATTTTTAAATTTAGACATCAACAACGTAAGCGTAATTGTTTTTATAATCAGCTTACAAAACTAACTTTTGAGTTGCCGAAATTGCTAAGAAAGACATCCGAGGTCATAAACAGCCGTCTCGCCTTTGTTATTGTTTATTCCACTAACACGTGTGCCATTATTCTTAGATTACATTACCTGTTGGAAATTTTGGCATCAGTTACTAAACGCACCATCGTCACCTATCGTGTATTAGCCGTAAACTAACTTTGATGACAGATCGCCAGTAAACAAAATAATTTACCTATTGATTGTAATAAAATTAGAAATTATTATAATTGGTTTTTGTTTCACTTCCCTCTCTAAAACGAACAAAAATGTTCGGTCCCATGAACTTCGTTATAAAGAATGTACACTGTATATCTCAAGATTTTTATTTCGTTATCTTCAGGCCTGTCAAATGACCTGGGTCGTGTTCTGTTTGATTGTGATTCGTCTAATTAAAATGTTAAACAAATCCACACTCTACGAGGCGACATAAGGGGACGCGAGCGCGGTGTGGTCGATACGCTCGGGTCCCCTCGCCTTGGTGCGGCTCCGCTTTTTGTCGGTTATTGGAGCGCGTCAAAGGACGGGTTGCGAGACGGAAGCATCAACCACACTCTCGGACGCGCGCGTTTTCTTATGGCGGACTGGTGTAACGAGTTGTGTATGGCTATTGAATTCTATTAAATGGAAAAATCCTTTGGAATCCAAAAGTGGGATCGATTAATCAAAAAATTGAATAAAAGTTAAAAACTGAAAAAAAAATCAATTAATGGTGAATCAAGAAACCAAAAAAGAAAACCTTTTTAATTATATTTATACCAGCATGGTGGCATTTTTTCAATGTATATTTGCGATATAAAGGCAATGCATATAGCAGTCACTCCAATCACGTACATCTTGTAAACGTAGCGAGCAACTAAATAAACCGAGAGTGTGGATGGTTCAATCGTGGCGAGGGTATCGACTCGCCTCGCGAGAGTGTGGAGCCGGCTTTACAACACAAAAAATCTGAACAAATGCTTTCGCTTATATATATAAAAAAATGTGTTTATTCATTTGACAACAATTCAGTATGTGTAAGATTTGGGAACCCTTTAAAGTAAAGAAATATATATACAATACATATGTATAGTTACATACCCGTTTTGTGGGTGAGACAGAAGAAAGCGTGTCACAAAAAAAATGTGTTTAAAAAGCGAGTTAAAAAGTCAATGTATAAAATAATGTTTACTATATAGCTTTCACTAATTGCTTTAAAACCAAACTAGATGGTCAGAGATATAGAAATTACGAGTGGTTTCTGTTTATTGGAACCGGGCGTTAGGTAGATGTACTCGGAGTTGTTGATTTAATACGCTGTTTTAAATTTTAAGAAGTGATGGAAAACATTTTAAGGATTAATATTTTTGTTTAAGGCTCGATAAAATGTTTAGATCCTATTATCTATAGCGTTAACTACGCTAATTGGCTAGCCACTCTTTATCAACAATTCTGAGTACCGTTGGTGTTGTATTCAGTACTTTCTATATTCTATGAATTTAATTTCATGTTCATCCATATAAACTGAGAAATTTTTGGATTTTTTTGTGTTGGCTTAAACGTATTTATAACTAACGTCTGTACTGCGATGGGTTTCTATAGAAATGTAATTTGTTCCAGCGCAGAACGAACTTCTTTCAAAGAAATAGATGGATGTAACACTGTTAATGGTAAGTTTTTTTTTTCGCGACGAGGATAAGTCTTTTGGGCCTGTGGTCGAATTTCCAACTTGTCAAATTTAATACACAATTTGGCATGATTAAAAGCCGTTTAATTTTATCATGCAATGAATTTAAAACTGACTTTACCGCCTAACAATTGTCACTTTGACAATTAACAAGTGATATAAGTAAATAGTAAATATATTTTTTAATAATACCGTAATATATTACTAATCTGTATTTATAGTAAATAAAAAATGCATTTATAAGAGAAAATAACTGATTGAAAATATCTTCGTAAATTTTGCTTTAGTTACCTTGAACTTGGCTAATTCGGTTCATGGTCAACGCGTGCGCCTATCAATGATTCTGTTTAGTTAGTTTACCTTTCAGCTTATATAAAAAGAATATATGCCTTTTTTCGTATATCGTAAATAATTTTTCCTCTTCAAATTAGTTTGGTTACGTAATACTTTAAACTTGTTTAAATTTTACTAAAGTTAATCGAAAGGAATATCGGAGTTAAAAGTCACTGTCACAAATGACATATAACTGTCAAATCGTTACCGTAAAATGAGCGCGTTTGATTTATTCAATGATTATTGCAAAAATTTCGACGTGTATTTTTTAACACCTTTTAAACTATTTTTTTTTTACAGGTTGACTACGTGAGGATATAAAATATAGTCTTAATTATGTATATGTCATGAACTGCTCGCCTAAGATTTCAGGAACATATTACATAATATACACTTCTGTTCAATGACTATGAAATATAACTTGCGTCAAACCAAGGAGTGAATACTGAAGTCAGGGAGATTTATTTGCCCAAATTTTTTATGGTTTTCAGAAGAAAAACACGACGTTACAAGTGCTTTTCCCAAACCCCTGTTGATTTATATTTAAAGTGTCTGTTTGATTCCACTAACAATCAGTTCTTTGTAAAAAAAATGTTGAATTGCTCTGCTCAGATGTTGCTGTCTCTAGAGACCTTTAAGAAAACAGTCTTACTAGTCTTTTCATGTTAAATATTTTTTATGTAATTGAATGTAAGATTTGGCGAAATATATAATTAAGTTCCTAATCGAAGAAATTATGAAGATGATTTCATTTTAGTGTTTTTTTTTTAAATATATTTTATCTCTGGTCAAAAATACATGGATCAAATATTGTAGAAACCTTGCTGGATGCTGTATAGACACTGAAGTATTAAAAATTCCGTCAGTACATTGGTTTCCGGCTTGAAGGACCAAAAAACCTAAATTGGTATTCTATCGATACAAGTTGCTTTTATTTTAAGATTGTTAATATAATTATTTTCGCCACTAATTTGAAGTATTATAACTTTTTTTATCAGACTTATCGATACACGTTGGAATACTTAAATCAATGACAAAACTAAAAAATATAAAATCTGGTTTTAGCTTGATCTGTATAAACAGGTATATCCTATAGGACAGTCACGATAGGCAACAAGGTCTGCCTATAGAAATTGTTGCCATTCATAAAAACTTAATTTTTTTGTTTTATTTATCACAAGAGACATAAATGGCTCAGAAATTTTATGTTAAAAAGTCTATAGGTTGTCCCAGCTGGCTTGTCATTGCAGCGGTTCAAAAATTTTCAAGAAAATTTAAGATATTCAAAAATATGTTTTGTATCGTTACAGCATGTATGCTATTGATGTGTTCAATCATTAAGTGGCCTAAACACTGCCATTGTATCATTTCGTGTGTGTCCGGAAACTTATTTCAATTTGTATTCAACGATTTTTATTAATTTAAATGGACTTGATTTCATTTAAATGTGTTTACATGGAGTGTCTACCTGTTACATTATCAGGAGATTATTCTGGAAATTCACAATTCTGCTGTAGCGAAAAATTCCTTCAACTCGAGACCGTAGCTATTTCTTGGTTTGTTATTTGAACTTTTACTTTCAATGTTTTTCATGTCATATATGGAAATTCTTTGTAAACACATTTAAGCGAAATTTACTATTGGATGAGAAATAGTTTAATTGGATCCAAATTGTACAAACATCGTAGTGACTTAGATTGTGATTAGAATGTGTCTTTGGCCACGATAAAATGATGGAAACCTATTTGATTTTTCCCTAACTTGCCCTTAGTGGGCGTAACAAGAGAGAGCTGTCGCATAATGCTTTTTAAATAATAATCAAATCTATACTTTGTACTGTGAGAAAAGAATGCAGTCTGTGAACAAAGAATAATCTATATTTATATCTAGTCTATGGCAGATATTAAAGTTTCGATATGTCAACGTCATCGCTGTATGAAGTTTGACAAAAGTCAGATTGTGGCATTCCTTATCCTTTTTGTTGTAAAAACGATGTTGTGACTGAATGACACTTTTGACAGTTGACAGATTAACGTGGCCAATGTGACAAGTAGTACGATCTTGTAAATGTTTGCTATCAGATAGTAAAATATATAAATAGTTGATAATGCTTATTGTATAATAATTCAGCCCTACCAAATTATTTCTCTCCACAATCCCCTGAAAAGAGTATATATTAAAAAATCTATGAATTATCCGACTCTGTTGTCTCGCTGTATTCGTATTGTGGACAAGGATAGCTATAGCTTATAAAGGTATAGCCGTCCTTGTCGTATGAGACACTAGTCTAGAGATGGAAAGGGCAAAATTATTTTTGCAATCAAATGTTTCGTGTACATTTATAAATTCCAAATTATGTCCAATGTATGAATAAATATTTATAAAGACTTTATTGTTTTATTGTACACGAAGCCTATTTAACATCCGATATAAAAAGCCGTTGAGGTGTCCGATGTCGTGTACGAGATGTACATGGTAAGTGTACTTAACTCTTTTTTTTTAATGGCTCTGGCACGATTTGTACATTAGACAGCGTCAAGTATAGGATTTTTTATAATTCGTGCTTGTCTTTTAGAGATTTGACAGTGTCCACTATGTACGGTTTAAGCACTCGCCCGGTACCGCACAACCCTCCCAAAGGCCGAGAACAAATTTAAATTAAATTAAAACTTGCCCTCGAACCGGGAATCGAACCCGGTACCCCTCACCTAGCTGCAGTGTAACTCTTGTAAGCTGTTTTAGAAATCTTAATACGAGATCCGGCTGCAGGATTAGTGCGCTCATCGGTTATTTGCTAAAAAATATTTTTTGATGTATATTTATAATTAGGAGAATGTATATACCAAGGTGCCTATCAAAATCTGGCCGCTACTTATTTTTAATGAAATTATTTTGAATTGTTTTTTGGGAAAACATGTTTGTTAATTAAATAAAATATCGTTTAAATCACGGCAATTTACATAAAGATTAAAAAATCACGGGTGCCCACCTGACCGCACTTCTTCGTAGCCAGGTATTAAACAGGTATGATTTCGATACATTTATACGTTCATAACGTACATTTATTAAATATATAACAAATTGTAGCTAATTTTTTTCTAATAATTATCGTATATGGGTGCCTAGTTGGCCGCAAGTAAAGGTTACTTGCTGTTAAAGATGATAAATATTTAAGGTAGAACGAGAGTTAACGCATAACATATTTGTCAGACGAGGATAGCGAATGCCGCCTGTGCGCATGCGTCGAATGTTAGTGTTCTCAAACGGAATAGATGCGGCATTTTTATTTTAACATAAAAACCACGCTGTTTTGGAGTTCGTAACAAACGACGTTTTATATATATTTGTTAATCTTAAAACTATTAAATAAATTAAAGTATAAGAAAAGAGCGAAATTGTTGAAAATGTATTTCTCTCTTCCCCCTACCAACTTATGAAATGTAAGTCCTACTACTGGTCGGAGGCTGCGAACTGGATGATTTGTGTATAATTTTGTGCTCAATTAGTGTCTATTTTACGAACAATTGGATTGTTAAAATAATCTAAGACATGACAATTGTAGAATTTGTAGAGGCGAGGGCGGCACAAACTTCACAGTGTATTAGAAAATTAATAAAACCGACACTGATAGACCGCGCGGGCCGCCCACAGACTAGGTAGACTGACGACATCGTCCAAGAGTTTGGCTCCCAGTGAATACAGAGAGGCCAGTGTAGCACGTACTGGAGGAATATTGAGGAGGCCTTCGTCCAGAAACTGACCAAATATCTATATTACATTAAAGCCTCTAGGCTGATGACGATTGTGAATAATGAACATGTTCTAATACTAATTGTATTTAATCCTATTTCACCATGCCTCCTGCTGATAGAGAACAAATCTTTGTTTCTAATTTATTATATTATTATTGATTACTTAAGATGTCAAGTGGAACATGGTGTAATGGTTGCATCTCCTTACAAACGTTGTGTAAAACAAAAAACTTGGCGATTAAAAAGATTTGAGAACTGGCAGTAAATGTAAAATTAGAGGCATTTAATGTATATTTCTTTTTTGACGTTCATAAGTGTACATTGTGTTATATGAATAAATTATTTTAGACATTGATAAAGGTGAATAACAAATAAAACAACAAATGTGTTTATAATTATTTTTTTATTAATTTCACAAAATTATTCATTAAAAGCCACAATCGAAGGCTTTTAAGCTGTCAAAGCGATGACGGATCAAAAACATCGTTCAACAAACATGAGCCGATAACCCATCAAGCTATCTATTCTACATATAAACGATTATATTCTGTAGAAAATACTTCGTAAACCTTCTCAGATAAAGGCAGTCAAGCTTGTACCAACTATTGCGACTATGGCCCGCGATTAAAACTAATTCCACTTGAACTTCCTTATAAACTAACATTTAATTTTTATATAAGTGAATATATCAAACCAGCCAATCAACGGGACTCGCCTACGTTGATTTTATTCAAAACCTCTGCCATTATACATTGGTCCTTCGAGCCGGATAAAAGTCAAAACTGACAGTCAAAATTAAATATTTTCTTGTGTTACGGGATCCTGCAATGGGTGGAGTGTGTTGTCGGCACTTGTATCTTTAATTGGTTCGGCTGGCACTTAAGACAAATTTTACAGGCAAATAGAAAAGTTCAAGTGGAATCCGCGGGCATAAAAACAATGACATCTTATTACAACGTGAATTAAACTATGACGTATAGTGTATATGATATCCAAGCAACATTATATTGAATTATTTGAAGCTAATCTGTGATATTCTAGTGAACGCCTTATCTAAGAGGTGCGAAAATGACCTTACTACCTAAATACTCTTAACCTACAAATGAAAACCACACAAAGCAAGGTAGAAGGTCATTAAATCGCGTGACAATGGCCCTTACATTTAAGACCTAACACGGCTCTCGTATTGTCTATGACTTACGAATCTCTACCCAACGCTGTGATTGGTCCATTACGCGCAAATCACAGAGTTAATTCGCGAGACAATTCGATCATAGACAAGACAGTCCCACAGATCTTAAATGTGACGACCTTTGTGATTGGACATAGACTATTTTGTTATAGACACAAACGTATATAATTTGGACTTTTCTGGGTCCCGTGCGCTATATACAAATAAATATTACAAGTTGTATTTTAGTAAATGTTAGACCTGAATTTAAGCTTTCCAATGCAGTTGAATATTTATAATGTATCGAGTAAACGAAAACTATCACGTTGAAAGTAAACTATAAACGTGACAGTTGACGTTAGATATTAGCATCGGGTAAACGAAAACTATCACGTAAGCCCTGATAGTAGACTGTAAACGCAATAGTTAACGTGAATCCAATGAAGTTACTCGGTACTCGACGATATATGCATATCGGCCGTTAGAAAGAGAGAGCCAACTTCGGCTTTATGCGTTATCTCTTTCTCGCAAATACAACTGATGTCACGGTGAAAGAGATAGTGCTTTACGATTTCGACTGTCTCTTTCCAAAGACCGATGAGCAGTTATTCCTTATTTGTTTATTATTGCATGGCATATATTTAGAATCTAATATTTGCTTTATAAATATTATCCAAGCTCAGATTTCAAGACCCTTGTATGGAGGCTAGCAGAATATAGTATAGCCAAAAAGGGCAAAAATAATTGTACACTTTGAAGCTAATTTCCAACGCATATATGCGACATACAAAAAATATTCATTTCTCGCAATCCAATATACTTTATAATATACAAGCTTAAGCAAAAATAAACTCTTCACTATGACTATATTACTTTATCCAACATGAAACACCAAACATTTCCGATTCCAGATCGGCCGCTCGGCTATAACCGGACGACAGCACTCGATTAGAGTAATTTCTTCATACCGTGCTCGCTTATCCAACCAAAACGACGTTATGGTTGGACACATCCCAAAGTTCCGTTCCATTAGCTACACTAATCTAATATATTTACAAACCAATATTCCGTACAACTAACCTTTTACATTGTCTCTATCACCCGTATGCAGACAGAGCGAGACAGATACTTAACTGATTGACCAAATACTGTTTTGCCGACATAAATAGTTTAAAATGTCACTTACCTTATTTCGCTCGTAATTTACAAAAGCATACAACTATCGACTAGGTATTATAAGGTAACTATAATATATGATTTAAGTGTATATTGAGATCATATAAATTTAATGTATGCAATACGAAGTGGTTTATATTTAGACCAACCGCAAACACGCTCACACAGAGAAAAAAGCGTATTTGTGGGAGCTATACGTGGACCTATTCACATAAGTGCTTCCAAATAGCTAACAGATAATATGTAAACCAAAAATTGCGATTGTTGTCAGCTTTATCTGCCTCTTCATGACAGTTGACACAATATAAGGGCTAATAAAACGCTACATATTATCAAGTACACCAATATACACCAATTATGAATAATATGTATCTGAAAGCACTATCAAATAGGTCGATAATTAGTCTTGTGAATAACGCCATCTAACGTGAATTTGTTGAACTAAAACGTTTCTCTAATATATAGATTCACACGATGTTACAATTATTTGAAATAAACGTTTGTGCAATTTCTAAAATGGCAGTCTTGAAGGCAACAGATAATATGATGATATAACATAGAATTTAAACAAATCCGATTGTAACAATTTAACATTTAAATATCTTATATTTATTTCGAATATCTAACGGAAATAAGTTAGCGTGGCGAGCTGCGCTGTGATGGCATTCTGGAATTATATAAAGATATTTCTAATTTGTCTAAAATTTTACTAAATAAATAGACATAACTACTTATGTATAGTGTTTTAAGACAAGTTACGAACAGCCTCCTGTGCCTGACACACGCTGACTTTTTGGGTCTAAAAGCCAGTCGATTTCCTCACAATGTTTTCCTTCGTACGAGCGAATGTTAAAAGCGCACATAGAAAGAAAGGCCATTGGTGCACAGCCGGGGTTCGAACCTACGACCTCAGGGATGAGAGTCGCACGCTTACTGCTTTTAAGACATGAAGACGCAAAAATAAATCTTCTATTCGGTATTTTCTGACATTCCTCTTACTTTCAATGGTGATTTTTTTTATATGAAATAACCTACAAAAATATTGTATAGATAAATAAGAGTTCTTGTATATTATGTACTCCAAGGTTTCCAATTTCCATAGATAAAACTCCTTAATGTTTTACCTAAATTCAAGACGCGCGTCGTCCAGTAAGCGAGCCAACAAGCGATTTCAGAGCTTGCCCCAGTGAAGCGCGGTTCGCGTCGCTGGAGGGCGGACTGCCCGCGCTGCTTGTCCCGCCCGGCACGCTGCTCAAGCTGCCCAAGGCTGAGAAGCCACCGTGGGCGTCCAGACATTTTTGGTAGCGCAGCTGAAAATTTAGAATTATATGTATTATTTAATTGTGAATATGACAACAGAATATATAGAATAATGCATTATATAATCTTTTATAAGCTATTTGACAAGATTTTGAAAACACTTTCAGATTATTTATAAGTGACTGTGGAAGAATGCTGAGGATAAGCTGGGTCCAAAGAGTCACAAACGAAGAAGTTCTACGGCGCGCCAAACGATCCCGAAAGCTCACTTTGAACATTACTAAGAAGAAGATAATTTAGTTAATTTAATTTTTGAAATAAATCTCAAAAACCCGCCAAAAGGCTTCTTTAGACAAGATGGCGTCGCATCAGTATGACGCACCATGCCGATGTCAATGTAAAATTTTTAATGCGCAATTATTCTATTTTAATTATTTAATATATTGGATGAAGAAACAATGAGAACATGTTCGATAATAAAACGGACCTAATTAAAAACAAACCAGTGGCGCTACAATTTTTTAGGTTTGGGCCTCAGATTTCTGAAACTGTTTCATAATCATTTGTCAATCTAATAGGCAAGTTCCTCAGCCTCCTATGCCTGACACACTCTAATTTTTGGGTCTAATGCATGATTCCTCACGATGTTATCCTTCACCGTTCGAGCGAATGTGAAAAGCGCACATTGAAAGTCCATTGGTGCACAGCCGGAGACCAAACCTACGACCTCATTAGAGTCACACGTTGAAGCCACGGCCGACACTGCATTGCCAAGACGGCACTAAACAGATTGTTTTTCAACCATTAGACCGTCCATTCACCATGTTCTTGGAAACTACACTGAGTATCCCTGTATCTACCGAGGGATCCAACACGATTGTGGGTGCTTCCTTTAATAAAAAATTGTTTACGCCATGGCTGTCAAACTATTTAATCACCTTCCCAGAATGCCGTGTAATGCTTTCCTTTTTAAAGGCAAGGTGTCTTTATAGGGAGTGTATTTAGGCCATAAGTTTTGACAACAGTTATAAATGACTTTGTATACATAATCAATCTGAATGTACTTCCTTTGCAAATAAACGATTTAATATTAATTGAAATTTCCTTTCACCTTGCAAGCGGCTTCGATAGTCTTGCAGAGTGCTCCAGAACTCGGCTCCGCGTGGAAGGCGTGAGCCACGAAGCTGTCCTGCGGAGTGTGCACAATGAAAGCGCAACGGCGCACGTCGCGACCTATGCCCAGGAAGGACAGGTAGCGCACGCGACATTCCACGATCGGGGTTGATTCCTGTGGAAGAATAGCTTCGATCAGCTCTGACATCCGAGTTCCTCAGTGAAATAAATAGTGCATCATAAGTTTTTATAAGTGAAATACTACCCTAAGTGTTCCTTAACTAACTTTAGTTCGTTTTTAGTTTTTTGATAGATATTGATTTAAAAAAAACGACGGGTTGCACTCCGGGAGTGCCTGCATTTTTGATATTTTGGAATAGCTAGGGAATAATTTTGCACGAATTGCTTTAATTATCAGTATTAAAGTACTATTATTTATGTGGTATAATAAAATATTTATTTATTGCGCTATCGTACACAAACATGACAATTTATATTACATTAAATACGCCAGCTGTCTACTCTCCATCCGTCTTACGAATTTTCGATCAGGTCACGTGTCCTGACGCGAGTTTAAATTTTTTTACCCATTCCAAAATAAGCGTACAACGCCGCTAAAGAAGTTTTCACTTCAATAATGTTATTACCCACCCATTTAATTATTAAGTACCTTATTATATGTTAAGATTTGTTTAATGGCGTAAAAGGAACTTTATATTTAGTTAGTTAGTTATAAGCTGTAAATCTTTCTCAGTATAAAAAGAAGAAAAAGATATATCTGTATTACTCAGACACTCCAATATTTAGATTGTATTCATATTGTATAGTCTTTTATTGACATAACTTTTAGACATAGAAAAACACTTTTTTTTTAATGGATTTGAAGTTATGTTTTGTTACAAATTTACAATTATTTTACATACAATCACAGCTGTAGAAAAAGTTGTGTTATCTGTATTTATTTCCCCGGAGTTGATATTGATTAAAAGATGGAGGGTTTTGGCAGAAATGGCTCACGGTGTCCTCTATTTTCGCGAATTGTTTATCTTGAGATTTTAATTTGGATATTATTGGATCCCAGGTGTTTGACAATTTTAGGCCGTTTTCTCTATTGAAATTGGGGTGTTTTTTTTATTTAAATGGCTTCGCGTACCAATCTTGGGAAGAAGCTTTTTTCTTTCGCAAGTACTTTCGGTTGGTCAAAGCGTATGTAGTGATTGGGCACGCGAAACGTCGGTTAAATTTAAAATTATGTAAAATAATTGTAAATTACTTCAAATCCGTTAAAAAAAGTGTTTTTTATATTCATATTGCCAGAAGGCTCGCAAATACGTAGCCAGCCTTAAGATCTTACCAATTCTTAAAAAAAGAATTGGTAAGATCTTTTCTTGTATATACAAATATTATTTCTCTGGAAGTTTCATATTTATTTTGTACTCTTACATGACATATGTCTCACTGCGAGAAATTAAAAAAAAAAACAATTTTTTTTTTGTATTCCTTACTTATACATGAATTGGAAAGTATTTGTAATGTATGGATTGTATAAAAGAAAGAATTTATAATTAATAAGACTAGCGCAAGAAAACCCACCCCTTCTTCAGTAATGGTGATGCAAGAGGGCGCCACTGCGACAGCGACAGGCCTCCAGGCTGAAGGCGCCCGAGCGGCGGCCAACCTCTCCAAGGCGTCGTTCAACACGTCCATGCCCGTGGGTCTGCCGACCTCCGCACTGCCCAGATAACGAGCCCTTACTGTCTTGCGTGGCTCTTCCATTGGAGTCGGGAAGGAGGCACCTGGAATTAAACCCTTTGATGAAGCTAATTTTTGAAGTTATATCTTTTACGGCGTTAGGGAAAAAGGATAAGTAACGTTTACGATGCGTGCGCACAGCGTCACAAAAATCCGACACCCTGAAGTTAGCTATAGTCAACATTTTAGTTTTATAAATTGATGCTGTATTTGTACGATATTTAGACAATGTTTCTACAAGAATATTATAAGTTAAAATAAAAAATGCCAATTTCTTTAATTTTGTAGAAATATTTTTTTTGTGATATTTAAATAAACTTTATTTAACTAGATAATGCGTTATAATAAAACTTTCAATGTATTAAATACCTTTTTTTCTACAAACGCAGAATAAAAATTTTGAAGAGATTTTTAGCTTGTTACGCCAAAGAAGTATAACTTCTAACGCGTGTACATAAGTATACACACGTTTTTTTAAAATTCTAGTATAAGATTAGCTTTCTATGCCTGTCACATGTCGAAGGCATGTCGACTTCCTCACGATGGTTTCACAGAACGAGCTAGTGTTTTGCACACATAGAGAGAACAGTCTATCTCGCAGGAGACGCTTGCGCTAGTCAAGGGAAAAAGCCCATTACGGTAGAGCTACGCTCGCCAAACCTGAGCTGAGCTTTCAAAGCCCTTCTGACCAACAGCTAGATTGGGCTTCGGGCCAGTCAGTGGTAAGCCTGGTCCTTCCGGTCGGAGGATACACGCATTTTCTGAGTTAAGTTAATCCTGGATTTTTGAAGTGAAACTTCTTAAGGCGCATAGGGTAAAACATTATAAAAACGTCACGAAGATGTGCAGCGTTTTAGTCGAAGAAAAGGGAGAGAACGATTGTGACCGATTAAGAGAGAGCGAGAAGGGCGAATTACCTAAATAATCAAAATTATCGTTAAGAGAATTTATTAAACATTAGTATTTTATATTTTATGCAAAATAATTTATTGAAATCTCAAATGACATGTGTACTTTTTACGCACGCCCTTTTTTAATAATAACGAAGTTATTAAATACCGGAGAGTGGTCTCGGCCGCCTGGCAGCTGGTAGGTCAGTGGGTCTCGGCGGAGGCTGCAGCGAGCGCTCGATCATGATCCTCTTGCAAATGTCTCGCAGCGTGTTGGCAATGGACCGCGCCGGGGCCTCGCATCGGAACACGTGGCACATGTGTTTGCGTGTCACCCGGTCGCGTGCCACGTACGCAAAGTCTCTGTATTATATACAAATAAAACTTTACAGGTTTTATAAATAAAAATAAATTAGTGGCGCAGGCGCAGGTCTGGAACTCATATTTCTGTATCTGTTTCATGATTTGTCAATCTAATAGGCAAGTAGGTGAACAGCCTCCAGTGCCTGACACACCGTCGATTTTATGGGTCTAAGACAAGCCGGTTTCCTCACGATGTTTTCCTTCACATAGAAAGAAAGTCCATTGGTGCACAGTCGGAGATCGAACCTAGGATCTCAGATTTTTCATAAAATGGATACCTTTAGGAATAATACTAAAATATCAAATATTTGGACCAAAGACATGTAATAGTGTTCGGAACTCCTATCGAAATATGCCAATCATATTGACAACTACTTGACAGCTATCGAATTGTCGCTCTACTTGTCCATTAGAAAAACATGCAAACATACTAAATGTACAGTATATAATTAGTTGTATATTCAACATTCATACACTTTTACTTAAAGTGGACATTGTCTACGATGGCAAATAAGTCAAAGAGTTACTTGGAATGGCCCAGTGGGAAGAAAAAGAACCACCAGAAACCTGGGAAGTTGAAATAAAGGATAGCGGGGAAAGATTGGAAATAGCGAAGATGAGAGACAAATGGTAGACAAAGTGTACTAATTCATACATACACTTAATATTATCCTTTTATATATAGTATTAATATAGTACATTTAATATTACTGATAATACATACCGTTCACTGATCCAGGGGAGCATAACAAATAATTATAAATGAATAAAAAATATTTAAAGTTATAAATAATATAAAAATTACAATAATAAAACACTTTACTAATAGGACTTTATATCACAATGGCATCTCGCACCGGCTTCAAGTCTTCGTCAACCCTTCGCCGAATATTGCGGGGAGATCAACTATCAACTTTGGGAGCCCCGACCACAAATCAATCGCAAGTGGAAATGGATAGGCCATGCACTTTAAAGAGATATCCAATTATATCCCCAAACAGGCGCTTGATGGGAACCCCAAAGAAAGCGGAAGCGTGGCCCTCCCAAGCAAAGCTGGCAGTTGCAGATGACGGAAAGAGTCGGAAAGACTTGGAGCGAGGTGAAATACGAGAGATTGCCTCTGCTCCATGTGAGAGCAATAGGACATTAAGTCAAGTAAGAATAGCACAAAAGCCTTCTGTCATGTAAATCATTGACAACAGACGATGACCATGCAGATCAACAGTTACTTCATGGTTCAATAACTACTACTATGGAATCTTTATAATCCTCAGTAAGTCGAAAAAAATAGCCATTCCCTTCCGCTGAACCCATTAATACGCTGTATCTCGAATAATTTAAACTTTGTAACTCGAACAAAATATCATTTCCCTACAAAGTATTAATAATACATATTATAACTCGAATTTCAAAAAGAAGACTGTGAGTCGTAGTTTGAAAAATATAAAGACGTTTTACTTGGGATTCCCGAAATAATAGCAATAAATCTAAAGTGAATGTTCGGGTTGGGGTGTCTAATTTGGTTTTGGTGGTTGTTTTTGATTTGGACTCGTGCAATGAATGAATACATTCATACATTTTTTTAAGAGTACAGTTGAATTAATAATATGTAATTCGTTTTAATACGTAATAAATATATACAATAAACTTAAGTTGAATTGTTATTCAAATTCGACTCTTGAAATCTAAAAATACACTTAAAATCGTGCCTCTGTAAGTCGAAATTTCAACCGTTAAATCATATTATGTATCTCGAAGTTAATTTCATTGGTTTATTGCCAGTTTTTTTCTCTTCCGTTCTACGCCCTTGATTTAAGAACTGGCAGTAAATTTAAAATTAGAAGCATTTAATGTAAATTTCTTTTGACGTTCATAAGTGTAGATTGTGTTACCTATATGAATAAAATGATTTTTGACTTTCTTGTTAAGTCGAAAACTCATTAGAGTCGTTTTTTTTGCATTTCGCTTGACATTCGAGTTATCGAGATAATTAACGTTAATGTAATTCGTTAGAACCGCAAATAACCTTACCGTCCATTGTCCCTGCCAACTCCCCAAACTCGTATAGTATGGATAGGCTGTGTATGCAAGGTGTTGAGGCTTTCAGGGTCTATCAGCTTCAGGGCTCCGTCATCCAGGTCCATGAAGAGATCCTTACCCTGGAATTATTAAATATCCATTTAAAATCGAATGCGTGTATGCGGTGATATTAGTTATTTCGACTATGTGTTTGCGTGTTGTTCCAACGAGAATGTGCGTGCTCCTATTTCACCATGCCTCCTGCTGACAGGGGACAAATCTTTGTTTTTAATTGATTTTATTATTATTTGTTACTTAAGATGTCATGTGGAACATGGTGTAATGGATGCAGCTCCTCACAAACATCGTGTAAAACAAAAAACTTGGCGATTAAAAAGAGTGGCGGAGAGTTTATTGCCAGTTCTTCTCGTCCGTTCTACGCCCTTGATTTAAGAACAGGGGGCCTACCATGAACTTTCTTAAAACAATCCAGTTGAGATGCAGTTGAGTTTAGGTACCTAAAGTCAATAGCATTTTTCGTACCATGACCGCCTATAAGCTGAAACGTATTTGCATCGCAAGACCGAATGAAAGAACGATAATTTTATTTGAGGTTTCTATGTAAGTTTTGAAATTTAACTGTCAAACTTTCTTTTGACAGATGTTTCTATAAAAAATAAATAAAATATAAAATTGTTTTCAATAATTCATCAATCATAATAAGCTATTATGTCTTAATATATTTATTTATTTAATATATAAAACTACTCTTTTGATATATTTTCAACAGTTTTCTGGTGCTATGACAGTGGACACTTATTATTTTTAAACGTTTCCGTCAAATTTTTGATAGGAGCTTTCAATATTTTGGTGTTTACAAAATTTCAGTTTTATAACTATAGTTTTACAAATTGTTTCACTTATTAAATAATATGAGGGGGTAAGTATTGTTCACAAATTTGTTGATTAAAAATAAATACCTATATCGAAGTTAATTCCTGATAAAACTCTTTGCAAAAGATATTACAAATCAACTTAATATTCGAAAATCATAATAAAAATTATTTCCTTCAAATTGTACAAATTTAGTTTATACGTTAACTAATTCATATAATATAAATATGTAATTATATTTTCTTTACAGCTTAAAACCTGACAAACTCGCTGAATTGAGAGAATGAAATATATGAATATATGGTTATATCCAATTGAACATTGCCTGAAGACACCTTTTTTCTGTCTTGATGGAGTCATCTACTAAATAAATACTGTTATTATATTATTTTCAAATGGCTTATTATTTACACGTTATAAAAATACCTATGTTTTTTTAGACAACAAAAAGCAGAGGATAATCAATCAAATCATGAACATAATGAGGAAAATTTAATTATAATAAATATCTACTATTGATATGGCAAGCTTATTTATTATAAAAATCTGATATATTGGGGAATTATGTTTGTGTTAGACATGCCTAAATAATTAATTGAATATTATTGAACAGCTTGTGCAATTATTTTTAGGTACACTAAAATCCTCAACGAATCAAAGTCGTTAATCTATAGCAAAATATAAACTCGATATCTACGAAGTAGGTAGAAGGGCATTGCCGTCTTGTTTCTCATCTCCGTCGATATTTTAATAATTAATTTATAATGACACTTTCTAAACTCAAAATACCTCAAATTATCCGAAACAGACATAGTAGATACATACTATACAGTATACTATATATATCTATAGGTTCTTAACTATTATTTGGACATTTCGATACAAAAAAGTTGGACAAAAAGTAACTTTTTTAGAATCGCTTATTCTGTCATAGTTGGAAGGCGCAACTGTCAAATTTCGGTTCAGCCGAGCGGTCATGGTACGGATTTTCATACAAATTGAACGAACGAAATCTGATAACCGCTAAGGTCACGTGGGAACCTAAACTGTCTCGTTTTTTCGATGTCATGGTACGAATTAGCGATGCGTCTCAGTTGTAGGTTGTCAATAGGCTCGCAATAAGAGTTCATGGTAGGCCCCCAGTACCTCAATGTAAAATTTAATATGTATTTCTTTTTGACGTTCATAAGTGTACATTGTGTTACCTACATGAATAAGGCTATGTTCAAATGGCAAAAACTTGACGCGCGTTTTCAAATCGCGCGACTAGACATTGTGGTATTTTCATACAACTGTTCACATGAGCGCGCGTTAACGCGCGTCAACGCGGCGCTCAGAGAAAATATCTCTAGACGCAGGTGATCGCGCATTGACGCGCGCTTTGATATTAATGTAATGTCCGTTTGCTGTTCAGTTGAGCGAGCGCTTTCATCGCGATCGCATGTAATTTTGTTAATTTTCGTAATTATATTTATAACAAACTGGGTCTATTTTTCAAAATTGGATGAACCCAATGTGTACGTTTTCTTTTTCTATATTTTCTTTATAATATAACCACAAAATAATAGCCTCTTCCACGTCCATTTTCTACGTTCTACAGAACTAGACTGACGAGTACACTCGCAACGCGCATTAGCGCTCATCATCTGAACTCTCTTCAAATTTGATCGCGCGTTACATGTGAACATAGCCTACATGATTTTGTATTTGAATTTGACAACATAAGTCTTAATTAAAATTAAATACTTGCGTGCGTTAGTTATATTTTACAAAAAATACTAAAATATACAACGGTATTATTTTATTATCAAATTAATATTTTTAAACTTACATCTCCCCAACGTCCAACTTGGTCCAACAAATCGTTTCTCCCCAAACTCAGGTCAACAATGCACTTATTGACAGCTCGGCTTGACCTCTCAGGTGTCAGGTCAGCTTCAGAGATCTCAACCCAACCCAATGACCTGACGAAGAATCGTACAGCTCGCCCGTCCGATTCTGGCCTGGCTGGATAGCTGCGGCGTCTGAAACATTTTATTATTTCTTAATATATTATAGTTATTAATAACTTCGAAAAAAAATTGTGTCTATTTAATTAATTTATTGGCAAGTACTACCTTCCTACTACCTCAATCGCACTTGTAAATTATTGCTTGATTATATTTATAGAATAGAATATATAGGGGGCAAACTGTCAAAGTCTGCTCCTCAGCATAATGCTGAGCCAGGGCCAATTACAGCCACAGCACACACGCATTACAAACTTGAAACGAACCGAATGGGAAAAGGGGAAATTTTTTTGCTATCTATTATTATATTTTTCTTTCTTTGGTTATTGTTATTATGAGTGTGCTTTTGTTAGTAATAAATGTTGTCTATGTGATGTTAAGTGATACCTAGACACTCACAATGCCAGAGGGCTCGCGTGTGCGTTGCCGGCCTTTTAAGAATTGACACGTTCTTTTTTTGAAGGACCCTAAGTCGAACTGGTTCGGAAATTTCAGTGGGCATCTGGTTCCACAATAGTAGTGCGTGGCAAAGTGCCTTAAAACGCTCAGTTGTGGAACGACGGACGTCGAGGTGATACGGATGGTATTTTGTTTTCTGCCTTGCCGTCCGATGATGAAACATTTTAGACCACGGGTACCAAATATTTGAGATATATTTTCGTTTATCTACATACTTAAGTAGTATATTACGAATATACCAAGATATAAATAAAAGGTGTGGCACTCGGGGACCACCGCGGGAAAGCTATTGCATAGCATTTTTATCAACTTATGCAATTATAATTATTAATTTATGCAGTATTCTCTTTCTTTGATATTAATTCAAGTTTTTTTCTTTGATATCACTCTACCAGACTCAGACTAACACGCCTATATAGTCTGTTTCACTCTAACGCGTACCGGCTGCACCAGCCGCGCACGCTTCACCGATCTCGTCAGACCGATGTGAGACGCAGTATGCGTTCTATCCCGCTCTAACGCGTTTTAGTCGCCCCTAATGCGCAGTACCCCATTACGTCATCGTGTGTTAGGTTTTATTTATGTTACGGAATTTCTTGATTCGGTCGCCGCGCTCAAAGACCGCGATAAAATCTATGCAATAGCTTAAAATATTCTTAATTAAATTATAGCCAATTGGCTTGTCATAATGCAAACACAAATCCTGGGTTAATTTACCGAGAAATAATCACAAATATATAATTAGTATAGTATTTTCTTTTATTGACATAACCTTTACACATTTAAAAAAAACTTTTTAACCGGATTAAAGTTATGTATTATTATAAATTTACAATTATTTAACATAATTTTAAATTTATCCGACGTTTCGCGTGCTTTACAGGGTGCATGGTCACGGTGACTGAAGACGGTGGATGTCAAAAAGTATCACAGCTGTAGAAAAAGTTGCATTATCTGTATTTATTTCCCGGAGAGGGTTTTCGCAAAAATGGCTCACGGTGTCCTCTATTAAATAATTGTAAATTTATAAAAATACATAACTTTAATCCGGTTAAAAAGTTTTTTCTCTAAATATAATTAGTATCTCATAATACACTAACTTATAAGCCATCTCCTCTTTCCGCTTAGCCTCCTGAGCATCTTGGTCAAGGGCGCCACTGGTCGTACTTCTGGTGACTGATGTGGTCATTGGACCGTCGTATTTCACCTCGGACAAGTTGGAACAATCCCTGACCATTGAAATGCGGGATTCTCTGGCTTCTATCGGCGGCATTTTTGGTATCTCTCGCTGGATTGTTCCACTCTTTATATGCCAGTAGTAAGGACCGTCATTGTCTGTAAATTAAGATGTTTTTAATTATATATTAAAGTTATAGGAACCCCGGTTTTCTGTATATGTTTTGTAATCTAAAGATCAGCCGAATTGCCTGAAACACGCCGTCAACTTTTTGGGTCTAAGACATGACATTTATCACAATGTTTTCACTGTAGGAGCGAATGTTAAATGCACATATTGGTTCACGTGAGACGCTGTAGCCACTAGGCAGACAATGCCTCAAAAAACCTTTGACTCGAGTACCCTAACATTAGTTAAGGAATAAATATATGTTAATAATTAGAAGCGCCAATATTAACAATCAACTCACACTTGTAGCCAATAAATTGTAATACGTTACTTTAGTAATAAAAGTGCCCTTTAGCCCCATACACTCATCTAATATATCTTAATATATATAAATCTCGTGTCACAATGTTTGTCCTCAATGGACTCTTAAACTACCGAACCGATATCAATCAAATTTGCACACCATGTCCAGTTCGATCCAACTTGAGAGATAGGATAGTTTAAATCTCAAATTATAGTCGCAATTTTAATTTATTGCAAAATATTTGTTTATTATATGATACAATTCTAACAGATGGCGCTGTGTTAAAATTATCAACGTTTCACATAAGCTGTCATCTACCTTTCACATAAGTTCTCCTACCGTTTCCCTTGAATAGTTTACTACTATGTAATATAACAAAAATCTTAGCCAGAGCAACGCTTGGCCGAGTCTACTAGTATATGTATAAAATTCTCTTGTCACAATGTTCGTTTGCATCCCCCTAAATGTTAAGGGTGGTCCCACCCCTTAATTTTAATTTTTTAGACAAATCTTTTCGCTATCGTTTTTATTTTTTTATGATACAGCATACAAAATTACATACAACACTTAATTGTCACCCCTCTACGATCAACCTCTATTTTTTTTTATAGTTATTTAAACTAAACTAAATGTTTCCTAGAAATAATATACATGGCAAAATATACCACAAATATACCGTTTGCGGGGGCAGCTAGTTATAATATAACATTCTCGTTTCCCAATGTCCAACAGGTGTCACTTAAATTCTTTATAGGTAACAGAAGTGTCACTTAGATTTAAGAACCCATAAATAAAAATAAGAAAATAAACCTAGAACTCTGTTCCAGTGATGCCAACTCGGGGGTTTTCTCCCCAAATTTAGGGGGAATCAAGATGTATTTAGGGGGATTTTTACGTGGTTATTTGCAATAATTATTATGTCTTAATTGGACGATTCTATATAATTTCTATTAAGCCTAGAAACTTATCAAACTAAACCAAATAAAAACTCCAAGCGTGGCTACAACTGAAATATCAAAAATACTCCAAGATCGAAGAGAGAAGTTCTGTAGAAGTTGGCATCACTGCTCACTTCCATCTTTCATTATTTACCTTCATGTTTCTCCCAACCGGGCGGCAAAGTCTCCTTCTTGGGCCTCAACTTTACAGGGATGGCGTATAAGTCATCATTCGGTCCCTCAGCGCAGTGGGGCACCGGGCCCACGGCAGCGTGCAGCTTCTCTGAATCCTCACGATCAGCTCTCTCCTTTTCTGGAGGTGGGGATTCCTCCCCGCCATTTTGTGACGGCGTGATAAGGCCGCACTTTTCGCTGTAAAGTTTTATATATTTATCAACCAAATGTCAGATTATTTATTTAAATTCTGTTTAATTTCACTCGTAAATGTTTCTGTTGGTTATTTTTTAATTATAGTTTTTATAAATTTAACTCAACATTTATTAAGTAAAGCTTCCTAAACATCGAATTAGATAATATTATATGCTATTCCGCAAGCAAGAATAGCACTAGTTATGTCTCATTTAAATTAAATTAAACAAATAGAATTATTGTAAAGATTAATTATTGTTAAGGCTTATAACTACCAATTGTAAAGTCTAAATAAATGCAAGATGATGTTGATAATGATGGCTAGCTGCCGGGATGTCGTTGATCCTTTGGAGGATGGGACGGGCTTTGGTAGGGCATGCTACTTGTAAGTTGTAAGCCCCGTCTCACCACCGTCGGACAAGCAAAAAAGCTGGGGCAGCCGCAGAACAGGCGAAAATTAAACGGCTAATAATAATTATCTAATAATTATATTAGAGTCTTTCACCCAACAACGATATTGTTCCCTTTGGAGTAGAGACTTGGGCCGTGGGGTTCAAGTGCTCAGGCGCTAATTAAAGATTTAAGTTAGCGTCAGACAGTACCGGTTACCCCAGAGCTGGTGCTTTCCTGGCTCAAATACAGCGAGGAAATGCTGTCATTAAAGGTACACTGCCACTGGGACTAAACTTTTTAAATTTTCTATTTATTATTATTATTACTTTATAGGTTAAGAAAATTGTAAATAATATACAATTATTTTTTAATAATTAAACTAAATAATTATAATAAATACGATCAAATATTTTATTTTTAAATGATACTCACTTGACTTTGCCAACTGGTGAAGAAGCTTCGTCCTCAACTCTGTAACAATCAACGCAAAGACTATAGAACTGATAAAAGCACAGAATATAGAAAATAAAAAATCAAAAGGGATTTCATTCTCACAACTTCCACTCTGGTTTTCTTTTAAGTATATTCTGCCATTTACCTACAATAGCCTATTTGACAGTATACAAAATTAAGTTTTATTGAAATTAATGTGTGTTAAACTTGGCTTTTAAAATGATTCATGGGAGTAATTTCATTCAAAAAGTCAAAATTAAAAAATCATTTATTCATGTAGGTAACACAATGTACACTTATGAACGTCAAAAAAAGAAATATACATTAAATGCTTCTAATTTTACATTTACTGCCAGTTCTCAAATCAAGGGCGTAGAACGAAACAGCAGAACTGGCAATAAACTATCGCGAGGGCGATGCCGGCCTTTTAAAAATGAGTACGCTCATTTCTTGAAGGACCCGTGGTGCCCGGCAAAAACTGCTTCAACGCTCACTTGTGGAATTCAATTTTTGTCAGTGCCCATGGGCGGCGTCACTTAACCTCAGTCGTACTGACTGATTGCAATCATATTATAAAATAATACCACTTAATAAACGCCATACACTTGTTACATTAATTTAACAAGAGTCTAGTAAATTAACCACGAAGCGGCTTTATGACCAATCTCGGAGCTAATAGCACTTCGTTCGACCATTTTATGTTCACTCTGTGGTCGGAATAATTACGAATTATTTTGCTGTATTCTTGTAGAAATTCGTATATTAAATTCAAGTATTGTAACTATATACATGTAGGGTTCTATTAGGCATTATGCTTTAAATAAAGGAGGATTTTATTTCACTCTAAATTTACCACTCACGAATAACAATATAATACAAGCGAAATAATGAAATGTTAATTGCTATGAAGCAAATGAATGCAATGTATCTGTTGAAGAGTACGTCTATACTCTCGGGTAGTACCTAACTCCCACGCTAGGAAATCGCCACGCTTATAAAATTAAGAAAGCCTTAGTGATCAAAATGTTCAGCCGTTAATACAAGTTATGAACTTTGAAATAAAGCTTTTTGGTTAAAGTAGCTTTGCAGACTAAAACTAAAATTTGTTTAAAATGTAAATGTATGGAATCAATACCTGTACTCAATAAGTCTTTATACGTTTTTAAAGTTGTGTTTAACTATAAGGAATGTTAAAAATAATTAGACTAGCACAAGAAGTGATTCATTGTTAACAGACAAATCTTTAACAAAAAAGAAATAAAGTTCACGACAAACTAAGTTACATTCAAAAGCTTACATCGTAACACAAAGCTCATCTCCCATAGAAACTGCACTGTCAAAAGCTCAAAGTCCTTTAAAAGCGCATCGTATCTCCGTTTCGGTGTCAAGTCGTCTTTAGGGGCTCTCTACGTGTGTCAAGAGGTTCTATTGTTAGCTTCTAACGGTAGAATTTTAGACTTCATAGAAATTCCCTGTAGTTTTGATATACGGTGATCTATTGTGTTTTGATGTGAAACATCTATAGCCGCACGTAAAACCAATTTCTGGCGTGGCGACGCGTCGCCTGATAAATGTATGTATATGATGGTAAATATATATACAGTCTACATGCAGTAGTGTGTACGGTGTGTGTATTTCGAAGTCACTGATTAAATGAATTAAGTAGTCACGATTTGAAATAAATTCGTAATTTTTGTATTCAATGAAAATAAATGTTTATTCAATAAATAGTGATCGTTATCTGGAAAAAAAATCGTAATATTTTATTTAATCATTATGACATATTTAGTTCCTATCACAATCTGTTATTTTCTGCATATTACTCTTACAAAATAATGTCGATGTTTCACATCTGCCAAGCGTCCCGTGACGGCTCACATTTTTTTAAGTTTGTACGTGCTAGAACGATTAAGAAGAAGAAACTGGAGTCTCCAGGAGGTATCCAGTTTGATCACAGGATGACAGTGCCTAGGTCTATGTATTTATTTATTTAGCACATCATACATATATGTATATGGCGGCCTTATCGCTAACAAGCGATTTCTTCCAGGCAACCCTAAAAAGGACCAATAAAAAAACCTCAAAAAACATGTAACTAAAATTAAATAAAGTAAAATTTTAAGAAAATAAATAAATAATATGTATAAACAAAAATTTAAAAGCTAATCCAAACGTTAATTGAGTCACAATTAATATATATATATATATATAAGAAGTAGCTAATTACGAGGCAGAAGAAAAATTATCAAAAAGAACATAGATATTACTATATATCTATCTTTTCTAAAATGATGGTAAACAAAAATACAAAAAAATTAATAGTAAACAGCGGAATACGTATCAGATAAAAAATAAATCAGTGGCGCTACAACCACTTTTAGGTCTGGGCCTCAGATTTCTGAATCTGTTTAATGATCATTTATCAATCTAATAGGCAAGTAGGTGATCAGTCTCCAGTGACATACGCCGTCGACTTTTTTGGGTCTAAGACATGGCGGTTTCGTCAAGATGTTTTCCATCACCGTTCGAGCGAATGTTAAATGAGCCCTTAGAAATTCCATTGGTGCACAGCCGGGGATCGAATCTACGACCTCAGGGATGAGAGTCGCACGCTGAAGCCACTTTTTTTTATTTTTTTCGTGGGGAAATGCGTTACGCATACCCTCCCGCGGCATGGTTGACCTGGTGGAAGGGTTATGTGGGACACGCTGTTGTGCATACCCACTAAAACCACACGGCGCCACCAGCAATCGCCCGGGGCAGGACACGGTAACAGCGTAGCCTTGTCCGCATCCAGCCACGCGATCAACCGTTAATGTTACGGTCCTCTACGGCCACGAATGATGTGGAATGGACCTTGGCACAGCAAGGGCCTTTCACATCGGCCAATTCATCCTGTTTTATAGAGCTGGGGGAGGCCGGGTACAATGCTTGCAGGGATGCATCAGCATCCCTTCTTTTGAACGCATGAGCCCCTGTTCCCCCGCTGGAGCAACTACGCTGAAGCCACTAGGCCAACACTGCTCTTTTAGGTATCAGATAGGCAGTTAAAATGCTTTTTTTTAATTGATCAGGCCACTACGGAATATGTAGGTGAAGGAATAATTTTTGTGGCATCAAAACTTGTGTTACTTAAACTGTTTTTTGGTGTTTCTGATTAATTTTATCGCGGAAACAACAATTTACATAAACAGTCTAAAATTAAACACACACATGTAAACATTGGAATTATTTTACTAGCTTCTGATATCAGCATCCCGCGTGAACTTCATGTATTTTGTGGCAAGATTGTTTACGACATCCTCACCAAGAGTTCAGCGTATTATTTATATTTATTTCCAACACACAAATATACCTACCTTACCTACCTTATATAGTAATAATAATAATTAAAAATTTATAAATTTAAAAAGTTTAATCCCTATGGCAGTGTACAAAGTCAAGTCAAAAATCATTTATTTATTTAGGTAACACAATGTACTCTTATGAACGTCAAAAAAGAATTATACATTAAATGATTCTAATTTTACATTTACTGCCAGTTCTCAAATCAAGGGCGTAGAACGGGAGAGAAGAACTGGCAATAAACTCTCCACCACTCGTTTTAATCGCCAAGTTTTTTGTTTTACACAACGTTTGTAAGCTGCAACTATTACACCATGTTCCACATGACATCTTAAGTAATAAATTAAAAAAAAATATTATGTATTAGATTTTTGGCTATATTTTTAGTGTAATTGTTTGTAATAACCTACTCCCCAGCTCACAGTTTGGATTCAGACCGGGTTCATCAACAAGCGACGCAGTTCATCAATTAACTGATCATATTGTTACAAAACTAGATAAGAAAAATAAAATTTTAGCTGTATTTTTGGACATTGCAAAAGCTTTTGACGCGGTCGCTGGTCCTATTCTGCTGGATAAATTGGAGGCTTTGGGTATTCGTGGTTTGCAGCTTAAACTATTTGATAGCTACTTGAGTGTGACAGCAAAGGGGAAAGGGTGGGGGGCAACATTGTTAGTGACGATTTGCCGATACGCTCATGGTGTGCCACAGGGTAGTGTTTTAGGTCCGACACTGTTTCTGGCATTTATCAATGATCTTTGTGACCTCCAGTTACAAAATGGTAAAATAATAACATTTGCAGATGATACTGCACTTGTGTTTCATGGTGATAGCTGGAAAGATACTGTCGACATTGCTCAAAGAGGATTCGACGTTGTTAACAAATGGCTCAGAATGAATGCCCTAACTATCAATGTCAATAAAACTAAATGTATACCGTTCTATATAAAAACTCCTGGTTCTAGTACTAACCTTGGTTTAACTGCTCATGTATGTTCTGATACTGATTCTTGTGACTGTCAAAAGATCTTTGTTGCCAACAATACTAAGTATCTAGGTGTCGTTGTTGATAGCACGCTAAAGTTTAACTACCACATTGACCTGCTACTATCGCGAACTCGGAAACTTATCTTCACCTTTAAGAATCTCCGTAATATTGCTGAGAAATCGATAATTAAAATGGTTTATCAATCCCTCTGCCAATCCGTTTTAAGCTATTGTGTTACTGTCTGGGGAGGGGCTTGTAAAACTAATCTTATAAAACTGGAGAGGGCTCAGCGTGCGTTATTGAAAGTAAGTTATTCTAAACCATTTTTTTACCCCCACCAAAGATCTATATCTTTTATCTGACGTGTTGAGTGTTCGTCAACTATTTATACTGAACACTGTGCTCAAACAACACTCCATAACTCGCTATGATCCTTCTTTGAATGACAACAAACGATGCAAATATAAAGTCTGCACCTCAGATACCCGTTGGTCCACAGCTTTCTCAAGGAGGGTTTTTTGGTTTTATGGGCTGTCACCTATATAACAAGATAAACAGGTTGATCAACATATATCCTTTACTAAATATGAGTGTAAAAAAAGCCACAGTCAAATGGCTTAAAAATCTAGAACTCACGAGGGGACTCATGAAGTTGTTAGTAGATTCCTCACTAATCCTCACACTAATTCACGTTATGTATACGAGTACATAGGTACAACTATCACCCATGCTCATATATGCTTACACTAATACATATATACACAAAGTCATAAATTACTAAAATTTCATCCATACAGTTAACAGTCACATACACATAAACCATATATCACCAGTAACACACACCCACTTAAATGTAACGTATCATGTAATATTTGTAATAGTCTCTCGATCAAATTTGATGTACCTTCTTAAATCCATTGGGTCCAGATGCGGAGAGAGGACTGGCAATCTGTAATTACAGGTATCCTAGTACAGTCGCCAAGTCTTTTTGATCTTACACACGATTCCTGTTAATGCTGAAATTTGTATTTTGTGTCTGTATTTTTGTATAAATGAGGGAAAACAAATAAATATTTTTAGTGTATTTGTTTGTTTATATATACATATATATATATTTTGGTAGCTGTAGGACTCAGAAGGTGGATAGACCACATTAAAGAAACAGCAGATGGTACATGGCAGAGAGTGGGACAGTGCAGAGAGGAATGGCGGGATTTGGAGGCCTTAGCCAAAAAAGGACACATAGATACACTAAAAGAGTATTAAAATGGAAATGTGTTTTAATGTAAATGTATCTGACTAAAGGCAATTTTTACTGTTACGAAATAAATATACCACGAAGGAAAAAAAAGTAAGTGAATTTAAATAAACGCTGAATTTTGACGTCAAAGCAAATACAGTATATGCACTTTAGTCTGTTATGAAACCTGAAATTTCAACATTAATTTTCATTCTCTCGGTTCCAGTATAACGGTTTTAATCAGCATACCAAGCACATGCTTTGAGTGCATTAATCAAACCGCGAAAAATTATTACGAGTACAGCTAACATACATATTTTAAAACAAAACACCTAAACAATATACAAAGCCAAAACAGATTACATAGATAAACAATATATATATGAAACAGAAAACAAAGTATATCATAATAGAAAAAAATAAAAGAAAATAGAGATTTAACATTAAACAAAAGACAATTAATAGTGTATAATATTTCAAAGAAAAATCTTAATTGTTAGGTACTGTTAAACAAAGTCAAAATTCTTTCTCTAAAGATCTAATATTTTAATGACTAAAAAAACCATATTGTTTAATTTTCTCTCTCTTGGTAAGTGAGAGCAGTGTTGGCCCAGTAGCGTCAGAGTGCGACTTTCATCCCTGAAATCGTAGGTTCGAACTCAGGATGTGCAATGGACTTACTATCTAAAAAGTTTGGTCCCTATACTATAACTATAATTCTGGCAGCACTTCCTGCTGCTAATTCGTTGAGCGACTAGCTCTGGGGTCATCAGGACTGAATTTCTAACTCAAATGATTAATTAGCGTCCATGCATTTGACCATAAACCATGTTCATGGTGTTGCTAATGGAGAGTATTCAGAGGAGTTGTTCGGCACTGCAGCTGAGTTTCATCATCGGACGTCAACACAGAACACAATCTACCATCCGTATCACCTCGACGTAAGTCGTTCCACAACTGAGCGTTTCTTAAGGCAATTTCTGCCGCGCATCACCACAGTGGAACCAGCTGAAGTATTTCCGAACCCATTCGACTTAGGGTCCTTCAAGAAAAGAGCGTACCAATTCTTAAAAAACCTTGCACTTGCGAGCCTTCTGGCAATGTAAATGGGCGGCGGTATCACTTAACATCAGATGAGCCTCCTGCCCGTTTGCCTATTATTTAAAAAAATATAACATAAATTAGTGTCTTAAAACTATACATGATCAAGTTATAAAACTTGAGAACACGTTGTTGAGCTTATAAAGCTCGAGGCAGCTTTATCTTGCACGTAAAATGTACTTTGTAACAGGAACGAAGTTTGTCCGATACAGATTATACGATGCATTCAACGCCAAGTCCAAGTTAGACACTTAACGCGACAAACATATTATTATAGGTAAACAAAAATATATTTTCAATTGTAAACCTTCTCATTAACCTTATTTTTTTATTATTTATAGGGGCATAGTAGCCTGTCGGTCACTTGATCAGATCGCGGGACGAAAATCTAGACAGCAGGGGAGTGTCAAAATCTCCTCATTTCTATCTCTCTTACCGTTTTAAAGAAACTATTGTAAAGTATAATATATAAAGTATCATTTCGTACATGGTCACACAATAAGGGAAAACAGAGCCTAGAGATCATCGTGATTGGCAACAACGAAGGGTAGATCGCGTGGATGTTCGCCAACGATGCACTGATCAAGTCAAAAACTGGAGCAGGCTCCACACTATACACAGTAAAAGAACTTGGTGAAGGAAAATTCGCGCCAGATCTGACCAAGATATTGAGACATGGGCTATCGACGCAGACCAGACCCGACCCAGTAACTTATTTGATAAACATTTCTGACTAGTGCTAGCAGCACTAGCACCACGTCTTTCATTTATTTATAATAGGTAGGTAAAATCCAGGGTTAACGGGATGTTGGAAGAAGGAACAATTATGGCTTCGTAACGTTAAGAACGCGTATTGCAACTGCAGAAGAGTTGCTGCATCTGGCACAGGACTAGACGACAACAAGCTCAAGTATTACGTAAGCAGATTTACTGCAATTTATTTACCCCCCCTCCCTCTCTTGTTAGGAAAAGCAAGCAAAGCTCTCAAAAATAATAGTACATAAACGTATTAATTTTTAAAGGAATCCTCGAAAATGCATTTCGTTTTCAAGCATATACAATGTGTGGGGGATAATATGTGCATAAAAGAAAATAATTACTACTGATGTAACCAAATAAGATAATCAAAGACCCCTCCCCTGTTGTGCTTACGTAATACTTTCCCCTATTTACTTATAAAAGTTAGTTGTCTGTGGATATAGACCCCTCTTAGGTGAAGGTCTCCAGATGGCTGTATCTTTGTTAATCGTCTGCCAGTATTTTCCTGCTTTCTCTATTAAGTTAGGGAGCGTTCAAGTATTACGTAACGAATTTTGGGGGTGGGAGGGGGTCCTTTAGTAAACGTTACGATGCGGGGCGGGGCATTATTTTTTAATATTATTTTCGACTTTACAGTACTTTACACCACATAATGGTAACTTTTAGATATAAAGAGTCACTAGATGGTCACGAAACGTTTTACTATACTTGGGTACAGAAAAACGTTACATGGGGGTCAATAATCTCCAAAAATTGCGTGACGTAATACTTGAACGCTCCCTTATCAGCCCACCACACCATCTTCTTAGCTGGTCTAATATTCTTTTCCCGGGTGGGAGGTTTAAATAGAAGTAACAGTTTTGTAAAGGTTATGTAATAAAACATTGATTTTGGACGCCATCCAATCTAGTTAACCGTTAGTTCTATGCTTGAACCTAAAATGTTTGCATTTAGAGACTTTGGCCCCGACCTTTACATTCAGCCAAGATATATGTTATGCAAGGTTAAATAGTATATATCAATCTGTAAACGAAATAGAAAAATAAATGAAAGAAAAATTCCCACGTCACTTAAATTTTTATCTAATACGATTTGGGTGTAAATTGATAAAAAATGTATAAACAGTTACAGATAATAAATAAATATCAGAAATTATTGCTTTACTCTGTTTTCTAACACTGAAATCGCTCAAAAAACTAAGGTATTTTTTTTTTATTGAGAAAAAGCTTGCCAACGCTCGGCACAATGACACATTGGTAAAAACAAACACAAAATACAATTTTACTTACACCTACTGCAAGCGCTTAGATTTCTCTTAGTTTCATTAGGTTTAGGAGGTCGTATCTACCCGGGAAGATCCCCGGGAGATTCACAATTCGCAAATGATAGTTCGTCCCTTTCTTTCAAACTTAGTTTACGCTGTTAGAAAAGGGACAAAGTTAAAACTACAGTAAGACGGTTTTGCCTTAAATTTCGAAATAATCGCTACTAACTTGGACCCCACGCCATCGAATGTGCCTGGCTGCGACTGCTACGGATGCGTGGCCATTAAACTGGCGCTCAAGACCCAAAGGTACTAAAATAACTTGCATTGAATTCTTACTTATAAAAATGTTAAAATAATGGTTATTTGGAGTGATAGGGCAAGTATGCTTATTAATTAACGTTTTAAGAAGTTTTAAAAGAAATGGAATTACGTATTAATACTTTAATAAATTATTTTTTAATTAGGCCTGGTGAATGAACCACTCAATCCTTTCAGGTATAAGTTTATTATGAATAATGTATGAGTCGAAATGCGCGTATATTAAAACACGTTTAATTCTGGTGACATATATATATTTATATCTATTATAATCTATTTTAGGGTGTTCCAGTTAGTGTGTATGTATATTATATAATGTGTCTACAATACCTGAGCATTCTCGTCAAGTAAATGAAGACAAAACACGGAATTCTTTGATAACTAAATTCCAAGCTTTTATTCAAACACATTTCGAATTTAATAAAGCAATCAAGTACTTTTGGTTCCAAATTTGAAAATTCAATTCATTTCAAACTTAATAAAGCAAGCAAGTACTTTCGGTTCCAAATTTGAATTTATATAAAGCAAACAAGTACTTCCGGTAAGATTCCAAATTTCAATTTTCAAATTAAGAGTTGCGTGTCGCGTGTCGTGGCCCGGAACCGCGATGCATCACCGATCGATGCACTGCGACTGCGCTGTACGCAGGTCGCTGATCCTGTGACGCAATTGTTGGCCATTGAAAATTCGGTCAAATGTTACCAATTCTTCTGTTCTGATCAATTGTTTCGTATCTAATATCTAGACAAACTCATCGTGACTGGCTGAGTGGAGGGCACCAGACCTGGAGGCCGATCCCCTATTCAGACCGATCAAGGCCCTTACAGGTATCACCATCACCCCGGCGTAGTCTTGCTACAAGGACCATTTTTAGTATTTAAAATATTCATACCCTACATTGTAATAATAATAATTAAAAATTGACAATAAGAAAATAAAAACAAATTTAAGAAATTAAATTTATTTTAGTTTTCTATGTACCTATTTATTTTTAATTATTATCATTACAGAAATTAAATCCCTGAACTTAGAAATTTGTTAAATTAATTTGCAAACTGTAAGGCTTTAAAAAGTTAGTATTTTATCAATTGTTTGTGATATTTTTGTTTTATTATACAATATAGACTGTCGCATATACCTACATCTGTCGCATTTCACCAAAACGAAAACACATTTGGCAAAAAGAGAAGAAACTATTTTAGTTACAATAGTCTATCAAATTATTAATATTGTTATTTATTTATTTATTTACACTTTGTTGCAATAAAAATAAAAGAAACACAAAACATAAAAATTATAAGGGATGCAACCTTATCGCTAATAAGGCCGCCCGTATAATATATAGCAACCCTAGTTAAAGAGAAAAACTAAAAAAAAGAAACATGATGAGTGCGAGAAGTGCAGAACCAAATGTTATATAAAAAAATATAGAACCTTAATCTAAAGTAATACAAAAAAAATATATTAATAACAAACTAAAAACTTAAAAGCTAATCTATAATAAAGTTATTGTATGAATCTATTATCACAAGAACTTTCTGTTATCAGAATTCAGTTACGAGTAATAAAAACTCAAAACGGTATTTGAGCTTTTACAAGTGTGCTTGTGTGCCGTTCGAATGTCATTAGTGGAAGTCGAAGCTATTCGTTTAAATTATAACGAGCGAACGAGCTTTCGCCACTATTTCCCTTTGAAGTTTTATAAGTTGGCGTTACAACCATTTTAGGTCTGGGCCTCAGATTTCTGAATCTGTTTCATGATCATTAAATCTAATAGGCAAATAGGTAATCAGCGTGTACCTGACACAAGCTGTCGACTTTTTGAGTCTAAGGCAAACCGGTTTCCTTCACCGTTCGAGCGAATGTTAAATGCGCACATAGAAAGTCCATTGGTGCACAGCCGGGGATCGAACCTACGACCAGGGATGAGAGTCGCACACTGATGCCACTTGGCCAACACTGCTCTGTGTACCACTGGTCGTGATAATGTTAATAATTGCTGAGACAAGGCTGTACATTCTTCTCGCTCAGGCTTTCTTAGTTTCATAAGCATGGCCATTTCCTAAATCGTCAAAGTTACGCCCGAGAGTATAGACGTAGGTACTCTCATCAGAATTACATTACATTCGTTTCATAGCAATTAACAATTAATTATTTCATATGTTTAATATTTTTTTTTTAATTCACACCAATTGACCTAGTCCCATGCTAAGCTGGTGAAGCTTGTGTTATGGGTACTAGGCAACAGATATACATACATATTATAGATAGATAGACATATAAATACATATTTAAACACCCAAGACCTAAGCACAACACCAAATGCTCATCACATCGATGTTCGTCTCAGCCGGGGATCGAACCCGGGACCCATGGAATCGCAGTCAGGGGTACTGACCACTAGACCAATGATCCGTCAAAATAAAATCATAATTTTAAAAACATTTGATAGTCGGTCAGACCGGAGACTTCGCCAGACGCAATATGCAAGCAGACTTTATATATGTATAATAAATTAAATAGGCTACTTAACATCTACCCGCTCACCGTCTACAATGTAAAGATACGACTAAAGGACTGGCTTCTGAGCATACCTTGCGCAGTGTTAGAGATGCTTTTGAGACCTAGTATATACTTACACACTTTTTTCATTCACTCACTTACACATTTGCACACACTCAGTCACTCAGGCGTGTTGATAACAGTTGAAAAGTAAATAACATAAAAGATGTAATCTATACAAATAAAAATGGTCTTCGTTTGAGGCTCCTTCACGCCTAAACAACTGATCGTATCGACATGAAACTACTGCCATTCGATGCGAAATTTTTCCTAGATGGTTTTAAATTCCAACGTTCCTTCATTTTTTATTGCTGTTTTACTTTTATGAAAATTTATCCATACGGACTTCACCGCGGAAACATTCAGGGAGGCTTCCTAGAACCTCAAAACGTCAACATCTGTTAAAAACTCGATTTTCGAAAATTTTCAATATTCTTAGTTATAAAGAAGAATAATAAAAATATGAAAAAAATAATCATAATGAAACATAAAATGTTATATATTTCCTATTTTTATTCGCCTAGCAAAGCGGGCGGGAAACGGCTAGTTAAATTATGTATACCTAAATATATTTTAAGGAATTTATACTTAAGTTTGTTATGGAAGAGCTGGGAATCCTGACACAGGTATATCTTATTTAAAAGGGTTCCCAAATCTTACACATTCTAATGCATATGTACAAATGAATAAACAGTTTTTTTTATCATCTATAAAAACTACCCCTATGACCCAGGAACAGTACAATTGGGTTCACAACGGCAATCAACTAGACTCAATAGTAATAGTGGAAAATCTCTGACATTAGCCATAACTGGAATGCGTTTTTCATGCCAAATGGCTGATTCACTGTCACCTATGACTAATAGCGTAAGGTCATGGACTTATGATAAACAGGATGTGATAAATGACATTGTCAGCTGATACATTGGTATTTTATGACCCGGCTACATTTAGCTTTAAAGCCTTTTTGGTAAATATTTAGATTAGAAGTTTTTAGAGAAACCTCGATTAGTCAGCAGATGCGATGCAAGTGGAAATGGATAGGCCATCTAAAGGGATTTCAACCATGCAGACGATTGATAGGAACCCGCAAGGACCCAGGCAAACCTGGCGTTGCAGCAAAAAAAATATGTTTAATATGGAACATAAGATACAGGTATCACTTATTCCACGTCATTAAATTATTAATCCCTACTCATCGGCAAAGAAGACAGAGGGTGTATGCCGAGAGAAAAAGCCGGCGTAAAAACCACTCGGTACTCTTTAAAAATAGCAAATAATCAAACAACACTTATTTTAAAACAAATATCGCAAATTATTTAGAAATAGCCTGTCCAGCACTAGTCCCAGGCCCTTTTATCAACTAGATAGCAGCAGCAGTTGCAGATGAGGCAAACACTTGGAATGAGGTGAAATACGAGGCCCAAGATCGATCTTGATGGAGCATCTCTGCTACTCAAGTAAGTCATATAACTTTTTAAAAATACTTTTGTTTTGAGAATAGAATCTGCAAGTTGGCTCTTTTCAAACAGTTTTTCGCGTGCCACGATTTGGATCAACTCTACAATTGTATGTGTTATGTTAGTGTTATATATTGAATGTAGACATAGTTTATTAGTTATACTATTATTATTTAATTGTAATTTAATCTGCTCTAGTATTGTGAAATATCTTGAATCGTACACTAATAATATACGTGATTATGCCATGAAAACAGGAATATGGATATTAATTAATTAAAATTCAACTCTTCAATTAAACATAAAATTAGCATGCAAAAATTATATCCTTTTTTTCAGGTCTTTCAGTCTATAGGTCGCCCAAAAAGAAGTGTCATGGCACCCCATGGACAGCCATTGAAATGGGTGCCGGCCGTTGAAGGAAGAGTATACTTTTGACTTGCAGGTCGTCTCTCAGGAAAGACTTCCACCGGGAGTTATTCCACTGTTCACTTCGCAAAAGAAGCTTGTGAATCGGACCCTTTAAAACTTCCAGCCATCATGCTGCTGCTGCTATTGCTTATCTTGATATATATTATTTTATCCTATACTCTAAACAATAATCAAATATTGAGTTGATCTAACTTAAAAGATAATAGCTTACATCTCAATTTATACCCAATATTATTTTATTGCAAAATATTTTTTATTATTTGATAGTCACAATTCTAACAGATGGCGCTGTTTAAAGTACAACTTTCAAATAATACAATTTAATGGCATTACCACCAAAAAGCATGTGGTCCCCATGACTGGTGTTGCCTACCGTTTCTCTTGAATAGGTTACTACTATTAATATAACTAAAACCTTAGCCACAGCAACGCTTGGCCGGTCTGCTAGTATAATGTATGAACAATTATCGGGTAGTAAATTTCAAAAATACTCATTAATTCTCAAAATTCTGTAATTTCTTTTTCAAAAAATTCTTTATAATTATAACATAGAAACAGCCAATTCCAAGAGTAGCCAAATAAAAGACCTAGGTTCATTTAAACGTGATTAAATTTTCGATAAATAAAATAATTTTAAAAAGCTTATAAATTTAGGGTTTATTTTCTATGGCCAAAGGATTTTCAAATATAAAAGGTATATTTTATCACTTTTAGGAGCCACTTGAATATAATTCTATGATTTGGGCCCCACAAAAAAAAAAATATTTCTAATTAATCAAAATAAATTTATAGATACATATACATAGGTTGTATGGAGTTACCCATTTTCCAATAATTATCAACTTTGTTTGTCTTGGGCATGTTGGATACAACAAGTTAGAGGTAAGGAGGACCTTACTATACCTATATTTTTTAAATCCTTAGAGGTAAAAATATAATCGGAAATATTGGAAAGACTGGGGCTCTTCCAAATAACCACACTCCAGTAAGCTCCAATTGCTGGCAGTGCCTCGGCCAAATTACTTAAAAACCATTTACTTTTTCCACCCTAAACACTATTGTTTAGAGGATATATTTAGTTCAACTGGCTGAATTCACAAGAATTTCATTATTTATAATAAGTTATAAAATTGTTTAGGTTTTTTAAGTTTTTACTTGTTATGGTTATATTATGTTTTAATTAGTTTTCTATTGTATTATATTAAGTTACTGTAAAAATAGGAAATAAGGAATAAATAAATAAAATAAATAAATAAATAAACTTGCTCGTCCTATAAGCTGTGCCTACAAAAACCTTATCACATTCCTTTTGTATAAGCTTTTTCTTGAGTCATAAGGAACTAAACATACCTTCTGTTATCTAGATAGCTGTCGTATTCGTCCTGCATTTTGTCGTCATGCATATCGTAGAGGTCACTGTATATGGCGGACTCGAGACGCGCCGGGTCCAAATGATAGTTTGGATTCTCGTAGGAGAGTAGACCATTCTCTGGAAAGGAATTAAAGTGTTATCATGGTATTTCTGCACATACTTAGGGAAGAACACGAAAAAAATGTTTCTTCATCATCGGACCTTGAGGCATTCGAAATTCCACCCGTATCACCTCGACGTCCGTCGTTCAACAGCGTTTTTTAAGCCAGTTTTCGCCGTGCACCAGCAGTATGTGGAACCAACTGCCCACTGTAGTATTTCATCACTATTTCAACTTAAGGTCCTTCAAGAACCGAAACCAATTCTTAAAAGGCGGACAACAAGAGTCCTCTGGCATTCAAAGTCAAAGTTAAAATCATTTATTTATATAGGTACACTTCGGTGAACGTCTAATATAATATATGAAATGTTTCTAATTGTAAATTTACTGCCAGTTCTCAAATCAAGGGTGTAGAACGGAAGAGAAGAACTGGCAATAAACTCTCCGCCACTTTTTTTAAATCGCCAACTTTTTTGTTTTACACAACGTTTGTAAGGAGCTGCAACCATTACATCTTAAGTAATAAATAATAATAAATAAATTAATAACAAAGATTTGTCCTCTATCAGCAGGAGGCATGGTGAAATAGGAGCACGCAGTTACATTCTCGTGGGAACAACACGCAACGCATTGAGAGTGTCCATGGGCGGGATCACTTAGCATGAGGAGAGCCTTTTGCCTGTTTGTTCTATTAAAAATCTGGTCGCCAAACTCCAAAAAAGTACATTGTTTCTGTCCATTTTTCGTCATAGTTGAAGTAGGGCGAATGGAAAAAATATATGGTGGAGTTGAGTAGTTTATGTATCCATTTTGAAAGATCGATACACGATTTGAATAACTTCGCTCGATAGAAAAAAATCCAAACATAGCCAATTTTTGACACTGAATTCATTTTATAACGAAAATGTATATATATATATAGAACATGATTTTGAAATTAACACGATATATTTTAGCGCAAGCCAACTAATCCATTTCAGAAAAAAAAATTATAAAACCACATTAATTTAATGTTTTACATAACTAATTGTTATTGCGGGCCTGCGCCTACAGCTCCTCGCAGTCCACCCCGAGACACTGACACAGCAATTCGTGCTGGGATAGGGCCTTAAGAATAATTAATATTTTTAATAAAACGTGTTCAAAGATTTGTTCACATGTCAACAATGTGAGCATTATATAAGTCGTGGGCAGATGAAAACAAACTCTAAGGCTTCACCGGTCGAAGCCTTACGAATGCGGTCTGAGACTGGGCTCATTGATATTCCGTTACAATTCTAATTAGACACGGATAAATTACAAAACGCATTCATTTGTAAGGTTCTCAAATTCTCTTTGTATGAGTATGCGCTGTGAAACAATTTTTGAAATGTGTCCAGATATTTTCTGCTTACTTAAGTATAAATACGAAACACGAAGAGACCACATCAGGTCGAATGCTCTTTATCTCTGCCTTTTAATAAATTTAAGAAAAGCTGTGCAAATAGGCTTGCTATACAGTTAACGATTATCTAGTTGATAAAAGGGCCTGGGACTAGTGCTAGACAATTAATTAGTACTTCTAATTAATTTGCGATATTTGTTTTAAATAATATAAGTGGTGTATGCCATAGTCATTTTGTATGATGATTTGCTATTTTAAAAGAGTACCGAGAGTTTTTTACGCCGGCTTTTTCTCTCGGCCTACACCCTCTGACTTCTTTGCCAATGTCTACCGATTGAAATTTAATGACGTGGAAGAAGTGATACCTGTATCATATATTCCATAATAAACGTATATTTTTTTAACCCACGCCTTACAGCTGAAATGGAAATGGGCAGGCCATATTGCAAGGTCCAGATAAAAGATAGACTGTCGGAGACACCCGTTGGAGGCGATCGCCAGGAAAAAGAGGGAAGTCTTGAAGTGGGAATTGCTAAATATAAATAGATGGAAAGTTCAGGAGGAGTCCTTTACCCAAAAGGGGTCCTGCAGACCACGAAGAAATAGAAATAACAATACCTGAAGAACACGAAGAAATGGAAATAACAATACCTAACATAGACTAAGAGTATAACAAAACTAACAGCCATCTTATTTGTAATTTTTAATAGTATGAAATAATAAAGCCACTTATTATTATTATTAATATAAAACAAAGTCGTGTTTTTTCGAATACATATAAGTCTACGGCTAGATTTTGATTTGTTGTTGTCTCCTCCGAATAATAAAACATTTATAAATATTCATGGGTTTCGTAACTGTCAAACATTCAATGTTCATCCCAAATGTAAAAAAAAATGATTTTTTTTATCCAGTCGAGATTTCAATCAATAATTTATATGTGAAACCAAGTAGATTCGTTTAGTATTTAACAAACATATAAAAATATATAAGGAAAGTTGTTTACTAGTCGGAATTCGTATTTTTTTTTCCAGTCTCTATGGTGGCACTTCCCCCTCTCCCCGTTCCCCCCTAAATCCGGTCCTAACTGTAATAGAGAAACAATGTATATATATATAAGTAATGCTTGTGGCCACTATCCAATGGCACTAAAACTTAACTGTTATGTGGAAACATAAGCGTCATGTACACGGACGTATTGTCTGATGTATGTCATAAGATTGAAGCGGAAATGTTTACGAGAAAATAAATAAATTATTATGATTAATAAACAAAGCCTCACAAATTGTATTATAATAACATAAAAAAAAACATGTAACCATCTCAGTCCTTACGAAAATTTGACACCCGGCATTATTATTTTATGTTTAAAGTCTCAAGAAAGGAATTCTCCCCACACAAATTATAAAATAAAAATATGTTAATCATGGAACAAAAGATACAGGTATCACTTATTCCACATCATTAAATTATTAATCCCTACTCATCGGCAAAGAAGACAGAGGGTGTAGGCCGAGAGAAAAAGCCGGCGAAGAAAACTCTCGGTACTCTTTTAAAATAGCAAATCATCAAACAACACTTATTTTAAAACAAATTTCGCAAATTAATTAGAAGTAGCCTGTCTAGCACTAGACCCAGACCCTTTTATCAACTAGATAATCGTTAACATTATAGTAAGCCTTTTTACACAGCTTTTCTTTAGTAGATTTCATAAATTTATTAAAAAGCAGAGATAAGGCCTCTGGGATTTCATTAAAGAAGAGTATCCCTTTTCCCAACAAAGAAAAAAAAAGTACACTGTTACAATATTACGACTCCCTGTATGTGTCTGTCTAGCCCTATTAGATTCTTCCTACTAACAATATCTGATAATGAAATTCATTTGATATTTATTCCCAACACACAAATATACAGTATTTACGATATTCTTAGCCTAAATAGTAATAATAATAATGAAAATGGAAAATTAGAAAAAAATATGACTTCATCGAAGTGATTTATAAATGATAGATTTCGCTCGATTATACAAGTCTGGTGGGCTTAGAAGGCGCTAGTGCTAAATTGACAGCTGTCACGACATTTCGACAGTGACAGTGACAGACAGTTGATAAATGAAAAGAATTAAAAGATGTTCCCACTAGAGTCTTTAAAAAGCGACTTGGTGTATTACTTTTTGAAAAAATGTACTATTCAATAAATGATTATTTGCGTGAGACACTGTAGTTGATATAAATTCAATAACGTATGTTATGATATGTACGATACAAATAATATAAGAATTGACTTTGACTAATAATGTAAAATTTAAAATTGCTTAAGACAAATTTGCTCGCCATTGTGTGTGGCAGAATATGCGAACTTACGACCACCTTACACAATTTTGTACCATATTCTTGCAATGAATAAATTATTATTATTAATAACTCGTGATGAAGAATTTCTCTGCACAGACTCTATCGTGTCTTTGAAACGTTTATTCAAAAATAAAACCTTGTGACTTAGACCACAAATTTAGTAGTCGGGTCGTAAATAGTAACGTGTATATCATATCTAGAGGTGAAAATTTTCTGTTTACCAACAAGTTAGTGTTGATAATGACACTTATATTTCAAAAAATCTCTAGTGATGACCAAACGGAAAGGACCACATACCGGCCCTAAAAATCCTTATCATTCTTATATAATGGGTCCTTTTACGTATATGAAATTACAGCATAATGCTGAGCCAGGGCCAATTACAGCCACAGCACACACGCATTAGGTACACACTTGAAACGAACCGAATGGGAACTTTTTATATATATTATAATATAGCGCGACGAAGTGCTGGAATAATGTCCCTCCTCCGCTGAAGTGTCTTCAATTAAAGTCGAATTTTAGTCGCAGTTATAAGACACATCTACTTATTCAACAAAAGTCCCACGAAATTTAGTTTTTATCCACCTATAAAACAAACGAATATCTACTTATTTACAATTATTTTTATTTTTAACTTTTAATTTAATTTAATTTATTATACACCGTTACACACGATTTACTCACACTTCTAACTTTAATATTATTATTATTATTTTTCTACTTGGTATTAATATTATTTATTTTACTTTATTAGAGGCGCAAACTAGCTGCTGTGGTCTCTGGCAGAATGACCAGCGCTGTGGAACTTTTTGCTCCTCAGCATAATGCTGAGCCAGGGCCAATTACAACCACAGCACACACACATTACACACTTGAAACGAACCGAATGGCAAAAGAGAATTTTTTTAATTTTTATTGTTTTTGATGTCTTATTTTATTTTATTTTTTCTTTAAGTATTGTTATTTTGTGTGTTTATGTGTGTGTGTTTTCGTTTGTAATAAATGTTATGTCTATGTCTATATTATATATATATTAATATTATCTCATTATATTTCTTCTTTGATTATTGTTATTTTGTGTGTTTTGTAATAAATGATAAGTCTGTGTCTAAAATGGCGTTTTGTAATGGGAGGAACAAAAAGTAGATGATAGTAGTAGAAGTAGAATATAATATATTTAATTAATCAAAGTATGCACTTTTGCCATCGTATAGGTAGTTCATTGATCCGTTAACTAATAAATCCATTCGGACGGGAATCAATAAAATCTTTGAAGGCGTTTTCGACTGCCCCATCAGAGTTGATTTTTTTACCTTGCAAGAAGTTATCCAATTTTGGAAAATAATTTTATCTGTTGGAGCAAGGTCCGAGGAGTACGGTGGATGTTTAGACATTCCAATTGAATTGAAATAAACAATTTAAATTGGAGATATTTGGGGTCAAAGTGGCCAGTACGACAAAAAGGCAATTTCATTTTTAATGACCTAACATTATCGAGTCACCAACAAAACTACGGAACAGATTTTTGTACTGTATTCGCCAATATATAGAGTTTACAGAGAATTCTTTGGAAAGGTTTTGGATTTTATATAAATATATTAAATGATATGACTGATGAAATATTGTAAGAGGTGAGAAAAATGTGCGGGTACTAACTAAAAAACAGTCACAGAAATGTGTGACAATGATGATGATGGGAGCAGGTTGGCCACGAAAATAACCTAAAAATCATTAATGCAGGGAAAAAAATAGAAAGGGGGAAAGAAATATCTTATTTTTAGTCATCATAATAAGTTTTATATTAATAAAACCTTAACATAACAATCAAATATAAAGTATTTACAATATTCTTAATAGTAATAATAACATAATTCAAAATTAATAAACAGAAAGAAATAAACAAATAAAAATTTAAGTCTTTTATTTATAAAATATATAAATCTTTATATATATAATTCTTCTGTGAGTGTGTATGTCACTGAACTTCTCTCAAACGACTGGACCGATTTTGATGAAATTTGTGTGTGTTCAAGGGGATCTGGGAATGGTTTAGATTCACAAATCAGCCCGGCAGATGGCACTGCAGTCGGTACTTTCATACTTTGCTTAATATCCTAATCGCTTTAAATATCATGCAGGACGTCTGTGGGGTCCACTAGTATAATATAAAATATGTCTTTTCTCCAACTTTTATTATGTTCCCTTAAGAGTATAGACTCTTGGGCCTTGCGGTTCAAGTGCACAGGCGCTAATTAAAGATTGAAGTTGGTATATATAGTACCGGTGACGCCAGAGCTGGTGCTTTCCTCGCGCAACGAAGATCGCAATACAGCGAACAAATGCTGCGTTAAAGGTACACTGCCACAGGGACCAAACTTTTTTAATTTGTTTTAATTTTCTTTTTTAATCATTGTATACAATGAATTATATACATATAATATATATATTATTTAACTTAACCGGAAGAGTTGGCTTGGAAGCGATAAATCAACCCTTTTTTTAATTTTAATTACAGTACGTATTACTGCAACGCAATGTAAATATAACTTAATTTGATGCCAGGGTCAATAAAGCTTTTAGTAAATTGTAAACAAGTTCATGGTTTCCACATATGCATTCCGCGTTCACATTTAATTGCCCGTGTCACGAACGTATAGTTTTTGCATAACATTTTTATGAATCATAAATGTTTTAGGAATTATATGTGATTATAGTCAGAGTATATTTATTACTAGAGCTGTGTTGGCCTAGTGGCTTCAGCGTGCGACTCTCATTCCTGAGGTCGTAGGTTCGATCCCCGGCTGTGCACCAATGGACTTTCTATGTGCGCATTTAACATTTGCTCAAACGGTGAAGGAAAACATCGTGAGGAAACCGACATGTCTTAGAGCCAAAAAGTCGACGCGTGGGTCAGGCACTGGAGGCTGATCACCTACTTGCCTATTAGATTGAAAAATGATCATGAAACAGATTCAGAAATCTGAGGCCCAGACCTAAAGAGGGTGTAGCGCCACTGATTATTATTATTTTTATATTTATTACTAGCGAGAGTTAAGTTCGGTGGCGGTTGGAGGATGTTCAAAGAAATGAAACTCTTCGAGGCTGTGCGTTTAAAACAAGGGTATATAACATAACATTAGAGGTAGTGGGGTTGCGACGCTGGACTTACAAAAAACTTATTTATGGATTCTTAAATCTAAGTGACTCTTCTGTTACCTATAAAGAATGTAAGTCTATCTATTGGACATTATCGGAAACGAGAATGTTATATTACAGTATGAGTAATCTTTTGATTTGTTCTTATTTTTAATAGAACAAACGGGCAGGAGGCTCACCTGATGTTATGTGATACCGCCGCCCATGGACACTCTCAATGCCAGAGGGCTGGCTAGAGCTTTTCCGGGTTTTTTAGAACTGGTATGCTCTTTTCTCAGTCGTATTGCGTCAGAAATATTTCAGTGGGCAGCTGGTTCCACGCGTTGTGAATGGACGGATGTCAATATGATACGGATTCAATTTCCTATTCTGTCGTCCAATGATGAAACTGTAACTACAGGTATTAATCCGAACAACTCCTCTGAACACTCTTCGTGGTAGAAGATACGGAGAGACCCCACATCTCTACGCCAAGGGACTAAGCCGCTTGGAAGGGAAGATTCGAACGGCTCGTCGTTGAATACGGGCTAGTGGAAGGAACTGCTACTGGGGACCACCAGCCCAGAGGTGAGGACAGTACTCCATGTGGGGCCGAATTTGCGTTTTATACAGTTGCAAGCGATTGCCCGATTAAAATGAAATCTTAAAGTAAAATCGGAAAGTTGGTTTTCAAACAGTTTTTCGTATGCTGCTCAACGATTTAAATCCATTCTACAATTATTCAAAATTCAAGAAATTCAAAATTTTTAATTTGTTTAGTTATATAGAATACAATTTAGATTGAGGTCTCCCTAGTCAGATACTTGGTCAGGGATGCCTCGCTCTTCTTTAAATTAACAAAGCTTCAACAAATATAACCAACACACTTGGTTTTAAAACGAGGGTTTTGTAAAAAAGAAAAAAATATAAATATATGACTGTGATGATGATGTGAATGTGTAATTGTGTCTGTGTAAGACGAAACAAATCTAAGTGAAAGTGTGCATGAAAAAGATGTATTTAGGGAAAATTTATTATGTTTGTGCTATGTAATACCCACATAACACAAATAATACAATGAACTATTCATTAGTTTAACTGACAACCCTGAGTTCGTTAACTAGTCTGGCTGCAACGTATTGATCCTGGGGCGACCTTCGACTCGTCTTGAATATGGAATCATGTACATACGACATTCCCCAAGTATCGCGAAACTTAATACAGATTCTTTAATATCCAATGGATTATATAGAATAATTTTATACTTAAAATTTATTTTTATACTAGCTGTACTGGCAAACGTCGTTGATCGTAGAGGGGTGAAAATTATTGTATTGAATGTATTTTTTTAATGCTGTATTATAATAAAATAAAATAATCTAAAAATTAAAAGGAAAAAATTTAGGGGTGGACTACCCTTAACATTTAGGGGGATGAAAAATAGATGTCCGATTCTCAGACATACCCAATATGCACACAAAATTTCATGAGAATCGGTCAAGCCGTTTCGGAGGAGTTTAACTACAAACACCGCGACACGAGAATTTTATATACTAGATTAAATGAGAATTTTGAGCAAAGCAGTATTAGCTTCAGCGTGCCACTCTCATTCGTAAGGTCGTAGATTCGATCCCCGGCTGTGCACCGACGGACTTCCTTTGTGCGCATTTAACATTCCCTCAAACGGTGGGAAAACGTCGTGGAAAATGTAATGCCTTAGACTCGAAAGTCGACTGCGTGTGCACAGAAAGATTACCTACTTTCCTATTAGATTGACAAATGATCATGAAATATACATAAATATGAGGCCCAGACCTAAAAAGTATGTCCCACTCTATTTATGATCAGTTTCATAAATGGTCAATTAATTAATGGGCAGTTTGTGATTCGCTAGGTTAATTTTAATAAATTTCGTGAGTTAAAAAAAGTGCTTTGTAAGTTTTGGCTTTAAAAAGTTCTAAGTCATTGTTTGATCGCATCAATTTGTCATTCTTACCTCAACAAATTGAAATAGAAAGTACTCTTACATATGTTATGAGGCAGTGACTAAAACTTGTTTTTAAAACTAAAAACTTTATTTAAAATTATGTTTACAATAAACTAACTTGGAGTTGGAATATGGAATAGAAGTGTCTTTGAAAGGATCAGGTTTTGGTATTTAAAGGTTGGGTAGGGTAGGGATACATTAGGGGAAAAACAAGCATTAGGTAATTAACTATAACTTATTACTACGTAAACAAATGGTTAAACTTATACAAGGCAAAGAAAAAATTAGGTAAATAACAATGAAAGATTAATAATATAGGGGACACATACACATATAAATAAAATAACACGTTAAAACTAGGGATGCATCAATACGCTACTTTGCCGATACGATACCGATTCCGATACTCTTATAGAAATATCGTCGATACCGATACCGATACCAACGCGTATTGAATTAAAATCATTTTTTTTTTAAAGAATTCCACCAATCCTTCCATGTAGCTGGTGAAGCTTGTGTAGGGTACTAGCAACGATATATTAAGTGAAGCATATAAATAAATTTAAAACCAACAGACACCAAATCTCATCGATCGAAATGGCATCAGTACTAAATAGACCATGTCGTCAAAATTAAGGAAAACTATATCAAGTTTAGTTAAAGTTTATAATTTTTATTAAAAAATATATATATATAAATAGTCACACACTTTGAATAATATTAAAGTTTTAGTTAGTAAAATTAAGAATAAAGATTAATAATTAAATTAAAATAAAAAACTGTTAATAAAAAATTAACAATCATACTATTTTTATAATTGTGTATTTTATTTAATTTGGTATCGAAAACTAAATGATCTTCAAATCTACGTTCAATCAAGTCTCAATGATCGTTGAATCGGCAATTAAAATATCGCCGATGCCGATATATCGGCAAACCCAAAGTATCGCCGATATATCGGTATCGGATGCATCCCTTGTTAAAATTAAACCAAAAACGTTACAATTTAAAATTACTTATTGAACCGATTTTCATGACAATTTGTTTCCTAAACTGGAATAATAAATCAAGTATCAGACAGGCCGCTTTCCGAAAAACTTGGACAGACATACTCACATAATGAAGCACTGGTGTTTGCAATATCATATAGGTAACACTGATTTATAGTCAAATACAGAAAAACTTAAAATTAAATACTCACTTTCACGTTTATGTAATCCCATAGTGATGTTTACTGACACATTGCACTCTCAATTTTCACTTTTAGCACTTCACTAGAATATCAATCGTGTTGTGTAAGCTTTGAATACTAATTATCGTTATATGTTGATATGTTAACAAAATATGTGACTTTAAATTTATTTATACAGTTTAGATAACTAGAATTTATTTATTTGAAATATTCAATAAAAACGATTCCTAACTTGGAAATTAAAACCTAAACATAACAATCAAATATACCTACAGTATTTACAATTATCTTAACTTGGTAATAATAAAAATAATTAAAACAAATTTAAAAAGTGTAGTCACTGTGGCAGTGTACCTTAAGGGCTCATGCCCGAGATGGTTTGAACACGGGCCCGGCTTTTGGCCGGCGCCGGGTAGAAACCGTCTGAGCTTGCACACAAGACGGTTTGTACACGACCCGGATTCATCGAGGTGCCGCCTTCATACGCTCTTTTCATTCAATTGTGGACGTATAAAATGTTGAGTGTAAAAAGAGGAAATGTATTATTGCGTGGTACATGTATAAAAAGCTAAAAAAAGACAAGAAAAAATACATAGACGACATTGGGTACCTCCCATGTTAACAGAAAGAGAAGATCATGGTGCATGAAACCGTCCGTGTTCAACCGTGTTGAAACCGTCTCGTGGGCATGAGCCCTTAAGGCTGGCAGCTTGTCGCTGTATTGCGATACTTATTCGTTGAGCGAGGAAAGCACCAGCTCTGGGGTCAATCAAGAGTCTTTACTCAAGAGGGAATAGTACATTTATTTATTTATTTACAAAGAACATACATTATCCTTACAGTACTAAGCTAATACGATAATGTATAAAGATATTGGTAACTTGAAAATTAAGGAAGGGGAAAAAAAATTTTTGGCCAAAAAAATTTTTTTGGGGGGAAAAAAAAAAAGGGGGACCCCCGGGGGGGGCCCCCCCGGGGAGCCCGGGGGGGGGGGGGGGGGGGGGGGGGGGGGGGGGGGAAAAAAAAAAGGGGGGGGGGGGGGGGGGGGGGGGGGGGGGGGGGGGGGGGGCCCCCCCGCCGGGGGGGGGGGGGGGGGGGGGGGGGGGGGGGGGGGGGGGGGGGGGGGGGGGGGGCGGGGGGGGGGGGGGGGGGGGGGGGGGGGGGGGGGGGGGGGGGGGGGGGGGGGGGGGGGGGGGGGGGGGGGGGGGGAAAAAAAAATTATAAAAACCCCCCCCCCCCCCCCCCCTCCCCCCCGGGGGGTTTTCCCAAAAAAAAAAAAAAATTTTCCAAAAAAAAAGGTCCCCCCCCCCCCCCCCCCCCGGGGGGGGGAAAAAAATCGGGGCGCCCCCCCCCCCCCCCCCCAAAAAAACCCCCCCCCCCCGGGGGGGGGGGTTTTTTTTTTTCCCCCCCCCCCCCCCCGAAAAAAAAAAATCCCCCCCAAAAAAAAAACCCCCCCCCCCCCCCAAAAAAAAAAAAAAAAAACCCTTTTTTTTTTTTGGGGGTTTTTTTTTTTCCTCCCCCCCGGGGTGTTTTTTTCCCCCCCCCCCAAATTTTTTTTTGGGTTTTTTTTTGTTGGGGGGGGGGGGGGGGGGGGTTCTCCCCCCCCCCCCCCCCCCCCCCCCCCCCCCCCCCCGGGGGGGGGGGGGTGTTTTTTTTTTTTTTTTTTTTTTTTTTTTTTTTTTTTTTTTTTTTTTTTTTTTTTTTTTTTTTTTTTTTTTTTTTTTTTTTTTTTGTATAAAGTGTTTGTGAGTGCCATAGGCTATATTAACCCGAAAAAAGGAAAATACTTTTTCGTGATAGTCGGAGAAGAAACTGTCAAACGCAAATGTTTCACGCTGCCGAACGATAAGATATGATTAAGTAGAGAAAAGTGAGACAGTAGAGTTTGTTAATGCCTACAAAAGAGTCCAGGACAGCATTTTCTATACCTTTTGTATCACATAAAACAACAACGCAGATCCTATCCGTTTCTCTGTTCGTGAATTCAAAAGAGCACGGAATTTTTGCCGTTTTCACAAATATCTAAAACTCATGACGGTTGCATGTACGAAATAAATATAGTTAAGTAGGTATAAAATCATTTTCCTTTATAAAAACATCTCCAGCGTTTTTAATACGTTACGAACAGGTTATATAAATTAAATTATCACATCAACAAAGACTTACGCAAGTGTCTCACACAATCGCGATTAATCGTGGGACGCGTTGCAATTAAAAATAGGCTTTATGAATCAACAATAAGTGGGAAATACCGAAAAATACAAATTAATTAGTTAACTAGTGTTAACACTAAATTATCACTAGATGGCGCTATCTGTTAATTATCAGGCGGTATTAATGTTACTTTCAAAGTTATCTTGTTTCTGAACCTATACTTATAAGACCTCTCCTTTAAGGCCAACAGCGAGATTCCATTCAAAAAGAAAACTTATTAACCCCAAATTAAAGACACCCCGCGGCAAGTCTCAAATAAGGGTAGGACACCTTCACCGGGTCGGAGAAAGGCGTGAACGTGGGGTGTGGACCTGTACTTAGCATTCGCAGCGGGCTTCTGTGCTCCGTTCTGCCCTTCAGCCTCTATGAGTTTTGACCTCCCCGCGACGGTCCGAGTCTCGCAGTTGACGCCCTTGCGCTAGAGGCCAGTACTCGGTGAAAGACTTAGTCTTGGGAGTACAATTGCGCTAGTGGCGGGATATCGCCCAGCGAGCGTAGCTGACAAAACACTAAACAGCCGGAATTGTAAAGGCCCTTAAGGCCAACAACGAGATGCCATCAAAAAGGCTTATTAGACTATGTGATTAAAGTCAAAGGTCGCATGATCTGATCAGGATCTTGCAGACATCGTGGCGTTTTAATCTCACAATTCTGATGAAGTGCACAATATCCACTTGCTCGTACTGTGGAGGTTCAAGATGGCATGTGGGAAACCATGCCATACCAACCAACCATGGCTTAGACCTGAAAATCAGCGTGTCAGTCACAGGGAGTTGATCACCTACTTGCCTTTTCGTTATTCGATTATTATTTTATTTTTATTTATTTTATAAATCGTGGCGTTTTAATCTCACAATTCTGATGAAGTGCACAATATCCACTTGCTCGTACGGTGGAGGTTCAAGATGGCATGTGCAAAACCATGCCATACCAACCAACCATGGCTTAGACCTGAAAATCAGCGTGTCAGTCACAGGGAGTTGATCACCTACTTGCCTTTTCGTTATTCGATTATTATTTTATTTTTATTTATTTTATAAATCGTGGCGTTTTAATCTCACAATTCTGATGAAGTGCACAATATCCACTTGCTCGTACTGTGGAGGTTCAAGATGGCATGTGGGAAACCATGCCATACCAACCAACCATGGCTTAGACCTGAAAATCAGCGTGTCAGTCACAGGGAGTTGATCACCTACTTGCCTTCTACCTAAATAATCAGAAAAAAGAAGTTCAATAGTGTGGTAATACTGGACACAGTTTTTTGTTCACCAGGATTATTAAAAAATATATCACGAAACATACAGATATCAGAAGACCCAAAGGTGGCGCTGGTCTTATACACCTAGATTCAACATTTGTATGGATTATTGCAGCCCTCGTGCCCTTCGGAAGCCCCAGGCGATACGCTTCAGCTAACACTAATGCAATCAATCGATTAGGTTCACGATTTTCCTTTCATTACACACTTTACTTGAACGGATATTTGGCATTAGTTCTTACAATGATTTGTATGGAAAAAAACTCAAAGACTACTTATTACGCGGTAAGATGTTTCATAGTTCTTTGGCATTATCTAAAATAGTTTTTAAGATTGCATTCAAATAATTAATTACAATTAAATCATCAAAGTACTGTGAAAAGTAGTCATTATAGTCAGGTTCAGTTTACATTTGGAAAGTTAAATCAAATGAATTATTTATTATTATTTCGTGTACACTTCTCGCGCCCGAGGTACCCCGGAGAACTTCCAGTTAGTAAAAAGTATATATAATCATATATTTAGAAGCATCACTACCAAACACTAAGAGTATGTTGTATCTTTAAAGACAGCTAATGGTCAGAATATAAAATTAACAAATTTCTGTTGAAAAAATAATCAAAACTCCTTTATTTGTCGTTAAAAGGTAAATTTGACAAAAATGTCATTATGGTCATTCAAAATTCTTGGCTTAAAGAACTTTTTGTTTATTATTCATATTCTAGTTTCATTTACTTCGAATAGAGATTGTCTTATTTGTTCCATAACTCGTTAGCATTTCGCGTATAATAGAGCGCACTTGCCGACTTGTTGCGCGTGTCATTGTGGCGCTGGAATGAAATTTCACTGTCAGAAATGTAAACTTTCACTAACGCGCACTAAAGAATGCTATACGTTGTACAAAAACTCAAAAACACTAGGACTAATGATAAAATCGGCTCGTAAGATTAAAAGATTAAGCTGTATTATCCCTGAATACGTAGACTATCTCCAAAAAAATTTAACCAGCTAAGACGAGAGTATAACTCTTTAATATTGCGAAATTGAATTCGGCCTAATGTAGTATTAAAGCGACGTTTTAACAAATAGTTGATTTATGATATAAGTGCAAGATTTAAGTTCGAGCCTGGTAAATAGTACCGGTGACCCCAGAGCTGGTGCTTTCCTCGCTCAAGGAATGAGCATCGCAATACAGCGATTTTGCCAGCATTAAAGGTACACTGCTACTGGTACCAAACTTTTTAAATTTGTTTTAATTTTGTTATAATGTAGGACAGAAAATTGTGAATATTGTATATTTAATTGTTATGTTTAGGATTTAATAAACACTATATAAGTAATCAATTAGGGAATAAAAAAGTGAATAAGGATGGCATAGCCTGGGGTTGTGCTATTAGGAGCTCGTATTTTATTACTTCCCTGTATTTGCCATCCTTCCCCGCTATCTTGTTCAAACCATATTAAAATGAAGCAATACACATGTATAAATGACGCTTCAAGTAATATATTTATTATTAATAAGTATTCTTAGAAGTCTTAGTCAAACATATAAAAATCAAAGATAGTGATACTATTGATGAAGTAGATACTATCAGTGAATACTAGGTTAACACGATTTCGTTTTAGTAGAATTTTAACGTTAATATAATATAAGTGCGTGCTAAGCAAAAATTTCACCATACCAATTGCTGATAGATTTCAGCATCTTTGTTTTTAATTTATCTTTATTATTATTTAAACTTAAGATGTATTTAAACATGGTAAAACGGTTATATCTCCTTACAATTACGTTGTGTATAAACAAAAATTACGATTGCAAAAAGAGTGGCGGAGAGTTCATTGCCAGTTCCTTCTTTCGCAACGTCTTGATTTTATAATGGCAGTAAATGTAAAATTAGAAGGATCTCAATGTTTTATATTTTTTTTTGAATTCGTTGTCACTATAGTGTACCAATTGCCAGCGTTACCATATAAATAAATGATTTTTTAAGCAAGTGGCAATTTTAGGGTTTGAACAATTACATAAATAATAAAAAATTAACACAGCAACCTTCTAATCTGGGCCTTTCTATGTCTGTTTTATTGGTATTTTCAAGATCATGTATACGCCTTCTTTCGACTTCTGGGACTAATGCATTGTTTTCCCAAGGTCTAATCCTGGACCGTTCCGATAGTACAATGGCAATCTGCTACCCTTTATTAAATACCGTCAAACTGAACGAGTGAAAGATATGAGGTAAGCAAGTTTCTGGGTCAATCTCGTCTCTAAGTTGGATTAAGTACATGAGTCCACCACTTCAATAGTCAACTGACCTATTTAGTCTCGTCAGACAACACTTTGTTGAGCTAAAAATACCGTTTCTGTCTCATGAATAATAATTAATTTTGTAAGAGCTAATCTAGCCGTCGGACTATAACTCATGTTTTCAATATTAACATACAAAAATTGAACTTTTGAGAGATAAATCTATAGGCATGTTATTTTTGTCGAAGCTTAGTGCTATTTAATTTCTCATTACATTAAAAATGCGTTTTGGATATCCATGCCAATTTTCTCACAAGTTTTCTTCAATATTTGTAACATTTTACTAAGCCGTTAGGAAAGCGATCCGTAATCCTCTTTTAGCATACGGGACGACCAAAAAAGGATTAAAAAGCAGCGCATGGATTCACCCATTTTACTGGGTGCGTTGCTACGGCCTTGGAGGTAGAAACTCTTTCTTTTAACAATTGGAGATCGTACCTGCCAGGGAAATTCGGGATTTGATTTCAAAGTTCGCTTGTTCGCAAAAGAAAACGTGAAGGGTGTATACTTCTAGCCATCAATACACTACGGTAGGGGGGGTTACACCAGGGTGTTAAGTGCAGAAATTATAAACCCAGCAACCTTCGAGCATCAGGGCCTTGCTGTAGTGTAATTGAGTTCTTCTTCAGTACCTTTGGTTCGACTTCTAGATCAAACACTGTTTGCGTTTCATGCCTAAATATTATTCTTATATTACAAGAATCTGCAACCCTTATTGATTATAATTAAAATTAATTGTTACATGTTATTTTTATTTGTTAATTACGAATTATAAATTTGAAATATACAAGATAACAAAAATTGATGAAAAACGTCTTTTTCCGGCGACCTTGTCTTGGAAATTTTCTGACTTATAATAATATTTAATTTTTTGAGCTAACTAAAATATTAACATCAGTTTTCGATTCTTTGGAAATAAGGATTTCTGTAGCTTTGAGAGAGAAATTTGGCTTTTTAGCCGTAAGTACACGTCCGTCCCCAGTTTGGTACCAGTTGCGTCAAAAAACGTTTTAGGATCCGGGCCAATTTTCTCAGATTTCTGTATCTGTATGATCATTTCTGAATCTAAAAGGCGGACGTAGGTGATCAGTCTCCTGTGGGAGCGTTCAAAAGTATTACGTCACGCCATTGTTACGGAGTTTAGTTGAACCAGCCTTGTAACGCGCCGAAACTCGTTTTTTTGTAACCATGGACAGAAGGACAGTACTGTTACCAAGTATAGTAAAAGGTTTCTTGACCACCTATTGACTCTTTATACCTAAAAGATACCATTATGTGGAGTAAAGTTCGAGAAATCAATATTAACAATAAGGCTATGTTCAGATGGCAAAAACTGTGGACGCGCGTTTTCCAAACCCAGCTCTCGAGCAGCAGGGTGCTTAGTGTATTGTTGGGAGTCACACTTTCACCTATGGGCGCCAGCAACACTGTTTGACGTTCATGCGTAAATACGACGCTTATATTAAGAAAAGTCTCTATACTGTAGTAATTAAAATTAATTGTTACATGTTATTTTTATTTATTAATTACGAATTATAAATTTGAAATATACAAGATAACAAAAAATTGATGAAAAACGTCTTTTTCCGGCGATTGTCCTTGGTTTTTGAATTATAAGAATTTAATATTTTTTGCGTCGCAATTAAAATATTAACATGAGTGATTTAGAAATAATGACTTCGTAGCTTGGAACAAATCGCTTGAAGCGATAAGAAAGGTCCGTCCCGATTTGGTTAGCAAGTTTGTACCCACAATCTGGGAGCCCTCTGAGATTTCTGTATCTGTTTATTTCAAAATCGAATAGGCAAGTAGGTGATCAGTTTCTTTCCTGGGATATTTTTCAAGTATTACGTACGCCATATAACGGACATAATAGAACCACCCCTTGCAACGCTCCTTGTAACTACGTTCGTACCCATGGACTAGAAGGACGAGTACTGTTACCAAGTATAGTTAGTTTCTTGACCATCTATTGAACGCTTTTCCAAAGATACCATTACGTGGAGAAAGGCGAAAATAATATTAACAATAACGCGTCATTCAATCCCCGCCCCGCATCGTAACGTTTTACAAAAGGACCCCCCCCCCACTCTAAAATTCGTTACGTACTACTTGAACGCTCTCTGTGCTATACGAGCCGTCGACTTTTTGGGTCTAAGGCAAGCCAGTATCACGATGTTTTCCCTCACCGTTGCAGCGAATGTTAAATGCGTACATAGACACACAGCACATTGGCGCACAGCCGGGGATCGAACCTACGACCTCAGGAATGAGAGTCGCTCGCTGACGCCACTAGGCCAACACTCATTAACACAACAATAACATTTGTATGCCTATTTTTATATGGCTGATTGTGTGGTTTTATTAATCAATCTGAATGTACTACTTTCTTTGCAAATAAACGATTTGTTATTACTATTTAAATTTGCTGAATGATACCGATATTATAGCCTTACTTATACATACTGTAAAATCATCTGACAAAATCAAAACTCCATTAATATTAAAAGTCAAATAATAAAAATTGATCTTAAAGCTGGTTTAGCAGGATGTTGCAATTAACCTTGAATATTGTGAAAGTTATTATCAAATAAATATGTATATAAATAATCAATGCAATACAAAAGAATAAGATAGAATTACAAAAGTTACTATTGATCAGGATAGGATAGTTTACTGAGATTATATATATAATATGTTTACTGAGTTCACAATAGCGATATTGTCTATCTGATGTTACATACATATTATATATTTAATTTGGACATTATCGTATTGGTTTAGTAAGGATAGTTTATGTATTTATGTAAATTAATAAATTACGTAAAAAGACTGTAACAAGTTGCCAGTTCTTCTCGTTGATTTGAGAACTGGCAGACCCAAAAATAAAGCATATTTCGATTTTCTTTCAGTGAAGAAAATGGCTATCTTTCTTTTGAATTTACTTATTAACTTATGTCAATAAACATTTGTAGAACACATAACCAATGGCGCTAAGTTTTTAAGGTCTGTCTCAGATTTCTGTTTCGTCATCATTTGATTTTTGTAATAGGCAAGTAGGTGATCAGCCATTTGTGCCTGACACTTGACAGGTCGGTTTACCCACGATGTTTCTACGTACGAGCAAGATTTTAGACCCATAGAAAGTCCATTGGTTCACAGCCGGATCGAAATCAACCACTTGGATGAGAATCGCACGCTGAAGCCACACATCAAACACTGCTCATCACCTTGTTGGACACATAACCTGTTATATATTTGCACCATCTTTCATCACAGATAACACAAGTTCATCTGTCACAAAATCTCTGACAAGACAAATGTCAACAACACTTCTGAACAATGACCGTACGGTATATAAAATAAATATTTAAAATTTCGTAAAGTACTAACTGTTTGTTAATCAAACTGATACTGGAATATGCAAAAATCCATCGTATTTTATCTAATAATGTAATATAAAAATCTTTTTCTACAATTTACTATGAATAAATTCCACATAAGCCGAGTACTGTGTGCTGTGTGGGTTTGAAACATCAGGACCTGTCTTGAACATTACGGAGTAGCCTTGCAGCAACTAGCGTGACTCCAGCGTTCCAAATACGTAATCTTTCCTATTTATAGCACTGTATAAAACATAGTTTCTTAGACGAAAACAGAACATTAATATACTTAGCTGGTCAGTGAACCCATATCGTCGGCCCAGATTTCAGTTGAAAGGACTGGTTCGAAACCGCACTGCGGGTTTTCCAGATCGAAAACCGCGATATTAATATGGACATAAGAGTATCAAATTGTTTGGAACCTAAAAACCTAATGGTCTGCTACAGGGTTGTTTATTTCGACCGCACATCTTCGCATTATCTCGAAATGGTTTCGAGATAGTGAGATGTGATGTCGATGGTCGATTAGAAATTAAACTGCAAATCAAATCATCTGATTACCGTTTTACAACCGCAGAAGTACGAATCCCTGGTATATTTATATATATAGGTATATTTTGCGTTTTGTTCCTATAAGAATGTAAGTGCTTGCTCTGTATGAATGTAATTTCACCATGCCTATTGATGAAAAAGGACAAATCTTTTTTTAACGTGACAACGTCTTATAATTCGATGGAGCCGGCTGCACGCACGAAAAACATGACTCATGCGGCGTTACCTCGCTCTGAGGCGTTACCTCGCCTCTGAGGCGTTACCTCTCTCTGAGGCGTTACCTCGCTCTGAGGCGTTACATTTAAAATTGACATAATTTTATTTATGCGTACAAATAAATGTAACTAGATCAATTCAATTGTGATTTCCATTTACCTCCTTCTCTATATCCATACAAAATACCTTCAAACAAATAAAATTTTTTTTTTTTTGAAAAATGCAACCATCCCATCAATATTTTTTTATGACGTTGTCACGTTCAACTATCGTCAGTAAACCGACTTTACAGACAACCATTTTTAACTACCTATCTATCAATTAATTAAGATGTCATATGAAACATGGTGTAATCGTTACAGTTGTAAAACAAAAAACTTGGCAAAAAAAGAGTGGCGAAGAGTTTATTGCCAGATCTTTCGTGCGTTCTACGGCCTTGATTTGAGAACTGGCAGTAAATGTAAAATTAAACGCATTTAATATGTATTTCTTTATTAACGTACATAAGTGTACATGGTGTTACCTAAATGAATAAATGATTTTGAATTTGAATTGCGCAATATTAATAATATGGACTTAAGAGTATCAAATTGTTTTGGACCTAAAAACCTATTGGTCTGCTACAAGGTTGTTTATTACAACCACACATCTTCTCATTATCTCAAAATGGGCTTCCATTAGAAAACAAACCCTATAGCAAATCCTTCGATTAGTTTGACAATAGCAGAAAGAAGTACACATCCCTGGAATATTAAAACCGCGCGGTGTTAAACTGTTTCCCTGCAGTGCGGCCTCAGTTTAAAAGTGCCATTTAAGTATTGTTTGCGCTCTAAATGGTATAAATTCAAAAGACTTATTGAATTGAGGTTTGAATGGTTTTAAAGTTGAAACTTGAGCGCTTAATTAGTGAAATTAATTTTAAATATAGGGTTGTCAACATAAATTTTCAATCCTTTCAATTCTTACATACGCATCCCGCCTATAAATGGAGGAATATAAAAGATATACATATTTAAATTAGAAAAGAAGTTATTGTGTTCAGAAAACCCGGTTGGTGAAATTGTCAAGGATCTCGTATCAATAGGAGTTTATACATATATTAAGGAAGCTAAGACCCACAAGGGGCTGTATAGCCATTGATGATGAACTGTTAACATTAGCTCAGGAATGGATTAATGGTACTCGGTTGTACTCGTCATGTATCTGCGGGGTATTCTTGCCGTATTTAATATGACTGCTTTTTGAAGGATTTCCGGACGTCTAACAATTTGATAGATTCGGAATTATTCCGGTGGCGGACAAGTATGGGGACTATTGATACTTTTTTAAGGGTACTTTAATTTCATTTTTAAGATCTGTATATCGTGATTTTATCAGCTAAGTTGCTGTTATTATTATTATTATAAAATACTTGACGCTCACGCGAACACAATTCGGGGTCATTGCGATCAATCATAATTATTTACTTTTAACGTAATTAAGGCGTATTAGGTTAATAAAAAGATTTATTGAATTATTTACTTTAGTTATGTCTTTAATTAACAGGGGAACTGGAAAAGACTGTCTTATCATTCCCGATTGTTTAGTAATACCATTTTTTAAATATAATTACAATTATTGTATATTTATATTTTGATAGTTAAATTGTGTTTATTTTTTATTTTGTTTCTATAAAGTTTTTTTAATATAGCAACCCTACATAGCACTTGAAAATATCAGATTAAATTACTTTTAACGGCTGAATTAAAGTATAATTCAAAAGATAATACAGCTAATGTTCTGCTTCTAATTTATAGTCTTCATAAATAATTAATTTATCACCCCTTTTGTGTATCAGAATGACGCACTAGATTTTTTTTAAAATATCAACGCACCACAATAATTTTTAATACAAAAATGAACTGATTTTTCGCCGCCATCCCACCTGATGGCGGATGCCTAGACCGGTCAAGATCTGGACAGGTCCAGGAGGTATTTAGCCTCCGCTTATATGGGAATGAAAAAAAACTAATGGGATAATGTTAAATCCATAGTTGCAATATTTGTGAATATGTGACCACCATGTATCTAAATAATAGTTTAGTTATCGGCTGCATTGTTTTTTATAACACCATGCGCCTATTTTGTTTTAGTATAATTTGTTTTTTGTTCTAGCTACATTCAGATATTTTTTTTTTAATACATGTGAACTGATACATCATGCACTTTACGATCTGGCCCAACTTAAGACAAAAGGATATATTTTAACATAAAGTGTCCAATAACATTACTTACAGTCTCTACGAGTATTAAAGGGAAGACACACTGTTCTTGTGTTCAGTTTAGCACTTAAGACATGAACAAACACCAATTCAAATGGTTTTATCCCTTTCAGTGAGAGGGTATGTACATATATATCTAATATATAAAATTCTCGCGGTGTTTGTGGTTAAACTCCTCCGAAACGGCTTGACCGATTGGAATTTTGTGTGCATATTGGGTATGTCTGAGAATCGGACGACATCTATTTTTCATCCCCCTAAATGTTAAGGGTAATCCACCCCTAATTTTTTTTGAAATGTATATATATATTTTTTGTTTTTATTTTTTTATGATACAACATTAAAAAATACATACAACCCCTAACTTTCACCCTTCTACGATCAACCCCTATTTTTTATTATAAATGATATACATGGCAAAACGACGTTTGCCTGGTCAGCTAGTGTCTTTATATATATATATATATATATATATATATATATATATATATATATATGTACATAACTCTACTGTACGTGTGTATATCACTGAACTCTTAAACTGGCTGGACCTTGAATGATTTTTTATACAGTTTGCGTTTGGGTGGCGCCCTGGATGGTTTAGATTCACAAATCAGCCCGGCAGATGGCGCTGCAGTTTTTCATACTTTGTTTAATATCCTAATCGCTTGAAATATAATGCAGGACAACGCCGTAAATATAGATAGATATATATATATATATATATAATATATATTATATATATATAGATCGCGAACATAATGCAACATTTTAGAAACTAGGACTTCTAGTTTATGGCTTAGCTGGGTGCTGTGTTATCTCGGTTAAGACAGAGTTCGCATTGATTAATTTGATATTTACAAACACATTGAACCCTTATTTTTACTTTTATTTGTGTATTACGCACAAACACATACTCATACATTCACACATACTTAACACGACTTTTGTATGATACATGTAAAACTGACTACTTTTTTTTCAATTGTTTTAAACATGCACCATGTACCAGGGAATAATTGTTACCCATAACACATGGGTTCGTGTGGGGACTAGCGATGAATTTTGTCACAACCATATTTCTGTCATGATAGTTTTATTATTATTTGCTGAAATCTTGCTTTGGTTCACAGAGAAGTATAGTAATGAAAGACTAGTTTTAGTGATGAGGGTTGGCATAGTGGCTTCAGCGTGCGAGTATCATCCCTGAGTTCGTCGTTGTACCAAAATACTTTCTTTCTATATGCGCTTTTAACATTCGCTCGAACTGTGAAGGTAACCGGCCTTAGACCCAAAAAGTCGACGTGTGTCAGGCAGAGAAGGGGTTAGAAATAAGTCGCCTGATTTTGATGATAATGATTACGTAGTCTCGGACCTTGATTGGAACCCCAAGTAATTTTGACTGCCGGAGTTGCGTCCAAGTATAAACAAAAATATAATTTTGTGTATTGGGAAAATTCATAAACGAAACGTACACAGAGAAGGCCTATTCGATTGACAAAATATCATAAAACACACAGCAATCGGGGACCCAGACTTAAAAAGATTGTAGTGCCACTGATTTTTTTTTTAATTTTATTTTAGCTTTCGAGTGTTTATTTTTGGAATGAGGTTCATAGATTTCAACTAATTCGTCATCTAATAAGCTTGTATATGAGTGGAACAAAGGACCACAAAATGAAGTCCAACGACAGTTCAGACACCGGCTGCGGGCTGATGAAACTCCTTACGGGACTTTATCCAGAACATTCTATCATTGAAAGAACTTAACATTTCAAATTACTTACGATAAGAAAATGACACATTAAATATAAACTTATTTTCATAGCTTACACAATCACAAGTCAACGTAAACACACACTTTGATAACTGCGCGTGAACCCCACTCCGTGGTAGAGAGACGACTGACGGAGCGAGGCAGTGCGGGGCGCGCCGCGCGGGTCCACGGCCCCCGCACCCACGCGGCATGCTAGGACATGCCCCCCCAGACACCCCCCGATAATTAGGCGATCGTATATTTATTCCAATGCCCCACGAACTGTTAATGAATAGTGTAATGCCTTCGTCGATACATAAATTAATAATAATAAAACACCTTTTAATTTCCAATCATTACAATAGTGCAACAGCTTAGATTTTTTACATATTCTTGTTATCCTAATATTAGCTTTCTTTTGTAATTCGACGACAGAGGTATTTGGAAATAGCTGAAGGAGGCCCTTACCCGTGAATGGGTTCCGATCCATACATTAATTATCAAAAAGATTTTAATTGGGTGTTCAACTCATAACTGTTGGAAGTTATACTTGCAGCCAGCCCTGATGACCACCACTAAAGAGGACCCACCCAGAGCTGGTGATTTCCTCGCTCAACGAATAAGTATCGCAATACAGTGAGGAAATGCCAGCATTAAAGGTACACTGCCACAGGGACCAAGATTTTTAAATTACTTCCTTATTATTTTTAGATGATTTTTAGAGACCTTCTTATGATTTATTTATCTGTTTCTTATAGTAGTTTTAGTAACAATTACTTATTTTTATGTTTAAAAAATACTATATAATTTTACACACAAATCTTCCACGACCTCTTTACTTACACTGTCAATTTTTATTATTATTATTATTACATTATTTTCCTTTTTTTTTGTGTCTGAGGCGCAAACTAGCTGCTTTGGTCTCTGGCAGAATGACCAGCGCTGTGGAACACGTCTGCTCCACAGCATAATGCTGAGCCAGGGCCAGTTATATATAACATACACACACAACCATAACACACACACTTTACACACTTAAAATGTACCTTATTCCTTATTCTTTTTTGATTATTATTATTTTGTGTGTTTCGTTAGTAGTAAATGATATGTTATGTTATGTCATTTTCATTATGTCAAACGATGTTGTAAACACGTGTAAATGTGCGCTAAAATAACTGACACATTTGTATGCGATAATCAAAAACATACCTTTTCACTTTTACATTTGCAAAGTGAAACGGGAGCGACAAGGACAAACCAATGCCAATGCAATCGACATAATTCGCATACATTTACGAATTAATAAATAGTCGAAGACAAATTGCTTGAGTCATGTTTTGACTTGGCTAAAACTTGGAAAAAAAGTGTGTGTGTACCGCGTTAGAAATTATACTTCTTTGGCGTAACAAGATAAAAATCTTTTGAAAAATTTTATTCTACTTTTGTAGAAAAAACGTCACTAACAATAGAAAAACTGAGGCATTTGAAATTGAAACTGAATCAGATTCAGAATTCTGAGGCCCAGACCTAGAGGTTGAAGCGCCACTGATTTTCTTTTTTTCGGAAACAGTTTAAATTTTATTAATATCGGTATAGTTGTTTTGAGATATGGGGATATGTTAATTTTTTTTTTATAGAACGGGGGGCAAACGGGCAGGAGGCTCACCTGATGTTAAGTGATACCGCCGCCCATGGACACTCTTAATGCCAGAGGGCTCGCGAGTGCGTTGCCGGCCTTTTAAGAATTGGTACGCTCTTTTCTTGAAGGACCCTAAGTCGAATTGGTTCGGTAATACTTCAGTGGGCAGCTGGTTCCACATAGTGGTGGTGCGCGGCAAAAATTGCCTTGAAAAACGCTCAGTTGTGGAACGGCGGACGTCGAGGTGATACGGGTGAAATTTCAAAATAAAAAAAATTAATATAGATAAAGATAAATAATTGACGAAACGGAAGTTGAATTAATTTTGACTTCTTTAATTTTAAAGAAGTCTCATGGGTAAATATACAATGAAATAAAATAAAAATAGGCAAATAAGGCAAGTAGGTGATGAGCCTTCTGTGCCTGACAGACGCCGTCGTCTTTTTGGGTCTAAGACATGTCGGTTTCCTCACGATGTTTTCCTTCACCGTTCGAGCAAATGTTAAATGCCCACATAGAAAGTTCATTGGTGCACAGCCGGATAAATATACATTTATAAAATGTAGCTCACGAGTTTGGTAGCTTATGACATTAAAACTTTATTACTAATTGAAAGTCATACTAATAACTCTTCTGAAGTCGGTTACAAATAAAAAAACTGACCAAAAACAGTCTAAATTATTATTGTACAATTATTTTAATAACAGTTACGGTTTTTCTTCAATTAGTCTATCGATTCAATCTTAAATTGTATTTAGGTCAAGTTCACTATTGAACAGTCATGGTTTACTAACATTTATATATGTAGGCGACATATTATACAAATTATTCAATGGAGTTTGGGGTATATATTATCATCAAATTATAATAATAATAAAATTATAGTTATAATAAAACAAATGTTAAATATATAGTTTGGATTAGTTAGTCGATATTACCAGAAGACCAAAGACAAAGAATTAGTCTAGCTATTGAAAAGAAAATGTTTATCATGGAATGTAAGATACCGGTATCACTTATTCCATGTGATTTAATTTGAATCGGTAGAAAGGAAATCGGTTTAAAGGGGGAACGCTGCCAGAATTTTCGGAACCTTGCCTAAAGGGACTCCTTTTAATAATATATTTTAGTTATTGTATTATATTTTTAAGGTTTTTAGTTCAAGAATTTTGTTATCTCGTAGGTACTCGTATACATTTTCTTTTCTTGGTGTCCTAATATCGCAACTGCCTTCAGTAGGTACCATTGATCGCAACCTAATCCAGCTTTATCCAAATATCCAGGGATGTATCGATACGCTTTTTTGCCGATTCGCTTCCGATGCCGATAGATTGGAATATCGTCGTACCGATACCGTTACCGATACCATCTTCTTTCTCTAGGTTAATATGTAATATGTTTTTGTCCACCTTTTCATTTCATTATGTGTCATTTCATCATTTATGCAACAAAGTTTTAATAAATAATTAGTGTTTAGCGAAATTAAATACATATTACATAAATTTAATTTTGTCCAGCCAAGCGAATGCTAGGCAACACACTGAATAGAACGCACACAGGGGTTTTCGGGCAATAATAGTCCGTGCCGTGGCTCGTTTGCAACAAACTAGATCATACAAAATGCGCGCTTACATTATTTTTTAAAACGTGAAATTTGAAAAAGTATCGGTGAATCGGCAATGTACCGCCGATGCATAAATCGCAAACCAAAGTATCGTCGAATATCGGTAATCGATCGGTACGGATGCTCCTTAGCAAATATCCATGGCTTTCTTTCTCGATTCTCTTCCTTGTAAAGATTTTATATCTTCTATCCACCTTTAGGGCTATCTTCTTCTTCCTCTAGGCCCTTTCCATACAGTTGTATTTAAAGTCCACCTTTTATCTTGTTATTGCAGTGGATTACCACGAGAATTGTATATATTAGATTAAGATTTACACAATTATTTTGCATAATTTATTCAGCCTTGCGATTCTGTAACTCACTTTACAATTCACACAGCCTTTTCACACCGGCGGTGCGCTCAAATCAGTTACGTAAACCTATATTTTACAATTTTGCATTCTGATAAACAATTACAGAGTTACAGAATCGTAGTTCCATATTATTTACTTACGATCTTTTTGAGCAATATCTCGCAGATCCAAGGGTAGAACCTTGATATCCCCAAAGGCAATAACACCCACTCATTGTGCCAACGGAATGTGGTATTTGTACGGACTTCGTGGGAGGTAGGGGTCGCGTATTGTAAGCTGTGCGATGCAAATGCTTTCTTTGTGTGTAACTCCTAGTTTTCAACAGAACCCGACATGTACTGCTGAATGTCATAGCCACTAACGTCTTATATATTATTTTTTTACTATATACTTTTACACAATACTTCATTACTTACTGCTAACTTTTACTTATTATTTTTTTCTACTAAGTATTATTATTATATTCTTTTTCTTTCTTTGCGACTGAGTCGCAAGCTGCTGTGGTCTCTGGCAGAATGTGTTTGCGTGTTGTTCCTATGAGAATGTAAGTGCGTGCTCCTATTTCACCATGCCTCCTGCTGATAGGGGACAAGTCTTTGTTTTTAATTTATTATTATTAATTACTTAAGATGTTATGTGGAACATGGTGTAATGGTTGCAGCTCCTTACAAACGTTGTGTAAAAAAACATGGTGACTAAAAAGAGTGGCGGAGAGTTTATTGCCAGTTCTTCTCTTCCGTTCTACGTCCTTGATTTGAGAACTGGCACTAAATGTAAAGTTAGAAGCTCATATACATTTCTTTTTTGACGTTCATAAGTGTACATTGTGTTACCTATATGATTTTTGACTTTGACTTGACTTGAATGACCAGCTCTATGGAACAGTCTGCTCCACAGCATAATGCTGAGCCAGGGCCAATTACAACCACAACATACACGTGTTTTGTGTGTTTTATATCTATTTGTATACATATTTGTGTTTTCTTCGGCTTCGGCTCAGTTCACCAAGTGATGGAAATCAGCTACTTGAGCGAGGCTGAGCAGCGAACCTGGCCACCAAACGGACAATCGTTTCTTGTTCATTAAATAAATAAATAAATCAGTGGCGCTACCTTTTTAGTTCTGGGCCTAAGATTTATGTTTCTGTTTCATGTGCTCATTTGTCTAGGAAAGTCGGTCATTAGCCTCCTGTGCCTGACACGCGCCGTCGACTTTTTAGGTCTAAGGCAAGCCGGTTTCCTCACGATGTTTTCCTTCACCGTTCGAGCTAATATTTAATGCGCACATAGACATAAATTCCATTGGTGCACAGCTGGGGATCGAACCTACGACCTCAGGGATAAGAGTCACACTATATTATCTAATATATTTAGATAATAAACATTCATTGTTATATTTCCGATAAAGTCTACTCAAAAACCAACCTTTATTTCGCTGGACACAGGTGGGGCTCAAATGTTTACAGACCTCAAATAATAAAAAAATATTGTAACGAGACAGCTGGTAGGGGCAGATAAAATCTATTGTCTGCGAATTCAACTGGGGTCGGCGACCGAACATTTCGTCCAATGGTTTACGCAAAATGAAAATTAAAAGAGAAATGGGATAGCGCTCAAACGAGCAGGTGAGCTGCCGGCCTTTAATTGAAGGTACTGAAGCCCCGGTTTGATATATCTACTGTTAGCTGATGATTTGACACATCAAGTAAATTATTATTTATGTTTTTTATAATTATGGTTAGCCAAGCCTACATATCTCCCAAGAAGGACTTCGGGCCCGGGAGTCACTCCACAGTGCAGCCTAGTTTGCAAAACACTTTGAGTGGCCCATGGAGACTTGCCGGCCTTAAGGTGATCTGAGGAAATTAGTAATGATTCTTTAAAGAATTGGAGATGTATCTCCCAAGGGAAACTTATCGTGGTTGTTACAGAAGGCAAAAGATCACGTGGCCGTTCACCAACCAGAACCGATCAAGTGAAAGACTCATCGTCCTCAAAACATACAGTGTCATAAGAGAGTCGCTGGACAGAAACCGATGGAAATAGATAGTCTGCTCCAGATGCTTCCTTGCTGACCACGACGCTCAGATATGAGCTGCCGACTGCAGATAGAGATTTACTTCTTCAATACAAATGAGTCTCCTTGTAAGATCGGTATCGATATATGTGTGGGAGTTGCATGCATCTGGTCTGGCACCTTAAGTTGTCTTGTCATTCACATATCCTTTTTCTAACATATTTTCATAAGTTTGTAATCCTTGATTGTTTGAGTGCAAAAATAAAATAAAATAAAATATTAAAAATTGTATATTTTAGTTAAATTTTACTTGTGTGAAACTTTGAATAGTCAATCAACATGAGCGACATTCGTATTGCATATCAAGGTGATGCAACATATTGGGTAAAGATGCGCTGCCATGGTTCACTGCGTTGTGCGGCTACGACACGAGCGAACGAAGTTTTTCAATTGTTGTGGTGTTCCGTCGTCCGCCATTAGGTGCACATACCCCAACCACTTGAGCCTGTTGCATTTTATAAATTGGACAATGTTGGCGTCGTCAAGGATGTCATAAGTTCTTCATCGTAGCGATTACGTCAAACACCGTCGTCGCAAACAGGGCCATAGATTCTTCGAATCTTCCGTTCTAAAATGAGGAGACCAAGCTCGTCTTTCTTCCTAAGGTGCCAGATTTCAGAACCATAAGAACCACTGGTCACAGCAGAGTTTAACCGAAAAAGCTTCGTATTACTTAGAGAAGTCGCGATCGGAAATATTTACTAAGTTCAAAGTAGCAGCTATTATTTTCTCTGAATTTTTTTCTTAGACATAGATATTTACGAGGTTCAAACGCAAATATATTATATGAATCATATATGTCTATTTCTCTATAAATATTTGCATTTTAACTTTGAACAAATAAAACAAATACAACACTATATGGGACTTAGCCTAAGATGGCATCCGTCCTTGATCATTTCTATTTCATAAACAAGTAGTGATCAGCCATCTGTGCCTGTTACATGTTCTTAGACATCCGCACATAGAATATCCATTGGTAGCCGCGGATCGAACGACCTCAGAACGAGTAGCACGCAAATAATTAAACAGAATATTTATAAAATTCCATTCTTTTCTCGATTCTGGCGTTCCATCACATAGAACTTATGCTGCACTGCCGCGCACCAACTCTGTAAAACCAGCGGCTAGTAGAGGTATTTCTAAACCGATACGACCTTCTTAGCTTCAGGCGTGGCAGGTGTCGATGAAGCCGTTCAAGTATTACGCAAGCACTATGGGGGGGGAGGGGGTCTTTGATTTTCTTATTTGGTGATTACGTCAACAGTAATTATTTACTTTTCTTACACATGTTACCCAGACATTGTCTATGCTTGAAAACGAAATGCATTTTCGATGATTCCTACAAAATGATAGCTATAATACATATTAATTAATAATACTCGTTTATGTACTAATATTTTTGAGAGCTTTTGCTGAGCTTTTTTTTTGGGGGGTTAAATTGCAGTAAATCTGCTAACGTAATACTTGGCGGTTAACACTTCATTCAATGTGATCCACCTGTTAGTTTTCCTTCTCTCCCAAGCAAAATAATAGTAAAAATAGTATCGCTGTTCTCGTGGCCGCTTGCCCTACATACAGTTCACGTACTAGAAAAGCGAAATATAAACTGGTTTTGTATGAACCTTTAATAGCTATAATTGTAGAACAATGGTATCGCTCTATTGTTTGCTAATAATGTGTTTTGTTTATAATAAATGAAATAAATCAGTGGCGCTACAACCTATTTAGGTCTGGGCCTCAGATTTCTGCAAGTAGATTGTCAGCCTCCTATGCCTGACACACTAGGCTAACATTGTTTTTAATATTGTCAAAAAGTATTTAGGGTGTCTCAAAAGGAAGTTGATATTTAGTTGATCGATTAAAAAAAGTAAGTCGTGTATCAAAAAAGTGTTTATTCATTAAAGTACACATTTTAGGAATTTATTTCTTAAAAATAATACCGTCCAAATGTAGATCCTCGCGTTCGCGGCACTCATTTAATCGAACAATAAAATAACTTATGACGGCTCGGCAGGTGGACTCAGTGATGGCTGCCATTTCGTGACGGATATTTTCTTTTAATTGCGCCAGAGAAGTCGGCTTATTGGCGTAGACTTTAGATTTTAGAAAAAATCAATAGGGGTTAAATCAGGACTGCGTGGAGGCCAATTTATGTCGCCTCTCCTGGAAATCAATTTGCCTAAGAAAATTTCACGATCGTGGCAGAGACGTATTGGATGTGGGTGACGTTGCTCTGTCCTGCTGGAACCATGTTCTTTGGTTATAGCCAGGAAGGTTTTGAAGGCACCAAGAAGTCGTCTAACATTTTCACATAACGCTAAATAAATAAATTTAAACTTTTGAAGTGAAAACTTCTTTAGTGGCGTTGTACACTTTTTTTGGAATGGGTAAAAAAATTTAAACTCGCGTCAGAACACCTGATCGAAAATTCGTAAGACAGCTGGCGCGGCGTATTTAATGTAATATAAATTGTCATGTTTGTGTACGATAGCGCAATAAATAAATATTGTATTCTGCCACATAAATTATAGTAGTTTTATACTGATAATTAAAGCAATTCGTGCAAAATTATTCCCTAACCATTCCAAAATATCAAGTCGTTTTTTTTAATAAGAGATTGATTTTGTTATCATATCATTTCTCTCCATATTAATAAACAATTAATATTTTGACATAATGATTAATGACATTAAATATTGGTTAATCATTCATTTTGTATCGAAATAACTCGGATTCTAATCGAAAATCAATACCGACGCTTAATTAATAATTCTGTCAGAGTTCCATATGTGTAACACTGGTTCTTGTTAACCATTAAATACACTAAATTATTATTGTTGTGACTATGTCACATAAAATTCAAATTAAAGTGTTTTGAAATTATATTTGATGTTATGATGGTTCGTACAATTAAACATGTATAATGCGTCTGATGATGTGATGTGTCTAATTTAAGTTTTTAATTCATATAAGAACAATGTATAATTCATATAAGATAAAGTATGTCAATTCTGAAAACATCCCCTGCTAAATTTTTTTTATATCTACTTGCTTTGTTCCACGGCAGTAAATGGGGTTAATATTATGTAGACTCAAATTATGGGAATATTGATTTATTCCTTGAACTCTAAATGATGAAACAATATTTTTTTATATAGTATAGGGGGCAAATGAGCCGACGGGACTCCCAAAGGGGGCAGTCATTGCAGCCCAATGCCCATGAACACCCATTTTAATGGATATGTACTATATGTACTCTTCCTTTAAATATCGCTTTAATGTTTTTCTTTTCTAGCGACGTTGCCGTTCTTGACTGTCGGGTTGACAATTGCTTTTTTGTTGTTAAATTTATACACGTGTTTTTTGAAGGTTAGGACTAAATAATCATATTCGTTTAATACTAGAGGCGCCATCTATGAGTCAGTCTACGAACTTTTTAGGCCACCTAATAGTGAATGTATTTGCAATGGTGTTAAAATTATAAATCAAAATTTTCTGTATTTGTTAATATGGTAAAACGAGGGTTTTGTAATATACAAGTAGAAACTTATACTAAAATTTCTAAAAGTTGCTACATTCAGATTGATTGAAAAAAACACCGCACAATCAGCCACATAAAAATAGGCATTCAATCATTTTATTATCATAATATCAAGAACAGTGAATTATAATTGTCAAAACTTATGGTCTAAATACTCTCTCTTTAAAGCCTTTAAAAATGTAACCACCTTCCTCTTGAATAGAAAATTAACCCACAGAAACTTAGTCTAATTAATACTATAACTTACTTAAAATAATCCTGAAAACGTTGAAAACCCCTACAAAGACGCACATTGCACATGGAATGATCAACTCCAAGTAACACTTCCAAGTCTATACCTTATCAGTGAGTCATAAAGTAGAAATTAGCGTGACAAATGTACCGGGAAAACCGAATGAGTCACAAATGAAAACGGGTTTGTATGCCATATGAAAACTGCAGGCGTTTCCTGGAATTCAGCTTTTAAAGGAAAATTCAACCTTTGTTCCTCAATATGCTTACTCAATACTTGCTACTGAATGCTGTCTCCGAGTATCAACATCTTTATATGTTCGCAGAGTTCAGAGTAGCGATATTATATATTTATATCAGTACTAGCATCAGTATTTTATTTCATGTTCGCAGAGTGAGTTCACAGTATCTTAGATGTCAAATTCTACTTAATTCCAACACACAAATATTTACTGTATGTAATTTTCTGATAATAATTTAAAATGAATAAATAGAAAATTAAAACAAATTTAAAAAGTTTGGTTTCTGTGGCAGTGTACCCTTAATTTTTGGGTAGTATGTGTTCAGGGAGGTGATATACGGTTGTTATTTCAACGGCTTTCACGTTATTTGAGAGCTCATGGTCAAGAAAAATAAAATAAAATTTTGAATGTGACAAGCACTTATAGGCTAACATAAAATACAGGAAGAGATAAAAACAATTGAACATAAAAATTAAATTATAAAAAACTAAACGAAAATATTTTTTTTTCTATTGCAATTTTAACAGATACAGAAATCTGAGGGCCAGACCTAAAAAGGTTGTAGCGCCATTGATTTTTTTATAGCATACAAAGGAGCTTATAGGACGCCCAAAAACAGCGGTCCTCGCAGCACACATCCATTTTAGTGGGTGCGTAACTGGCCTTTAAAGACCGTACCGTAGCTGTTAAAACCGCGTCCACAATGGGTATGACTTAACTGAAGATCATGGCTTAATAGTATGGTGGTTTCCCTATAGTACCTAATTAATTAGTTACTGCATTCCCAATAAAACGGTAATTGTATTTCCATCTACACAAACTAGATTAAAAACCGCGCATTGCGGCCTCTGAGTAATGAAAATAGGTTTTTATGCCATGATTGCAACCTCTTTTCTCGCTCTGATAGCAAAAATATTCGCATTTTTACTACAATAGAAAATGTTGAAAGAATTCTTCTTGACTCAGCTTTTAAAGCTTTTTCATTAAAGCAAGGAGATTTGAGATTTGGAGTTATGGTCTCATGCTTTGCATAGGCTGGATCCAGAAGATTTCTACGCAACACCAAGGGATCAAGCCACTCGGAATACGGTCAAGTGGAAGTAGCTGGTACTGTGGAGCTCCCGCCGCGGGATTGGCCCGGAGTGAAGTACCGTCTGACTCTGGCCTTGCAGAGCACACCAAGCTTCTTGGAGGCTAATTTAGCCTTTCCCTCTAAATGACCGCGAAACTTTCCTTCGATACGTCAACGCCAAATATTCCGCTGGCTGTGTCTTTAAGAAGAGTGTCTTCGAAAAAAGGAGTAGTGACTTAAACGCGCAAGAAAATGTCTTCTTGAGATTAAATTGGACTAGATTTAGTCGACCCCAGTCCGAGACTCCACGTAGCAGAGTCTCTTCTGATACAAGTCAGTTAGTGATAGACAACTGCCCAAGACATACCTACATGGCCAGTGTAAAGAGTATCCCCAGTGCTATCGCGCTGCGTAGGCTTCCTTCTTCGCGGTGTGGGCTAGTGAGTCATTCTCCGTTCAGGGGTGGTATGGAGGGCTGACAGAAATTCCCTTGGACAGCTTTGGAGACGTGTAAACGAGGGCTTTGAGTTGCCACTGATCGGCTCCACAAAAGATGGAATAAACATTCATTCATTCAAACGTTCCATGCCCTTCTGAACTTCAGCAACGGAATCTGGAGCTTCAACGAAAAGCATATAGGCCCCTAACGGTAGGGTCGCAAAGAAAGACCGGTTCTATAAACTTCAGGATTCGTGATAATCCACCCATCTCACTGTGGGCACAGATTGGACACTACTTGTAGAAGACTTTAGATTTCTTGATCGTATTCTTATACAGTATGTCCATTTTTGCGTCATGAAACTTTGGAAACAACCCGACGTCTGCACGAACTTTAAATAACTATAAAAGAATATCGCGATAAGCTAACTTAAACGATATAACTCCAAATATTTAATATAAGTTTTTTAACTCGTGAAACGTGAACATAGGTATACGACCTAACAGTCTGTGAGGGCTAGACATTTTTAGATTTTTGAAATGAAACGTCTTTAGGCGCATGAGGGTAAAATTTTTACGGATGAAACGCAATATTAATAATAGCGTCACGAAGATGTGCAGCGTTTTTGTCGAAGAAAAGGGAGAGAGCGGTTGTGACCTATTGAGAGAGAGAATGAGAAACGGCGAAGGTAGCATGAAGCAAATAGTCATGGAGCGAGAGGCGGGAGAGAGCTATAGTGAGAAAGATTGAGAGAGAGAGAGTAAGGGAGATCGAGAAAAAATACACGCTATTGGTTGATGTATTCGTTTAGTAGTTACATATTAGAACTTTAGATGGCAATTCTGTCGCATAACGTCTTGTGCAGTAAGCGCAGATTTTTTATTTATTGTATATTATCATTAGCACGTATACAGTGTGTAAACAGTTTGAATATAGATATACAAATACATGGAGTGATCGTATACTGGTACATGATCATCTATTGGGGCTTTTACCTTAGCAATAATCACTTTACAAAGAAGTTTCACTTCTGACATGTGTACTTTGTACGCACGCACTTTTTTTACGTAGAGTTGGTAACTAATTACGAATGTTTAGTTCACTAGTAAAAACAAACTTAAATAGCCCTTAAATAAAACTAATGCCCATTAATTTATAACATCTCTAATATTTTAAAAATTATTACTTTTAAATCGAGCATTGCTTTTGCGAATTGATACCACACAGTGAACTCTAGATAAATTCAGAAATGAAACAGCTCAAATAATCACTACCATCAAAATCCAAAACGTTTATGACGTTTGGGAGACATAACGCTAGGTTTCTCTTTACCATTGGAAAGAATGTATTAAACACGTTGATAAAATTTGACGGCTCATTGGTCTAGTGGTTAGTACCCCTGACTGCGGATCCATGGGTCCCGGGTTCGATCCCCGGCTGAGACAAACATCGATGTGATGAGCATTTGGTGTTGTGCTTAGGTCTTGGGTGTTTTAATATGTATTTATATGTCTATCTATCTATAATATGTATGTACATATATCCGTTGCCTAGTACCCATAACACAAGCTTCACCAGCTTAGCATGGGACTAGGTCAATTGGAGTGAATTGTCAAAAAAAAAATCAGAAACTCGACATTTTACAGTTCCAAGCTTATTCGTCAAAATACACGCAAAATTATATATACCAACCCCTTACGGCGTTTGTCGTAAAAAAATTATATTATTCAATAAATAGTATACCTAACAATGTTTCTTATAATAGTAATCGCTATTTTTGCAGGTCAATCAACCCAGGAACTGCGGAGATATGCGCGGTTAACACAACAAAATATGCGTCAAAATACCAACCTATATTTTTACTAACAATTGAGATAATAAATGCTGTATTCATAGTTCTTTGCATAGTGTATATATATTTAAGAACGCAAAGAAAATTGTTTGAAATTACCCAAAACAATATGCAGGCCGGCGCGGCGTCAAGATGGCTGCGATAACATTGCGTGACTAAGTTGATACAACGTTTGTTGTAGATCGATATGAGCTATTTAGGATTACTTTATAGCTATCATTTGACTAAAAAAGTTCTACATAATGTACAATTTTTGTTGGCTATACTCATGTCACATTTTTATATTATTGGAGTTTACTCCTTAAGAAACGTATTGAGTTATAAGGCCCGGTACGGAAATTTTATGAGGAGTAAAATCAAGTGTAACACGAAAAGTTGAGGCGTTATGTAGAAAGAGACAAATGGATTGAACGTGTAAAAGAATGAGATGGAATACATTACACAGACTTTTCTATTTTGAATTCACGTTTTGACAGCCACGTTACAACATTGTCAGTGTTGACAGGTGTAAAAAATAAAAGTAGATTGTCTAGCGTGCCATAGAGTTTTGTCAATAGTAATGGTCAGTGAAATTAAAACTAAAAAGATTGTTCATTCTTATTCTTCTCTTACTATAAAAGTAACTTTGGTCACAGAAAGAAAATCCTATTTGGGCATAGATGATGTAGGTACGTTTTATTACTACTACAAACATTTATATTATAAAAACATGTATTCTTACCACCTTTAGTATGAAAATATGGTCGACAGCCACAGAACATTATCGCCATTTTATCGTTCGTAAGGAGTAAACTCCAATCGTGCGTCGTAGCTGACACACACGCACTTTTTTTATTTTTGTGAATAGGTTATTAAAACAATGACATACAACGCCACGTATTGAGATTTATCGGATAGTCCAAAGCTCATAGTCCTCCATAGCGTAAGAATTATTTTAAGTGTAATACGAATGTTATCAAAAACAAAGTCCCACAATGCTTCTACCGTAAGAACTCGTGAGATCCATGTCGGTTAATTCAGTCCCTAGTTAAGGAACTTTCTGTCTTAAGTAATTACGTAATTATCTAACCTTACAACATCGAATTTATCATTACAAATCTTAGATGTTGTTGTATTGCTTTTCTTTGATTTATACACTAAACACTAATTGTATTCTAAATGAAGCTTCTATGTCTGCTAGAAGTGTAGTTATTCTTCTTAAACTACTGTTTCAAATTGAATGAAATTCAGGCATTATAGCCTGAAAATTCTGGCATCTAATTTTATTCAGAACGAAGTATATAGAGGCTTGAATATTGCCTAGACTGCTTCGAGAATTACGACTTGATTTTATTCAAGAACAGGTACAGAACATTTTATAATCAAAGTCCCAGACACATGGAAACTTAAAAAGCTTTGACAATTAATATTGTGTAGTAATGGGTACTATTTTGTACCATATTAACCTCGCGAGCCCGTTGCCGACCTTTTCAGAATAAGTATACGTTAGAATTTTTATCGGAAATTGACGGGTTCGTGATAGTGGTACCAAAAATGCCATAAAAGCAGTTCAACAGTTACTTACCTAAAAAGCTGGTGTCGTCATCATGCAGAGCTTGCATGACGAGCGCAAGCAGCGGTGGCCGCGCAGCGGGCAGCCCCGGGGCGAGCGGGCGCAGGCTCACGGGCGCGGCGGACCAGATGGCGCCGCTGAGCATCACCTACCCGCCTAGCTCCATGCCGCGTCTGCTGTATTAAAATAAAAAATATGTTTATTAAGGAACATAAAATACAGGTATCACTTATTCCACGTTATTAAATTGTATCGGTAGACATCCCTACTCATCGGCAAAGAAGACAGAGGGTGTAGGCCGAGAGAAAAAGCCGGCGTTCAAAACTCTCGGTACTCTTTTAAAATAGCAAATCATCAAACAACACTTATTTTAAAATAAATATCGCAAATTAATTATTAGAAGTAGCCTGTCTAGCACTAGTCCCAGGCCCTTTTATCAACAAAAATAATCGTTAACTTTATAGTAAGCTTTTTACTAAATAAAATAAATCAGTGGCGCTACAGCCTATTTAGGTCTTGGCCTCAGATTTCTGAATCTGTTTCAATCTAATAGGCAAGTAGGTGATCAGCCTCCAGTGCCTGACACACGCCGTCGACTTTTTGGGTCCAAGACATGTCGGTTTCCTCACGATGTTTTCCTTCACCGTTCGAGCAAATGTTAAATGCGCACATAGAAAGAAAGTCCATTGGTGCACAGCCGGGAATCGAACCTACGACCTCAGGGATGAGAGTCGCACGCTGAAGCCACTAGGCCAACACTGCTTACTGAAGACGTCTTAAAACGATTATCAATTTTAAAATTCAGTTGTCCTACATTGTAGGATTTAATTGTGTAAAGAGTTGATGTTGTCATTGGAGAATCGTAGAACATTGAATGATAATATACGTTTTATCTAAATTTAAATTTCGTTAGATACCCCAAGCATCCCATCATCCCATTTGTCCCTTCTTTCTGAACAACGCTTTTTGACCATAACTAACCATTGTCCTGATTGAGCATTCTGATGAACGAGCTAGGTCTGGATATCCATAGTTGCTGTCGCCTTTTGAAATCAATTTTCCTTTCGAAGAGAAGGGAGAGAGCGATTGAGACCGATTGAAAGAGAGCGAGAAAGGGCGAACGTAGCATGAAGCAAATAGCCATGGAGCGGGAGCAAGCAAGTGAGCATCACACATAGTGGAGCGAGAGGTGGGAGAGAGCTATAGTGAGAAAGATTGAGAGAGAGAGTAAACAAGATCGAGAAGAATACACGCTATTGGTTGATGTATTCGTTTAGTAGTTACATATTAGAACTTTAGATGGCAATTCTGTCGCATAACGTCTTGTACTATAAACGCAGATTTTTTATTTATATTACTATTAGCAAGCATACAATTTGAATATAAATATACAAATATATGGAGTGATCATATACTGGTACATGATCATCTATTGGGGCTTTTACTTTAGTAATAATTAATTTACAAAGAAGTACTTTTTTTGTTTTGAGTGTCAATGTATCAGTGTGCCGTTTATAATAATTAATAAGAAAAATCCTGTGTATTGTATGTGTGTGATAATCGTTCAATAAAGGTATTCTCGTGTTCCAAATGACCTGATATAATTAATTCTAACAACTCATTCACAATTTCCTACAATTTCAATAGTTCAAGGTTTCTAGCTCGTGATTCATTCTGAGAAAGTTACTATATTAATTTAACTCACGAATTTCAAGAACACAATCAGAAAAAATAATAAAACAATCTTTTTTTTAACATTAAGAATGATAAAAAAAAATCAGTGGCGCTGCAATCTTTTCAGATTTCTGTATCGTCATTTGTTTTTTCTAATACACAAGTTGGCGGTCAGTCTTCTGTGCTGTCGACTTTTTGGGTACAAGGCATGACGAGGCATTGTAATCCATTGGTGCTCAGTCTGGTGGAGGAGCCAACGAACCTTCATTTGTTTCATCATCGGACGTCGAGGCAGAATACGAAATTCCACCAGTATCACCTCGGTGTCCGTCCCACGACCGTATACAACGAAGAGCGGTTCGAATCCCTTGTCGTTGCGTAGAGATGTGGGGTCATTCATTTCTCCTGCATTTACCATGGAGAGTGTTCAGAAGAGTTGTACGGATTAATACCGGAAAGTGAGTTTCATCATCGGACGTCGAGGCAGAATACGAAATTCCACCTGTATCACCTCGTCGTCCGTCGTTCCACAACTTGGTTCCTGAGAAAGGTCCGTTCCTATTCAGCTTTATAACACAGATACGAAAATATAAACGTGTATTTTTCTCTACTCTTAACAGTAAACCGATATTATTTGCCGAAAAACAGGGCAATTACCGATTCCCACCCCTCACATTAACTGGAAATCGTCGACAAGCGGAATATATAGGTGCAAGGTTTTCGCGATCTATTTACTATAATTACTGGTGCATGTTTTTACCCGAATTCGGTATTACGCAACGTCAGCAACAGTACAATCTCCCATCATTACATTATTCGGATACGTATCTCGGCGTGGTGATCAGTCCATAAAACGCCCTGTGGTCCAAGGGAAGGTGGAAGACACTAAACCGCACGGAATGTCACTTACGCGTTGGACTGACCAGATCAAGTTTGCCGTAGGAGGTTGAGTCAATCGGTGCAGCAGAATGACCGATCGGCAACGATGGCGAAACTTAGTAAAACGCATCACAACTGCTCCTTCTAATATTACTACTATACATAGCGATCACGACAGCTCTGTCAAGAGTGTGATAAGAAAGAGAAGAAGTTTTTACCGATTTCTAAAATGGTGTATTTTTACATGTAATATTTTGTTTCAAAAAATTATTTATTTACAGAAATACGTTTTTACAGCCTATGCCAATACGAGAAAAAATAAAATGCACCACACATAATATACACCATATCGCTCATGTCAATTCACTCTGCGAACATATATAGTATGATAGAGTCGGAGACAGCATTTAGTAGCAACGTCTTTGTTAACGGGGAACTGTGCAACAGACTGGTTCTGGCCCTGACTATCAGTATATATGGTAGGCCAACTGATATCCCGTCTGGTTTCCAATTTATTGGACCCCACCATTCCCAAGAGAATTTTAGGTACATTAAGGGATACTAGGGATAGATGCCATACAATCTGTTATAAAGGCATCTGTATGCGCTCCAACAGAAGACAGTATTTAGTTTAGGAGCCCAAAACGCATTGGTTAGAAGTATGTCACACTAACATACTTCTAACCAATGCGTTGTACAGGCGTGAGGCCTTGAGATGGCGTGAATATTAGTGAACGTATTTTTATGTATATTATAGCTACTCCGTCCGTGGACCGTAATTCATAAAATTCGTGCCATAGAAATTGTTTTGTAACGATAGTTTACAGGATATTAGATGAAATGTCGCTTATATGTCGGTTTATTAACGGAATAAATGAAACAGCGTTTAGATCGATAAAAAAGCCGTACAGTGGTATAACACTTTTTATATTTTCAGCGATTTAGAGGAAATATATAAAATGGCAATGAAGCTATTACCTATATTGCTTTACATAACATACTTTCACGACATGGATTTCCAAAAAAATTAGGTAAAAGATTAATCAATACAAATAAAAATATTACTTAATCTGCCAATTTAAAGCTGCGCTTCTTTATAACGACCGTGCCGCATCTTTTCTTATAATATATAATGTATAGCTTTGCCAATTGTGAAAATTTGCCAAATAACGACTCATTGGTCTAGTGGTTAGTACCCCTGACTGCGAATCCATGGGTCCCGGGTTCGATTCCCGGCTGAGACGAACATCGATGTGATGAGCATTTGGTGTTGTGCTTAGGTCTTGGATGTTTAAATATGTATTTATATGTCTATCTATCTATAATATGTATGTATATCCGTTGCCTAGTACCCATAATACAAGTTTCACCAGCTTAGCATGGGACTAGGTCAACTAGTGTGAATTGTCAAAAAAAAAAAAATTGTGGTTGGCCAAAGACTGCCACGCCCTCTATTACCAAGAAGTTTGTACTTGGAGTTCTCTATTTATTACACGCTTTATATTAGCTTCACCTGTATGTATGTATGTATGTATGTAACCGACTCCTTCGGACTCGATTTTGACCCACATTAAACGGACAGATTTAATTCAAACTTTGTACACTTATAAAGAATCAGCGACAATATAATAATTTCATAGGTTTATCTCGAAATAACAATAAATTTTTTTTTAAGTCCGCAAAGCAATACGATTAAATTGAGACAACACGTATTGCTGCTAGGACTAAAAAGTGGAAAATAAATATAGTTTAAAAAAACTAAAAAACACGCTTTTAAAGCACATCAAACTAAAAAGTGAAAAATAATTCCTAATTTAGGCTGAAAATGGTAATGAACAAAACACGAGCAACCCACGCTTTTTCACAATAATACCAGTATTTTTTGTTCATTACCATTTTCCGCCTAAATTAGGAATTATTTTTCACTTTTTAGTTTGATGTGCTTTAAAAGCGTGTTTTTTAGTTTTTTTAAACTATATTTATTTATTGAAGTTTACCACATCATACATAATACAATATTTACAGTTCGTTACAAGCTATCTTATTCTAAAATATATATCAATTTTGGTAAACAAAAATGTTACAAAAAATACACACAGCAAAACAGCAGATTAGGTATCAGATAGGCTTAAGTGAAGAGATCGCCTTTAAAATTGATCCCACTACCGAATATAAGTTGTAGTACATAATAATAAACTCTCGTTTATTTTTCACGCGTAAATTCCAATTAGCTAAAGAAAAACTTTTATTCATGAACTTCACTGAAACACGGCTCGAACAGGCTGTGGTCTGACCCAACATATCTCAGAGAGAGTGATTACGCGGTTTTCACCGGTTAAGTAATGATTTTAATTGTAAACTTCCATCTTGTACTCTAGTTAACACACACAAAAGCGAAATCATCTAACTATACCATCTGGGGCCCGTGGTAAATCTTCTTTTGTTCTTTTGATGGGGCCCGCTATCTGTAAAAATCGTCCCTACTCAGTTTAATTTTAATAACCTTCGAGATTTTCAGTGTACTCAATTACACGTTGTATATGTCCGACTAAAAGCCTCCTCTCTTACGCCCGAACCCAATAATAAATCCACAATCTCAGATTCATAACTATCTGAGATCTGATCGTGACAGTCGAACGATCTCCTATCTGCATCCCTATAACCAAACCCTACGAAGACAATAAATTTTTGGCGACTGATAAATGCTCTTTGTCGTTCCATTTTACCGAGTTTTCACTCATATTTGATAATCAATGTAAACCAAGTAAAGAAAATAAAACCGTACAAATAACATTAATATATATTATATAACATAACAAACAGTTTTTTTAATTATTTAAAAAACTGGTGTAACGTTAAAATCTATTAAAGTAATTAACTGTTGAAACTGGGCAAACCTAAGATAAGATTAATTACGATTTTTTAGTTTTTACAAAGGAGTGTCAATAAAGATTTAAACTTATTAAAAACCAAAAGTACTGATCGTAAAATTGAGAGATAATATAAATTTGGGACGCAGGTGACTATAAGCTGCTTTGCATTTTATTAAAATATGCTTGAGGAAAAATTAAAAAATTAATATTGAACATAGTTCAAGAGGTATATTAAGTTTTATTGCATAAATAACACTGATCATCGTAACATTAAATGATCCTACAACTCTTTATAATGTTTCAGAACCTACATATGACTGTCAAAATATAGGTAATAAAACTAGCAGACCGGCCAAGCGTTGCTGTGGCTAAGGTTTTTTTTATATTACATAGTAGTAAACTATTCAAGGGAAAAGGTAGGAGAACTTATGTGAAACGTTGGAACTTTTAACACAGCGCCATCTGTTAGAATTGTATCAAATAATAAACAAATATTTGCAATAAAATAATATTGCGGGTATAAATTGAGATGTAAGCTATCCTATCTTTTAAGTTAGATCAAACTGCACACGGTGTGCAAATTTGATTGATATCGGTTCGGTAGTTTAGGAGTCCATAGAACAAAAAACGTGACACGTAATTTATATATATTAAGATAATAAAAGACTCAAGTATTTTCTCCAACTTCGATTTTGTTCCCTTTGGAGTAGAGACTCTGGGGCCATGGGGTTCAAGTGCACAAGCGTAATTATAGATTTAAGTTGGCGTCTGACTTTACCGGTGACCCCAGAGCTGGTGCTTTCCTCAACGGATAAGTATCGCAATACTGCGAAGAAGTGCTGTCAGCGTTGAAAGTACACTGCCACAGGGACCAAACTTTTTATATATTTTGATTTTCTTTTTATTTATTTTTAATTATTTTTATTATTATAACGTAGGTTAGGAAAATTGTAAATACTGTATATTTGATTGTGCTTTACAGAAAGCATGTATCGATCAGTTTAAATTGAAAATAATTGTATGATGTTGAACGAGTTTAATTCCCAAAGATTTCAATATTATTTCCATGAGACCTTGGTTATACAGTTAACATATCAAGGTTATCTGATAACAGAGAGCTTTCACGAAATGCTATACTTCATGATGGCACAGATTAAAGCAGATATAACAATTGACATATTTATAAGACAAGCGCAATATTTATTTATTTTTTAAAGTCATCATAATATATAGATATCTATAGTGTATGTAACAAGCTAATCTAAAATATATGACAATTATGGAGTTACAAAATATATTAAATATTACACTTCCAATTTTACTGCAAATCAGCGGATTAGGTATAAGATAGGCACTTAACTTTTTAATTGATCAGCCCACTACCGAATATGTCAAATTAGAGGTTTATATAACTATTAAATAGCACTTAAGTTATGTGTTAAGTAAATAATTCAATTAAATAAAACAACTTTAGTAAATATAAAAATATTTAGTAACGTCAATTTTTTTTTTAAATTTAAAAACACCTAAGTATTATCACTATTTAACATCCCAGGATTTCATTGTAATAATAATAATCAGTGGCGCTACAACCTCTTTAGGTCTGGGCCTCAGATTTCTGATTCTGTTTCATGATAATTTTTCAATCTAATACGCAAGTAGGTGATCAGCCTGTGCCAGACACACGCCGTCGATTTTTTGGGTCTAAGACATGTCGGTTTCCTTACGATGTTTTCCTTCACCGTTCGAGCAAATGTTGTTTGCGCGCATAGAAAGAAAGTCCATTGGTACACAGCCGGGGATCGAACCTACGACCTCAGGGATGAGAGTCGCACGCTGAAGCCACTAGGCCAACAGTGCTCAGGATTTCATTGTAACTGAATTTTATCTGTTAGTAAATTTTGTAAAACCCCAGCGTAATATTCCTAGTAACGACTTTTCGTCAATAGATGGCGTTAATACCAAATAATTATATGTCACTTTGATGTAACATTACTATAAATAATGTTACATTAGTATCATAATTAACTTCACTTTGTTGTCCAAAATTATTTTGTGTAAGCTTTTGATATTTTTGTAACATCCTCTTTGGGACATCCAATGTCCATCCAAGTGCTCATTTCGCCTCGCTGCTAAGTTAAACGCATATAAACGCGTTAGCAAACCACTTCTTAACGATTGATTTTCCTGGTTCACAGTACGAATAATATTTATCAAGCAGAACCTTGGATTCAATTGTATTTTGTTTCCCCAAAAAGCAATGCTTTACGAAATTACTTTTTATCCATTTTTTGCAACAAACAAAATTTCCTTCGCTCAAAATACTATATCTGACGGTTCTTAAATGAATACACGTGTCTTGAAGGTAAGCGTTGACTAATCATATTAATTTAATACTAATGGCGCCATCTATGTGTCAGCTTACAAACATTTCAGCTCACCTTATTTCTAAACAACATTCCTTTTTATTGCATTATTTAGATGTACTTCTTAATTTTTTTTTATTAAAGACAATTCACACCAATTGACCTAGTCCCATGCTAAACTGGTAAGGCTTGTGTTATGGGTACTAAGCAACGGATATACATACATATTATAGATAGATAAACATATAAATACATATTTAAACACCCAAGACCTAAGCACAACACCAAATGCTCATCACATCGATGGTCGTCTCAGCCGGGGATCGAACCCGGGACCCATGGATTCGCAGTCAGGGGTACTGACCACTAGACCAATGAGTAAAAGTATTTAAAAGACCATGTAATGTTTTTAATTGTATTTAAAAACCTAGGATTAATTGTGATTCATGTACCTTTACATTTCAGAATTTGTACAATTATATATTTTTATGTTAATTTACTTTCGATCTTTTTATGTCTTCTTCTTTCCTACTAGAGTTGCCAGAAAGAGATCGCTTATCGGCCTACCTAATTACAAGTCATCTGATTTTTTATGTGTTCTTAATACAGTGTAAATAAATAAACGAAACTATGTCTTCGTCAAGCGATATTTATTTTTTATACCAGACTTTCAATGTTAGAATACTTAGGGTAAGATTTAGAAACGAGACTTAACGCCAAGACTCCTGTACGTCAAAATAAATAAATAAATAATAATAATAGCGTAATTATAAGCGTTTATACCTTGAATGCAATAATAAAACATTAAATTTTTTACAAGTGAAAGAAAAATTTCACCTCTCTAGTGAGATGTTTGATTTTCGATAGAATGTTTTAGATTGGCCGCACTTTTTTATTTACTTTTTCATCGCTGCCCACGGACACACATTTTTAGTGCGTTGACGGGCTTTGAGAGAGTATTCTCTTTCTTTAAACAATTTGAGGTCGTATCTTCCAGAGATGACCTTCACTGGGAGTAGATTCCACAGATCGCGAAAGAAAGTGTCTTATCTTAAAATAATGTTACAAAATAGTGGTCTTATGTTAAATAATTTTTTGTCCAAGTTAGTGACACTACACACATTTATTCATATAGGTAACTATTCTAGTGTCAAATAATATATTTTCAACAAACAAGAACACTGATCATACAATACCCGTTTTAACCTATTTCAATTTCTCGGAAACTAAATCCAGATGATCCCTGTTTTGGACCAGGACTCCAAGTTCCATTATGATCTGATTTAAATGGGTACCCATGTCTGGACAGGACAATATGTATAAAGCATAAAAATTCTATAAATTATTTTTAATAATCGCTTTCAATCGGCTGTATGGAGCTGCAACGTTTACGTATTAAATCAATGATAATAAAATGATTAGTTTAACAAAGATAATATATCCGTGGTTGTTTCTATTATTTACAGCGTAATATATAACTATCGTGTCTGGAAATTACCTTATTTTAAATTGTTAATAACAAATGTAAATTTGATAGTCGAAGACTGGCTCGAGTAAGAAACGATTAGCGATTTAATATCTTAAAAACTTATTAAGAAAATTCCTGTCTCTGGACGTGTTGAGAAAAATGTAAGGAATGCCGGCATATCTAAGATCCTAAAATCGATTGTATGTTACGCGTAGTGATCGCCCACTTATTACTAATTTACCAGCGAAATCATTTCACTGACCATAGCCTAGAGTTTCACTGTATTAAAAGAAGTGCTTTGCATATGAAAATGTATTGCTATTACGCCAATAAAACATTCGTAAATCGCTGTATTTTAATGTTACCTAACAAAACCTAAACCCACATCTTTGATAATTTAATTACCGTAAATATGTTGTATAGAAATAATATTATATACAGAACGTAAATCAATGTTTTCTTATTACGTTTGTATTATATAAACTCAAAAAACTCACCTTGATATTGAAATCCTTCGTTGATCTTGAATGTGAACAACTTGATTCGAAATTATTATAAATCACAACACAGCCAGTCCCGATATTTTAAATAGATTTTATCGAATTGAGTGTTAGGAAAAGAATATGGCGCAGTGTGATGCCACTAAATTGGGGTTGAACGCGCATGCGCGGATTGCCCTACGTTGGAAAATAAGGGGTGAAAATACCCCAACAAAAGCAATTTCAATTTCTAATTAAAAATAATTAATATTTGGCTACCCGATAAGTTCCTACTAAATGGCCTTTTCCAACTGATAGAAAACTTTAATTCGAGTCAACCGATGTCTCAGAAGCCCTACAGTGCCACAAGAGTCTCTAGCTATCGTAAATATATATATATTATATATGTTAAGTGATGATCGCCGAGTCCCGCGGTTTTATCCGCATTCATTCGTACTGTTTGCAGCCTTTCTATATAAATATACACTGCAAATTTTTTTCAGTTGAAACCAATGGTTCCTGAAGAAATCCAAACAAACATATTTGTCTAATATATCTGTCTCTAATTGGTTATAATATCTCTATTAAAATAACAGTTAGTTAATAATTGCAGGTAAATTTTTTAGTGTTTTTTTATTACGTATTGAGTGTAAACCGAAGAAAATATTATTTTGTCAAAATAGGTAAAGAAATTGGTTATATATTATATACAATGCGAAATAGTTAAACACTTAGTAATTAAAAACGATTTTTATTTCGCATAAGTTATGTTTAAAAAGATTGTTAATATTGTTTCCTGAAACAGGGACGACCAGTAATGAGGTCTCATGATGACATACAGTTGATAGATGACAGACGAGGAGAGGATGATCTCAGTAAATAACACAAAGGCCTGGAAGAAATTGGTCTTTGCCAAAAGCGACCCATATTTTAACCAACAAATAGATACATAAGTATAATATTTTACATTATTGCAAATCTACTTTAAAGTCTGATAAACTATCTATCTAATAGTTCAATTGTATGCACATATTACATATTATGCTGTTAAAGTTGCTTTAATTTTAAAATACGAGATATTTTTATCCAATTTATAATTCATTAAATAAATAAATTCATATTTCCCGCCCTTTGAGTTTCCGATATATAAAGTTGTTGTTTGTTCTCTATGTCATCACTGAACTTGTCATTTATAGGTAGATCTGTGGTTCTAAGTCCATAGATGTTTTATTGATTGTAATGACACTCATACCAGGCCATAAAATAAAAAAAAAATAAAAAATGACACTCATTAAGGGTCCGTTTCACAATGTACGGATAAGTTCTACATAAGTTCCAAATTAGTTATTTATTACTTATTGGTAGGATAAACACTATTGTTGCGTTTCACGACTGTCAGATAGCGCTATTCGTCACATTAAGTCCATCATAAGTTTGAGTCCGATGAAGTGTCAAATAGCACAATTTATCTTCCAAATAATTTATGTGTTGCATAGCTATTTGGTACTTTATCCATACATTGTGAAACAGACCCTTAGTCTAGAAAAAAAGCCGATAAAATAAACAGCCGCTTTTTTGTTTGACAAAACATTGCATTCTATGTAACCTAATATAGATTAGTCATTTTCTGCAACATATATAGTAATACATAGTAATGTGTTTCTCATATTACCTTCTTGATAAATAAATATATACAAGATTGGAAAATATTACAGTTTAACATAAAGATAATATAGAATATTCCTTGTTTGCTTTAACACTGGATAGATGGCGTGTTATCAAATTAGGCGATGTTTGACATAAAAATAATCAGCGTTACAACCTTTTTAAGTCTGGGCCTCAGATTTCTGTATCTGTTTCATGATCAATTCTCAATCTGATAGGCAAGTAGGTGATCAGGTGTGATTGACACACGCCGTCGTCTTTTTGAGTCTAAGGCTAGCCGGTTTCCTTACGATGTTTTCCTTCACCGTTCGTGCGAATGTTAGATGCGCATATAGATAGTCCATTGGTGCACAGCCGGGGCTTGAACCTATGACCTCAGATATGAGAGTCACTCGCTGAAGACACCAGGTTGTCTGTAATATGGTCTTGATAGCGCGGTATCAGTATTGATAATTAAATAGACCTATTATATATATACCCGAGAAATTACGCAATTGGATCTCCAGCTTTCTGGCCGATCGGAGCATCAAGGTCGTCATCGACGGAGCATGTTCCGACCTAAAACCCGTAAACGCTGGGGTCCCACAAGGCTGTGTTCTATCCCCGACCCTATTTCTTCTGCATATCAATGATATGTTGAAACTTAGCAACATTCATTGCTATGCGGATGACAGTACTGGGGATACTTTTTACACTGGCCGGGCAGGTATTTCTCGGGCAGTTGTTGATGAGTACCGGAACAAACTTGTGTCTGAAGTTGAAACTCTACTTCGTGGAGTCTCAGATTGGGGCAGACAAAACCTAGTCCAATTTAACCCCAAGAAGACACAAGTTTGCGCGTTTTCCGCTAAAAAAACACCCTTTGTCGCTACTCCTCTTTTCGAAAACACTCTTCTTAAAGCCACAGCCAGCATTGGAATACTTGGCGTTGACATATCGAGCGACGTTCAGTTTCGCGGTCACTTGGAGGGAAAGGCTAAATTAGCCTCCAAAAAGCTTGGTGTGCTCAGTAAGGCGAGACGGTACTTCACTCCGGGCCACCGCATGCAACTATATAAAGCGCAAATTCGGCCCCACATGGAGTACTGCTCTCACCTCTGGGCGGGGGCTCCCCAGTACCAGCTCCTTCCACTTGACCGTATACAACGCAGAGCGGTTCGAATCGTTGACGACCAATCCCTCTCCGAGCGGCTTGATCCTTTGGCGTTGCGTAGAGATGTGGGGTCACTCTGCATCTTCTACCGCATTTACCATGGAGAGTGTTCAGAGGAGTTGTTCGGATTAATACCTGCAGCTGAGTTTCATCATCGGACGTCGAGGCAGAATACGAAATTCCACCCGTATCACCTCGACGTCCGACGTTCCACAACTGAGCGTTTCTCAAGGCAGTTTTTGCCGCGCACCACCACTATGTGGAACCAGCTGCCCACTGAAGTATTCCCGAACCAATTCGACTTAGGGTCCTTCAAGAAAAGAGCGTACCAATTTTTAAAAGGCCGGCAACGCACTCGCGAGCCCTCTGGCATTGAGAGTGTCCATGGGCGGCGGTATCACTTAACATCAGGTGAGCCTCCTGCCCGTTTGCCCCCCGTTCTATAAAAAAAAAAAAAAAAAAAAATTTTTCAATTCCTTTTTGGCTGCTTTAAGAAAGTCAGCGCAGACCTATTAATCACCTCATTTTATCTGTGGTTATTGATGATGAACGATTGTTTGAATTGAAGTTACTGAAGGTTATCACACCGTAATGTCATTTAGAATTGTGCACCTGACATATGGGAGTCCTACTTAGCGCTAAGTATCGATTTAAAATTTTACTTTTAGAAGCTGGCGTTTAGTATTCACGGATATGAATTTTATAAGGAGGTAGGTAAATAAAACAACCGAAAACTATAGGAATAAAATTTGTATTTCACAATTCAGAAATGTTCGATACATATTGTAGTCTTTAATAAAATATAACTATACTATGCAATAACACTCAAAAATATATCTTAGACGTACGTAGGGTATTTCATTAAAATAACGATAATTGTATACGAGTACCCTTCGATCCTAACACAAAACATATGTATATGAGAAATAATTTCCGAAAAGGCTGTTAATCATTCGCCTAAAATTACATTAGATCGTTATATAAAAATAATCATTGCAAACATTTACAATAAATGAGATATTAACCGATGAGGGTAGACGCAAATTTAACCCAAAAAAACACAGTTTACTGACACGAGTGTACGTCTGTGTGTGTAATTTAAAGCCAAGTAAGCACTATAGGAATTGCACCTGGCTCCGTCGCAGGTAACCATTCAAAATAAATGCTCCTACCACAATCCTACACGAACATATCAACAATCGCATTGCGAGAATATCCTAACACTTAGCACCTTTATTTGGTCATTCCCTGTTTAGCTCGTTTCTCCCATTCGGCCCTCATCTGCAGGATGCCCTTGAACTGGGGCGCGGCGTCCGACTCCTCCCTCTCCCTCCCGCTCTCTTCCTTCTCCTTGTCTGCGTCCTTGTCTATCACGGCGGTCGTGTCCTCCGCGGAGAGTCTGAACTCGTCTTTCCTCTGCCAGGGCCGTCTCAACGTGTCCGCTTTGTACGACTCGCTCTTGGCGATGTTTTTGATCTCCTCTCTGTCGTTGGAGGGGTCCGGGAACGTTCTGTTCCTGAGTCTCTTCTCGGGCGTCGAATCGGAGACTTCTTTCTTGTACTTGTTCACCTCGTTTCTGTACGTGGGGGTGGTCTCCCGTTTCGTGGAGACGCTGTGGATGCTGACGCTTCTCTGATAGTGCGGGACTCCGAATTGGCTGACTCTCGCCGCTATATCCACGAGCTTATTCTCGATTCTTTCTTTTTCCTCGTTCTCTTTATCGCTGTCTCTAGATTTTATTGAAGCGTTGAATTCGTTTTTGAGAGATTTAGTTCGCGTCGTGTCTTCTATTTTGTTGCCGTTGGCGTCCCTCTTTTCGGCTATTTCCTGAGCTATGCAGTCGGCCTCGCAATCCTTAAGCTTCAACGATCGCCTGGCGAACACTTTCATAAGCTCGGGTTCATCGTCATTCCTGTGCCGCGAGTCCCTGTTCAGGACTGTTTTCTTCCGATAGATCACGGTCTCCTCGTGCCTGTCGGGAATTTTGTTCTCGTTGCTGTCCGTGCTCTGGATGGAGCTTTTGCTTCCGAAGCTGGAGTGCGATTTTCTATCCATCGATATGTTGTCGTCGATTTTTTCCGAGCTCCCGTCGGTGCTCACGGAGTTGGCTCGAGGTTTCTCGGGCCTGTCGTGTTCGACGCTCGCGGATTGCCTCTTGAAGAACATCTTGGGGGTAGTCGGGGTCTGCGGCGTGGTCGACGTCGCCGCGTTTGGTTTCGGGGCCTTTTCTTCGAACACGATCGGTGCGCTGTCAACGCTCTGGATGGAATCTCGTTTACTCTGAGAAACCATCTTCGTCTCTGTCGGGAAGAAACTTTCGCTCTCTTGTTCTTTATCCGTCTGGATCTCCGTCTTCTTAGGCATGACGTTTGCCGTCAGAACTACATTCGGAACCGGCTTGGTGTCGACTCTGTTCAATTGTATATGCAGAAACTCGGGAACACCTTTAGCGCCCGTCTTATGAAGCTTTTCATCGCTCTTAACGATTTTGGGCAATTCAGTTTCTCTGACCGGCGGTTCTTTGTTGATATGAGTGACGGATATAAAGTTTTCCACGTCAGGTCTTGATTCTCTCTGGCCGGAAGGCTTTCCGCTATGGCTGAGTGCGCTCTCGACCGAGCCGGTCTTCCTCTTGTCGGTTTGTTTGTCCATCGCTTTCTCGGGGCTACTCTTAATGCTATCTAAAGAATTCGATTTCAGCATTGGGGCGATGATGGGCTTGGGCGAACTGATGATGTCGTCGATTTTGGCCTCTATCTGAGAGATGTCGCTGTCGCGTTTGTGAGCATCCATCGCTGGGCGAAGGCCGTCGGAGAAGAGTTTCCCGTCCTCGTCGGCGTCGGGTTTGAGGCTGTCCAAGTAGCTGCTATCGGTACTCGGCAGGCTGTCGTAGTGGTCGCCGTTCCCTTGAACGTTAAAGTTTCTGGCCGAAACTCTCTTAGAGAAATCGTGTCTTTCTACGTTTCGCCTGTAGTTGACTTCCCAACTCTCGAGGAGAGGTTCCGGGAAGCCCACGATAGTCGGCAGACTCGGCATCTGGTTCTCCTGGGATCCGATGGACGGAGACTCGGACGCGTATCGGAAACTGTGAGACTTTCCGACGCTGTTCCTAGTCTCGACGTACTCGTCTCCGAGAGACCTGAGCCCCGACGCGACGTACGAATCCTCCGCTCTCCTCGCGTGGAAGCTGTCTCGCTTGAACTCCTTTTCGCGGAACTCGACCTCCGTCCTCATCTTAACGTTTTCGGAGCTGTGTGACGGTTTTTGCGAACTGGAAATCGCGATGCTGGGGTTGAAGTAAGGCAAGTTTTTGGGCATGCTGCCGCTGTGGAAGACGTTGTCGCTCTTCACGTTTCTGATTCGCATTCCCCGAGTCGGTTCGTCGTCTGCCGCGGTCGAGAGGGTCTCCTCGTGAGATCTGGACATAATTTCGTTGGAAATGAACGCTTTGGAGGAGAATGGGTCCATCAGCCGCTGGACCGAGGCCGGCCTTTTGGATTTATCGTGATGCAGACTGAATGACTCCCTTCTGTCTTCTATCTCTTTGGATCGTCGTTTCTCATCGTCGCGTCGACTGCATCGCTTCATTTCCAAGTTGAGCAGTTTATCGGTTTCCTCGGCAACCTTGAGATCGATGTTGTACTCGAGTCCTGGGACTTTGGCCGCGCTGTACACGTCCCTGTAGGCCCCGTCGTGCACGTAGGCCCCCTTGTGGTCGAGGCGTTTGTGCATCTGGTTAGCGAAGGCTTTCTGTCCGGCGGACTTGTACCGCTCGACCTGCTTGTACTCGTTCCTCTCGTCCGTCGTTCTGTACTGAGTCTTCTTCTTCTCGGGGCTGTCGCCGTCCGTCTGGTCTTTCTTCTTCTTGCCGCTCTTGCGCAGCAGGAGTCTGCTAAAGAACGACTCTTCCCTTTTCGAAGAGCGCGAAGCTTCGTCTTTCTTTTCCGGTTTCGTCTTCTTTTCGAGGCAAGATTCTTCGGCGTATTTCTTTTCGGAGCGGTATTTGGTCCTCTCCTCGTAGACTTCGACTCTTTTCGGTGAACTTTCCCGGTCCTGAGTGCTGGACTTGCTTCTCTTGATAGAGGACCTCGGGGTGTGGGTCTCGGCGATGCTCAGCTTCGCCGGGGACGGTCCCACGACCTGGCTCAGGGCGAGACCCGGGGGCAAAGAGGAAGACTTGAGTTTGGTGTCGCTCGGTGTTTCGAGGACTCTGTTGAGTTCTCGCGTCAGTTGTTGATGCTGCTCTTTCATCAGATGATGCTTCGTGGTGGTCGATGAAGAGAATGATTCTGAAATTTAAAAATTATTTCTGTTAAATAAAAGATTCACGTAGTTATATGTATATGTTTTGAACATATTAAAGTAAATAATCAATTTTACATAGAAAAATAAACAATAATGCAATACAATACAATTACTAATGGCGCTACAAGCTTTTAGGTCTAGGGTTCAGATTTCTGTATAGTGATTATTTCTAATAGACAAGTAGGTGATCAAACTTCTATGCCTGACACATGCCATGCCGGTTTGATTACGATTACGAGCGAGTGTTATATGTGAAAATAGATAAACAGTCCATTGGTGCACAGCCGGGAATCAAACCTACGACCCCAAGGAGTCGCACTTTGAAACCACAACACTGCTATATATTTATTATTTATACAATACATTTAAGATAGAAAAACTATGACCAAAAAAAAATCTTTTTAATTATGATCACAAATTTCGCACTTCTTCTCTTCTTCTTTTTTTTTAAACAGGGGCGGGCGGGCAGGATGCTCACCTGATGTTAAGTGATACCGCCGACCATGGACACTCACTGCCGGAAGGCTTGCAAGTGCGTTACCGGCCTTTTAAGAATTGGTACGCTCTTTACTTGAAGGACCCTAAGTCGAATTGATTCGGAAATACATCGATGTGCAGCTGGTTCCACATAGTGTTGGTGCGAGGTGATACGGATGGTATTTTGTATTCTGTCAGATGATGATCACTCTCCATGGCAAATGCGGTAGAAGATGCAGAGAGTCCCCACATCTCTACGCAACGCCAAGGGATCAAGCCGCTCGGAAAGGGATTGGTCGTTGACGATTCGAACCGCTCTTCGTTGAATACGGTCAAGTGGAAGGAGCTGGTACCGTCTTTGCATTATTTCGATTTCATTGACTTTTAAAGACAGTCTTCGAAGACATATGAGTTTGCCATATGATGAAGTTTACCATATGATGAAGAGCACACAAATAAATCCCAATAACGCAGAATACAATCTGTGGAATAATGTGTCAGAAGATACGCACCAGTAACAACTTCTGAGCTCTTGATGGTGACTTCAGGAGTGGTGCTTCGGATCACTTCTTCGTTCAGTTCGGGAGTTATCGGCAAGGCTGAGGCGGCAATCTAGAATTAATAAACGATTTTTTAAGGTTAAAATAGTGAGAAAGGTTTTGAATGACATTAACATAATAGTTTTAATGTACGCCAGAATTTTCGTGCAGAAATCCTCGGAACAATGAGGTCGCTCTGTGAAGCCTGCGAAGCGAGACTTCTGTGCTTCTGGAAGGAGTTAGGCTGGCTTACTTAGACAGGACTTTACGCACGACCGACCTATTGAGAGTCTAAGTGCGGAAACTGAGTCCACAAACCAATAACCAAGGCTGTACATTTTACTCTCATTCTTAGTTTTATAAGCGTAAAAAAATATGTTTATTATGGAACATAACATACAGGTATCACTTATTCCACGTATTTAAATTATTAATCCCTACTTATCGGCAAAGAAGACAGAGGGTGTAGGCCAAGAGAAAAAGCCGGCGTAAAAACTCTCGGTACTCTTTTAAAATAGCAAAATCATCAAACAACACCTATTTTAAAACAAATATCGCAAATTAATTAGAAGTAGCCTGTCTAGCACTAGTCCCAGGCCCTTTTATCAACTAGATAATCGTTGACTTTATAGTAAGCCTTTATACACAGCTTTTCTTTAATATTTCTTAAATTTATTGAAATGCAGAGATAAAAGAGCCTCTGGGATTTTATTAAAGAAGACTATCCCTTTCCCCAAAAAAGAATTACTAACTTTAGATAGTCTAGTACGGGGAAATTGCAGCCTGCGTTTGTTCCGTGTATTAACATTGTGCGTATGTTCTATTCTAGTAAACTTATCACTATTTTTGTATAGATACATAATATTTTCATAAATATATTGCGAGGGAAAGGTAAGTATATTAATTTCCTTGAATTTATCTCTAAGAGATTCCCTACATTTTAAATTATAGATTGCACGAATAGCCCTCTTCTGCAGGATGAAAATAGTTTCGACATCAGCAGCATGACCCCATTATAATAAACCGTTACATAGCAATTAACATTTAATTTAAACTCGAACTCAAAATAACTTTATTCATATAGTCTGTCGGCTGTATCTTACCGGCGTAGCTCTCTTCCGTCGCGTGGCGGGGTGCGTGCGTCGTGGGCGCACGGCCATCTTGTGTCGGGCGGCGGAATGGGACAACGGCGCCACTCCCGGTGGAGGCTCCGATGTGTCTGAAATAATAAATAGGTTGTGACAAAATTCATCTATCGCTAGTCTACACTTAGGGAGTGCCTGTGTTGTGGGTAACTAGGCAGTTTTTTGAGAAATAGGTATAGTGTTACAATTTTCAAACAAAAGTTTGAAAATGTGTGAGTGTGTGAATGTGTGTGTGCGCGCATGTATTGAGTGTAGCTGAGTTGTTATGAGCGTGCGCGGTGTCAGATGTAATTTTTGCAACCTAATAATTATTAACAATAATTATTATTAATAATATATGAGGTTTTAACAGATTTCACATGGATGGAATACATAATGTATAGACTGCACCCGTGCGTGGAATCATTAATAGCATCAACAGCTCAAGTATTATACAATTTCAAAATTAGTACAGCTTAAACTGATCTGATCTCTTTCGAAGTCAAAATATGACCCTAAAATAAAAAATAAAAAAATGTTTATTATGGAACATAAGATACAGGTATCACTTATGCCACCTCTTTAAATTTGAATTTGTAGGCATCCCTACTCATCGGCAAAGAAGACAGAGGGTGTAGGCTGAGAGGAAAGTTCGGCGTAAAATACTCTCGGTAATATATGTAAGGAAAAAATAATATATTTTCCTATACAAACTCTTGTCTATATTGTATTTTATATAAACTCTTTTGTAATGTTGTCTTTGCCGTCTGATCGACGATGTTTAATTTATGTCACTTGGCATAATATATGTAAGATATTTTAATTTTTTTCATTATATTATTTACTTTATAAAACCTAGAATATAGGCTTTAAATGTTGTTTCTTTTGTATTCACAGGTGAGTGAATAATTTGTAAATATATACTTTTTATTAAATGTAAATTAATAGATATTTCTTTTGTATTTACAGAGTAATGCAGTTGCGCCTTATTTATTCCTTGTATAAGCGATTGATACTATTATATATATATAGTATGCTCAGCCAAGACCTTAGGGCCATCAGTGGTTGGAGGCTCCATTACTCAATGTACTTACTGTATATATCAGAATGGTCGCTCCTAACGGAGGTGTCGTGTTGATGTCCGCTGCTGGTGTCCTCATCCATCTCAGAGGAACCGACGCTGAGGAGAGAGCCATCGCTGCACGAGGACTGAGATATACCAGCATGGTGCCGCTGAAATGTTCCAATTGAGGCTATTAATGATCTAGAAAGATCGAAAATACCAAAGTATTTTGTCATTATTTTTAATATAATATTGTATAACAGTTTCATTATATATATAGTTTATATATTTATTGAAGTGAAACTTCTTTGGGCTCATGAGGGTAAAATTTTTACGAAACGTCACGAAGATGTGCAGCATTTTTGTCGAAGAAAAGGTAGAGAGTGAGAAAGGTGAACTTTACAGAAATTCTATTTTTCAAATAAAAATTTGGTAAAGAGAATTTATGAAATATGATATTTATATTTTATGCAAAATAATTTATTGAAATCTCAAATGACGAATTGTAAATAAAATGCCACGTGTTTTATTATCAAATAAAAAAATTAAATTTATTATTTGTATTAATTTTTGACACTTAATATTTTAATGACAATTAAATTCATTAAATTCCTAACATATCTTCCTTTTTCCCTCCCTCTAGGTCTCGGAAATCTAGTACCTAGTAATCTAACTAGAATGTTTTAGATTTGTATAAATATGATCAAGAGTTAAAAATTAGTTTACCAAAGAAGTTTCACTTCTGACTTGTGTACTTTGTACGCACGCACTTATTTACGTCTAATCCATCTTTTAATAGGTCTTTTAACAATACTTGTGCTCTAATATCGATACGAAGGTAGCGTAGATAGTTTCGTATTCTGAAATAAACGCAGGAATCGTATTCATACTGATAACAAATTGTATCGAAAATCAAGCAGTGTTGGCTTCAGCGTGACTCTCATGAGGTCGTAGGTTCGATCCCCAGCAACAATGGACTTTCTATGTGCGCATTTAACACTCGAACGGTGAAGGAAAACATCGTGAGGAATATCATGGAGGACCCAAGAAGTCGACGGCGTGTGTCAGGCACAGGCTGATCACCTACTTGCCTAAAATTTACAAATGATCATGAAACAGATACAGAAGTCTAAGGCCTAAGGTTGTAGTGACACTGCTTTATTTTTTTATCGAAAATCAATCTGTCAATATGACATTGACATTCTTTTTCATTGTTCCACTTTAGGGTTGCCTGGAAGAAATCGCTTGTTAGCGATAAGGCCGCCCGTTGCCTTACAACTTTTGTAACCCGTTTTTTTTTTTTGTTTTTTGTTATGTGCATGTTTTTTATTAAGGTAATAAAGTATAAATGAATAAAAATAAATAAATAAATTGATTTATAGGAATGACGTAATTTACGATACTTAAACTTAAGACAGATAAAAACATAAATTAACTTAATATATATATATATATTTTTTTTTTTTTTAAAGACAATACACACCAATTGACCTAGTCCCATGCTAAGCTGGTGAAGCTTGTGTTATGGGTACTAGGCAACGGATATACATACATATTATAAATAGATAGACATATAAATACATATTTAAACACCCAAGACCTAAGCACAACACCAAATGCTCGTCACATCGATGTTCGTCTCAGCCGGGGATCGAACCCGGGACCCATGTATTCGCAGTCAGGGGTACTAACCGCTAGACCAATGAGTCGTCAAATAAATAGTCGTAAAATATATAATTAAAGAAAAAATCTTACGAAAGACTAGGCGGTATGGTCGAAAGACTATAGCCAGAAAAAAGGCAGAGAAGCTTCACTGAGACATCGTAGATTATCATCTAGCCAAACCAGTGGCGGATTTTCTAATAGGCTGTGAAGTTTGTGCCGCCCTTGCCTCTACAGTTGTCATCTCCTAGATTATTTTAACGATCCCAAATTGCACGTAAAATAGACACTAATTGAGCACAATTATACACAAACCATCCAGTTCGCAGCCTCCAACCAGTAGTAAGACAAACATGTATATTGTATAAGTTGATAGGGGGAAGAGAGAAGAGGGAAATACATTTTCAGCAATTTCGCTCTTTTCTCTACACGAAGAGTGAGCTAAGGGCGTAGAGGTGGTATTCTGGTTGGGTGACGACGAACTAGCTGTTTTATTCTAGAATATGGATGTTTGCTCAATCATGTAAAATGACAAGTGAGAAGTGAAAGTTTGTTGCAGACTACTGTAAACATCAAAAACGTCAAAATCTGTTTGATTTCTAAGAGGTAGCAAAAACTAATTTGCCGCCCCAAAATCTGCCACCCTAGGCTCCAAGCCTACTCAGCCTGCTGGTAAATCCGCCACTGAGCCAAACTTAAGACTAGTACCTTAAGTGTAGCCTAAGTTGGCGTAGAACGTACGAAAATAACCAGTGTTTTAATCAGTATGGGTATCAGTTAGTTTATTGCCAGTTCTTCTCTTCCATTCTACGGCCTTGATTTGAGAACTGGCAGTAAATGTAAAATTAGAAGCATTTAATGTATATTTCTTTTTTAACGTTCATAAGTGTACATTGTGTTACCCATTTGAATAAATGATTTTTGATTTGTGACTTTTAAAAAAAATAAAATTATTACTTAAAAAGTTACCTTTATATTAGCACTAATGAATCTCCGTCGCGGCGGGCGTCTAACTCCAACATCACTTGTATTAGTCACATATAACATCATTTTTATGTCTTTAAAACAAAACTCAGTACATCACATATAGGTATTTAAATCTACTATAACATATATTCGCATAGCGCGATGTTACGCGCTCTACGTTGCTCTATGGCGTAGAATCTTGGCCGCTGACAGAGACAATGTCCAAAAAACTGGAAGCGTTCGAGATCTGGGTTTATCGACGTAAGCTTAAAATATCTTTGACAGACTGCATACGAAATACAGCTGCTGGACAGAATGCAGAAGAACAAAGTGCTTATGACGGTTTAGAAAAGAAAACGACAAAAATACGAGCACCTTCAACTAATCATACAAGGAAAAGTGGCAGCTAGAAGGAGACCTGGTCGCAGACGCAGGTCTTGGTTGAACTTTAGACAATGGTTTGGTCAAAGCACCAAGTCATTGTTTAGAAGCGCGGCATCCAAAACTAAACTAGCCCTGATGATCGCCAACCTTCGCAAGGAGATGGCACTATAAGTAATAACATTGAAGCGCCGGTACCATATCGACATCTAGGTATACATTTTTGGATATAATTTCGACAGTAGGTACTGTTAACACCCGTAGCGCTGATATCGTGACAGGAATCGACATTGTAAGTTACTTAGTACCGAGACTAGAACTTTGGCAATATTGCCAGGAGAGAACCAAATAGTCTCGACAAGTTGGTAATGGTAGGGAGGAGTGATGGCAGGAGAATTCGGGGTCGATCGCCTACCTGTTGGTGTACCAAATAAAGACAATTATGGGTCTCAATTTCCCTAATACCCAAGCTGAGGATAGAGTGGTGGGCAGCAAGTCGACGTATCGCTTAGGGGTTTTCTAAACAGACACGACCTTCAGTAATGAAGTTTGAGAAGCAGAAGAAGAGTACCGAGGCAGGTCTAAGGTTTTATAAGTAATAGTAATAATTAAAAATTGATAAATAGAAAATTAAAACAAGTTTGGTCCCTGTGGCAGTGTACCTTTAACGCTGGCATTTCCTCGTATTGCGATACTTATTCGTTGAGCGAGGAAAGCACCAACTCTGGGTCGGAACTGTCAGGCGCCAACTTAAAACATTAAGCTGTGCACTTGTGCAAGGGGTTCACCCCACGGCCCACACAAACAAAAACTAACTGAAAACTTTGCACTTAAAATTCGTACACGAACGAAACTGTACAAAGATCTCTATGGCTAGAGAAAATAAATTTGACTGCAGCGATCGAATGCTAAGTGATATTTCAGATAATTTGATTTTTATCACAATGATAAGATTACCAAGTGTCAATAAAACATCAAGATAAATCTACTTTATGTATCAGAGAAATGTTTTAAGAATATCATAGTTATAGCAAATTATTAAGTTATTGTCAAATATACACATGAAACGGCATTTAAATAGCCAATTTAAGGTAATCATTTCATAAAAGAAGATAGAGGAACTCACTCCAACACCATAGGCGAGCGAACACAAGCCTCGTCGATTTGAGGGGGTGGCACCATATGAGCCAAGAGTAAAGAAAGATAAATATCTGTTTTTAATAAATTATGGATTATTTATCTAAACAAATGAGTAAAAAACAATTACTACAAACCGACCAAACCTTTTTATGTGGTAATTTTCACCACTAATAACTTATTTATTTGACCTATAGGTGGTACGTCTCTTTTGAGGGCATTTCCCAAAACCCTTAGAAACTTAAAATCCAAAATTGAATATAATTTAACAAGAAAACAATTTATAATGCACAAACTCTAACTGAAAATAACTTTATTCATATAGGTAAACAAGTACACTTATGAACGTTAAAAAAGAAGTTAAATTAATTGTAAATTTACATTTACTACCAGTTCGCAAGGCAAGAGCGTAGAGCGGGCAAGAAGAACTGGCACAACGTCTAATACACGACAATCACCATCCCTATTATAAGCAGTCCAAGTACCTGGAGAAGGCCAGCCCAGATACCGTTGGATCAACAGAATAAAGTAGGACCTGCTACATCTGGAAGACAGCACAGCAGTGAGTGTGACAGAGTTTTGGAAGATTCTAGAACGTGGCAGAGCCAGAAGAGTCTCAAACTTCAAAAATCAGGCGGTATGTGCCTGCCAAAGTCTAACACATAGGTCTTTTGGTATAATGGTTGCAGCTATTTTCAAACATAATGTAAAACAAAAAACCTTGATTTGAGAACTGGCAGTAAATGTTAAATTAAAACCGTTTTATTTTTTGACGTTCATAAGTGTTCATTGTGTTACCTATAAGAATAAATGATTTTAGAATTTGAATTTCGAATTCGAACATAATATTTTGCCGAAGCAAAAATAAAATTACTACTGTACATTTTATATTTAAGTTGGGGCTTGGTAGATAGCACCAGTGACCCCAGAGCTGGTGCTTTCCTCGCTCACAAAGTATCGTAATACGGTGGTGGATGGTGCGCGGTGAAAAGCCGTAATAAACGCTCAGTGGTGGTACAACGAACAAAGAGGTGATACGGGTGGAATTTCGTATTCTGCCTCGACGTCCGATGATGAAATTCACAGTACACTTCACTTACGGCACAATATTTTGTAGTTTATTATCTTTCATTTAAAAATAGATATAGCGTGTTGAATAAATCACGGTTACCAATTGTTAGAAGTACTGGTGAATCTATTGTGAAAACTAAACGTTAATATGTAAATCGAAGACAGTAAATACGTCATTGTATATGTCACGATAACATATAATCTGCTGATTATTATTATCACTATTAATGCAGGTCTTAAAGTATTGCAATTTATCTGAAATATTAGGTCCTTACATATGAAATTGGCAAAAAAGTAGACTTTTTTTAAATAGAATATATTATGTATCTATGCACTTTTGCCGCGATTTTCATTAATTCCATTTTATAGAGTGACGCAAAGAAAAAAAGTTAAGACAGGAAAATTAAATGAATCATGGTTTTTGAAAAACAAATGCACAAGTAAATAGCTGTAAAAAATTAAATTTAGAATTCCCAACCAAAGAGGAGATATTTGAGGTCAAAGTGGGCAGTACGACTAAACCTCAATTTCATATGTAAGGACCTTATTTTATCAAAACGAATTATGTATATAAATAATGGAGCCGAGCCGTAAGTCGGCAAAAATTAATTAAACGAAATTAAACTCGATATAACTCAGTCAATGAAATAATAGCACGTCACCTTGAAATTCGATATTTCACTCGGATACTATGTCGAAATGTAACACACACTATCAGCAAATTCAACTATTAATTTAAATTTATTTTAACCAAATTTTAACCATTTGTCAACTTTCAGAGAAGAGGACTGGTCACTGGACGCCATCAGCAGGCAGTACCTACTGTGTAATGTTCATCACATAAATAAATAAACAGTTTTCCTATAGGTTATATCTTATTTCGTAATTCAGCGTCCACGGCGTATTTCCAGCTGTTCCTGAACCTGATTCTAAGTGGCCCAAGGGGGCCAAGGCTCACTTTGGGTCAGCTCGGAGTAGCTTTTTGAAGATATACTTCTTTTTGCGTGTTAGGGAAAAATTATGAGAGTAATTTTTTACGCTGCGCACGCACACCGTCACAAAAAACCGACACTCTGAAGTTAGCATAGTCAACCTTTTAAAATAAAAATGTCCATTTCTATAATTATGTAGAAATATTTTTTTTGTGATATTTAAATAAACTTTATTGAACCAGATAATGCGTTATAATAAAACTTTCAATGTATTAAATACCTTTTTTCTATAGTTAGTGTCGTTTTTCTACAAACGTAGAATACAATTTTTGAAAAGATTGTTATCTTGTTACGCCAAAGAAGTATAACTTCTAACGCGAATACATAAGTACACACATATTTTTTTATATAACATCCGGGAAGGTGTAGTGTAGGAAGACCTATTTAATTTTATTCGGAATTATGTTTGTTGAAGGTCCCATTCGGGGTTCTATATCGGGAATCTAGATATATTGTTCTAGCGTGGTTCAGAGGAGGCTATACCAATATACGAACTCACAATTATCTTTTTAATTGTCGGTTGCTGATGGTACGTTTCGCGTGACGGATGCAATAAATCAAAATATTTTGATTTAAATTTTTGTTGTTAATTATACTTCGTACGAAAATAGGACGATTAGAAAATTCTTAAAAGGAATGTCGACACAAAACAGAAAACAATATGTTATGATTTTATTATCAAAGAGATTCCGGCTTGGGACGGCTGGGCATCATTAATTTTGGAAATAAATCGTTATGATCGTAGAACAATGTCAGATTTGAAAAAAATCCGTCAAAATCAAATCGGTTATTGACTAAATATTACGGCTACATTAATAATGTAAAGGGACGGATTGGATAGAAACATGTGATTTTTCTAGAAAACTGTGTAATTTAATGATATTATTTTTATTTTGCTTCAAAACAAACCCTTTTGGTTTACTTGTATGCCAATTTTCATAATAACAGAATATGAATTAAAATAGTTATGACAAAAACTAACATGATTATATTATTTTGAAATGGCTGCCCTGTAAAGTTTACTATTTGTCAGATCCGTCACTATTCTACGACTATGGCGAAATATAGGATTCACGGATAATGGTGGATTTTTTTGTTCATTATAAAACATACAAATCTTTCCTCTATAATATTAGTATAAACATTTATTTCAGACACAAAAATCCATGGAACTGTGGTGGTCCCAGCGTGTGTCTCTCATCAGTGAGGTCATAGGTTCGATCCCCGGCTGTGCACCAATGAACTTTCTATGTCCAAAATTTACTTGAACGACGAAGGCTTGCCCAAAACTCCCAAAAAATCCATACCCAAAAAGTCGACGGCGTGTGTCACAGGAGGCTGACCTTACTTCGGTTCAAAGATAATTTATTTCTCAAAGAATTTCACATTCACTTACCGAGAAAATTTAGAGTAAGTTATGTACATCTGTGTGAAACTAAACTATATAAAATAAAAATATTGGTTTCTAACAATATATGTACAATATTTTTTACAAAAGTGCAGGAAGATATTATGTGACTAATGAATAGTAATAATTTCTTAGACGCTTGATATCTTACTTGCCTATTAGATTGACAAATATGTATGATACTGAAATCTGAGGCCCAGACCTAAAAAGGTTGCAGCGCCACTGATTTTTTAAACCCTAGGCACACTGGTTGAACTTTCTACTTTCCACGCTTCAATTGTTGTGCGTAATTATCGGTTATCTGATAGTATTTTCTTTCGTTGTTTTACTTTTACATTTTCTTTAAATGGAAAACTTTCGGAAATTTATTTAGTTAAGGACTAACTTAGAACCATTAGGGTGTACTAGACTCTACCTATAAACAATGTTTTAAAATAGTTCAATTCACGTAATTTAGACATATTGAGATCTAGGTTGTTCTAGTATAATTGATGTGTATGTACACGTTATATTAGTGGTCGTAGGTTCGAATCCCGGCTGTGCACCAATGGACTTTCTAAGTGCGCATTTAACATTCGAACGCCGAAGGAGAACATCATGAGGAATGTCGTGTGTGTCTGGCAAAGGGGGTATTAGATTGACAAAATATATTGTAACAGATACAGAAATCTGACGCCCATACCTAAAAAGGTTTTAGCGTCACTGATTTATTTATTTATTATAACTTGTAAATAAGATTCACTTTTTAGAATCTACAGTTTAAAGTAATCTAGTAATAAAGATTAAAAGTATTACAATTAATGACAAAATAATCTTTAATGACGTTTTCTATTGTATTATCAACATCCGGCTTTACATACTTAAACATATAGTATTATGCAAAAAAAAATACATCTGTTTTAGCGATTGATTAACAATTTCAAACGGTAATTCAATATATACAAGTCGTCATTATAGAAGCATAGGCAAACGTCTATTGTCAATGCAAGTTTTTTTTTAATACATGTGTTTTTACTAAGAATTCATCGAAAATCTACGATCTAGGCTAACCTAGAAGTAATAAGTAATTTCAGTCTAGTGATTTATTATTCTTAGTATTTAACAGAGTGTGTTAGGCACCCACACTCATACATGCACACACACTTAAGTTAAACGAATTTTGTTTGATTAGATGTAACACTGGGAGACTTCAACGCTTGAATCGGTCAGCAGCAAAAAATGAAGAACGCATAATAGGTCAATATTGTTATGGTACAAGGAATGTTCAATTTGCCCAACAAAATAACTTCACCTTTATTAATAGTATTTTTTTTAAAGATACTAAAAAAATACGGACATGGCTTTCCCCCAAAAAGGCTAAGACCCAGATAGACAACATACTGTCAAATAGAAAAAATAAATTTACTAATATTGAAGTGATATCCTAATTTTTCAAGTGATCACAACTTAATTAGAAGCACTTTCACATTGGATGGGAGAAAAATGCTCAAAACAGATGGAGCCAATTAGAGGAGCCTATACGCAATAAGAGGTCCTTGAAAAAAATATATAAATATACATATATTTTATGTGTGTATATTTTGTAATTTTTTCAAGGAATAAATGAGACTTAATTATTAATTATTATTAGATGTAATACTGAGACTACATTTTCTTAAAAGTTACTAACACAGGGGCTAGTGTGCGGACTAGCGATAGATCAATTGTGTCACAACCATATTTATGTCATGAATTATGTTTTTTATTATTATAAAGATAGCTTTAAAACTTTACTGTACATAAACAATATAACAGAATATCCCCACTGTTATACAAAATCACAACACCCTACTTCCGGTTCACAATTGACTGCTTTTTCAATAAACAGTTCAACACAATCTCTGTTTAGCATTTATTTTATACTGCGATCTTTCCACCACCTATTATAAAATAAATTCAGTGACGATACAACCTTTTTTGGGCCTCAGATTTCTGTATCTGTTTCATGATCATTTGTCAATCTAATAGGTAAGTGGATGATCAGCCTCCTGTGACATACGCCGTCGACTTTTTGGGTATAAGGCAAGACATTCATGATGTTTTCCTTCACCGTTCTATTAATAACTTTCGTTAATTCGTATACAATTTCGCGGGAAATGATTATTTTTAAATTTGGTGCGAAAACCTTCCATCAACCAGATTGGTCCACTGATAGTAGACCTATGCTTACATACCACACAAAAATACATGTAGATGTCGGGTCTTTTTAAGTCTGTTAAAAGTTAATAATAATTATAAAATTATAATAATAAATAATAAAAACAAATTTAAAAAGTTTGGTCCCTGTGGCAGTGTACCTTTAATGACAGCATTTCTTCGCTGTATTACGATACTTATTCGTTGAGCGAGAAAAGCACATCTGGGGTCACAGGTACTGTCTACCAAGCGCCAACAAAAAAGAATGCATTCAAGCTACGCTTTTGTGCTGCAGAAGCGGGCTGTTCGGGGTATTTGTTGTGTTTCTCCGAAGTCGGTACGGAATAAGTTTAAGGAATTAAATATTATGACACTATCTGGTCAATATATTCTTGAAGCCTTTTGTATGTCCAAAAAATTAAAGATTTTAAAACAAATGGTGACTTTCACCAGATAATACCGAAATAGAACTAATTTCAGTTAAGAACAAAAAGGCTCCAAAAATAAACCACTCCTTATATGGAAATTGTATTCGTTTTACAACAAACTCCCAACGAAATTAGAGTATTATCATAAATAAATTCAAAGCCCTCTAAAGAAAATTAATCAACAAAGCTTTTATAAATTTGAGGACTACTTAAATGATCCTAATCCTTGGGATTGAATTGTCCAGTTCAAACAATTTGTATGACAATACTTGGCGATTAAAAAGAGTGGCGGAAAGTTTCTTGCCAGTTCTTCTTACCCGCTCTACGCTCTTGACTTGCGAACTGGTAGTAAATGTAAATTTACGATTAATTTAACTTGACGATTCAAAAGTGTACTTGGTTACCCACTTAAATAAAGATATTTTGAGTTTGAGTTTTAGAAGATCGAAGAAATCTAAAAGTTTACGTGAGTTGAACCATAGTGAGTGTATGTTAAGTTAATCAAGCATTAAATTGCGTGGCAATAACGAATATATAAAAATTTTAACATTAAACGTTAGTTCTCGACACGATTGACTAGATTTTAAACGAAGTTCGCTCATGTTGTATTAAAAAAAACGACAAATTATTCAACGACAATATACTGTTACATCTTCTTAATATATATAAATTACGCGTCACGTTGTTTGTCCGCTATGGACTCCTAAACTACTTAACCGAATTCAATCAAATTTGCACACAGTGTGCAGTTTGATCTATCTTAAAAGATAGGATAACTTATATCTCAATATTATTTTATTGCAAAATATTTGTTTATTATTTGATAGTTGATATAGTGTATTTGATAAAAAGCTTGGTGGGCCTTATTACTGGTGTTCTCCTACCGTTTCCCTTAAATAGTTTACTACTATGTAATAGTACCAAAACCATAGCCATAGCAACGCTAGGCCGGTCTGCTAGTTAGTTATGTAATCTAACATTAGTTAACGATATATATACTATATTATATATATATATATATATTAATTAATATTTAGAAGCGAAAACTTATGTCAGCAATTTGGTTCGCGCATCTTATTATTAACTTTTCCACTGGGACCAAGCTTTTTAAATTTGTTTTAATTTTTAATATAAAAATTAAAATTGTTGGTAAGGCATAACTCAACAACGCCTGGACCAATTTGGTCAATTCTTTTTTTATAATATTCTTTGAAGTACGAGGATGGTTCTTACGGAGCAAACATAGTAAAAAATTGAGTGAAAACGTCTAAAAACAACACCTTTCTATATTCCCATACAAAAGATTCGTGATTATACTTAAAAGTCAATTTGAACTTTAATACCATACGATAAAGTTCAAGTGTTAGGAGGGTTTCCGGGAAGATAAATTTTTATTTTATGACATAATGTATTTGTTGTCTTATCAACTTTCTTTTTTTTATCTTACTAGCTAGACCGGTGTCCCGAAAAGCAGAATAAGTATTTTTTTTTAAATAATCGGCTGTTAGGCGGTACGATGTTCGCTAGGCCAGCTATTTTTTAATAAATATAACTATATAAGTTAAGAATATTATAAATTCTGTGTATTGTGTTATAATAATAAATTTATATATTGTTTGTATTAATTGTTTTTCCATATTTAGAGATTTTTGTGTGTTTGTATCATATTTGTCCTAATATGGTCCAAGAAACTAAAATAACCGTAAGAAATACTAGTTCGAACTGCATATTTTTTTGAATTAAAAGCGGTATCAAGAAAGAACGATTTATCGAGGGTACCATGGGCATATAGCGAAATTATATTAAATTCCATATTAAAAACAAGTATTTTTCTAAGTAAATAATGTATATTTTGTTTAGAAGGAAGAAACCGTAGACATTAAGTACATTAAATATGTTATAGATAAAAAGTGATATTTACCTTTTTTCATAAAAAATAACTTTTACAAAACTAGAGGTCGGAATGCGTGGGCATTTTTACTAAATTAATACTTTTTGTTGGTTTAGTGATGAAAAATTAATACTTTATAACTCGGTTCAATTACAGATTTAAGTTTTGTAATTAGGAACTAATTTCTAAAATCTACAAGCGGCTTTAAAAATAAACTTATATAACCAAGGTTCAAAATCGACAACAAAACATTTTAGTTTGTTCACCTTTAATTTTGCAAGTGTACGCATCACTGCGCATTTGCAGTGTGCACACATGACAGTACACGATAAATTGAATGCCATCAAAACATATGTAGACCAATTCTCGCAACTCAGTTCTTCTACTGTAAAAAGTTGATCCATGTAATACCTAGTCGGTTCATTTATTGCTTAAAGGACTTTCCGTTTTAAGTTATTACGTAAATACTAAGCAATCTAAATTAAATATATGTATAACTTGTGAGATACATTATATATTCATGCGATGGCCAAGTCTGCTAGAAGTGTCTTAGAGTTTTGATGAGTTAGACAAAATTAAGAAACTCCAGGGTAAACGGCGTGTTAAAAAATCATGTCTTCACAAAGTTAGGGAGTAGACGGGTATTGCGACTGCGCAAGAGTGGACAGGACAAGACACGCTTCAAACTAAAACTCAAAATAACTTTATTCATATAGGTAAACAAGTACACTTATGAACGTCAACAGAAACGATGTTAAATTGATTCTAAATTTACATTTACTACCAGTTCGCAAGTCAAAGGCGTAGAGCGGGCAAGAAGAACTGATAAAATAATCATATAGGTAACACATTGTACACTTATGACTTGTCAGTAAAGAAATACATATTAATGCTTCTAATTTTACATTTAGTGCCAGTTCTCAAATCAAGGGCGTAGAACGGAAGAGAATAACTGGCAATAAACTCTCCGCCACTCTTTTTAATCGCCATGTTTTTTTTAAACAACGTTTGTAAGGAGCTGCAACTATTAAACCATGTTCCACATGACATCTTAAGCAATTAATAATAATAACATAAATTAAAAACAAAGAGTTGTCCTCTATCTAATGGCAAGAAACATTCCGCCACTCTTTTTAATCGCTAAGTTTTGACCAAATCAATCCCAAGGATTAGGATCATTTAAGTTTCGTCAATTTTATAAAAACATTTATTGATTAATTTCCGTTTAACGAGAGTTTAGAATTTATTTAGTGATAATTCTCTAATTTCGCTTGGGAGTTTGTTGTAAAAACGAATACAATTTCCATATAAGGAGTGCTTCATCTTCTGGAGCCTGGTTGTACGCTTAGATTAGTACTTTTTCGACTATTATACTGCTGAAAGTCACCATTTGTTTTAAATTCGTTTATATTTTTTTGTACCCACAACACGGCTTCAAGAATATTTACGAGGCTGATCTGTCAGCCTAGCCAGACCAGTCCAATGATGGAGAAGCAACAATAGAAGAAGTTGGAAATAGCGTCTCAGAATCTTATCCGTTACTAGCTGACCGGGCAAACGTCGTTTTGCCATGTATATCATGTATAATAAAAAAATAGGGGTTGATCGTAGAGGGGTGAAAATTAGGGGTTGTATGTATTTTTTAATGCTGTATCATAAAAAAATAAAGATAAAAATATTTATCTAAAAATTAAAAAAAAAATTAGGGGTGGACTACCCTTAACATTTAGGAGGGTGAAAAATAGATGTTGTCCGATTCTCAGACATACCCAATATTCACACAAAATTTCATGAGAATAGGTCAAGCCGTTTCGGAGGAGTTTAACTACAAACACCGCGACACGAGAATTTTATATATTAGATATTAAGTTTTGACGAACTTTCGTTTACGCGTCAGAAATAAAACCTTTGCGGTATGAAATTATAGATTTTCTCCAGGAATGTGGTTGACAGTTGATTCTATTTTTACAACCTGATCTTGAGATATTAATTACGTTCTATGATTATTAATTGTAATCTAGTTACCAACACAGGGGCTCCCTAGTGTGGACTAGGGCTATATGAATTCTGTCATAATAATAATAATTATTATTTAAATTTTACTAAATTTTTTGAGTATTTATGTAATGTATTGAATCGCAATACCACAGGAATAGGCCCAGGAGGTGTTCTTGGGGAGACACTGCCTCCAAGTACATATTATAAAATATATTTAATTTTTTGTCGTCATTATTGTACTGTAAGGATAATGAATATATTGTTGTAAATGAATAAATGAATAATAATAATCAAAATCTATATGTAATTACATATTTATAATTAAAAAATCCTCATTTGGAATATGTTTGAAGCGGATTCCGAGGGATCCCAGCGCTGGTACTTCGCGAATAAGTATCACAATACAGCGAGGAAATTCTGCCATTAAAGGTACACTGCTACATTTTAAAAATTTGTTTTAATTTTCTATCTATCAATGTGTAATTATTATTATTACTATGTAGTTTAAAATTAAAATTCTTTGAAGCGAATCAAAATCTGTTTAGACAGGCTTTAAAATATTGAAGATATGCTAGTTATTGAAAGACACTACAATGAAATAATCATAGGCGGACTTATAGACCCAAAGATGTACTTGTTGCCATGGTTACCATACATTAAAAAAAAGCCTTAAGAACGCACGGTTGCCATGGTGACTGTCTACACGTTCTAACAAGTTAACAGAAGATTTGTATTTGATTGTTTATTCCCGTTTTTTTATATCATAGGGGGGTAAACAAGCCTGTGGGGCGCCAAAAAAGCGTAGTCATCGCAGCCCATAGACGCCCATTTTTAGAGGGTGCGTTGCCGGCCTTTGAGGGAGGAGTACACTCGAATTTTCAAGTCTGTCCCAGTTATAATTATTTAAACAAATCATTGGCACTAGAACCTTTTTAGGTCTGGGCCTCAGATTTCTGTATCTGTTTCATGATCATGTCAATCTAATAGTCAAGTAGGTGACTTTTCGAGTCTAAGGTCATTCCTCACGATGTTTTCCTTAACCGTTCGAGCGAATGTTAAATGCGCACATAGAAAGAAAGTACATTGGTGCACAGCCGGGGATCGAACCTACGACCTCAGGGATTACAGTCGCACGCTAAAGTTACCCAACACTGCTCAGATATACGCGTTAATCTTGTACAATGTAAATTTATTCGAAGTGCTGGAGTTAGCACGAACCAATTTCATTAGAATTTCTTATTACATCAAAACCATTGGATAATCATTGTTTAGTATTAATCCATTTTTGGTCATTCGTTACGTTATTATTGCATAAATAATAAACATTTACTTCCGATTAGAAATGGATTGCCACTTCAACAACCATGGTCAGCATAAGGTAGGAAGAAATTACACTAAATAATTTCATTTGACTGATGAATTCATCATTTTAAGAATTTTTCCAGCATATTTGAGCAGTATTGGCCTAGTGGCTTCAGCGTGGGACTCTCATACCTGAGGTCGTAGGTTCGATCCCCGGCTGTGCACCAATGGACTTTCTTTCTTTCTATTTGGGTCAGTTATTAGGGAGCGTTAAAGTTTTACGTCACGCCATTTTTGGATATTAATGACCCCCAGTTAATTAACTGTCATTGATAAAATAAATATTTGAATGTTAGTATAATTATACTGATTCAATCATTATTGATGAGTAATTACAAATACTAATTAAGATTATCTGGCACGTGGGTTTTAGGAAACAAACATTTTAGTTTTCATAACAGTCTTTTGGTAATTAAGACTACAAGTGGAACAGTCTGCTCCTCAGCATAATGCTGAGCCAGGGCCAATTACAGCCACAGCACACACACATTACACACTTGAAACGAACCGAAAGGGAAAAGGATTATATTATTTTTTTCTTTGTTGTCTATGTTTAAATTTTGACACGGATATTTCTATGGGACAAGGGCAAACAATAATAAACAGCTAAATGCCGCCCATCGCCACCTACATGACTTTACGGATGAGTGGTCGACCTTTGAGGGAATGGTACGCTCTTTAGTTGAAGGCTTAAGCTAAAAAAGCCTTCAATAAAATATTAGTATTTTTGCAAAGAATAACCTCAAAAACGACAAGTCCTAATACAAACTTTAACCGTTAGCTACTACATAATCTTACGAGTAATAAAGGTATATTTATTTTCAAAATATTTATGAAAAATATATGTCCAGGGTTTCGAAAATATATGTCACCACATGTTCCAAATCATTATTTTTAATTCAGACATGGGTTAAACGCGATGGCGTAACATAATACATAATAATTATAAGGGATGCAACGGGCGGCCTTATTGCTAACAAGCGATCTCTTCCAGGCAACCCAAGTAAGGGATAAAACTAAAAAAAATATGATGGGTAAATTGCAAGAATTGCATAACGAAATCTTATAAAAAAGATTTTAGAATTTTATCTAAAATAATACAAAAAAAAATAATAAAATAAACTAAAATATCAAAAGGTAATCTCACGGATTTATGAATTGCGATGCAATACAAAAGAATAAGAAATACAAGAATAAGTCAAGATTGATTAAGATGGAATATGGTTAATAAATGTTTATGTTGAAGAGTTTTAAGAGATGTTAGGAAGGTAGCCAATCATTTGGAGTCGGGCAGCCTATTCCACAACTAATGGCGGAGATCCTAAACGAATTGCCGATGAAGGATGAGCTGTGAGATGGAATTTCCAAAAAGCAGCTATTAGAGGAGCGTAATAACTAACAGTTATAAGGACCTGAGCACTTAAAACTATTTTTAAGATAGGAGGGAGTTTTGGGATTGAAAACATTTGAGTATAGAATTTCATAATAGGAAGCATTAAATAATGATCTGTCAACCTGGTCAGGGAAAAGAAGCATTCCCGGGGACACACAGATTGCAGGTCTTTTATAAATTGGTACGTTGTCAAAGGACCCCAGATAGAATCGGTTCGGAAATATTTAATAAACGCGTTTAAAACAAGTTCTATGTAGTTGCGAAAGTTTTTATAATTCAATTTAAAGTCACCAAGAACTTTGACCCATTACAAATAATTACAAAATTGATAAGCATAGATAAAATTTCGTCACGAACTCGGTCAAGGTCGTATTGAATTGTTTTCTCCAAATTTATAATTATGAAATGGAGATTTATACAACGAACTTGGACTTCGCTAACTGAATGTCACAAACTCAGAATTCAGAATACGCGTAAACATAATGATGCAATACAGCATGAGCAGTGTTGGCCCAGTGGCTTCAGTGTGCGACTCTCGTCCCTGAGGTCGTAGGTTTGATTCCCAGCTGTGCACCAATGGACGTTCTTTCTATGGGCGCACTTAACATTCGCTTGAACGGTGAAGGAAAACATCGTGAGGAAACCGGAACCCAAAAGTCAACAGGTGTTTCAGGACAGGCTGATCACCTACTTGCCTATTAGATTGAAAAATGATCATGAAATAGATTCAGAAATCTGAGGGTCAGACCTAAAGAGGTTGTAGCGCCACTGATTTTTTTTTTACACACACTCCTCACACCCTCGCGTATGTATCTCCACTTTCTCACCAAAACAAACACCACAGAATTGAATTAGGTATTACTTTTAAATGTATGAATTTTTTTCCTATTGTATATACAGTCAAAACCGATTAAGACGACATCGTTTGAACAACATACCGGTTATATTGACCAAAATCAAAGGTCCCAGCTGAATTCTATTGTATTCGGTTCTTAACAACGTCATCGGCTGTTAGGACGAAAGGTTTTTGCGACCAAATATGAGTAGTTCGACATCGAAGTCAAAATCTGTCAGAACGATGTCGTTTTTTTGACTGTATAATGTATTCCATCTATTTTATATATATGTTTAGTGTAATAGTTTTTTATTATATATAATTTATGTTAGCTGTAGGATTACGAAATAAATAAGCTTATTGAGATTGTTAGCCTAGACGTAACTTTCTATATAATTCTTGCTTGGTGAAGAAAAACATCGTGAGGAATTTACGCTTTAGATTTGCTGGCAAAGGTCACAGAAGGCCCATCCAGGTCTTTATTTATTTATTTGGGAAACAATCAGATACATCTCTATACAATAAAAAAGTTTAAAAAAACATAAAATAAACACATTGGTTAATGCACAAAAAGTTTCACTGATAAAAAATATGATAGAAAGCAAAACAAAACATGACAGCACAAAATTTATAAATCCGGAGAACGACAAACAAACTAGTAGCAATAATAAAGAAGAAATATAACAGGCTTTGCCCAAGGCACTGCTCATGATTGAAAAACTCCACACGGGCGTTTGTTCAAAAATACTGTTTTACAACGCAATAAATTCCATTACTAAAGAGATTACAGGCTCTAAGGTGTGACGTCATAAACCTATCGATTCCACCTTAAAGGCTTCCTACGCCCACGAGAGCAAAGGTCAGATGTGTAAACCTACTAAGCGTGGTAATAGATTGAGCGCATTGTATAAAAATAAACCTAGAAAACCTCTAGGCCCCAGATTTTATCATTCGTTCTTTAACCTTCCGACTCCTAGAACCAACATTGGGTTCCGCGAGTCCATCATCAGCATCACAGGATGTCTTCATGCCACATGCACCCCTCTACTGCTTCATTTAAGAATAAGTTAAAACTCTTAATGTCTTAAGCCTTTTTTATGTAATAGGAGGCAAACGGGCAGGAGGCTCATCTGATGTTAAGTGATACCGCTGCCCATGGGCACTCACATTGTCTGAAGTATGTGCGTTGCGCAAATACTGCTCACAAGTGCGTTGCCGGCCTTTTGGTACGCTCTTTTCTTGAAGGACCCGTCTCGCATATGCCAATCGTTGTCAGCATATGGTAGACAGTCGAGCCCATGGACACTCAATGCCAGAGAGTTCGCGAGTGCTTTACCGGGCTTTAGGAATTGGTGCGCTCTATTCTTGAAAGACCCGTCTACCATCGCCGATAGTTAACTCGGCATTGGTAGACAGGACAGTTCATGGACACTCAATGCCCGAGAGCTCGCGAGTGCGTTGCTGGCCTTTAGGAATTGGTAAGGTCTTTTCTTGAAGGACCCGTCTAGCATGCGAGACCATAGACACTCTTAATGCCAGAGAGCTCGCGAGAGCGTTGCCGGCCTTTTAAGAATTGGTATTGAGTCAAGATGTATTGGTGGCCTACGACTTTAATGTACTTTCATTCATATTTTAACCTCAAATGGATTTTAAAAGCGCTTGAAATATTAGTCAACAGTTAACAAGTAACAGTGAATGAATAACGGAATGACGTGAGAATTCGATATTGATTACAAGTCATCGTGTTGAGAATTTCTTTACAAATGAATAATGACGGTGTAGATACGTGGCTATGCACATTGATATTTTGTATGGTATACAAACTGTCTTTTTTAGGCCAAACGGGTCAGAGATTCATGATGTTAAGTGCCCTCTGGCATTAAAAGTGTCCATGGGCGGCTTAGCATCAGATGAGTATGCCCGTATGTATGTATATAAAAAGAGTGGCGGAGAGTTCATTGCCAGATCTCTTCCGTTCTACGCCCTTGATTTGGGAACTGGCAGTAAATGTAAAATTAGATATAATATGTATTTCTTTTTGACGTTCATAAGTGTACCTAAATGAATAAATTATTTTGATTTGATACACAAAAAAGGGTCTCTCACAAAAAAGTCTCCGAGTGCAGGACCCTAAGTCGAATTGGATTTTACTTGATAGAGGTCCAATTTAAGTCCTGGAGGCTGGGGCCTGGCCCCAAGTTTTAATGAGTTAAATCTCTCAACAATAAAAGGGTCACGGAAGCACTCTCTAGAGTGGAGTTCACGAACTTCCCTCCACCAGAAATCGACGAATTTTTAAGTATGGCTTAGTGATAATTTGTGAGTCTTTTTGATTTTGTTCCCTTTGGAGTAGAGACTCTTGGGCCGTGGGGTTCAAGTGCACAAGCGCTAATTAATGTTTTAATTTAAGTTAGTGCCTGGTAGATAGTACCGGTGACCCCAGAGCTGGTACTTTCCTTGCTCAACGAATAAATATTACAATTCAGCGAGGAAATGCTGCCAGCGTTGAAGGTACACTGCGACAGAGACCAAACTTTAAAATTGTTATAATTTTTAATTATTATTAAGAAAATTGTAAATACTTTATATTTAATGAATTGCTCGCTTATAGTTGATTATTGACTAGATGAATGGTATTGGGCTTCAAAACAAATATAGCTGTTTTGGCAGAACAGGAGTCCTGGCTGTGGACCAATGGACTGTTATGAATAAAAAAGGATGGAGAAGGTTAGCTAGTCAAGGCCTATGTTTAAAGACAGCCTGTTGTTAAACCAGTTGCCCAAGAAAAATGGATTTTCAATTTGTAACTGTTTTCAATTACTATCAGTAAGTTCTCAAGAAGTGCCAGACAGGTGGTACCATAAAAACAATAACTGGTATCCATTCATTATTCTCGTACGTTCATAATTAAAACCCGTTTCCCAGCATTATGTTTAAGGACAACATCGAAAAAACGCAATTTAATTGTTTTTGTACGCTCCTTAGCTTGTGTACGTACGTTGTCATAGTATTTTTAACTTTTAATGAGTGGGATTCTCCAAAGTGGTTGCTAATAAATTTATTATTTGGCTACGTAAAAATAAATAAATCAGTGGCGCTACAACCTCTTTAGGTCTTGGCCTTTGATTTCCGAATCTGTTTCATGATCATTTTTAAATCTAATAGGCAAGTAGGCGATCAGCCTCCAGTGACACACGCCGTCGACTTTTTGGGTCTAAGACATGTCGATTTCCTCACGATGTTTTCCTTCACCGTTCGAGCAAATGTTAAATGTGCACATAGAAAGTCCATTGGTGCACAGCCGGGGATCGAACCTACGACCTCTGGTATGAGAGTCGCTCGCTGAAGCCACTAGGAGGCCAATACTGCTCTATTTGGCTACGTAGATATAAGAATGCTACTGTTTTATAAGAATCTACTGTTTTATAAGAATAGCATGTTAATTAAAAAGCTCAGCGAATAAAGGGCTCTTATTATTATTATTAAGACTTCCATACAATTACAAACATCCCTCGACAAATAATATGGAAGCATTTCTAATTGAAGTCGTATGAGACACGAAATTTACTTGAGAATGAAATACGTCCTCAAAGGTAGCTCCAGGTATTCCACCCAGATATAGGTCTGATCTCAGAAGGCTTTGGTCTCCGGTCTATGAACAGTGTACCAGCACAGCGGTAAATCACCATACCCAAGAACATCATCAAATTCTATGCTATCAATAATATCTAGTGTAAGGGAGCGTTCAAGTATTACGTAACTAATTTGGGGAGGGGGGGACCTTTTGTAAAACGTTACGATGCGGGCGGGGATTGAATTACGCGTTATTGTTTATATTATTTTCGACTTTCCAGTACTTTACACCACATAATGGTAACTTTTAGGCATAAAGAGTCACTAGGTGGTCACGAAACGTTTTACTATACTTGGGTACAAAAAACGTTACGGCGCGTTACATGGGTGGGGGGCAATAATCTCCAAACATTGCGTGACGTAATACTTGAACGCTCCCTAAACAGTGTGTAGAAGGAAAAAAAATAATGCATTCGTGGACGTTTACTGCGACTGCGGAGTTCTATGGCACAGAACACGCTTCACAACACCAACCTTTAGTAGGTTATGGAGAAGCAGCCAATGCAGAATTTATACTTATCCATATGATGCAAAGAATGAGCCTAGAAAACGTTGTACTAGTTGATTACTAAGCATCTATTTAACGAAATTTGATGCTAATGTCGTAAACATTGATTGCTCTCAGGAACTACTTTAGGTTCGAATTTATTCTTGATATCGAATCCTTGGATTGTTTACTCCATATGAGGGAGGCATCAGCCTACAACCGAATTAACGTTGATCGCAGTACTTGAATGAAATATTCAGTCCTTTGTTAAATGTTAATAGAAGCATAACGAGGCCAGATTGTACGATATTTAACAAAATAATTACGCGCAGGAAATATGCCGCAATTATTGCTATCTAATGTTTATTTATTTCTAGGTCAATATACGCGTTCTAACATTTAACATCCATTAATATTTAAAAAATATTTCGTATTCCCCTCACCCAGTTTTAAATTACACTATGCTTTAGAGTTGGAGTTTCTTGCCCATTCTTCTCCATATGAAACTACCTTTTGGAAGTGGCAACTAGACTTGTAATTTTGAGTTCCAAAAGTGATTTTTTTTTAAATAAATGATTTAACTTTGACTTTGAGTGATTGGTTCAAACGCCTAACTTAAGTCTAAAATAATACCTTTTATCGGACAGAAAGCAAACGAATAGTCACTTTGAACACACATCAAATATACACCACGGCTGAGGAATGCAACGGGCTTACTTGATGTTACCGGCCTTTGAGAGAGTTGGAAGATTTAAGAAAATTTGTTAGCTTCGCATAATAAATATTAAAATTTAATAAAATTAATGTATCTATTATTATAGACACAGAAATATGTCTGTTTTATTATCAGAACTAGGAGATACAATAACACTTTCCATTGACATTTTTCACTGTTTCCGAACTTTTGTCATCGCTAACGTGCGAAATTATTTCTTGTTATGTGAAACTCGCCTGTGTTTTAATTTCTTTTTGAACAACCTGCTTCTTAAAAGATTTTTTATTTTAAATAAGTCTTTTGAGACACTATTTTTAATTGCATTTTACCCCAGCCCCGGAAAATGCGACAGCTACCCCGGAGCGCTTCTATCGCAGCCTTGTAGGAACTAAAACTATTTCTGAACATTTTTGTAAATATTCCATCTTTGGCACAAATATATGAGTCTTTCCTCCAACTTCAAATTTGTTCCCTTTGGAGTAGAGACTCTTGGGCCGTGGGGTGCGAGTGCACAGGCGCTTATTAAATATTGAGTAGCGCCTGGTAGATAGTACCGTCGACCCCAGAGCTGGTGTACTCGCTCAACGAATAAGTATCGCAATACAGCGAAATGCAGCCAGCGTTAAAGGTACACTGCCACAGGGAGCAAACTTTTTAAATTTGTTTTGATTTTATTTTTATTATTACTTGTAAATACTGTATACTTGTATGTAAATAATTTTTTTTAGTTTAATTGTTTTTTGTTATATATAATTTATGTTAGCTGCTAAATAAATATTAGACTACCTGATGTAGTTTTAGTGGGTATTGTGGTCCCAGAATAGCAGAGATTCTGGGGCCTGTTCAGCCCTACATACTCATTGGCATGACAACCCCTTACGGAGGCAAATGCACAAATGCAATTCCGTCTCGTTTAAAGTAAAACTGACTTAAAATGTACCAAAAACCATTTCTCAAGGCCTTTCAAGAGCAAGATTTATAATGCTGGAATTTTAAAATTTAAATTTTAGGAATAATCCTGAAAGTTATCTCTAACGAGCAAATCTGGGAGCTTTGCCAAGAAACCCCGATTAACCAACAGATCAAGGGACGCAAGTGGATAGGCCATACACTACAAAAAGTTTCCAATGATATCCCCAAGCATGGCCGTCCCATACCCTGGCGATTTACAGTTGCAAGTGACGCAAAGAGAGCCGAAAAGACTTGGAGCGAGAAATCCCCATCCAGGGTCAAGGACATTAATTTAAGTAAGCCTGTAAACTAGTGATAAGCTATATGGAAATTTATAAAATATGGGTTTCCAGAAACTCACTACTGATTGACTCACAATGACATTATTTCGATATGACTTAGAACCGACAAATATGTGGACTCATGAAATTTAAATTGAAATCTAATTAGATCATCATATTATTTGTTTTAGAAGAAATTAAAAAAAACATCGGAAGTTTTGACTGGTCATGTTGGATTTTTAATTTGTCAAATATAACTCTCACAAAAATCTAAAATTAATAAAAATAAAGATTATATAGTTAATATACGCGAGGCATTGCATTTTCAACCACTTACTTACAAATTCTTGATTACTATTATATATTAATCCAAATCACCATAAATAAAATCTAAAACTATTTTCACTTATCACGAAACAAAAAACGCGCGTAAATTTATCATTCGCGTGCATCGTTAGCAAAGGTCGCGGCAAGACTAATCTATAGTCTATGCGTTAGTACACAGATAATGCAATAATAGTGCCTGCAACAATAACAATTTATAGACTCCAGATAATACAGTAGACTTGTATTTTTTGTAACATTTATGTATATCATAATTGATATGTATTTTAGAAAAGATATCTTGTAACATATACTGTTGATATAGCTCATTAAATATGTGATAATTGTGTTTTAACTCAAGTTCATACTAAACACTATCTGTCTTATTAACTCGAAAATATATAAAATAATAAAGATTTATATTGTGCTTTTCTAGTGTAATAGGAGGCAAACGGGCAGGAAGCTCATCTGATGTTAAGTGTCCATGGACATTGCCAGAAGACTATTTATACATATTATTTGTCCACTTATAACAAACTTTAGATTTAAGATTGTTTATTAATTGCCTTTAAATACATTTGGCGTTATTGAAAAGTACCCATAACCGACGAGCATGTCATGAAAGTGGATGAAGCGAGATCTCTGCCTAACCCTTCGGGACAAAGGCGTGATAAATTAAATGACATTGACATTTAATAGTTTGACAGTTTAATTCAGTAGATCTACTGTTATTACAGTTAATGCCAGGGACTAAGATCTACATAACACTTTACCTTGTACATAGTTTTACATAAGTATCTATTTTAAAATGGTATGAAAACAATATGATTATATAAAATAGATTAGGTATAACGGCTTAGTATTGCGTAAAGAAGAATCACTACCGCGTATCTTCTATACTAGATAAATCCTCCGACTTTGCTCGTGGATGTCCAGAAATACAGAGACTATGTTAAAAGCAAAATATTGTTTATTATTTTTTATATGTCTGATAGCCCAACCCGGGAGACCATGTCAGTCTCTAGCTCCAGATCGCCCCTGGCTCTTTCGAACAGTCAACAAGTAAATTAACCTTTGGTCGGTTCTTTCGTCAGTGACCAGCGCTGTGGAACATTCTGCTCCTCAGCACGCTAAACCATGGCCAATTGATACCACAGCACACATGCATGCACACTTGAAACAAACCGAATGGGAAAAAAATATTTATTTTTTCGATATCTCTATATCGATATTCGATATCTCGATATTTATTTTATTTTTCTTTGATTATTGTTATTTAGTGTGTTTATGTGTTTTTTTTAGTAATAAATGTTATGACTATGTCTACAGTCGCACGCGGGGCTTGTCTTCAGTTTGAATCTGTGTAAATAGTGTCCAAAAGCCCTGTAGCCAGACAGGATCTAGGCCATTTCAGTGTGAATCGACTTGCCTTGACTTACCAGGAGTAATCATTACTTTGCTTACATCATTATGCAGCGAAAATCAAATTTAAAAAAAAAGTTTTATTATTAAGGCATGAAAATCGTACGAGGCCATATAAATCTAAATAATACGTGTTATTAAATACTCTAACCAAAATATACTTGCATTTGAAATTCAATCACAGACCTTTACGCTAGAATAACTGTGTCACATTTTGAACCAAATTTCGTACCTCAATACGACCTTGGCGTGGTGTATTTATTTGTGTAAACTCTACTGTCTATGTGTCTTAAACATAAACGTACTAGGTATATCGCTTAATTAATATTAAATGTGATAGGCTGTTGAAACTTAAAATAAATTCTTAGCAAAACGTTTGATTTTGACATTGAGTTAAGCGCCATCTATACGAGCGTCAGTGTACCACGGTAATCGCATAGATAAGTTCCCTAATCGACACTAGATGGCGCTTATTAAAAGTGATTGACATTCCGTTAGCCTATTAAAATCGTGTTAACTAATTAATAAAACCTGTAATTTAAACGAACTTAATACAAATTATAAATCAATTTTTTTTTTAATTTATTTCTTCGATAATAAAAACACGTGGCATTTTTAAGATTTCAATAAATTATTTTGCATAAAATATAAAATACTAATATTTCATAAATTCTCTTTACCAAATTTTAATTTTAAAAATATAATTTCTATAATCGCCCTTCAGACTCTCTCTCTCTCAATCGGTCTCAATCGCTCTGACCCTTTTCTTCGACAAAAACGCTGCACATCTTCGTGACGTTCCGTAAAAATTTTACCCTCATGCTCCTAAAGAAGCTTCACTTCGTTAAAATCCAGGTTTAACGATAGCCTAAAAAACCTGTGTTTCCTGGAAATTTCCAGGGGACGTTCCCTTAGCTAGAGATAGAAAAATAGCTAAGGAACTGGCTATCATTGACGTCGGACTGTTTTTTTTTAATCTCCATTTTGGACCATATATATAAACCTACCTTGTCAGCCTTATCAGTTGGTGGTGATGCGGGCGGACTCCGCGGTAGACCCAGGTCCTCATCGTCATCGCTGTCACCTCTTCCGCGCCGACGAACTGCTGCTACTAGCTCCGCCTGAAGAACACACCAACATTTAGCAACAGAACTATTTGAGGGGTAATTGGCATGCTGAGAGTAATCACAAAGACGAACGGAAATGATAACTTATCAACGCGTGCGCAGCTGTTTCCTCTCGCCGTGACATTTTAAACATTTTTGCGTGGACTTTTTTATTATATCTGAGGTAGATTTCACTTAAACAAATTTCTCGCTATATATTTTAACTTGTAAAAGTACTGCACTCTTTAAACGAAAGAATTCTTTCTGTGTAATGAAGAGAAATCGTTAATCATCTGATTAACGATTTAGATTTCATGAATTAAATTGAAATAGAACTTTTAATCAATAAAATTATGTTATCTACACAAAAACATACATATCAATTGCCGAAATAGACATGGGGAGAAATTGGTGATGGCAAACATTTCTCTGGAGGGGGGGGGGGGAAGGGGGGAGAAGGGGGGGGGGGGAACACCCCCCCCCCCCTTTTCCTCTCCCTCCCCCCCCCCCCCCCCCCCCCCCCCCCGGGGGGGGGGGGGGGGGGGGGGAAGGAAGGGGGGGGGGGCCGGGGGGCCCGGGGGGGGGGGCCGGGGGGGGGGGGGGGGGGAAAAAAACCCCCCCCCCCCCCCCCCCCCCCCCCCCCCCCCCCCCCCCGGCCCCGGGGGCCCCCCCGGGGGGGCCCGGGGGGGGGGGGGGGGGGGGGGGCCCCCCCCCCCCCCCCCCCCCCTTCCCCTTCCCCCCCCCCCCCCCCCCCCCCCCCCCCCCCCCCCCCCGCCGGGGGGGGCCCCCCCCCCCCCCCCCCCCCCCCCCCCCCCCGGGGGGGGGGGGGCCCCCCCCCCCGGGGGGGGGGGGGGGGTTTTTTTTTGGGGGGGGGGTTTTGTTTTAGGGGTTAAAAAAAAATTGTTGGAAAAAAGGGGGGAAATTTTTTTTTTTTTTTGGGGAAAGGGGTTTTTTTTTTTTAAATTTTGGGGTTTTTTTTTTTTTTTTTGTTTTTTTTTTTTTTTTTTTTTTTTTTTTTTTTTTTTTTTTTTTTTAAAGAACAGGGGGCAAACGGGCAGGAGGCTAATCTGATGTTGAGTGATACCGCCTCTGGACACTCTCAATGCCAGAGGACTCGCAAGCGCGTTGTCTTTTAATGATTGAGACGCTCTTTTCTTCAAGGACCCTAAGTCGAATTGGTTCGGAAATACTTCAGTGAGTAGCTGATTCCACAAAGTGGTGCAAAAACTGCCTTAAGAAATGCTCAGTTGCGGACGTCGAGGTGATACGGATGGTATTTCGTATTCTGCCTCGACGTGAACGCCACCTCATTGATTTCTTCAAAAATTTAAATCTTCATACAAATAAATTATAGTTTAATACAATTCTCTTAGTAATACAAATAAGAAATTTTATTATTTAATTTAAAACGGAATAATATTTATTTATTTACAAAAGCTTGCCAACGCCCAATGACACATTGACACTCAAGAAAAACAACAATACAAGATTAAATGTGACAAGCACTTATGAGCATACAAACACGAAGATATGTATAAACAAAAATTATTAAACCTAAAGGAAAATTGATTTCAAAGTGTGAAACCTATGGATATCCAGACCTAGCTCGTTTATCAGAATGCTCAATCTGGACATCGGGTAACGCGTTCTTCTGTCAGGAGGAACAAATGAGGTGATATTTGGAGTATCTAGAGGGTACACGAAATGTTGGGGCAACCAACCTGATTCTTAAATATATTAAACGCAAAATGCTATAAATAAAGAATTATTTGGAGTTTTGTTGAAACTATTTTTTACTAAATCTTAATATCTTAATATATATAAATTACGTGCCACGTTGTTTGTCCGCTATGGACTCCTAAACTACTGAACCGATTTCAATCAAATTTGCACACCGTGTGCGGTTTGATCTAACTTAAAAGATAGGATAGCTTACATCTCAATCTATACCGGCAATATTATTTTATTTGTTTATTATTTGATAGTCACAATTCTAACAGATGGTGCTGTGTTGAAAGTACCAACGTTTCACATAAGCTAAAATTTAATGGCATAACCACCAAAAAAGCATGGTGTTTACCATGACTGGTGTTCTCCTACTGTTTCCCTTGAATAGTTTACTACTAGGTATATATAACAAAAACCTTAGCCACAGCAACGCTTGGCCGAGTCTGCTAGTTTAAATATAAATTACGGCAGGACCTGGTGCAACAAATGCAGATGACTGAAAGAGCGGGTCTCGCGAGGAATTGCGCCCCGGCTCACCCATGAGTATTGTAAATAAAAATATTACCGATGTTGCCGGTGCGTATTTCGCGAGACGCCATTTGTGGAGTAGATTATTGTAATTATTTAATGTATCATGTTTAATTGTAAAAATAGAGATAGAAAAAGTCCCTGGACACAATGGCATAATAATAATACTCCCCGTATTATTATTATTAATAATAAAAAAATGTGTGCGTGTACTAGGTGTACACACGTAAGAAGTGAAACTTCTTTATGACCTTATTTTTCGAAAAATGATCTACTATATGCAACTTTACAGAAATTCGTTAAATAAAGTTAACTTAAAGTTTAAAAAAAGGCTTTTATTATCCTAGACATGAATACAAATACAATTAATTCATTTTACCTATTGACTACTAAGATGATTACAGAATTTCATTAATTGTAATAATTTACTATCATTGTTATTATATATTTTTGTTATTAATGGCTTCGAATCTGTTCGGATCAACCGTGCTAGGGACAAGAAAAAGATGGCGCGTAACTGAAAAATGTGACGGTAATTTTTTACTATAGTTATACTAACTACTTAATAGTCCTATAATAAAGACAAATCAGGTACCCATAATCTCGCGAGCTTTCCTTCTGTGATCCAAGTGAATCTTCTTTTCCATGCCTGCGTCATCACCATTAGACACTTAACACTTGCTACACTTTCATTGTTTCTCAGAGTCACTCATTAAGTTATTCCGATCAGAATTCACTACTATTTACATATCTTCTTTCGTCTCTTTCTGGCAAATTAGTTTACACTGTGATAAAAAAGAGATGAGTACTGTGGTTGTGAAATTGAAGTGCTTTAATTGAATTAGGGTAAATAAATGTTCATGAAACCTGCTTAGTCTAAGAAGAAGTGAAGAAATTCAACCGAATTTCAAGATTACAATTATATATATTTTTTATTAATTTGTTTTAATTGTTTATTTCTGTTTTAATTATTTATTAATTATTTATTTATTTTTTATTCAATTTTAATTGTAAAATTGTCATAATAAGTATATTATTTATTTAATATCCGAATTATTATAGTATTATGTTCTGGCATTAGCAAAAGCTTGGTGATATATTTTATATGCTATATATACGTCAAAACCACAACGGGATTTCATGTAAACAAATTATTATCCTTATTATTCTTGGAAATATTGAATCCTCAAACAATACAATTATTACATTAATATTGTATTCACATTTGACTTAACAACATTTATAAAGAAACCTTTTTTTAGCGACCCGCCCCGGCTTCGCACGGGTATAAAATATGTAGCCCACTGAAAAAATGATTAAAATCGAACCAGTAGTTTTGATTTGTTCATTACTGCCCGTGGCCCCACCGTTAAATTTGGATATTTTGATAAATCTCGTAGGGTTCAGCCTGCGTTTGCAATGTAAGCGGAAAAAAATAGTCATTATCGTAGAATAATGACGGATTTGAAAAAAAAACCAAAATCCACTTTTTATCATATTTGGATACTACATTGACTAAATATTACGGCTACATTAAAAAAAAACCATGTGTTTTAAATTTCAAATTAATCAGTCGGTAAAGTGACGGATTTGATAGACGCTGATTGGTTTTTCTAGAAAACTGTGTAATTTAATTTTAATATTTTTATTTTGTTACACTAGAAACCCCATTGTTCGCTTGTATGCCAATTTTCATAATTACAAAATATGAATTAAAAAATATTTGACCAAAAAATAACATGATTATATTATTTTGAAATGGCTGCTCTGTAAAGTTTACTATTTGTCAGATCTGTCACTATTTTATGAAGATCTCGTAGACGGACTATGGTATAGACCAGGCATCAGCGTACAGTGTGTGAGATAGCGAATGATTGACATATGTCGTATTTACAGTTTTAATTCATTGAAGATTGCTTATTATTGACCAAAATACACATTCGAATGAATAATTCTTGAAAAAAGTTACTGAGTCGTGACAAAATAAGCTACTCACCGATGAAAGATGTTTGGTTCTTTACGTTCACTATAGCTTTTACAGCCAATTATGCAACAATTCACTATGACTGACACTTTAAATACACCCCTTATAAAGATAAAGTCTTAAAATATGGGTTTGACTTGGGTTTCACAGATTTATCAGTAAGCGGTGAAAAATTGTTTACCACCAAGGGCTCGGTGGTAAACAAATAAAACCGATACGCAAATAGAGACAGAAAAACTGATACTCTGTTTCGCTCGCACTTAAGTATTTCACGTTAATGCCTTCTCTCTTTAGTTATTATTGTTATTTTAGAAGCTCATCTAGTTCTATACTCTATCCACGGAAGAAATGTAATTATTTAAGACATCACATTAGAAACGTCAAAAATAACAGTATTTCTCCACTATTTAATTTTATACTATGTTGTGTATGTATTTTTATGTGTATGCGTATGTATGTATTTTTTGATGTGTATACATCTATCTTAGCGATTTAAAATTCTATATTAATATCAAAAAAATTATAGAGCGTTTAAAAAACTAAGCGTATCCTAGTGGTATATAATATATACTAGTGGTAGTAGGCCTACTCGATGGCCTAAACAAATGTTAATAAATATGCCACGAGCAAAGTTACCAATATTATACGTTTAAGAAAATTCCGATAGTATTTGCAATAGTAATTTACATGTTAATATGTATCTTGCGAAACCTGGCTGGGTCTGGCTTATACGATATACGGAATAAAGAGGAGAGATTGGGTAACGGAGAAATAATAACACACAAATACCAAAAATAACTATCAATTTCATAAGTACATATTATATAATTATTTTAAGAACTTACTTTTGATAATAAAGTATGTATATTTTTGCTAAAAATGCAGTTTTTTTTTTTAATTTCGAGTTCGTCTGCATGTGTTGAGTTTTACATGTAAACATACGAAAAAATATATCTCGACTTACGTCGCGTATTTCAAGTACCTAACATGTCGTAAGTCCGAGGACTCTCTATTCATTTGTCTCTTCATAAGAATTTAGGAATAAATATTACGTCCTTACATATGATATTAGCGTTTTGTATGGGAGGAACAAAAATTTTTTTGAAATATATTTAATTAATCAAAGTATATACATACAATTGCTATGCACTTTTACCATCGTATAGATAGTTCATTGATCCCTTTACTAAAAAAGCATTTGGCCGGGAATCAATAAAATCTTTGAAGGTGGTTTTGACAGCCCCATCAGATTTGAATTTTTTACCTTACAAGTTATTAAAAAAAAAAGTGGTAATCTGTTGAAGCAAGGCCCGTTCGACCAAACATCAATTCAGGGGGCCTCATAGCCTAGCGGTCTTATTAAGTGGCAGCCAGGTGAGGGGTACCGGGTACGATTCCCGGTTCGAGGGCAAGTTTTAATTTAATTTAAAATTGTTCTCGGCCTTTGGGAGGGTTGTGCGGTACCGGGCGAGTGCTTAAACCGTACATGGAGGACACGGTCGAATTTCTAAAGACAAGCACGAATTATAAAAAAATCCTATACTTGACGCTGGCTAATGCACAAATCGTGCCAGAGCCATTAAAAAAAACAAAACCTCAATTCAACTGTATCAAAACGCAAAGTAGTGAAAAATCGTAATAAAGATATATATTTACCAAAAATATTTTCGTAGTAAACAACCACGTGATGTTCCACAATTTTCGAAATGTTTCTTTAAGAGATCGCGCCATTATCTCTGGTTAATTTATAATCTGTATTGCCTTGGCGCCAAAATGATAAAGACTAAAGGTGCGTCAGAGAAATTTTTGAAAGTCTAACTCAAGAGGCGAGACGATACAGTATATTTTTACTTTCTAGTGTTATTTGATACGCACTCATTATTATCTAAATTTTTAATTTGCCATAAGTGGAATTAACTGTTTATGTAACAAAGTTATAATAGCGTAATCTGTGGAAATGGAACAGATGATAAAAAAACACTGTGGGATAACCTTTTAGGTAAGATTACAGTTTGTTTCGTGATTTGATTTTTATAGTATTGTCTTTGATTTACATAACCTTTACACATTTAAATAAAAAACTGTTACATAACTTCAATCCGGTTAAACAGTTTTTTCTTTAGATTTGATTTTTTTTAATTCTGTGCCTTGCCTTTACGTACGAGCGAATGTTAAATGGAAAGGATCAAGCCCTAGGGATGAGGGTCGCACGCTGAAGCCACTAGCAACCGATCCCAATAACTTATCTCAATCCACAATCCACCATCTGAGATAGTAATCTTAATCCAAATGTTGTAACATGTGTGCCAATAAGTAATAACCAATCGACGGATTGTAATAGCCATCTGTCGATACAAGCGTACCTTTGTATCGGTGTGTACCTTTGTATGAAAATGACGAAAGCTCGATTTCAACAGTTAATTATTTTAAAAGATTTTAACTTTAACCAGTTTTTTAAATAATTAAAAATCTTTTTGGTATGTTTTAAACATAGACATGTATACTTAAATGTTATTTGTACGGTTTTATTTACTTTATTTGGTTTACATTGATTATCAAATATGAGTGAAAATTCGTTAAAATGTAACGACAAAGAGCATTTTATCCGTCGCCAAAAATGGGTTGTCTTCGTAGGGTTTGGTTTGGGATGCAGATAGGAGATCGACCGACTAATCTCAGATTGTTTTCAATCTTAGATTGTCGGGTTCGGGCGTAGGCCAACACTGTTCATATACACACGGATATGCGATATTGTTTGGGAGCTCGATTGGTGACTGGTCATTAGATAAACGAATTCAAAAGAGGGTTATGTTTTTAAACAGATAACCTTAGTTTTATTGGCATTGAAAGACAGATAACAGTGTGACTTTAATTTTGTTGGAATTGAATAAATTTGAGTAACATGGTCTATCTAGACTTCCAAGTAATATGCTAATTGCGTAAGTGTATGTATTTTTATAGGAGGAAGCAAAGAACAAATCCAAATGAAAATATCAGGAGGATTTTTACCCAAAAGGGAAAATTACTGCAGACACGAAGTAATGGATTATGGAAATAACAAAACTAACACCCATTTGGTTTGTATTATAGTATGGAATTGATGAATTTTATCTTCGGCTATATGTTTAGTATAGTTTTTTGTTCTATTAAGTATGTTAGTTGTAGGATTACGAAATAAACAAACTCTAAATCTTTCGTTTTACATTCACGCGTGCAGTAATGTCTTCTAACAACACGATAGAAAAATGGAATCACAGATATCGAGACGGCTAAACAGCTGCAATAACTAAGTTATTCCTTCCAAATGTTGCTTCGGCCTTTTCGATAATTAAACAAATGAAACCAACGGAATTGATTACTCAGATGTTGACAGGTCACGGTGGCTTCTTGTCGTATCTTTACAGGTTCAGGGTTAGACAAAGCCTGTCCTTGTGGCGATGCAGCTGAAGAGACAGTATTGCATGTTCTAACCGACTGTCCCATGTATGGATACGACAGGTATAACACTGAGCAAGCTATGGGCATGAAGGTAACGGAGACGAGTTTGAAGGGAATAATGCTCAATGTTAGGTTGAAGGGCATCTTTTTGGGATTTGCTGTGAGGGTCATGCAGGGGGTTGTCATAAGAAATAGGTAGTAGTAGAAATAGTAATATAGTAATAGAAAGTAAACATTCGGGTTACTAATACCATTTATGTAAGCTTTTTAACACCTCCGACGACTACATAGTCGGGGAATTATCTGGAAAACGTTTAAAAAAAAATGTCTTCTAACAGCGATACTACCGCTCTATTTACAATGTAATTATCTCAATTACGGATATGTAGCTTGGAAACGTGCTGTACAACTCGATTTACAGAGAACCAATGCTTAGCAAACGTAAATCTCGCAAGTGCCATAAATTTAATAGTTCGGATTGCAAACGATCAATCTTTGCGCCAATTAATTTTGAAACTGGTTCGGAAACTCGTTCATATTTAGTGTTCGGAATTGAATTTTTATTAACATGTTTTCTACTAACAGTGTTACTGCCAATCGGTGGAATGTTCTACCTGACTGCAGACTTTTATTTACTATACATTTATATTAAAATATGTACTACTTAGTACACGCGTTATACTTTGGCGTAACAAGATAAAAATCTTTTCAAAAAATTTATACTACCTAAAAATCTTAAATGTTGACTATTATAGCTAACTTCAGGGTGTCGGTTTTTTGTGACGTTGTGCGCGCGCATCCTAAAAGTTTACTCTCATCATTTTTCCCTAACACGCGAAAAGAAGTAGGTATAACTTCAAAAAAAACACAATTAGGTATATGTCCTAACAAGCGATCTCTTCAGGCAAACCTAAAAAAAAACACAGTGGCGCTACAACCTCTTTAGGTCTTGGACTCAGATTTATGAATCTGTTTCATGATTATTTTTAAATTTAAGCCGTCGTCGCCGTCGACTTTTTGTGTCTAAGACATGTCGGTTTCCTCACGATGTTTTCCTTCACAGTTCGAGCAAATGTTAAATGCGCACATAGACAGAAAGTCCATTAGTCCGCCGGGGATCGAACCTACGACCTCAGGTATGAGAGTCGCACGCTGAAGCCACTAGGCCAACACTGCTCAGGCAAACCTAGTAGGGAAAATACCTAAAAAAACCAGTATGTTTGTAATGAATTAACAAAAAACTACTGGACTGATTTCGATTTTATCACTATTATTACATTATCCCTGAGTAATGAGTATATTATATGTTCCGCACAGCCACTATACAACTTATCAATGTACACATTGTATGTAGGGGGCGTGAACTATGTTGTAAATAATTTTAACAAATAATTGAAACATGAAGAATATTGGTAAATTACTACTAAATAAACTTTGATCGATACTCTTCCCACTCTATTTATCTATGAAGTCGAATCGAAATATTATCAAATCTACAGGTAACTATCTCACAATTTTTTTCTAAAAAGAGAGAAGTGTTACAACTTACCCATTGGTTGGGGCTAGTTGAAAAAAAAAAAAAAACCCCCCAAAAATTACGTTTAATTTTTTCACATCTTGGATCATTTTATCTCTTAGTTCTACCTTACATCTTACCATCGCAGATTTGTTAACTTTTCCTTCCCCTTTTCACTTTTTCTTTTATCATCTTCTTTTTGCATTTTTCTTCATCTTTTCTTCATATTCTACTCCTCAAAAGCTTCTTTTTCAGACGTATCCAGTCAGAACAGCAGACTTCCTTTTGCGTCTGCAATTTATATTTGTTTTTCGTGGTGGCGCCTTTGGTAATGGTCTAACTTTTTGATGGGAAAATTGATTTTGACCAGAGCAATTGGAGTTAGTTTGTTCGCAGTTTCAATGTGGCGTATAATTTATATTGTCTGATATCCACTTCAGGAGCAGAATCTAATAGTTCTGGATGTTTTAGACTCCAACGATAAATTCTCACTTTCATTTTAGAACATTTTCTGATTGTTCTGTAGGCTCTGGATGATCAGTAACATAAGAGAGCGCAAAGTCACTATTTGGAAAATATCAACATTCAAAGGCCAAATACCAGAAGCTTTAAGTCTACTGAAAATGACTCCTTCACTACACTCCTGGGATGTCATAAATTGTCATCGTTTTCCCTGGATTATTATACATCCATGCAGTCTGTGCTCTGTTCACGTAGTTTTTAAAGGCCGTGACTCCTACATACATAGGTTGAAAATTGTGGGAGCAATGGAGGAACTATAACATGATAATATTGTTTTCTTTGGCTTTTTCAACACTGACACTACCTCACAACCGGAGACAACATTCACATGTGAGCCATGATTATCGAGCAGTAACAGAACTGGCTCTTTCTTGGTAGGTTTCGCTGTTTGATAAAGTGATCTACAAAAATCAAAATTCTTTATCAGTCATCCTCCACCCTCGAGGAATTGCCAGCTCCAATGCAATCTTCAGGTCCACCGCGAATGAACATTTCCGAGTATTTAAGCCGGGAGAAAACTAAACATCGGCCGTCAGTAACTTACAGCAATCTGGGGGCAAATTGTAACATGTTACAACAAACCCCGAGGTTTTGTTACAACTAGCCCCTTGATATAGTTCTTAATATTTATCACGATAACTATTAAATTAACTTAGTAATATTGAAAACTGTTATACAACATCATAAATAGTTATATTTTAGCATAAAATAAAATACATAAAACTTCAAAGTTACGAAAATAGTAAAACTAACCAAAAATTTACGTTAGTAAAATTATAGGTTTCCTGCTCAACAATAAAGCGTTTGCACACACCCACTCACAGCGGAGACCCTGGCTGTGGTAAAGTGGCGTGGCACGTTATAAGTTGAAGATTAGGTAAAAAAACGTGAATAAAATCATCCTATTGAAAAAGGTCTGTTACTATTTACCCCTGTAACAACAAGCCCTCGTCCTATTTTGTGTGTGATAACATTCTTTTCACATTTCGTATTGGAATGAAACAAAGGCTTGTTGTTTGACTTATTCCGATGACTTTTATTATTATTGAAAATAATGTCTGAAAATATAACACAATCAAATTTCACCCTTGGTTATATTTATATTTGAGATATTCGTAAACATTTAATCTATTTGTTTGGATAAATAATATATAAAATTCTCGTGCGGTGTTTGTGGTTAAACTCCTCCGAAACGGCTTGACCGATTCTCATTAAATTTTGTGTGCATATTGGGTATCTCTGAGAATCGGACAACATCTATCAACATTTTCCATCCCCCTAAATGTTAAGGGTACCCCTAAATATATTTTTTTTTATTTTTGATATTTTTTTCTGTTTTTATTTTTTTATGATACAGCATTAAAAAATACATACAACCCCTAACTTTCACCCCTCTACGATCAACCCCTATTTTTTTATTATAAATTATATACATGGCAAAACGACGTTTGTCCAGTCAGCTAGTGTATATTTATTTTCGTCATAGTCGTAGAATAGTGACGGATCTGACAAATAGTAAACTTTACAGGGCAGCCATTTTTAAATAATATAATCATGTTAGTTTATGTCATAAATATTGTAGTTCATAATCTGTTATTATGAAAATTGGCATACAAGCAAACAAAAGGGTTTGTTTTGAAACAAAATAAAAAATAATAACAATAAATTACACAGTTTTCTTGAAAAACCACTTTTCTATCAAATCCGTTTACCGACTGATGAATTTTTAATGTAGCCGTAATATTTAGTCAATGTAGTATCCAAATATGATAAAAAGTCGATTTTGATTTTTTTTTCAAATCCGACATTGTTTGTTCATGACGAAATATCACTTTGTCATTCTTTCATTTTAGTTACTTATTCTGTTTAAATTAGTTTCCTTTCTAATACTGACACATCACAAATTCAATACGATATATTAATTCGTAAGTAGAGTTTAAACCTTGTATGTAAACTATTGGTAAACTTTAAATATTAATTATACTCGAGGAGCTTTTAAGCACTTATAATTTTGTATTTTTGTTTCTTTAAAACCTTGAAGTATGTTTAAAACATACATAACGATCCTCAGTAGACTTTTTTTGTCGCAATCCATTTTAATAAACTCCAATGCCGTATAGCTATTGATTTGACGCGAATGAGTCATATAAAGCTCATTGCCTTATACGAATCTTGCTTGATCAATGCCATCACTTGACATCACTATAATATAAAAATCACGAAAATACGTTACGGCACAAGTGTTTAGAAAACATTCGAAATTTAAAAACAACTTTTAAGTAACAAATCACATTCGAAATTTAAACACTCAAAAATGCAATTCGCGAATTAAATTCGAAATTCAAAAAGCAATAAAACCTCTGGACCTCGCGTATAACTGTCACGATTTAATAATTTCGAAATTCGAACACCGGCGGCCCACGGCGCGGGAGGCTGGCGACTGCATGAGTCAGAGAAAACAAGTACATTCGCGCATCTAATGGGATCTCGTCTCAACATACCGTATGCTATTTTGATCCCTCTACACATATATTAAGGTTGAAAATAGCGTTACGACATTGGTGTTTGGGTTTGCAAAATTATTTGACGTCACATGAACCTATGACAACAGGAAAATAAAACGTATATTAGCTAATCAGTTATTAATACTATTTAACTTCAAAAAGCTCAAATACAATCAAGGACCAGACTATATCAATTGCTAATAAACAAAAGAAAATCTATTTCTGGCCACGTTTTGAATGGTTGCAAGACATTTGATTGATTCCAGACGGTTAAGGTGCAATCTAAAGGCATGTTTAATTCCAGTATTAACATGACACAGATATCTGAGTATCATTGATTTAATATTCGGCCTTTTGAGCTGCCTTTATAAACTGGATAATCAAATACTTAATAATATGTTATACAAAGGATATACACGTGTGAATATGAGAGAACTTAAGGTCCTATCCCAGCACGAATTGCTGTGTCAGTGTCTCGGGGTGGACTGCGGGGCGCAGTGGAGAGCTGGAGCACTGAAGCGCGCAGGCCCGTAACAACAATTAGTTATGAAAAACATTAAATTAATGTAATTTTACCCATTTTTTTCTGCAATGGATTGCTTGGTTTGCGATAAAATATATAGTGTAACAAAATCATGTTCTATATACATTTTCGTCATAAAATGAATTCAAAGTGTCAAAAATTGGCTATGTTTGGATTTTTTTTCTATCATCGAAGTTATTTAAATCGTGTATCAATCTTTCAAAATGGATACATAAACAACTCAACTCCACCATATATTTTTTCCATTCGCCCTACTTCAAGAAACGATGACGAAAAATGGAAAGAAACAATGTACTTTTTTGGAGTTTGGCGACCAGATAGGTCCTTAAGAAGGCGCCAGCTGATCCATGCAACTTCCTCACAATCGAGTAGCCCGCGATATCGCAGCACAACTCACATGGGGATTGTAGGGATTGAAGTCGCATGGGTCCACAAATATACATGTAATACATAATATGTAGGAAAAAGCACAACAACAAGTTTCTAAAACGCCTTGGCCAAGTCTAACCAACTGAGCAACCTGGCTCGAGGACTGGCTGAGAATTCAAAAATCATTTTTTCACAGTTTTGTTAATCGTTAACAGGAAAATGTAATCAGCACTAACGTGAACAGACGTGAAATATAAATATTTATTTCTAGTCAACCGTGTTCCTTAGTGGGAAATGCTTTTAGCAAATAGCACATTTACCTGCTAGAAACGTTCTCAAAATTCAAAATGAGCGTATTCATTAGGTAACAGAATGAACACTTATGAACGTCAAAAATATACATTAATGCTTCTAATTTTACATTTACTGCCAGTTCTCAAATCAAGTGCGTAGAACAGAAGAGAAGAACTGGCAATAAATTCTCCGCCACTCATTAATCCCCAAGTTTTTTGTTTTACACAACGTTTGTAAGGAGCTGCAACCATTACACCATGTTCCACATGACATCTTAAGTAATTAATAATAATAAAATAAATTAAAAACAAAGACTTGTCCTCTATAAGCAGGAGGCATGGTGAAATAGGAGCACGCACTTACATTCTCGTAGGAACAACACATAAACACATAGTCAAAATAACTAACATCATCGCATACACGTATTCAAGTCCGACCAGTCACCACAAGCAGCAAGCGTTCACAAGTATGAGGTACAGCAAACGAAAAAGAGGAAGACAACTTAGAAGGTGGATACACCAAATTAAAGAAACAGCAGGTGGTACATGGCAGTGAGTGGCACAGTGCAAAGAGGAATGGTACGTATGTCAAAAATATGACAAGTCAGTGACAATTGACAAGACATGCCGCTAACTTTCGACGATGTCAGTTCCCTTCTAGTAAGCAAGAGTTTATTGTTCGGATTGAATCCACGAACCCAAAGGTGTACGTATAACCAAATCTGTCATTGGTACCAACTTTATTGTATTGCAGATATTTGTGTTGATTTCACTTAGTTTTTGTGTATTTTCTATCGTGACATGTGCTTTTGGAGACTTTCTATTTAGTGTCGTTAATAAATCATTTTTAAACGCGATTTTACATTCTAGAATGCTTGTTATCATCTCATTATTTCCTAGGTATAAACCCTTCTTTGGCAAAGGCCACATTTATATGATATATCCCACATTTGTCTGCACTGTGCCACTCTCTGCCATGTACGTGCTGTTTTTTTGAAGTGAAACTTCTTTAGGCGCTTGAGGGTAATTTTTTTACGGATGAAACGCAGTAATAATAATATTAGCGTCAAATAATGTTTTTGTCGAAGAAAAGGGAGAGAGAGTAACATACTGTTGAGGTCCTGGTAAAATGCGACAGCGACCCCGGAGCCTCTTTAACGCGGCTTTGTATGAACTAGTCGAGGTGGTTTTAGTGGGTATTGCTTACCCAGTCTCTGAATAGCAGAGATTTTGGCGTGGGTCGAGTCCCACATATCCCTGCAACCTTTAAGGGCAGAGCGCATCCTCTAATGCATTTCCACCTCGGATAAAAAAAAAAGTCTATCCACCTTCTTAATTGTTTTTCTCTTTTGCCTTTATTATACCTTTTAATACCTGTTAGTTTTTTATTTTAATTGTGACATCTGCTACCTGAGTTATTCTTAATGGTATAAGAAACAGTTATGTGTAAAGGAAAGCGACAATATAAACAGAATAACAGTAATAATACCAATTTAAGGTGGCGCTAATATTAAATTAAATTTTATTTTAATTTCGATGACCACGATTGACGAGTTGTAATAATGTAATGAACTCGTTTATAGTACTCGTATAGGGAGGCAATTGAGCCCACGAGAAGCCCAAAAAGGGCAGTTATATCAGCCCGTGGACACTTGCGTGTGAACACGTGCGTTGCCGGCCTTTGATGGAGAAGTATACTCTACTTTACCCTCCTCTCTCTGTTATATCAATTAAAGAGAATATTTAAAAATGTAGCAGTCGTGTACACCAAAAACGATTATGTTTTTATATTCCCCACCATACTTCCTACAATTTGATTCAGAATTTCGACAGAAATACCAAAATAAGACTGTTTTTAGAACTTGGCTCTTTCGAATGAAATACATCTAGGCATACATACATTCCGTTGAATTGTTTAACTCCTTTGAAAAGTTGCAGCGTACTGCATTATCTGGCGCTCTTCTTTAATAAATTGACAATTTTTTAAATTATCTATACATATAGTATAGACAATAGACATGACAAAAGTTTTATGAGCTTAAATAATAATTTAGATTGTATGTAACACAAAATTCTTATAAATTTTAAACTTGATTTAGCGCCATCTGTCTCTACTACCAGGAACTACGTTGTACTTAAAATATGTATTCACTATTCACTATCGTTTTTATTCAGTTTACAAATTTATCCGATTTCAATATTATATTTAAAGATTTTTTATATTATATTTAGCTATATATTTTTAAATTCATTTATTACGTCAATTAACTTAATATATTACATTATTGAAAATAGATGGCGCGATTTTTAATTTTATAATTAAAAACGATTATTATTGAATTGTTCAAAAAAAGGTTTAACGAGAATAATCCTACAACGCGATTTTCTACAACGCGGTAGACCCGAACCGACCGATTCAACATACGGAATTCATGGGATGCTTTCTTGTTTCAGAATCTCACCATAACGTTCATAGTTGGAAATAGGATTAATAATAATAATAAGACTTAACTTTGTCATATTCAATATTCGTATTTAAATTGATTTATGTCTTTAAATATTATAAGTTTCAAATTAAATTAAATTAGAACATTACGATCTACGAATACTTGAGGCTAATAAGTAATTTAAAACTAAAATAATTGACTAAAAAAATATATTTAACATAATGCGACCAATTACACTATTAAAAGAAAGACACTCTGTTCTTCTGTTCTATTTTTTCACTTACCACGGTTTAGGCTAACGTGCACTTATTCAAACTTGTCTATTTCAATCTTATGATATAATTGAACAGATTAATTAATAATTAACATTACATACCCTGTGTGAGGTGGCAACGGCCAAAGGATGCGCAGGAGTCGGTCTTTCGTCGCTCGATTCGTCGCCAGATCGCTCGCCAGTGAACACGGAGTCGTGAGACACTGACAGACCACTGCTGTAGATGCCCTCTCTGAAAATATAACATATTAACATTTATTTACTAATTGCCTCATAAACTACATACAAAGATTATTAAAAATATTATTATTAATTATTATATATTAAGCCTTTATTGTTGACACCCATTATCTAATATATAAAATTCTCGTGTTGTTCCCATACTCCTCCGAAACGGCTCAACCGATTCTTATGAATTTTTTATACAAATTCAGTGGGTCTGAGAATCGGATACTATCTATCTTCCAAATTCCTAAGTGATAAGAAGTGTACGCCCAAAACAAGTGTTTTTATTTTTTAGACGAATTTTTTTGTTTTAATTTTTTTCATGATTCAGCATACAAAAATACATATAATTTGCATCACTCTACGATCAACCCCTATTTTTTATTATTGTAGATAATTATTTTTATTGAACTAAAACAATGTATTTCGAAATAATATACATGGCAAAACAAACGTTTGCCGGGTCAGCTAATAATATATATATACATACAAGTCAAGTCAAGTTTAAGTCACGTAACCTAACTTAATATAATTCATCAGATCTGCCGGTTTTAAGCAGTTTAATGTGTCCGGTGACACATAGGCCTCTTCCTGCTGCTTCCATTCTTTTCTATTGTTAGCTCTTCTTGTCCAAGTTGTGCCTCCTATTCTCTTTATATCGTCTATCTTTCACTTTTCCTTTTTCCATCTCGTGGTTGCCATTCTGTGTGCATTTCAGCCTGCTATCTCTCGTCATGTGCCCGGTCCAGTGCCATTTCAATTGCCTTATTTTCTTTATAATCTCTTCTGCTTTTTTACTCAGTGTTTCACCCACCATGCTTCTTTCCATTCCTCTTTAGAATTTGTTGTCAACTATAAAAGATGTTTCTGAAATAATTAACATTACACAAAAGACGCCATAGAATGGTTTCACAGAGATGGGAGGAGAAGAGGCCGTCAAATAAAGAGATGGGAAGACGAGCTGCTGAAAGGAGAAGATCAGCGCATGAAAGAGAAGTGGTAACAACAATGGCAGGCCTAAGAAATTTAAGTAAAAATGTATGTTATTGTTTAAGTTGATGCTTTGGAAAAAGTAAAATTGTTATATGGTGTTTATAAGTTAAAGGGCATCAGCCACACAACTAATACTCGGAACAAACCCAGGCTGCAATTTCCCCGTACTAGACTATCTAAAGTTACTCGTAGTAATTATTTTTTGGGAAAATGGATACTTTTCTTTAATAAAATCCCAGAGCCTCTTTTATCTCTGACTTTTAATAAATTTAAGAAATGTATTAAAGAAAAGCTGTGTAAAAAGGCTTACTTTAAAGTTAACGATTATCTAGTTGATAAAAGGGTCTGGGACTAGCGCTAGACAGGCTACTTCTAATTAATTTGCGATATTTGTTTTAAAATAAGTGTTGTTTAATGATTTGCTATTTTAAAAGAGTACCGATTTTTTACGCCGGCTTTTTCTCTCGGCCTACACCCTCTGCCTTCTTTGCCGATGAGTAGGATAGTCTGCGATACAAATTTAATGACGAGGAATAAGTGATACCTGTATCTTATATTCCGTTAATAAACATATTTTTTTTTAAATTCGACCTGCGTATTTAATGTATTTGATCTGTGTAGGGGCAAATACATATTATTGTAGAAAATTCTGCGCATAACTTCTAAACGACTCCAGATAATTGGAAAAAAAATTTTATTACCTCATCATCATTTTCTCTCACTTTGATAACTTTATTAGTTCCTCCAGCTACTTACTACTACATCTAAACAATTATATATATACAAAAGCCAAAAACGGAATACACATTCAAACATAAACACAAAACACAGTTAACTATTACATACTTTTACAAAAAACATATATATGTATAATTAATTGTAAGATGCATTGATCGTTATAATATATTTAATATAAAAGAGAAAAAACACAGCTATTATATCGAATAAAGGATACTTACCAGTTTTTTTTCAATATTTTTTTAACATTCCTAAATTAAGTTTCAAATATGTACTTTTTTTCTCTCTACTCTTGGGTTCGTGAATGTATAGAAAATGAAAACAAATTTTTCAATCAATATATAAAACTTACTTTCTCCTGGTCTGCCGTTCAGCATCAAGTAGTTCGCTGGTAGAACTGCTTTTAGGGTCCGGAGAGCTGTCCACGCGTCGCCGCTTGAACATACGGCGCAAGCCGCGCAGAAACCGACCAGTGCGACCTTCGCCTGGAAAAATACAGGTCACATATAATTTATATCTGGCCGAGTTTTGCCATATGAAGATTATTACAGTAATATTGCTAAAATTTTGGTTGGTAGAAGAGTGAGAATTTCGAGCAGAGGTCGGTCATCCCTCAGGTCGTAGGTTCAATCCTCGGCTGTGCACCAATGGACTTTCTTTCTATGTGCGCATTTAACATTTGCTCGAACGGTGAAGGAAAACATCGTGAGGAAACCGGCTTGCCTTAGACCAAACGTCGCCACAAAGACGTAAACGTCGCCAGCGTGTCAGGCAGGAGGCTGATCACCTACTTGCCTAATAGATTAACAGATACAGAAATCTGAGGCCCAGACCTAAAAGAACGGTTGTAGCGCCACTGATTTACTTTATTTTTTTAGAAGAGTGAGGATAAAATACGACCTATTCTCAGACCTACCGAACACACATAAAAATTATGAGCAAAGCCGTTTCATAGGACCTTGGCTAGAAACGCCACACCTACTCTTCTTCAGACTCTATCAAACAGGGAATACCAAAGAAAAAGAGCAGGATGTTTTTTTATAACAGGGGGCAAACGGGCAGCCACCTGTCTGAACCAGATGTTAAGTGATACCACTTCCAGACGCTCACATTTCCAGAGGACTCGCAATTGCAATTACGTTGCCGGTCTTTTAAAATTGGTACAGACTTAATAAACCACCAAGACCACCGAGGTCAGCCATCTACCACGGTCAAATTGCTTTCGTATAAGTAACGTAATATTCTTGCGTTTTACTAAAATGTTATAATTTATTTTAATAAAATTTAATGTATTTTTTTGCGTGTTGTTCCCACGAGAATATAAGCGCGTGCTCCTATTTCACCATGCCTACTGCTGATACAGAAAAAAATCTTTGCTTTGTATTATTTTTTAAGAAGTCATGTGAAACATGGTGTAATGGTTGCAGCTTTTTACAAACGTTGTGTAAAACAAAAACGTGGCGATTAAAAAGAGTGGCGGAGAGTTTATTGCCAATTCTTCTTGCCGCTACGCTCTTGACTTGCGAACTGGGAGTACATGTTAATTTAGAATGAATTTAACATTGTTTCTGTTGACGTTCATGAGTGTACTTGGTTACCTATATATAAAGTTATTTTAAGTTTTGGTTTGACATCCCATCCGGCCGCATACCATCATCTCCAACCTGTGGGCTCCCAAGGCAAGAGGCAAGAGAGCGGCGTATGATGTCGTTTTGGCAATGGAGGCTATGGTGTCCAATTCTACTTGTTTGAAAGCCGCAGGGACACTTATGGGCACACCTAAGCGAATGCGAAGTGATTCAGGGTTCAAAAGGGTGTCAGCGAGTTATATATACAGATGTATACTAAAATTTGTCTCTCAATTCCCCTAAGGCAGTTGGTCTTAAGATACTAATGTATGAGGCACCGGCAATAATGTCCAGTTAAATCTTTATCTGGTATACCTACCATGTGTGTGGTTGTCGGCGTGCGGCGGTCGGTAAGGCGGCTCCAGCGAGCCCTCACGCACGCACGACATCAGCCCCGCGCCGCCGCCGCCCGACATCCGCACTGCCCTGAAACACAAATAATATATAGTATTGGCTCTTTTATTAATCCATCTTTTTAATTGTTGAAGTTATAGTTCTTCGTTATATTATGAGAGTAAATTTTTACGATGCGCGCGCACACCGTCACAAAAAACCGACACCCTGAAGTTAGCTATAGTCAACATTTTAATTTTTATGTGATATTTAAATAAACTTTATTTAATTTAATGCGTTATAATAAAACTTTCCATGTATTATAAGTTTTTTCTAATGTTAGTGTCGTTTTTTCTACAAACGTAGAATAAGGCGGAAGATAATTTTTTTATCTTGAAGTACAACTTCTAACGCGTGTATTGTGAATTGTACAAAATATCAAGTAAGTAGGAAACAATCTACCATCTGCGAGCTATTCTGGCGTGCGCTAACAAAACCGCTCGAGTTACACATATTATGTAATGTAGGTATGATATAAATGATTATCTTTGGCCATTTTCTTCTACGCAACGCTAATAGAGGCTACTCGAAATACTAATCGCAGACGAAGTCGCTGGTCCAACCAGCTGGTCTAGAATATTAAAAAAAAATATAAAATACAGTAAAATGCTAATCTCGCGGATTCATGAATTGCGATGAAGAAAAAGAATGAAAAATACAAGTATTATAAAAGTCACAATTGAGTAAACTCAAACTCAAAATATCTTTATTCAAGTGGGTAACCAAGTACACTTTTGAATCGTCAAGTTAAATTAATCGTAAATTTACATTTACTACCAGTTCGCAAGTCAAGGGCGTAGAGCGGGTAAGAAGAACTGGTAAGAAACTTTCCGCCACTCTTTTTAATCGCCAAGTATTGTCATACAAATTGTTTGAACTGGAGCAATTCAATCCCAAGGATTAGGATCATTTAAGTAGTCCTCAAATTTATAAAAAGCTTTGTAGATTAATTTTCGGAGTTTGGAATTGGGAGTTTGTTGTAAAAACGAATACAATTTCCATATAAGGAGTGGTTTATCTTTTGGAGCCTGGTTGGTCTTACACTCAAATTAGTTCTATTTCGCGTATTATACTGGTGAAAGTCACCATTTGTTTTAAAATCGTTTATATTTTTTTGGACATACAACAAGGCTTCAAGAATATATTGACCAGATAGTGTCATAATATTTAATTCCTTAAACTTATTCCGTACCGACTCCCTCGGAGAAGGATAGGACATGGTTAATAAATGTTTATGAAGAAGAGTTTCAAGATATGTTAGGGTGGTGGTAGCCAATCGTATGGAATCAGAGTCGTATCGCGTTTGTTCGTTTGACTATAAAATAAAACAAAAATTTATTAATTCATTATAAAAAAGAATTACTATGGGTAAGATTTGGGAACCCATTTAAAGTATAAAAACACCTGTGACAGGGTTCCCAGCTCTTCCATGATATTTATGCATTAGTACGGACTAGCTTGTATTGCGTTTTTGGTTGGTTAGTCAATGATTAGCAAGAATATGGTACAAAATATTTATGGTGGTACAATCTTAATATAAGTTCTTATCACTACATCATCACATTATTACGTTATCAAATTATGTTTTACGCAAGTAATCATTAATAGAGTAATACATTTTTTTCAAAAGTAGTCCATAAAATTGATTTTTATAGTCTAATAGGAAGATCTTTGAATGTTTTTGATAAATTATTAAAAGCCTTGATTGCCATACAAAACGTGTTTTCCAATACAATTTCAGATTCATTTTATGCATAGCCAATTTCTCCCCAAGTCTACTTCCACAGTCCATTCCCTTGACTTAAAAATATTTATGTTTTTGAGAACGAATATGAACATTTCTAAAATATACATACAGGGAAGAGATGCAATATTAAGCTTCTAAAACAAAGCTAGTATATGAAAGTGACATTTGACTATTGACACGTGACCGATGAGCAGATTATAATTCCTTTGCGATTTTACGTTAATCTCACTTCTATGGTTTCTGGTTAAATTGTATCCAGGGAAGCTATTTTGGAATTTCGTTAATTTATTAACTATACGCAACTCGGGTTGCGGTTATGTAATACTATCGTTTAGTAAATAAATAAATAAATCAGTGGCGCTACAACCTCTTTAGGTCTTGGCCTCAGATTTCTGAATCAGTTTCATGATCATTTTTAAATCTAATAGGCAAGTAGGTGATCAGCCTCCAGTGCACACGCGGTCGACTTTTTGGGTCTATGACATGTCGGTTTTCCTTCACCGTTCGTACAAATGTTAAATGCGCACTAAGAAAGTCCATTGGTGCACAGCCGGGGATCGAACCTGCGACCTCAGGAATGACGCACGCTGAAGCCACCAGGCCAACACTGCTCTATACTATCGTTTACGTGAATTAAATAAAATATTTTTAATACAACGCTAGTAACGGATAGGACGCTCTTCTGATGTTAAATTAAAACGTCTCCCAAAAGGCTTGCTACGTTGCTTTGTCAAGAATAGGTAGGTACGTTTGAAGGACCCTGACCCTAAGTCGAATTGGTTCGGAAATACTTCAGTGGGCAGCTGGTTCCTTATTGTGGGGCGCGGCAAATTAATTTATAATAGCTTAACATTTATTATAAATATTATTACAAGGTACGGCCCAAAGTCAAAACCAATACCACAGCACACACGCATTACACACTTGTAACGAACCGAATTGGAAAAGGGAAAAAACTTTTTTTTAATATCTCTCCTTATATTTTTTTACTTTGATTATTGTTATTTTGTGTGTTCATGTGTGTGTGTTGCTACGGGAACCCAACGAGCTGTCATCACAGTCCATGGTCATCAATTTTTTAAGGCTTTTGAAGGGACAAAACAATTGGAGGTCGTATCTTCCAGGGAAACACCCGCCAGAAGTCACCACAGTTGGCTTCAAAGAAACTGTCTTGTGAAGCGGACCGTGGAAGACTTCCAGCCATCATGGTGAATGTAAGTCTCACACTTCGCTGGCTCTGCGACCTCCGAAATGAAAAACTTCCTGCACTCCCTGACCTGCTACCTCCTGCCAATTACTCGCTTGCAGCTGCAGCAGGTCCTCTCTGTCGATCCAGCAGTACCTAGGCCGACCCATGCCCTTAGACCCTAGCCAATATATTATATGGGCCTAGTATATGTTGGGCTTGGCAGAAAGTCTTTATAATAAGAGAAATGCACAAAATCCTTGTTTCAAACGACTCAAAGTTCGAGAATTCCCTTCGAGCAAGGTCAGGATGCTGTTTACCCACAGGGTCAGGGTCACATGCGCGATCGATAGGAGGCTGCGAGCGAGATAAATATATGACTATTTAACTGTTAGAACGGGACAAAATCTAATAGATTTTCTCGTTTCCCTTATCGTAAAGAGTTAGTATATCTATACTAATATTATAAAGAGGAAAGGTTTGATTTTTTGTTTGTTTGAAATGAATAGGCTCCAAAACTACTGGAGCGATTTCAAAAATTCTTTCACCGTTGGCAAGCTACACTATTCCCGAGTGACATAGGCTCACTGTTTCATTTTCAAAAAAATTAGGGATGCTTACGAAAACTTGAATAATCTAACCCAAGGTCTAAAAAAATAAACAAAAAACTTCCTTCAATCGCGTGCGCTACGAAAACTATTAAAGATAGAACAAAATGATGTTTTAAATTTTTTCAGGAAACATCACTATCTATAAAAAATATCGCGACAGCATGTCTCTATCTTTTATAGTTACGTCACGATAAGCGTCCTTTTATTATTATTTTTTTTATTATTAAAATACCACCGCTAGAAAAGGCTCTTTATTCGTACCTAAGTATTGATCCTTATAAAAATAAATACCAACGTTTCACATAAGCTACAATGTAATGGCATAACCACCAAAAAAGCATGGTGGATTGGTGTTCTCCTGCCGTTACTCTTGAATAGTTTACTACTATGTAATATAACAAAAATCTTAGCCACAGCAATGCTTGGCCGAGTCTAAATATTAATTAGAGTCCGTTCAAGTATTACATAGGCAGATTTACTGCAATTTATTCCCCCCCTCTTGTCAGCAAAAGTAAGCAAAGCTCTCAACAATAATAGTACATAAACGTATTGATATTACTAGTATAGATATATTTATAGATATTGAATAGTACTTGAACGGCGACTTAATAATAAAATTATATTCTTTAGAGGTAACAGAAGTGTCACTTAGATTTAAGAACCCATAAATAAGTTACAGTTTTTTGTAAGTCAAACAATTCTTTAAAGGGCGGCAACGCACTCGCGAGTCCTCAGGCAATGAGTGTCCGTAGACGGTATCACTTAACATCAAGTGTCCGTTTGCCCCCTGTTCTATTTGCCCTCGAAAAGCGTGATCAATAATAATAATAGCCTTTATTGCTTTAAAATACTTATCCTACTGTAAAAATGTGAAGTACTATCAACACTAATAATTAATCGGCAAGCCGGTCAATTTCAGATTTACAGCTTGTCCTTGGACATAGGCCTCCTCTAAGAGCTTCCACTCTTCTCGGTGTCTAGCTTTACGTAGCCATAGGGCAAGCTGCTCTACTTATCGCCACTGTAGAATGATTACCTGGTATGTCAAACCCCTCTTTTTTATTCTTAGACTCTTATGTCATTTAACTGGTATAATCATGAAGTGAGGACTTATTTATGTTATTAATAAATAAGTCCTTTTTACCATCTAAAACTGTGGACAATAATATTTTAACGAACATTGACGAAATGGAACAATTTTTTTCCTTTCCTGTATTGTTTGGTTCTCTGGACATACGAGGTTATCATTCTACAGCGACGTTATATCATCGACCCATCTCTTTTTTTGTCTTCCTCGTTTTCTGTTGTCATAGCGAAGAATCCATTCCATCGCTTTTTTCCTCCATTTATCTTTGTCTTGTCTCATAATATGTCCTGTCAAATAAGCGTGACAAATAATGATGAACAAAACCAGAGACACCTTAAATGGTCCGCAATTTAATTATCAAGAAGACGTTTTTCTCTCTTAATTAATTCAACGAAGATTTCTATCGAGAGAAACTTGATATTTTAACACGATTTAGATTTCAATTAGGCGTTCTACTGAGTGTAACAGTTGTAACTCTGGGGCTGTTCGATTTCCGGTCTATTGGGATGTACATAAAAATTAATAGAATACCTTTCAAGTATCCAGAATCGTGATAGATAAACCAATTTTGGTAAAACTTGGATTGCTCCTGCGAATAGCTGATTTAATCTGCCCCGGTCTGTTTTGTATCGATAAATTCTTGATGCCACCTTCTTGCTCGGTGGGTTGATAAGCTAAGGAAACTTGGTGGAGAGGATTGGGACAAAAATGCTGAAAACAGAGAAAGATGGATGGCTCCATCATTGGAGGAGGCCTATACTCATTAAGAGGTTTTTGGGTGAAATTTTATAAATACAGTCAAAACCTGGTTTACAGTAAACACACACATATTTGGTCGTAAAAACCGACAGTCGTAACAGGCGATAACGTTGTTATTAAGTACCAAATACATTAGAACTCAATTGATCCCCACGGCCCAAGAGTCTCTACTCCAAATGGAACAAAATCGAAGCTGGAGGACTCTTATATTTGCCAGCCATCTATAAAAGTTATTAAATCCATTTATCTAAGTAATACCTAATTCGGCTGTTGTGTGTTAGTGTGTAATGTGTGTACGTGAGAGTTTGTGGGTGTGCTCCATGCAGGTGATCTTATTATAAGCCGAAACATCAATCTTTTAAATGTCATACATACCCCTTAACTTATGGATTTGTTACGACGCCGGTTGCCATGGTGACCGGCGACCAATACACGACCTGGAATGGAAAATTATTTGTTAATTCACACTTCGAAAGAACTCTAAAAGATATCGTTCTGAAGCTATATATAGAGTAGCGTTATTCGTTTTTATAAAAAATAATGTATCTATAGTTGCAATATTTGTGAATATGTGACCACCATGTATCTTTTAATAATTTAGTTATCTGCTGCATTGTTTTTTGACCATGCGCCTATATTTTTAGTTTAGCAGTTTTTGAAGTGAAACTTCTTTATCGGGGTTGGAAAAAAATTTAGTGTAACATTTTTGCGTTACGCGTCACATTTTTCCGTTACGCGCCATGTTGCTTTTTGAAGTCAAACTTCTTTATCGGCGTTAAAATATGACATATAGTATGTTTTTGACTTTGAAGTTTGACAACGGATTACATTTTCGAAGTCAAACTTCTTTATCGGCGTTAAAATATGACATATAGTATGTTTTTGACTTTGAAGTTTGACAACGGATTACATTTTAATGAAATTCTGTAATAATCTTAGTAGTAATAAGGTAAAATGAAATAATTGTATTTGTATTCATGTCTATGATAATAAAAGCCTTTTGTTAAACTTTATCTAATTTAACTTTATTTAACCAATTTCTGTAATGTTGCATATAGTAGATCATATAGAAAAATAAGGTCATAAGTTTCACTTCTTACGTGTGTACCTAGTACACGCACACATTTTTATTTGTTCTAGGTACATGGTCTTCACATATAATTATCAAATCAATGCATACAAAATACTGTAAAAAGTATTTTAAAATTGAGTACGGAGCTTCTTGCCCATTCTTCTCCATATGAAACTACCTTTTGGAAGAAGCAACTAATCATTTTTTTATTATTTTTAACTTGAAATTTTAACTGTAAAAAGTGCATTTTTAATAGACCTAATAATTTACTTGACACAATAGGGCTCGTGAGTGCGTTGCCGGCCTTTTAAGTTTACGCTCTTCTGAAGAACCCTAAGTCGAATTAATTTGGTAAATTCTTTAATTGGTAACAATTCGACTTAGTTAGTGTCCTTCATGAAAATAGCGTACCAATTCTTAAAAGACCGGCAACGCACTTGTAAGCCTTCTACCTATGTGAATGACAATAGGCGGCGGTATCTCTTAACAGGTGAGTCTCCTGCTCATTTTCTCCCTATTACATTAAAAACAACGGTATTTAAATTCAAAACACAAATTTCAATTTCGTATTTAAATTCAGGTTTTCTGGGTTTCAATACATTTTAATGAGAGGCTTCAGAGAGGTCGCGGTCAAGTTGAACAACTCTTTTGTTCTAGAACAATCTAATAATACTATGTTAAATTTGTCAGTACGTATAGATATAGTAGACTACTACTAAGTGGTTTTTGACATAGCAACACATTTTTAACATACCATAGCTAATATGCTCAGTGTTTCCCAACCATTTTTGTGCCCTGCCCCACCTTGGCCTTAGCCCCCCCACATACATAATTTATAATATTAAAAATGTAATTCACCTCAGAACCTTAAATAATGGTTTTTTTTAGTGGTTATAGGATATTAAGCCAGTCATGTAATAATAAACATATTTTTTTTTACTTGTGTTTTTACTAAATCATGGATATGGTCTAGCCTGAGATTAATAAGTAATTCATAGTGAGACATAAGTCAAGCAGACACTATATATATATATAATAAATTAAATAGGCTACTTAACATCTACCCGCTCACCGTCTACAATGTAAAGATACGACTTAGGGACTGGCTTCTGAGCATACCTTGCGAAGTGTTAGAGATGCTTTTGAGACCTAGTATGTAGTTACACACTTTTTTCAATCACCCACTCACTCACTCACTCACTCACTCACTCACTTACACATTTGCACCCACACTATATTTAAATATATTTTTGTAATTTATATTTAAGTATATTCTTACTTAAAAGGGTTCCCAAATCTTACACATTGATGCAAATCTACTTAAAATGAATAAAGACATTTTTATCTTATTTTATAACATTTATTACTAACAAAAACACACACACAAAATAACAATAATCAAAGGAGAGATATTTAAAAAAAAAATTTTTCCTTTTACCATTCCGTTCGTTTCTAGTGTGTAAGTTTAATTTAAGTCTAACTTGAAATACTAAAAAGAATATTTAACATAAGAAAGTGTCAACTATTCACTACAAACAAAGTGTCTACTATTAAGGGTTAAACACACTCTGTTCTTGTGTTCTTTTTTCACTTAGCACTTAGGACTAACGATTTAACACTACTTCACTAATTCAAATGGTCTTCTCACTAGGCCCGTGGTGTCAAGAAGTTATTCGTACTAATATCTGCAGCTAAGTTTCATCATCAGACGTCAAAGCAGAATACAAAATACCATCCGTATCACCTATTCGTTCCAAAACTGAGCGTTTCTTAAGGCAATTTTAGATAAAGGAACCAGCTGCCCACTGAAGTATTGCCGAAACAATTCGACTTAGGGTCCTTCAAGAAAAGAGCGTACCAATTCTTAAAAGGCCGAGCGTTCTGGTAATGTGAGTGCCCATGGGCGGTGGTATCACATAACATCAGATGAGCCTCCTGCCCGTTTGCCTCCTGTTACAAAAAAAGTTGAATAACCTCGACATTCACGTGATGGTGGGGCCTAGTCTTTTTTAGTATTGTGGCGACGATAAGGTCCCGGAGGTCGTTATTGCGAATGTACCAGAGAGCATATTTAATGAAAAAGTGTTTACATGTACTACTGTAAATTATAAATAGCAGTCGATCTTCGAAGCCGGAGATCGGAATGTTTAATATCCTGATGTTCCTCAAAATAGCATTTCCAACGAGAGATCGATAAGGATGCTTTAGTGAGCTGACCCAGCAAACTATATTCTGCTATATAATATCGATATATGTGTGGGACGTGGTAGGATTTTAAATAAAAATATATTAAATTAAATTAACCTATTGGACATAATGAATAATTTCAAGTAGTTACATACACTAGAATTTTACATACATATATATAATATATAAAATTAACGACAACATCTATTTTTCATTCCCCTAAATGTTAAGGGTACTCCACCCCTAATTTTTTTTTTAATTTTTTATGATACAGCATTAAAAAATACATACAACCCCTAATTTTCTCCCTCTACGATCAACCCCTATTTTTTATTATAAATGATAAACATGGCAAAACGACGTTTGCCGGATCAGCTAGTATTATATAATAACGGTTTTGTCTTATGTTTTAATAACATATAGCCCTTCAGGTACTAAGGTTATATTACGCAGTGGTTTTTTGGTGTATTCTGTACTGTCTCTGAACAAAATAAATTGTGCGTGTACTAGGTGTACACACGTAAGAACTGAAACTTCTTTATGATCTTATTTTTCGAAAAATGATCTACTATATGCAACTTTACAGAAATTCGTTAAATTAGATAAAGTTTAACAAAAGGCTTTTATTATCATAGACATGAATACAAATATTTCATTTTACCTTATTACTACGAAGATTATTATAGAATTTCATTAATTGTAATATAATTATTACTATCATTGAAAAACGTAACGATTTGCTACAAAATTTCTCCCATACGTCGATAAAGAAGTTTCATTCCAACGACGATAAAGAAGTTTGACTTCAAAAAGCAACATGGCGCGTAACCGAAAAATGTGTCGCGTAACGAAAAAATGTTACACTAAATTTTTTTCCAACCTCGATAAAGAAGTTTCACTTCAAAAATATTTTTCGTAAAATATTAGTAATTTTCAACATTCTAAGTACTCTTATGTCTCTTTCTGTCTAATTGAGTTCACGCTGTGATAAATAGAGATAGACAAGTTGCGTTAAAACGGTGTAATTAAAGAGTTTTATGTTATTCATCAGGCCTTTTTCCCGAAAGGCAGAGACCACGATTACGATTCACCAACTTTCATAACATTCACCAAGTTCGTCGGTTGGGAACTTGGGCACCGTTTTATGAATGGGATAAAGGAGCTTAATCAACAGTAGAGAATGTTCATCTTTAATTGTTTATTTATTTATTTATTTATTTCGTAATCCTACAGCTAACATAAATTATATATAATAACAAACAGATACACTGAAAATATAGCCAGAATGGAATACATAATACATTTTACTACAAAAAGGTTAAAAAATTTACAGAATCAAACAAACAACAAAAAAAAATTATTCTATACATTCAACTAAATAAATAAATAAATAATTGTAAAAGCACAGGATTCGAACTCACCACCTCAGAGTTAAAAGTTTTAAATCACATTAGGCCAGGTTCTAGTGGGAAAATTGAATTAAAAAGCATTCGACAATATTTTCATCAGATTCATCTTTTTGTATTGCTAACTATCGAATGGTTCAATAATTGTTTGTTTCTGTTTGCTGAACATAATCCAGGGTTACGTTTAGAACATAAAAAATACATCAGTGGCGCTACAACTCTTTAGGTCTGGGCCTCAGATTTCTGAATCTGTTTCATGATCATTTTTCAATGTAATAGGCAAGTAGGTGATCAGCCTCCTGTGACATACGCCGTCGACTTTTTGGGTCTAAGACTTGTCGGTTTTCACAAGATGTTTTCCTTCGTTCGAGCGAATGTTAAATGCGCACATATAAACTCCATTAGTACACAGCCGGGGATCGAACATACGACCTCAGGGATGAGAGTCGCATGCAAGCCACTAGGCCAACTCTGCTCTTTACTCTTTAGAATATATATTTATATATTACAAAAGGCAACCTTGTAACGGCCGAAATATATACTCGACTGTAGCTTGCAACACAATAACCTCAACGTGGGAATTGGAGCAAGAATATGTTGTATCTTTATATCGATAACTGAAAGTAACTGTTATAAGTTGGTAATGTTTGATGCGTATCACGCACTCGCACGTACAACCAGTGGCGCTACCATTTAGTTCCGGGCCTCAGATTTCTGTATCTGTTTCATGATCATTTGTGAAACTAATTGGCAAGTAGATCAGCCTCCTGTGACATACGCCGTCGACTTTTTGGGTCAAAAGCCGAATTCCTCATAATGTTTACCTACCCGGTACGAGCGAGTGTTATATGCGCACATTGAAAGTCCATTGGTGCAGCCAGCTCGCTCCAGTTTAGTACTATACTACCCACATTTTCTATACATATACATATATTATCTCTTAACCCCTCCTCAGGAATCAATATAGATACTGGTACTGGTTCATCAAAAAGAGACAGACGCGATGCCAGTCTCACTCACTCACTTCACGGGCCACCGTTTGCAGCATAGACCCCACTATACTCAGAGTGAAGTACCGTCTCGCCTCACTAAGCACACCAAGCTATGCTGGCCGGGCCTTAAGGAGAGTTTTTTCAGATGTAGCAACGAAGGATGTGTTTTTAACGGAAAACATGTGTTTTCTTGTGGTTAAATTGGACTAGATTTAGAGACTCCACGTAGCAGAGTTTCGACTTCAGACACAAGATTGTTCCGGTGATAAACAACTGCCCGAGGAATACCAGCATGGCCAATATAAAGAGGATACCCTGCTATCGTCTGCATAGCAAGGAATATTGCTACATATCATTTATGTGCCGAACAAACAAGGTCGGGCATAGGACACAGCCTTGTGGGACCCCAGCGTGCATGGGTTTAAGGTCGGTCTGCTCCATCGATGACGACCTTGATGCTCAGCGAGAAAGCTGGAAATCCAGTTGCATAATTACTAGGGGAACATAGGCTGGAAGCTTTAAAATAAGTGCTCTGTTCTACGTATAAAATTTACTTACATATGTATTCTAATATATGTACAAATTGTATGAAGAGTCTTAGTAAAAAACTAAAATTCAGGTGCACTTTTTCTTTTTCATGTGTTCTTGTATATTGTCCTAATCACTGTTTACATATATGTTTTAATTGCTTTGTTTTGTTCCATTACTTTTGTCTAAATAACTATATACTACAGTTCTTGCTTACCATATCTAATTTAAAGTGATAAGGCCGCTAGATCATTTGTATTTAGTTATGTCAATTGTATTATATTTCTGTATGTAACGAAGTTTTAATAAATAAATAAAATATAACGAATATCTGCTGAGGCTCTAGGCCGACAGACGACACGAAATAGAGTCTTTAAATAGACATTCCTTTATACTCTTTGGACACATCTATTTTTGGGTTAAGTGCGCGACGTCGGTTTAAGTGTTTTATACGTGTTCGTTATATTCTCATTCAACAGGTTAATTCTGTAGATACCGCCGTTAACCTTTTAAAATGCATATTGTCAAAAATATGAGGGTAGTTGGTAAATCACGTACTTCTTCAGTATTATTTTTCATTTGCATTGCAGGACAACCTCTGTCGGGTCGGCTTGTTAATATAAAACGTTTTAATAGTATCACGAAAAAACTTTTAAACTTAGGAGGGTAGAATATAAAATTCAAAAATAACGCGTCTCGATTCATTCTTATTGGTCAAAACTAACTACAAATCATGTCACGTGTGGTATTGGGCTACGTAACCATTCGTTCCACAACGGAGCGTTTTAAGGCAGTTTTTACCGCGCAACACTACTATGAGCCCATCTTTCTATTTCCGAACTAATTCGACTTCAGGTCCTTTAGGAAAAGAGCGTACCAATTCTTAAAAGGCCGGCAGAGCACTTGCGAGCCTTCTTACAATATGACTATGCTATCACTTAACATCAGATGAGCCTCCGTCCGTTTGCCCCCAGCTACATAAAAAAAATCACTATGATACGAAACGCTCCATTCGCCTTTTACATTTTCACGAGGGGGTGTATAAAGACTTTTCAACGTCCCAGTTTTCGCGATATTGGCAAATTACAATTTCAAATTCATCGTATTTTCGGACTTCATTGAATTTTTAGCGCCTTTGTGATACCAAAATCTAAATTTTTATAAGAATTTAGGTCACAAACTTTTGAAAGTATTAAACCTACGAACTCTTCAATAAGTCTTCTTTTTTGTTAATCCAGCGTCGCAACCCCTAATGTTATCTTAGTTATAAGCTTATGTTTTAAACGATTTAAGCCAGTTGTTATCCAGCTTCAAACGAAGTCTGTCATTTAACATATATCTGAACATACACAACAACCGCCACCGAACTTAACTCTGTATAAGATTTTTTTGAAGTGAAACTTCTTTTGCGCATAAGGGTAAAATGTTTACGGATTAAATGTCACAAAGATGTGCAGCGTTTTTGTCGAAGAAAAGGGAGAGAGCGATTGAGAGAGACTGAGAAGGGCGAAATATCTTAGAAGAAATTCTATTTTTAAAATTAAAATTTCGTAAAGAGAATTTATGAAATATTAATATTTTATATTTTATGCAAAATAATTTAATGAAATCTACTAAAATACCACGTGTTTTTAATATCGAAGAAATAAATTTATAAATAAATATTATTTGTATTAACTTTGTCAATATTTTAATGACAATTAAATTCATTAATTTCTAACATATCTTCCTTTTTCTCTCCCTCTAAGTCTCGGAATTTTTTAGAGTTGTATAAATATGAACAAGACTTAAAAATAAGTTTGCCAAAGAAGTTTCACTTCTGACATGTGTACTTGAGATCAGAGACTACAAATCTCCTGCTACTGTCCTGACATAGGCCTACCCAAGCCGGTAAAAAATATAAATTTCTAACATTGACTAAAGCCAGTCACGTATGTGTAGCGCCCCTGGAACACATCCGTGCGCTCTCTAAATCAATAATGAAGTTCTACTCGAGTCGTGTGTCGACGAACTTTTGTAATTTGATCCTAAGTCTAGATTTACACTGCTATATATACTTTAAGGGGCTCGTATTGAACAAAGTTAAGCCACACTTGGCGCGGTATGATGGGTTACCGTAATCATTTGATATTTTAGTGAATAAAGTAAATTTTTTTTGAAGTTATACTTCTTTAGGCGCGTTATGAAAAATTTATGATAGTGAAATTTTACGATGCGCGCGCACCGTGACACAAAATTATCAGTTTGGGCGCCGAGCGTGCGCGAGTGAGATGGGAATAAGACAATCTACAAGTAAAAAGAAATAGAATATGCGTGACGTTAGCAGCTATGCCAAGAATTTTGAATGACCATAATGACATTTGTAGTACCTTTTAAACAAATAAAGGAGTTTTAATTATTTTTTCAAAGAAATTTAGCAATGCTTTTTCACAAAGACCTATTGTTACTTAGTTAAAAGGTTATGAAACATACCTAGTTATTAAATTGAATTAATAATATAATAAAATAATAAATAATAATTATTATTAATATTAATTAATAATTGAATAATATACTAAATATTAAATATTATTAAATTATTAACGCTAAATATTTATTATTAATTAAATATATTTAAAAAAAATAAAGAAAGCCAAAGAAGTATAACTTCTTACGCGCGTACATAAGTACACGCACCATTTTTTTAAATGTAATAGGAGGCAAATGGGCAGGAGGCTCACCTGATGTTAAGTGATACCGCCGCCCATTGACACTCACAATGCCAGAAGGCTCGCAAGTGCGTTGCCGGCCTTTCAAGAATTGGTACGCTCTTTTCTTGAAGGACCCTAAGTCGAATTGGTTCGGATATACTTCTGTGGGCAGCTGGTTCCACATATGGTGGTGCGCGGCAAAAACTGCCTTAGCGCTAAACGCTCTGTTGTGGAACGACGGACGTCGAGGTGATACGGATGGTATTTTGTGTTTTGCCTTGACGTCCGATGATGAAACTCAGCTGCAGGTATTAGACCGAACAACTCCTCTGAACACTGTTCATGGTAAATGCGGTAGAAGATGCAGAGAGATCCCACATCTCTACGCAACGCCAAGGGATCAAGCCGCACGGAAAGTTACTGGTCGTCGACGATTCGAACCGCTCTTCGTTGAATACGGTCAAGTGGAAGGAGCTGGTACTGGGGAGAATATTGAGAGCAGTGTAGTTGATTCAGCGTGAGACGTTTTTCCCTTTCGTAAATCTTTGAACCTTTTTGTAAATAATATGTATTCCATCTTTGGCTATAATATATTAAGTGTATATAGTGTATACATTTAATGTTAGCTGTTAGAAAATAAATAATTAAAAATACAAAACTTGTATGTTATTGTGTTATAGACCTATACTTTTTTCTTTCTTCTCTTTAATAATAATCTCTTCTCTCAATGCCAGAAGGCTACTCGCAAGTGGTCGGCCTTTTAAAAATTAGTTTTTGACCTAAGTCTTCGGAATGAATTGCTTCTGAATTGCTTCGGAAATATTTCAGTGGGCAATATTCCACATTAGTTGTGCGCAGGGCCTAAAAAAACATCGGTGGAACATCGATCTAGGTGATAATGAAACTCAACTGCAGCTATTAAACAACTCCTCTGAACTAATGGCTCTGCAGTAGAAGATGCAGAGAGACCCCACATTTCTAAACAACGCCAAGGGATCAAGCTACAACTAACGACGCTCCCTTCCATTTTTGGAATCTCATGGTATTCTGTTAATCAATTTCACATTACGTCTTGACAAGCGGAGGAAGCTCGTAGTTTATTGTTTATCAGAATGCCAAATCGTAAAATGACTGCTTCACGACTGATTTGAGCGCGACCGCCGCTGCGAAGTAACTCACTTTTCGAACTCTCACCGCTGTGAGAGTTCAAAAGTGAGTTACAGAATCGCAAGGCAGAACTCGCTCAGTTGTGGAACGACGGACGTCGAGGTGATACGGTTTGGATTTCGTATTCTTCCTTTGCGCTGACTCTTGAAACTTTCACTCTAAGTACGTTATTATACTTACGACGGCATCTAGCTTTATGGTATATCGAAATGTGCCATAAAGCCTCTCAAATTAGCGGCAACGCCTACACACTTTGCGTGGGTTTTGACGAGTTACATACATTTGCATTTAGGTTAAGTTCACGTGTTACTGACAGACCGTATAATCCGGAAATCTAATTGGTACCAAGAACAAGAGAAACAAAAACTAATAGAGACTCCTGGGCCGTAAGCTTCAAATGCACAGGCGCTAATTAAAGATTAAAGTTGGCGCCTGACAGTACCGGTGACCCCAAACAATAAACTACAAGCTCGCTCCTTATCAGAATGCCAAATCGTAAAATGACTGCTTTACGACTGATTTGAGCGCGACCGCCGCTGCGAAAACCGCTGTGAGAGTTCGAAAAGTGAGTTACAGAATCGCAAGGCAGAGCTGGTGCTCTCCTTGCTCAATGAAAAAGTATCGCAATACAGTGAGGAAATGCTGCCATTAAAGGTACACTGCCACAGGGACCGAAATTTTTAAAATTATTTTAGTTTTTACATTTTTTAATTATTATTAATCTTACGTATTAGTGTTAATGACTAACCAGTCTTGTCCATTGTCTGACTTTGATATTTTTTTATTTACAACCCAATTTAATACATGTATTATACATTGTATTAAACAGTGTATGTAAAACAAAAAACTTGGCAATTAAAAAGAGTGGCGGAGAGTTTATTGCCAGTTCTTCTCTTCCGTTCTACGCCCTAAATATGTATTTCTTTACTGACGAGTCATAAGTGTACATTGTGTTACTTATATGAATAAATGATTTTGAATTTGAATAGGAAAACCCAAGAAATCTAGCATTATTAGAAAACGATGAAATGTACAGTCGGGCATATCGTTGAAACACCTGAATTGCCACATTACCAGTGACAAATGAATCATGAGTATTGTCTTTGTTATTTGAATGACTACACGTTATCTGTAATGGGAAGTATTTAACATTGCTAAGGTAAATAGACCGTTAATATAACTGTTGACAATGAAATAATTAGTTAAATTTTTTGAAGTGAAACTTCTTTAGGCGCATGAGGGTAAAAATTTTACGGAACGTCACGAAGATGTGCAGCGTTTTTGTCGAAGAAAAGGGAGAGAGCGATTGAGAGAGAGTGAGAAGGGCGAATCACCTTAAAGAAATTATATTATTAGAATCAAAATTTCGTAAAGAGAATTTATGAAATATTAGTATTTTATATTTTATGCAAAATCTCAAATGACGACTTGTGTAGTAAATTGCCACGTGTTTTTATTATGGAAGAAATAAATTTTAAAAAATAAATTTATAATTTGTATTAATTTTCGACCCTTAATATTTTAATGACAATTAAATTCCTAACATATCTTTCTTACCTTTTTCCCTCCCTCTAAGTCTCGGAAATCTAAAGTTTTAGCTTTGTATATGTTCAAGACTTAAAAATTAGTTTGCCAAAGAAGTTTCACTTTTTACATATTCCTGAATTTTTATTGAAATTTAATAATTTTGTGACCCAGTGCTGTCTTGACCTGTGATGACTCAGTCTGACACAAAAGGATCTACTTATCTCTGAAATAAAAGCGATCTGAAGGTCCATGTTTGGGTCAAAAACGTGTCTCATGTCACACAAATTGGAACGAAACCAGATTCAAACATAAAAATAACAACTGACTATATATATATATATACAAATAAATTCAAGACAATATTAAATATTTATATATTACTAGGTGACCCGGCAAACGTGTTTTGCCATGTATATTATTTCTAGGAAACATTTTTAGTTCATTAAAAATATCTATCTACTATAATAAAAAATAGGGGTTGATCGTAGAAGGGTGAAAATTAGGGGTTGTATGTATTCTTGTATGCTGTATCATAAAAAATAAAAACAAAATTTTTTACTAAAAAATAAATAAAAATAAGAGTACATTTAGGGGGATGAAAAATAGATGTCTGAATCGCAGACGTAAATTCGTCGAGCCATTTCGGAGGAGTTTAAGAACAAACACCGTGACACGAGAATTATACATATTAAATTCTACTGTACGTTGGTATGTCACTAAACTCCTCTTAAACGGCTGGGCCGATTTGATTGAATATTTGTATGCGTTTGGGTGGCGCCCTGGATGGTTTAGATTCACAAATCAGCCAGGCAGATGCCAGACATCGTCTGTCGGATCCGATAGTATGTACATTAAAGAGACTAACATAATATCAACATTACTAATATAGGAAGTAAAACTTATGTTACCTAGGACAGAACCTTGTAGAACGCCAGAGTAATACTAATATAATCCGGCCAAGGACGCCAGGATGGGCAGGAAATGGGAGCAGCCAACTAGTTATATCTATTGTTAATCTATGACATTCGTAACAATATAGATTATGTAATACCAACGGAATATCCAGAGACAAATGTCCTCTAAACTACAATAGGCTAACGGATGCCAAAGCATCGCATTTATTTTTATTGGGTATTAGGCGTGGTGGGGGGAAAAGGGAGCTTCTTAGAAAAAAACCTACAAATGAATCTTGCCTATCGGCCAACGTATTTGCCGCATGCGTAAGACAAAAAAATGTCTACCGACTTCTTCCGTTTAATTGGGATCGGTCTGTTGACACCCATTTGACACGTCACAATCGTCCGCAACGTTTTGACTTGTGCAGCCCCCAGAGTACCACCACGCAATTAATTCGAATAAGATTTAATATAATATCAATTAGCAATAAACTGGGATTTTTAACCATAAACTAATTGCTTAATAGATTGAGAGAGAGAGTTTAAAACTTTTACTTAGTTTAGATTGTATAAATTAGTTTGCAAAAGAAGTGTACTTTGTACGCACGCACTTTTTTTTCTTTATCTCGCTGTTGGAGTGAAGGGCCTTGATAACTCAGCCCGAGCTGAGCTGAGGCCGGAAAGGGCTTTTGCCGAGACTAGCACAAGGGTGTCTCCTGCTAGACTCGGACGTCTGCTTGGGCCATCATGGGGCGGTCAATCGCCTGAAGGGCATGCTGGAAGCTCACTAGGGTGAGCGAAGTATGTACTAAGAGAGGACCTCGCCTACCCAGGGAAGGCGGTTTATTACCCTAGTCTAAATTGGCTTTGCCGTGAGGGCGCCCCAGAAGAGATGCGGTCAGCTTCACATGTTATCCGAGGCACTGGCAAAACTCATATTTTGAAAACCACAAAACAAATATAACGGTTAACATATAAGTCGACATATGACGTCATCACACGCGTCCCCTTTCGCGAGGGGTCTGAGTTCTGAGAGGATTTCCGTGTTACAGTTAATTTATCTGTCACCAGTCAAGGTTATACCTGCATTACAATTTAAATGAAGTTTATTATGATTTATAATATATTTTTGGAATTTGAGTTATAAGGCCCGGTACGGAAATTTTATGAGGAGTAAAATCAAGTGTAACACGAAAAGTTGAGGCGTTATGTAGAAAGAGACAAATGGATTGAACGTGTAAAAGAATGAGATGGAATACATTACACAGACTTTTCTATTTTGAATTCACGTTTTGACAGCCACGTTACAACATTGTCAGTGTTGACAGGTGTAAAAAATAAAAGTAGATTGTCTAGCGTGCCATAGAGTTTTGTCAATAGTAATGGTCAGTGAAATTAAAACTAAAAAGATTGTTCATTCTTATTCTTCTCTTACTATAAAGGTAACTTTGGTCACAGAAAGAAAATCCTATTTGGGCATAGATGATGTAGGTACGTTTTATTACTACTACAAACATTTATATTATAAAAACATATATTCTTACCACCTTTAGTATGAAAATATGGTCGACAGCCATAGAACATTATCGCCATTTTATCGTTCGTAAGGAGTAAACTCCAATCGTGCGTCGTAGCTGACACACACACACTTTTTTTTTATTTATTTTTTACTAATCATAATAACGTGCTTAATTATGATAGCACAGACTTAAAAAAATGGTTGACTGTAAAGTCGGTTTACGGACGATACTTTAAACGTGACAATGTCAAAACAAAACATTGATGAAATCATTGCATACTTTTATGTACCTACTTGTAAAATGTATATAATTGAATCATTTTTATTGAATTATCACTATTTTGTATGAATACAAAGAGTGAATCAGGAGATAGATGCGGCGCAAGCGTACAATGAGCGTTATGGGACCGTGAGCGTACCGGGACAATCATGCTTTTTTTTTGCGTGCAACCGACTTTAACCGATTTATGAGACATCCATACCTAGAACTTTAAAGGAGTGACGAAAGATTCGTTACATTACAGGTAACGAACCTTTCGTCACTAAATTGGTAAAACAAAAAATTAGATATACAACATACAACGGGCGGCAAAAGTGCAAGTAGTGAACGTGAATAAAATTTTATAGCAGTTGTTAAAGCTGAATTAGTCACATGTTGGAATGTTATCTATTAAATTGGCCCTAGACTCGTCCCATAAAAACACCTGTCCATGAAACAACTTAAAATTTACAAGAAACATTCGCATAATGACATCGTGTTAGCGTTAAGTGGGCCTAGCAAAGGAGCCTAGTAGGTTAAGGGTGTACTTCAAGGTACCTCGTCATATCCACCTTTATAGAACGCCTAGGTGCAATTTTATTCTTTAACATATGATCAGATTTATAACAAACGCTACGGCTGAATCTTTCAGGCCGCTAGTTAAACGGCGCCGTTTAGTTAAAAGGCTAGGCTGTTAATTGAACAGCGAATTAAGCTAGTTGGCTGCGACATATACGTAAAGATAAATAATAGAGCTTAACACTAAGTGATAACAAGAACAACAAAGAACGGATGGCGGGTGGGCAAAAGTCCTGGAATGAAGGCCGAGGACCAGCCAGGGTTGGAGGGCATCCCACGAGGTGGATAGATGACGCGTTTGTCTCTCGAATGGCCCTAAACCACAGGTCGTGAATGAGCTCTCTATGTCGAATATACGCCCAGGTCCCTTGGGTAGAATGCCTGGACCGCACGCACCCCGAGGAACCATCTTAAGGGCATGTGAAGGGCTGGGGTGGTTCTAGTGGGTAGGGTCTAGCATCTTTGAGTGAAGACCCAGCCCCATAGTCCCCGTGTAAAGCTTGACATTCATGGCCCGAGCCTGCGTAAGCGCATTTTTACCTCATTTTAACACATGACAGTTTACAGTATAAACTTAAAAGGTTTTTTATTTATATTTTATATTTTACATTTTACGATATTTTATATTCCCTTGCCTGGTCGGGATCGTTTCTTAATCTTCCTCTATATAAGTTCTTGTATGTCCGGCTGCCAGACATGGTCTCTAACAAAAAAAACAAATAAAAAAACTGTCAGTATTCCAAAGAGCAACAGAGAGATCGATGCTGGGTGTAAGACTAAGTGATAGAGTAAAAAATATAGAGATCCGGAAACAAACCAACTTAATAGATGCTGCCGAAATGTACTGCAAACTCAAATGGAAATGGGCAGGACACATAACAAGAGTAAATGACGGAAGATGGAGCGAACGCGTACTTCATTGGTATCCCAGAGACGGCCGAAGGAACAAAGGTCATCCCGTTATGAGATGGAGAGATGAGATACATGACATGGCCGGCAACACCTGGACAAGGGACGCTCAGAACCGACACAGATGGCAAAATATGGAGGAGGCCTTTACCCATAACCGGGTACCCAACTAAATAAACAATTAGTTATTTAATATACTATTAAATATAATACTAACAATAAATTAAGAAAACTAAATACTAACACAGCTAAAGTAATGTTATTTAAGGTTGGCAATAAAAGGCTTTTGAATTTTGAATTTGAATTTGAATGTCCGGCTTCAAACGACTGTATCAGAGGCTCTCCTTTGTAGGTGAAAAATTCAAAATACAAATTAATTTATTCATATAGGTAACACAATGTACTTTTATGAACGTCAAAAAAAGGGCGTAGAACGGAAGATAAGAACGGTCAATAAACTCTCCGCCACTCTTTTTAATCGCCAAGTTTTTTATTTTACACAACATTTGTAAGGAGCTGCAACCATTTCACCATGTTCCACATAACATCTTAAGTAAGTCATAAAAATAAAATAAATTAAAAACAAAGATTTGTCCTCTATCAGCAGGAGGCATGGTGAAATAGGAGCACGCACTTTCTCGTGGGAACAACACGCAACTGAACAATAGGTGCGACGATATTCTTAACTGTCTTAGAAGGAATACTTCACCGGTCATTTCACAAGTGGAGTTGATTCAGAGTGCATCGCTTACTCAACTTGTAATGTTACTTGGGGTGGAAAAAAGAACTGTGCGATAACTACGTTTTTAACTAGAATTACACCATAATTGATATAATTTGAATAAAGTTCCACGGTCCGGTGTCCAAGGAAAGAAACAAATTCATTAACACATTTTACCTGTTATCGTGTATTCTTTATATTAATATTTAGGTTCTTAATTGTATTAATTGGTTAGTTCATAAGTTCCCACCCTAATTACTTTTTTTGTAACATTTTTTGTATGTAATCGGAGGGAAAAGCAGGAGGCTCACCTGATGTTAAGTGAAACCGCCGCCCATGGACACTCACATTGCCAGAAGGCTCGCAAGTGCGCTGCCGGCCTTTCGAGAATTGGTACGCTCTTTTCTTGAAGGACCCTAACAGTAATATACATGTTAAAAAAATACACTTAAAGATAGAATACATAATACATATAAAAAGGATCAAATATTTACGAAAGGAATTTTACTAAAAATTATTAAATATCTGAGGAATATACCTTATTCGGCTGTGTTGTGTGATGGTGTAAAAGTGAGGGTGTGTATGTGGGGTGTTCTCATGATGCAGGTGATTTAGCACTATGAATATTCTTAATCATATTCGGGAATAGCTTACACAAGTCAAGGCCTAAGTAGTAGTCGTTGTATGAACATTTTTTAAGTGTTCATTCGCTACCGTATAACGTGTTTAGGAATTAAGACTGTTTCATTTCTCTGGTTCTTCTCTCAATCTTCTTAACTCTTCTATAAATTGCTCGGAACAAATTGTAGGCGGTATGTTTTCTTACCGCGTTTTGTATTCATTGTTTGTGCAAGGTACATAAAAACATGATTACGAAAAAGAATGCACAAAAGTAATAAGGCCAGTGAACGCCGGCAACGCAACCACTAAACTGTCCAGGGCTGCGTCCCGTAGGCTCATAAGCCACCCTATGCTATAAAAAATATATTTAATATCAAATTAAGAACTTAATTAGAATTTACTGTTTAATACAATTTTAAATTAAATTTTAACAAGATTAACGAAGATGGCCGAGTTTTATTGGGAGAGGATATAATCATTCTTTATTTTGTCCCGACTTACTTCAATGAACAATTGATAGAGGACAAATCTTTGTTTTTAATTTATTTTATTATTATTTATTACTAAGGATGTCACGTGGAACATGGTGTAATGGTTGCAGCTCCTTACAAACGTTGTGTAAAACAAACAACTTTGCGATTAAGGAGTGGCGGAGAGTTTATTGCCAGTTCTTCTCTTCCGTTCTACGCCCATGATTTGAGAACTGGCAGTAAATGTAAAATAAGAAGCATTTCATTTAGTTACCTAAATGAATAAATGATTTTTGACTTTGACTTTCAAAGGATGGTATTTAGAATTCGACAATATTGTAGACACAAAAATACACCTCGAAGCTTTTGAGATGTGGTGTTACCGTCACATGCTTCGCATCAACTGGATCCAGAGAATGACTGATGCAGACTGTAACAATACGGAAAGCCACATTTTGCACGCGTTTTCCTTCATCATTCTTTGGCTTGCAACCTATAATGATGGGCAAAATTCAAGGCAAGTGACGGGCTAGTAGAAGAAAGAAGTCTTGGTTGCGGAACGTACGGGAGTGGAACGGCATTACCACCGAGAACCTTTTTAGTTTAGCGCAAGGTACCCGAAAATTCAAGTTGTTAACAGCCAATCTTTAGTGGCACCAGAAGAAGATAAATAAAAGAGGCTCAGTCAGAGGAGAGCCCAAGGCCTAGGCTTCAACCAGAAATCTTCTATATAAGCACTTCTTGTACAATTTGTCAGTTTAATTCTGGATCCAGTTCAAACAATTTGTATGACTCAAAACTTGGAGATTAAACAATGGCGGAGAGTTTCTTGCCAGTTCTTCTTGCCCGCTCCACGCCCTTGTCTAGCGAACTGGTAGTAAATGTAAATTAGAAACGGCTCAAATATAAAAGTCTTTCCTCCAACTTCGATTTTGTTCCCTTTGAAGTAGACTCTTGGTTCGTTCAAGTGCACAGGCGCTTATTAAAGATTTAAGTTGGCACCTGTTAGATAGTACTGGTGACCCCAGAGCTGGTGCTTTCCTCGCTCAACGAATAAGTCTCGCAATACACTGAGGAGATTCTGCTTTAAAGGTACACTGCCACAGGGAGCAAACTTTAATTTTCTTCTTATTAATTTTTAATTATTTTTAATATTACTATGTAGGTTGAGAAAAATGTAAAAACTGTTTATTTGTTTTTGTTTAGCTACATGAATAAAATTTAAAATCTTTTCTATTGCCGTTCATAAGTGTACTACCTATATAAATAAAGTTATAGGGTTTGAGTTTGGGTCCAGGTCTAAAAGGTTGTAGCGCCACTGGTATTAGTATTTATATTGTATATAACTAAGATTCATGGCCTTAATAAATGAACACAGTTTTATGAAGTACGGGGGCCAATTATAGCTTGCATTGTTCAAGCCCATTCATCTGAATGTTTTCAGAACGGTCACGTTTTGGTTTCAAAACGTTTAAACAATGGTTATATTTATATCTACACACACTTTTGATTTTATTGTATTTGCCTTGTACTGCAGTTTTGGCCTTGTGACTCCAGCGTGCTACTCTCATCCAGAGGTCGTAGGTTCGATCCCCGGCTGTACACCAATGGACTTGGTCTATATGCGCTTAACTTTCGCTCGAACCGTGAAGGAAAATATCGTGAGGAATGTCTTTGCCTTAGACGCAAAGAATACTGGCCTATTAGATTGACCCACGAGAATGTAAGTGCGTACTCCTATTTCACCATGCCTCCTGCTGATAGAGCACAAGTCTTTGTTTTTAATTTATTATTAATTTATTAATAAGATGTCTAACTTGTCCCTTCTCTAATACTTCCTGGATTTGGTCTATCAAATCAAATCAAAACCATTTATTCATATATGTAACACAATGTACACGTATGAACATCAAAAAAGAAACCCATTAAATGCTTCTAATTTTACATTAAGTGTTAGTTCTCAAATCCAGTGCGTAGGACGGAACAGAAGAACTGGCAATAAACTCTCCGGCACTCTTTTTAATCGCCAAGTTTTTTGCCTTACACAATGTTTGTAAGGAGCTGCAACCATTACACCATGTTCCTCATGGCAAGGCCTGCCCAACCCGACCTCACCAACTCTTCTCTTTCATCCGGACATGGCCAAACCACCTAAGCATTCCCTTTCGGATCCTTGTCTCGTCCTGCTCCAAACTGCTCAATGGCATACTACACATATAGGCCGGGAGATAGTGACACAAAATAGTGGGTACAAATGACCAGTATGGCGGCTCTTCAGGGGTTACGCAATGAAATAAAAGAAAAATGATGGTCAGAGCGCTGGTACCGGCGGCCCAATCGCGTGGGCGTTCGAACTCACCGGATAAATTACGAAAGTCAAACGATTTGTTTCACAAATTCTAGTATTTTCCGATAGTCCATAAAAAAATAAGAGACGGCAGTGTCATGCCATACTTCTCCGGTGACTTACAGCCATCACCATTTTGTACCAGGCTAATTTTTGCACAGTTAATCATCGTCGTGCAGCCATTTACGAAAATCACCATGCCATACTTTTCGGACGGTTCCAAATGGCCGCCATACCGCCGAAAATCAGCACCTTTTTTTTGCCAAACGATTTGTACCAGCCTCAAAAAAAATTACAACAGTCCCTGAATGATCATAAATACTTTACGCTCTCATTTCGGCGCCATTAATTCTACATTCATTCTTTTTTTAAAGGAAAATGGTCTGTTTATGTATTTATCTCCAATAGGTTATTTAATACAACGGGGTCAGCAGTTAAATCTTTTATTTGTTCATCGAAACCCTGGGACCGGCTCTTCCATTGTTCCATTGTTGAATAACCTAAATCTAGGCCGAAATTTATTGCGTATTCTAGATTTGTTAATTGTTTTTTAAACTGGGGCATGTTATTCTTGATAGAGTCTATATAGACCGAAATCTTCATCCAGATATGTGTACTATACCTATACCGAAGAGCTGGCAGCTATCTTGGACAAAGAATTAGTCTAGCTATTCAAAGGGGGAACGCTGGCAGTACCTTGCCTAAAGGGACTCCTTTTAATAATATTTTAGTTATGATATTTTAAAGTTAGTTATTGTTTTTTTTATTTATTACCTATATATGCATTGAGATTTAGATTCTGTTTTTTTTTCCTTTTTTGTATTACAAACTAAAAAATATTTGGCATGTTTACCTTCTTGTTGTAAAAAAAAAAACTATGTGAAGATTTTTAATTAGCCCATAATGTTATTTCTGTATTGTGCTGTGAATCTTCTGAATAAATAAATAAATAAAAAAAAATAAACTGTTATGTTGGCTTGTGTTCGCTTCAAAAACTCAAAAAGTTCTGCATAGATCGAGCTGAAATTTTAGCATGATATATAATCCGCATCAAGGATTGTTTTTATCATTTGTTTTGGTTTTTTTATAAATATTTTTCCACAAGTATTGCAAAAGTAAACTTATATGAAATGTTTTCTTTGTTTTGTTTCTCATTTCTTAACCATTCAAGTCACAATGTGCCACAGCGAAGCGTGGCAGGTAACAGCTAGTTTGTTTAATATATTACTATACCTCTATATGTGTATGTGAGGAAATATTGGAAGATTGGTAGAGGCGGGAAGACTGACTTTATGTAGCAGTAACAATTTTTTTTTCTTTGTAATATTAATGTATGAATTATCGTTTGTTTAATGTAACATTTCCGTTTAATACACTGTATAATGCTTCCCATCAAATTTTCTTACACGTTAATAAGTGATTGCTTTTCTTTATTTAAACGATTTATAAGAGCAAACAGTTATCTAAGCACAACCACGATTGTAAAATATTTCTAAAATCCGCTTCAATATTCGTGAAGAACTATTATTTTCATTAGAAAAACGCTGGCACCCAACCATAAGAATTGTAATTCCCATATATAGACATCACACATTTACATATAATATTAATCGTTATATATCAGTCAATTTACATAAAACCTAGTAAATTATATACCTAAACCTTCATCAGTAATCACACTATCTATTGGTGCAAACCGTACCAAAATCCATCCAGTAGTTTTAGAGTTTATCGCGTACACGCGGCCAGGGAATTTAAATATCGTAAGGCAATGAAGCGGCAAATTATCAGTTCAGTGAACACACCACGTGTACTTAGGTTATTACAGATCTCTCTATAAAAACGCATAAAGAGATTTAACACCAGTGGCGCTACGTTTTTAGGTCTGGGCCTCAGATTTCTGTATCTGTTTCATGATCTATTGCCGAGGGAGCGTTCAAGTATTACGTAACGAATTTAGAAGGGGGGTCCTTTTGTAAAACAGAACGATGCGGGGCGGGGATTAGACTGCCCGAGATTAGTATTTCTCGGGCAGTTGTCGATGAGTACCGGAACAAACTTGTGTCTGAAGTCGAAACTCTACTACGTGGAGTCTCAGACTGGGACAGATAAAACATAGTCCAATTTAACCCCAAGAAGACACAAGTTTGCGCGTCGCTGCTCCTCTTTTCGAAAACACTCTTCTTAAAGCCACATCCAGCATTGAAATACTCTTATCCATTATTTAATTCATATTAAACATTCATAATTACACAAACCCGCCAAAACGCTTGCAAGATGGCGTCGCACCGTCATCTTGGCGCGTAAACAAACGTCATGTTTTTATGTGTTGTCTAAATTACACTAATACACATATTTTTACTGACCCCTTTCATACACAAAAAACCCATTCTGTATGTGTTCTTGAATTGTATGCCAGTGAAATATGACGCATGAATTCTTTGTTACCTAATTAGCTCAAGATAACTTGAACAAACATTACCGAACTGATAAGTTTATTATCTTAAAGCTGTGGTTCTTAGAGATGTAAAAACAAAATATTCTTTTTGAAGAGAAACTTGTTTAGGCGCATGAGGGTAGAATTTGTACGGAACGTCACGAAGGAAAGGGAGAGAGTGATTGAGACCGATTGAGAGAGAGTGAGAAAGGCGAATTATCTTATAGACATTAGACATTCTATTTTTAAAATTAAAATTTCGTAAAGAAAGAATTTATGAAATATTAGTATTTTATATTTTATGCAAAATAATATATTGAAATCTCAAATGACGAATTGTAAGTTAAAATGCCACGTGCTTTCGACACTTTTAATATTTTAATGGCAATTAAATTCATTAAATTCCTAACATATCTTCCTTTTTCCCTCCCTCTAAGTCTCGGAAATCTAAAGTTTTAGATTTGTATAGATATGAACACGACATAAAAATTAGTTTTCCAAAAAAGTTTCACTTCTGACATGAGTACGTTGTACGCACGCACTTCTTTTTTGTGAAAAGTGTATAAAGATTATATACTTACTAAATACATATAATAAAATCCTGATTTTATCGTGTAACCCATCCCTTGAGATTGATTATTTAAAATATTCATAGGCGATTCATTTTTATTGTCTTACTTCAGAACTAAAACGGTCTGACATACGTCATATTCGATTTTGACATTCATGCATAGTTCGTTAATATACCGTTGACATACATACCGAGCCACGCCATTATATGGAAAGTTCATATAGAAAATTACCTGCAAAAAAGGAGAAAATTAATTAGTTTCATCTTTCTCTACGAAAACACAAATTATCAGAAAAACAAGAGTACGAGAGACTCACCACAGGTAATACCGCCCATATTAGAAAAAAGTGCGTGCGTACAAAGTACACATGTCAGAAGTGAAACTTCTTTGTAAATTAATTATTACTAAAGTAAAAGCCCCAATAGATGATCATGTACCAGTATATGATCACTCCATGTATTTGTATATATCTATATTCACACTGTATACACACTGTATACGTGCTAATCATAATAATATATATAAATTACGTGTCACGTTGTTTGTCCGCTATGGACTCCTAAACTACCGAACCGATTTCAATCAAATTTGCACACCGTGTGCAGTTTGATCCAACTTAAAAGATAGGATAGCTTACATCTCAATTTATACCCGCAATATTATTATATTGCAAAATATTTGTTTATTATTTGATAGACACAATTCTAACTGATGGCGCTGTGTTGAAAGTACCAACTTTTCACATAAGCTACAATTTAATGGCATAACCACTAAAAAAGCATGGTGGTCCCCATGACTGGTGTTCTCCTACCGTTTCCCTTGAATAGTTTACTACTATGTAATATAACAAATACCTTAGCCACAGCAACGCTTGGCCGAGTCTGCTAATAATAATATAAATAAATAAAAAATCTGCGATTATAGTACAAGACGTTATGCGACAGAATTGCCATCTAAAGTTCTAATATGTAACTACTAAGAGAATACATCAACCAATAGCGTGTATTTTTTCTCGATCTCCCTCACTCTCTCTCTCAATCTTTCCCACTATAGCTCTCTCCCTTTTCTTCCACAAAAACGCTGCACATCTTCGTGACGTTTTTTGCGAATTTTACCCTTATGCGCGGAAAGAATTTTCACTTAAAAAAAATAGACACAGGTCGCTGACACGAAGTTTTGTGAGAACCTAAAAGAAGATTTCGATTGCCCCACTTAACAATTGTCCCCCTGTGGGGCGTGGGCACACGTTGGGAAACACTGATGCAATAGGTTATGCATCTGTCGGCTTCCGTACTCGTAATTAATGTATGCAAAACATATTTCCATACTATATGCAACCTTGTTACTTCACGTGAGCAATGAAACGTATCTCATTTCAGTGTCCTATTTGGCAGACTTTCGTATCAAATATTTATTAATTTTCTACTAATAAAAATTATATGGCATATTTAAAAAAAAATTATAAACGTAGGCCAACGGGCAGAAATCTCTGATGTTAAGTAATACTTAATTCGAATTCAAGAAAAAAAACGTACCAATTCTTAAAAGGCCGGCAATGCACTCGCGAGCCCTCTGGCAGTCCTGCCCAGTTGCCCTTTCTTATATATAAACGGCGCCCATGGACACTCACATTGCCAGAAGGACTCTAAAGTCAAACTGGTTCGGAAATATGTCAGTGGGCAGCTGGTTCTAAAAACTGCCTTAAACGCTCAGTTGTAGAACGACGGACGTCATTAATAAATAGCGCGCACAGAAAGAATGCGTGCAGTAGTGCGCATACATGATTTATTTTATATAATTAAATAATACAGCGAGAAAATGCCGCCGCCATACAAGGCGTCACAGGGACTTTTTATGTAGGTATGTAGTTTTTCATTAAATTCTATAATTATGTACAGATCAGGTTAGTTTAGCGGTTTACGATAGTAATACACAAACATTTCCTCAACGGAATAAAACGTGATTTTAATAATTAAATACGTAGAATATATTAAATATTGTAATACATGCGTTATGTCACCTAACCTAAGTTAAGTTACATCCATATATATATCTTAATATATATATTTCTTGTGTGCGTGTGTATGTGACTGAACTCCTCCTAAACGACTGGACCGATTTTGATGAAATTTTTTGTGTGTGTTCAAGGGGATCTGGGAATGGTTTAGATTCACAAATCAGCCCGGCAGATGGCACTGCAGTCGGTACTTTCATACTTTGCTTAATATCCTAATCGCTTTAAATATCATGCAGGACAACGTCTGTGGGGTCCACTAGTATATATATATTTATCATCGCATCGTACACTTAAATCCAAAATTAGTCCATAGTTTTTCCCACACTCATAAATTGTAATATGTATTTAAATATTAAATAATAATCTGTTTATTCATTTTAAGTCCATATGCATTACAATGTGTTAGATTTGGGAACCCTTTTAAGTAAAGATATACCTGTGTCAGGGTTCCCAGAATATAAAATTCTCGTTTCCGATAATGTCCAATCGATAGACTTACATTCTTAATAGGTAACAGAAGTGTCACTTAGTTTAAAGAACCCATATATATGTTATAGTTTTTGTTAATCCAGCGTCGCAACCCTACTACCCCTGTTATGTTAAAAGCTCTTGTTTTAAACGATTAAAGACTGTTGACACATAGCTTCAAGTGTTTCATTTCTTTGAACTTCCCTCCAACAACCACCGATCTTAACTCATGTTAAAATAAAATAAAATACGTTTATTATGGAACATAACATACAGCTATCACTTATTCCACGTCATTAAATTTGAATGTGTAGACATCCCTACTCAACGGCATAGAAGACAGAGGGTGTAGGCCGAGAAAGCGGGCGTAAAAACTCTCGGTACTCTTTTAAAATAGCAAATCATCAAACAACACTTATTTTAAAACAAATATTGCAAATTAATTAGAAGTAGCCTGTCTAGCACTAGTCCCAGGCCCTTTTATCAACTAGATAATCGTTAACTTTATAGTAAGCCTTTTTACACAGCTTTTCCTTAATACATTTCTTAAATTTATTAAAATTTCAGAGATAAAAGAGCCTCTGGGATTTTATTAAAGAAGAGTATCCCTTTTCCCAAAAAAAGTTAAGAATTATTTTTATAAGTTCCTTAAAGCCATGTGACAGTCCACAGACGGAGGACCTACGCTTAAACATACAACACGTCGAAATTCCTTCCACCTCCTTCCTTCTTTTCCTTATAAGTCGGTTAAACATTTTTTTGCTAATTAGGACAACTTTTTACTTTGTAAGAGCTATCACGATACACTCTCATAACTTTGTGTGAAACAATGCTATTATTATTGATTATGAATAATCAATTAATCCCATAATTAACTACATAACTTGCAATAGCGATAGCCATCGCGACGATGCAACTCCGATATAGTTTTACTTCTATATAAAATTCTCGTGTCACAATGTTCGTTCCCATACTCCTCAGAAACGGCTCGACCGATTCTTATGCATATTCAGTAAGTCTGAGAATCGGCTACTATCTATTTTCCAAAACACTAAGTGATAAGGGGTGTCCACCCAAAAAAAATATTCTTATTTTTTGGATAACATTTATTAAAGTGGCACTAAAAATACATACAACCCCTAATTTTCCCTCCTCTACGATCAACCCCTATTTTTTAGTATAGTAGAATATATAGTTTAGTAAGTAGTTATTTTTATTCAACTAAAAAATGTTTCCTAGAAATAATATACATGGCAAAAAACGTTTTCCGGGTCAGCCATATAATATATAAATATGTCGCAGCCAATTAGCCTATGTAAATGTATATTTGATAGTAATAATAATTAAAAACGACAATTTAATGTTCAAAAAATTACTGTAGGCCCATTGGTGCACAGCCGGGGTTCGAATCCACGACCTCAGGGATGAGGGTCGCAAGCTGAAGCCACTAGGCCAACACTGCTCTTATCAAATATAAGTAGGTAATTGTTAACTGTTTTTTGTGGTTATGTTTGAATGTGTATTTGGCTTTTATGTAAAGTAATTGTTTAAATAAATAAATTTTCAACGTTTACAAGTAATAACTTCAATAAAAAATTTGATAGTTCTAACACACAGCAATCTAAACCCGTACTCCATTGAAACTCGGTTAAAACCAATCTATGTGTGGTCGGGACCAAATTGAATTTCAGCGAGTTGATAGGGAACGTACCAGTCACCACAAGTAGCACCCGTTCACGAGTATGACGCATGGCCAGCCATCGGCCCCCTCGCCATATTTTAGGGAGAGACAACCCGTATACTATAAGAGGTATTATGAACTAGTGGTCAATATCTGTGGTATTTTATCTAACTAACCTTTCATTTCCTTGATGGTGAGGTTTTTCCCCCCCCCCCCCCAGTAATGAAATTACATCCATCCTAGTTCCTATATAATGTTACCAAATTCAAAGGTATTAATAATACAGCGGTAACTAATCCTTATGGGTTATCTGATTACATCTTTGATAATTTTTTTTTTCGTGATGGTTACAAGCCAGTTCGTTTAAATAACAAAATTGAATTTAATTGATATTTCTCTGGATTCCTCGATTGTTATCTTAGATTTATTTTTTGGTGACGGAGTGTTTCGTGAAAGTCTCTTCGCTTTGAAACAAAATTTACAGTTTTGACAATTGTAATATAATGTTACAAATATGTCAAAGGCATAAATAATAATTACAGTGTAACTGTAATACAATATTCTCCGTAAGTTATTAAAAATGTAATACAATTATCTTTCGACGTTTCGCTAGGAATATTGCGAAATTAAAATATTATTTAACCTTAGGTCGCACAGGATGGGAGGTTTGCCTTAGCGCCCTAGAGCCTAGAGGCTTGCGTTTAAATACACGGGGGCCGGACAAAATGTTGAATTGTGGGTCGCTAGGTGCGTTGTCATATGTTCGTCACTTAGCGACATGTCCCAAAAATAGCTCAGACTACTTAGAAAATTATTCTTTGATTTATTTATTTTTTGGGTCAATGACAAAGAAGTGTGTCAAGTTGGGGAGTTCTTGTTCTGTATAAACAATTGCGTATGAATTATGACGAAAAGTTTTACGACAATTTGCGTAGCAGAAATTAAGTTACTCAGTAAAGTTAAAGTAAAATTAACTATTTGGATACTCATCTACGAAAAGGCATACAAAATACTAATTGCTGCCACTCTTCCGTGTTTAAGACGACTTTAGAATGATTAGAGGGTTCCACAAGATTCTCCTTAAAAACTATTGAAATTATATTTCTCACCACAAAAAATGTAATAGCTTAATTATCTTTCGACACACGCTAAGCGACTAGCTGGCAGCCCGCCCCCCACCCCCGCCCCCCCCCCCCTAGAACGTTTCGTTTTACAAGCTACTGGAATGGTGATTGCGAAATTAAAAATATCTAAGCCTTAGGGAATGTTATCAGGATAAAATATAACGACAGGAATGAGTCACTGGAGACCAGACGATGACGCATGTCTCGAAATTCTCAGAAACAGGACAATACTTGATTGGGAATAGGGCTTCTTTGTATTTATAGCAAAATTACGCTTAGGCATAGCCAAGTCGGGTTAGTCGAAAAATTCCATTCCGAAAATTATTGTAAATGGAAGAATTAATAATGAAAATGCTAATTAATCAGGCATCTAAAGCATGAGGCAAGTTCGCCATTTTGGATTTAGACTTCTACTGAGGCTTGAAGGTCTAACTCCTAACCGACTGTTCTATTTTCGAATATTCTATGTAAACAGAAAACATTCGAAATTCAAATTCTTCATTTTCGCCTAACAATTCTTATTTTCGCGCCAGTTTAGACTTCTACTTACAAAGGTGCAATTAAAAAAAGGTCTAAAACAATCGACCGTTCTATTTTCAAACATCCACATTTCCTATAAATATTCGAAATTCAAATTCTTCATTTCCGCTTCACACTTCGTATTTCGCGCTAGTTCAGACCTACTTAGCCATGAAGGGTGCAATAAAATTTCTATACAAGGTCTAAACCTCAACCGACCTATTTTAAAATATTCCATGTAAACAGAAAACATTCAAAATCTTCATTTCTGCTTAACAATTCTTATTTTCGCGCCAGTTTAGACTTCTACTCGCCATGAAGGGTGCAAAACAATCGACCGTTCTATTTTCAAATATCCGCATTTCCTATAAATATTCGAAATTCAAATTCATAATTTCCGCTTCACAATTCTTATTTTGCAAAACAAAAAACTTTCGCCATTATCTCACCATCAAATGCAATATTACATTGCACTAAAAGGTTTGCGAAACTTAGCATGGGCGGTTATGGTATGTCATTGTTTAAAGCATTACTACGGGTTCACGAGTTTTTGGAAAAAGATTTTTCTTTTAATTTAATCAAAGAAAAAATTTAATATTCCCATAACGTGAATAAATATGGTATAAATTAATATTACTTATTACTCAAATTTCTCTTTTATAATTACCAAAATCCAACTTTTTTCAAATGTAATGTCATTTTCTTAACCTATATAATAATTAAAAAACAATAAATAGAAAATTATACCAAAATTTAAAAGTTTGGTCCCTCTGTCAGAGTACCTTTAATGAAAGCATTTCCTCGCTGTATTGCGATATTCGTTGAGCGAGATAAGCACCAGCTCTGGGGTCACCGGTACTATCTACCAGGCGCCAATTTTAATCTTTAATTAGCACCTTTAAACTTGAACCTCACGACTCAAGAGTCTCTACTCCAAAGGGAACAAAATGAAAGTTAAAGGAAAGACAGAAATTACGTATTTGATCCGTTTATTATCTGGAATTATATATTTTGTAGAAAGAGAAAGAAATAATTGTTTTAGATTATCTATTAGTGGTCAAAACTGACTGTTTGTTGTTGTCTGTGGAAAAAGACGCGACTTTTGGCTTATCGTTTGAATTTAAGGTACACTGCCACAGGGACCAAACTTTTACCATTTGTTTTAATTTTCTATTTTCAATTTAAATTCCTATTTAAATCCCTTTTTAAATTATTATTACTTTGTAGGTTTTAATGTAAATACTGTATCTGTGTTGGAAATAAATTAATTCCAGATTAATCTTTTTTTTTTTAATTTTTACAAAATTAAAACTTTTCACTTCAATTATTTTTCACCTCGATTCGTATTCGAACACTCGTAAACACACGGTAGAGTCCTCGGTCGTTGCTTCTTACGGCTCAGTGCTTTTGCCAAGTTCTGACCGACTAAGATACATTAACATTTGAATTTGCTTTTTACTTCATAACTGTGCGTTCCAGCTTTTATATTGGAAAATGGTTTTCATATGTGTCCTTTAAACCAAATTCCCAAATGTTTTTTTATATAGAACAGGGCCCCACGGGCACTTAATCTTAGAGGGCTTGCGAGTGCGGAAGCCTTCTAAGAATTGGTACGCTCTTTACACTAAGTCGAATAGGTTCGTAAATACTTCAGTGGGCAGCTGGTTCGACATGGTGGTACGCGACTGGCTTAAAACGCTTAGTTGTGGAAGACGACGAGGTGATATAAAACACAGCGGCAGGTGTATCCGAACAACTCTGAACACTCTCCATTGTAAATGTGGTAGAAGATCCAGAAAGGAAGAAATTCTAACTAATCGTCGTTAAGCTAGTGGCCTATCGCATGGAGATTAGCTTTTTAAAATATTTTGGAAATTTGTGAAAATATAGTGGTTTTTTTTTCAGCTTATTCAAATAAACAAAACTTTTCTGTGTATAACGTTGATTTTAAATAGGTGTTAAAACATATTTAATATTAGTTTAACATGTGGTCAACCCCCGGCTGTGGCATGGAATTTCGGACACGTTTATTTTTTTTTTTTTGTAATTTAAAAAGTGGACTTTTAAACTTATTTATAATTCGTTGTATATAACAATTTTCTTTCGATAAAGCTGCCCCATTGCTGTGTTTATATTAAATAATTTAAAAAAAATGCATTAAATTCCTAACATATCTTCCTTTTTCCCTCCCTCTAAGTCTTGGAAATCTAAAGTTTTAGATTTGTATAAATATGAACAAGAGTTAAAAATAAGTTTGCCAAACAAGTTTCACTTCTGACGTGTATTCTTTACGCACGCACTTTTTTTGTTAGTCCAGCGACGCAACCCCACTACCCCTATGTTATGTTATAAGCTCTTATTTTAAACAATTAAAGACTGTTGACACAGCTTCAAACAAAGAAATTCATTTATTTGAACAACCACCGAACTTAACTCGTGTGATACATTTTATTCCTCAGTACTTGAGTTTAAAACAGGTTAGTGTTATAAGTCGGCTAAGCAAACATTTGCTTCACGTAGAGATAGCAAACAAAATTATCTTTTATTTTATTTCTGCTCTCAAACATCACACGTTGAAATGAGGATAATCTTAAGGAAATATGTTATAGAAGATATACACGTGAGAAAATGACATGAGAACTTCAGAAGAAGCCACCAGATCCATGCAACTTCCTCACCGAGTAGTCCGTGATATCGCAGCATAACTCATGAGGGGATTCTTTGTATTGAAGTCGCACGGGTCCGTCAAGCATCCGTGAATATACAATGTAAATACATAATTATTCTATTTTAGATATTAAAAATTCTGTATGTTACATAGGGCGGCATATAAATTTTAGGCACTGCACCAAGACCTAAAGGGCCTCGGGGCTAAGCCCGGCCTATTTCAACGAGGGCCATACGGCTCTTAAAGTTATGCTATTAATAATGGAATTTGATTTCAAGAACTTTATTTTTCTCATTAAAAAAAATATTTTATTTAAATGAGAAACTTAATACTTATACGAACGAGATACACGCCGCCATCAGCCGTCCCGATTTTAGTATACTAGGCTCATTCTGATGTATCTTTAATCCCTATTGAATTAGTTAAACGCGCTAATATTACGAATTAATCCAATCGCCTATGATACAACGATGATAGCGGTCATACAATTCGATACCATTGGATAGTAATATTTTTCTTAAGCCTCAAAATAGGCTTCGATTTCAACGATTACGACTTCATCAGCGCAAAATTTCTGTCCATCGAGCGTTCTCTTGAGGACTGAGAACAGGATAAAGCTGTGGGCCTAATCTGGAGAATACGGTGGATGCGGAAGTTATACCTGTAACTTCCAATAGACATGGCGATTCCAGGGTTCCAACAGCGTTATGGATATTGAGAACTAGACATAGACATAACATTTATTACTAACAAAAACACACACAATAACAATAATCAAAGAATAAAAAAATATAATGAATCTCTCCAAATTGTTTCCCCTTTCCCTTTCGGTTCGTTTCAAGTGTGTAATGCGTGTGTTCTGTGGTTGTAATTGGCCAGAATTATGCTGAGGGGCAGCAGACTGTGCACAGCATACTACATCGAACTTTCTTGACCCTAAGTCGAATTGGTTGGAAATAGTTCAGTGGGCAGCTAGTTCCACATAGTGGCGACGCGCGGCAAAAACTGTCTTAAGAAACGCTTAGTTGTGGATCGACATTAAGTACAGCCACCGAACATAGATGTATGAATAAAAAAATAAAAATCTTTATCTGTTGACGGTACACAAAATATTATACGATAGCCATCAATGAATGTTACCAATCATGGCATTACACGGTCTCTCAATAAAGATTTTTCCGCATTAGAAATATCGCTATTTCTTGGGAAAGAAAAAATATATCGCGTCCGCATTCACGATTCAATATTTTATTCATATCATTGCTAATTGTATTAATTAAGTGATATGAGCCACACAAGCAATCAAGGTTTATAAAAGAATAAACAAAAACCAGAAAAAAAGACTAGAAATTGAATTTTTTGGAAAAAAATATTTTTCTATTAATGATTATAATTTATATGTGTGAAACAAAAAAACATACAAAAAAGGGTGCGTGTACTTATGTACGCGCGTAAGAAGTTATACTTCTTTGGCATTATTAAAAATAGTTTTTGTTTGCATGCAAATAATTAATTACAATTAAATTGGAAAATGAGTCATTATAATCAATAAAGTTCAGTTTAGATTTGAAAAATTTAATAAATAAATATTTATTATTATTCTCTCACATTAATTTTTAAATTATATGATATATCCAATACCGTAGCATCTTCCGTGGGCAACTTCATTCTGTTAATTTTGTGTCACGGTGCGCGCGCATCGTAAAATTTCACTCTTGTCAATTTTTATAACGCGCCTAAAGAAGTATAACTTCAAAAACAACCAAAAGGAGGAATAAAAAGGACTTAAGTAATATGATTAAAAAGGAAAATACAAAAAAATCAAAGAAGAACAAAAACATTTAAAGATCTTCTTACTAATGTACTATTTTTGGAAAAAAATATTATTCAATGATTATTTGGGTGAAACACAATTAATATTAATTTGATAACGTTATATATATATTTTAATAATGTGATGTAGTGATAAAATAATATAAGAATTGACTATAAAGATCTCATAATGTAATTGTAACTTCTTTTCTACCTTTTAAGACAAATTTGCACGCCATTATGGGTGGTAGAAAATGCGAACTCTAGATTGTACCACCATAACAATAAAATATTCTCTAATGGTGGAGCGTATACAGAATAAATTAACAAGATATTTACATGAGGTTGTATGACCCATGGTTGATACCTTACTGTGATAAGTTTACTAGAATAGAACATACGCACAATGTTAATACACGGAACAAACGCAGGCTGCAATTTCCCCGTACTAGACTATCTAAAGTTAGTAATTCTTTTTTGGGGAAAGGGATACTCTTCTTTAATAAAATCCCAGAGGCTCTTTTATCACTGACCTTTCAATAAATTTAAGAAATGTATTCAAGAAAAGCTGTGTAAAAAGGCTTACTATAAAGTCAGTCAAAGTAAACGATTATCTAGTTGATAAAAGGGCCTGGGACTAGTGCTAGACGGGCTACTTCTAATTAATTTGCGATATTTATTTTAAATAAGTGTTGTTTGATGATTTGCTGTTTTAAAAGAGTACCGAGAGTTTTTTACGCCGGCTTTTTCTCTCGGCCTACACCCTCTGTCTTCTTTGCCGATGTGTAGGGATGCTTTCAAATTTAATGACGTGGAATAAGTGATACATGTATCTTATGTTCCATAATAAACATATTTTATTTTATTTTTACCCATTTTACCCAGTAATGGATCCAACTTTGTTAGTCTTGGGTATGGTAGGATACAACAAGTTAGACGTAAGGAGAAACCTTACTATCACATGATATCTTTTAAGGTCCTCAGAGGTAAAAATAATGCGGAAAGGAGAGACTGGGGCTGCATGTGCCAAATAACCACACTCGGCGGGGTAAGCGGTAGCAATTGCTGGCAGTGCCTCGTGCGCGTACGAACTTACTTCGAGAAACACCATTTTGCACCATTTCCACCTTGGTAAAAATGGCGCAGAGAGAGAACTTCTAAAAAACTGATCGTGGTTAGAGTTAATTATATGTAGGTACTAAATAATGGATAATCATAATATTAACTTGGTGGTATCGACATTTCTTTCTGTCCAGCGCTTCGCCTGACAGTTTTGAAGACGATATAATTGATCGGTTCTGATTGGTGAACGTCCACTTTTCTGTTGTAAGGCGTGGGTAAAAAAAAACATGGCTATTAAAAAGAGTGGCGGAGAGTTTATTGCCAGTTCTTCTCTTCCGTTCTACGCCCTTGATTTGAGAACTGGCACTAAATGTAAAATTAGAAGCATTAATATGTATTTATTTACGTTTTTGTTACCTATATGATTAAATGATTTTTGAATTTTGTTAGCACTGATACTGATAATCAGTATGATACTAATTATTTATTTATGCCGGGTTTGTGAGGAAGTCCCATACATTTGACCTTTCGCACGACGTAATAGAATTAATGTTAATACCTTCGTGGACACGGAAGTAACAGGATTACACTTTTAAAACCTTTAACAGATTTATCATTGCTTAGTACAATAATGGTAATTGTGAATTTTTTTAATGCATCAGACCATAGAGATTCTTCGTTCATATGCGCAATGACTAAGGTCAAAAAGATTGATAAAGATTTAAAAAATTGTTTAATATATATTTCTTTCAAATATACAGTAGGTATTTACAATATCTTAAACCTAGGTATTAATAATACTAAAAAATTTATAAATAAAGTTACACTGTGGTTTAATTATTTAAATTTTAACAAAACCAGCTGTTGGAAGATGAGACATTTTTTTTAAAATAAATATGTCGGTCTATGTGATAAACTTCGAAAATCAGATGATTCTAAATTTTAAGAATTGGTACGCTCTTTTAAAGGACACTTAAGGGCCGATCCTCACAATAATGCCGTTCTGAACGGCTGTGAACGGCCCGTTCACAGTTTATTGTCGATCCGATTTCGGTCTGGTCAAGTCGTATCAGTTCACATTTGTTCTCATTTAATACAATCTGACTCAGTTCACGATTCAGTCTTGAATTGTCAATAATCAAAGTCGGATATAATTGACTCGTAGATAATAATATTAGAAAATGATTGTAATACTAGCTGGCCTGGCGAACATCGTACCACCTAACAGTCGAGTCTTTATTTTTTTTAATACTTATTCTGCTATTCGGGACACCGGTCTAGCTAGTAAGATAAAAAAAAAGAAAGTTGATAATACAACAAATACATTATGTCAAAAAATAAAAATTTACCTTCCCGGAACCCCTCCACTAACACTTGAACTTTATGGTATGGTATTAAAGTTCAAATTGACTTTTAAGTATTATTACGAATCTTTTGTATGGGAATATAGAAAAGTGTTGTTTTTTTTATTTCTCTCTCCGTAAGAACCATCTTCGTACTTCAAGGGATATTATAAAAAAAGAATTGGCCAAATTGGTCCAGGCGTTGTTCATTTTTATATCATAGATTTGCAGTAAAAATGTCATTAAACTTTTTGATTGAAGAATAAGTGATTTGTTTAGTCATTTTAATCACCCAGAATTACTTTAACTAATATATAATACAAATACAATTAAAATTTAAATAAAAAGTAAAATTTTAATTTCAATACTTGAAGTATTGAAATTAATTGCATTTGATGTACTGATCGCTTCAGCGGGTAATAGCTGACTGAACCCGAAACTTGAAGAATATTCTCAGTATCGGTACATGACGTGACAAATTCGATCCCAATTGGTTCGGAAATACTTCAGCGGGCAGCTGGTTCCACATAAGTGGTTCGCGGCAAAGCCTTGCTAAACGGACGTCGAGGTGTCTTCCGATGATAAAACTCAGCTGCAATCGAGCCGAACCAATTTCACAGAACCAACATTCTTCATGCGATAGAAGATCCAGAGACAACGCAACGCCAAGGGATCTAGCCACTCGGAGAGGTCGACGACGACTCGAACTGCTCTTCGTAATGTATAGATTTCACGAACACCTCACCGACTATGTAAACAAATACATAACGTGTCGGCACAGAATTCTTACTCAGAAAGTGTATAGCAATCAATCGTGCGTCGGAGTTTTTCTAGCGATATCTAAAAATACAGTTTCAACGCACGCATTAGCATACACTATGACAAAGATTTCCCTTTATAACAGTTGTTTACACTTCAATTATGACACATATATGATAGTCAATCAACAACAAATTCAAGGAAATTAATATACTTGCATTTCCCTCGCAATATATTTATGAAAGTATTGTGTATGTATACAAAAATAGTGATAAGTTTACTAGAATAGAACATACGCACAATGTTAATACTCGGAACAAACGCAGGCTGCAATTTCCCCGTACTAGACTATCTAAAGTTAGTCATTTTTTTTTGGGGAAAGGGATACTCTTCTTTAATAAAATACCAGAGGCTCTTTTATCTCTGTCTTTTAATAAATTTAAGAAATGTATTAAAGAACAGCTCTGTAAAAAGGCTTACGAGGCTGTGTATAAAGTTAACGATTATTTAGTTGATAAAAGGGTCTGGGACTAGTGCTGGACAGGCTACTTCTAATTAATTTGCGATATTTGTTTCAAAATAAGTGTTGTTTGATGATTTGCTATTTTAAAAGAGTACCGAGAGTTTTTACGCCGGCTTTTTCTCTCGGCCTACACCCTCTGTCTTCTTTGCCGATGAGTAGGAATGTCTGCGATACAAATTTAAAATTTAATGACGTGGAATAAGTGTTACCTGTATCTTATATTCCATAATAAACATATTTTATATTTAGTACCTATCCACTGTAGAGAGAATTATCACTAAATAAATTCAAAGCCCTCGTTAAACGGCAATTAATCAATAAAGCGTTTTATAAATTTGAGGAATACTTAAATGTTCCTAATCCTTAGGATTGATTTGCTCCAGTTCAAACAATTTGTATGACAATACTTGGCGATTAAAAAGAATGGCGGAAAGTTTCATGCCAGTTCTTCTTACCCGCTCTACGCCCTTGACTTGCGAACTGGTAGTAAAAGTAAATTTATAATTAATTTAACTTGACAATTCAAAAGTGTACTTGGTTACCCACTTGAATAAAGATATTTTGAGTTTGAGTTGTGTCGGATTTACAAGCCTGCAAGGATTACTGCCGGCCTTTAGAATCGGTACGCTCTTTTCTTGTAGGACCCTAAGTCGAATTGGTACGGAAATACTTCAGTGGGCAGCTGGTTCCACATAGTGGCGGTGCAAAAATAAACAATATCGTATTGAACATCACTTATCAAAATGTCTATTCATATTGGTAACTAGTCTTGCTGGAGCAAGAGCAAGACTGTCAGACCAGCGTTGGACCATGGGCAACCCGGTGTGGCCCTATTGGGATACGAGATGAGCGAATGAAAAGACTGTCAGATCTGTCAGAGTGGATACAGTTTTCCCATGACCGGTGGCCTGGTCATCTTTGTCGTAATTGATTTACTTCCAACACACAAAAAAACAGAATTAACAATATTCTTAACCTACATAATAATAATAATAGTTAAAAATTGATAAATAGAAAATTAAAACAAATTTGGTCCCTGTGGCAGTGTACCTTCAATGACGGCATTTCCTCGCTGTTTTTTTAACGAAGAAAGCACCAGCTCTAGGGTCACCAGTACTATAAGGCGCCAACTTAAATGTTTAATTAGCTGTGAACTAGAACCCCACGGCCCAAGAGTCTCTACTTTTTTTTATAAACTAGTCTACGTAAAAAATTGTACCACTGCCATACTCGTGAACGGGTGCTACTTGTGGTGACTGGTCGTACTTGAATTCGTGTATGCGGTGATGTTAGTTATTTCGACTATGTGTTTGCGTGTTGTTCCCACGAGAATGTAAACGCGTGCTCCTATTTTCCTTAGTGGACAAATCTTTATTTTTAATTTATTTTATTATTATTTATTACTTAAGATGTCATGTGGAAGATGGTGTAATGGTTGCAGCTCCTTACAAACGTTGTGTAAAACAAAAAACTTGTCGATTAAAAAGATTGGCGGAGAGTTTATTGTCAGTTCTTCTCTTCCGTTCTACGCCCTTGATTTTAGAACTGGCAGTGTAAAATGTAAAATTAGAAGCATTTAATGTATATTTCTTTTTTCACGTTCATAAGTGTACATTGTGTTACCTATATGAATAAATGATTTTTGACTTTGAAAAATATACCAAAACCATCGGAAAAAGCAGGAACAATATATGAAATCGAATACATAGTTTATGAAACACTACATAATGTATAGAAAACATTTGTTTGGCCTAAAAAGCGATGTTTACCTCGGCACGGTTAAACAAAGGTAGATTGTAATGTGGAAAAATTCGCCATACACGGTAAGCGATCAGACATTCCGATGTCTGACGTGTTTCATTGTTACTAATATGTTTACAGAACTTGACAAGGAAGAACATGAACACGATCTAAATCATCTAATTCTTTATATATATGTATATCTTATACATATTTTTCATTATTTATATATAAACAAACAAAAAACCCCCACTACAACCTTTTTAGGACTGGGCCTCAGATTTCTATATCTGTATCATAATTTAAATAGGCTGATCAGCCTCCTGTGGCTGACACACGCCCTCGGCTTTTTAAGTCTAAGGCAAGAAATTCCTTACGAAGTTTTCCTTCACCGTTCGAGCGAATGTTAAATGCGGATAGAAAGTCCATTGGTGCACAGCCAGGGATCAAACCTACGACCTCATTGATGAGAGCACGCTGAAGCCACTAAACTAACACTTCTCTATATATATATACATCTCTCTATCTCTATCTATTTATATCAATTAAAGTAGGTACATAAATAATGAGTTGCCATAACGCATTCAAGCGATCTCTTTTAGGCTGTACTGTAACGAGAAATATAAAATTACAGAGGGAGAGGAAGTGAATTCCATGGCCTCATTGTAGCGACCTTAAAGTATTTGTCGAGAAAGGAAGAGTCATGGGATTTCAGGGATAGTTTAAGAAAGAGCGTACGACGCGGGGGCGACGAATTTACTTTCGTCAGCCCTCAAAGTGCCATATAGCCAGACAAAGTCTCCTGCAACGGCTCTCTGCTCAATCAATGGATGAACATGGAGTCTTCGTCGTCGCCGGTTTTTATTTTTTTGAGATAGGCAGTACAAAGCAGCAATAACTAATACACTCCGCATTTTGGTCTTCGTCTGTACAGTTAGGTGGTCAGTACGATACTGAAACGAGCCACGCTGAGCCTCAGCGCGTAGTTCATCAGCGCTAACGTTGAGCGTGAGACTAAATTCAGCCTAACACTTGATAGTGACAAGAATCTCATATGACAACGAACAGCGGCTTAAAAGCTTATTGACACAAAATAGACGGGATGCGGGATACTTGTAGTCTAGTGCTTCAAGAGGCTGTGTATTATGTACTATCAGTATATATGTATATAGCTTATGTATTTATCACCCAACAAGCTAAAAAGCTGGCGAATAAAAATAGAGGCGAACTGTTTATTGTTAGTTTTATTCCTACTTCACGAAGGAGGTTATCACAAGTATTCAACTTAGGGTCTTTCAATAGCGTACCAATTCTTTAAGCACCGGCAACGCGCTCGCGAACCCATTTATTTTTAATATTGATTTTTGAATCTCAAAACTGAAGCGATATTAATAAATCCTGGACTTTTCCTTGAAATATACCTGATCAAATATATTTTTATTCAGAAACTAGACTTAGCAACTAGACTTCCATCAAAATCAAATACATTTTAGACGTACGGAAGTTAAACTTATCACAGAGGAAGTCCTAAAATACTCTCTCTCTCTTCAGTCGGTAGCTATATCTGAGCGTCGTGGTCAGCAAGGAAGTATCTGGAGCGGACTATCCGTTTCCACCAGTTGTCCAGGGCCTCTCTTATGACCGTGTATAGCTTTGATGATGAGTCTTTCATGGATCCTGGTTGGTGAACGGCCACGTGATCTTTTGCCTTCTGTGTCCAACCACGATCAATTTCTCCAAGTTCTCATCGCCTCTGGGCATTGCATGACCGAAATTTTTTAACTTTTCCAACTGAATTTAAAGCACAAAAATAACGGTAATACAATTACATTTATTCGTTATACAAATTCCAAATTTCATTCAATTCAACAAGTGTGAGTGAACGAAACTGTAAACAAGTTAAACGGAAAACTGTTCCAAGGACATATATAACCGAGTTAGTATAAATTATTATACATTAAATAAATAAATAAACTTAGTTTTTGTAGGTATATGTATTTCTTTTGGCGCGTTAGGGAAAAATGATGAGAGTAAATTTATACGATGCGCGCTCACACCGTCACAAAAGCGACACTCTTAAGTTAGCTATAGTCAACATTTTAGTTTTTTTCTATTGTTAGTATACGTAGTTGGTCCCAAAGTTCTGTCACTGGCACATTATTTTTAAATTACGAACATGATTTTATAAAAAAATTATTGCATTCTATTTTTGATTGTTTGACTATTGTTTTAAAACAAAAAACATTCCTTTCCGAAATTTTCAAATGGAGTGGATTGAAAGAAACGAATACTTTTTGCGTTGCACCGCTTGGCACTCAACCATTTTCAAGTTCTCAATTTAAATATAACGCTTAGGTTTGTGTACCGTACTCTGTAGGTCAATGAAGTCTCAGTTGAGGAAAAGACTGCGCCACGCTCCCAGGAACCACAGTACACTTCAACGCGGATACAAAATCCTGTCCGAAAACAGAAGTTGATGGCTTTGCAGATGGGTTCAGTAGGAAAAAGTAAAAAAGGTTTTAAATCTTGGTCTCGCACAAAAGTGGGCCCCTTAATGCTCGTCTAAAAGCAATAAGGCTTAAGAGATGCGGGGTTTGTTAAAGCGGTACGCGAAAAACCGACACCTATTCCTCTACGGACGAAAAATTTTTCGATATTGAAGAGAAGTACAATAAACAGAATGATAGAGTGTCGCTAGGAGTTCTGAAGAACTGGAAATAAAGTTCCGAGGGTGAAACATGGATCTCCATCATCAGTAATGGTCTGGTTGGGAGTGTCCTATACGGGCCAACTGAGGTTCATTTTTGCGAAAAGGGGGTCAAAACCAGTGCAAAAGTGTATCAAGACACGATTTGGACCAGCTTGTCAAAGACCGCCCAGCCTATTTTCGGGAATCACTTTGTGTTCCAACAGGACTCTCCCTCACAGCCAAACCACTCAAACCTGGTTTGACGTCAAAATCGACTTAATTAGACATGAGGATTGGCCTTTCTCCAGTCAGACCTTAATCCTTGGACAAAAATTTGGCAGGTCAAGAGGAAGGTCTGTGATAAACCCCATAAAAATTTGGAGTGTCTAAGTCATCTTTAAAAAAACTCACTGAAATCGACATGAATATGGTCGTCGCGATACGACTGGCCCGCCTTAAGGGCCTGTTTAAAAATAAGGGAGGTCATTTCGAATAATTTTATGCTATTTCTATTTCTTAATTTATGTACTATTAATTGATATATCACTCATTAAAAACTGATCAGTACTTTAGTTTTTATCATTATTTCTATTTATGACAGAACTTTGGGACCGACTACGTAGTTTTTCTACAAACGTATAATAAAATTTTTAAAAGATTTCTATCTTGTTACGTCAAAGAAGTATAACTTCTAACGCGTGTACATAAGTACGCGTACTAATCACCTACTTGCCTAGTACTAAATGATCTAGAAACAGATACAGAAATCTGAGGCCCAGACCTAAAGAGGTTGTAGCTGATTTATTTATTTTTTATATAAAAAAATGTATTATATATATATGAGGAATTTAAAAAATTAAACTACTTTCCCAGTATCTTATCTTCGGTTATCATAACAATAACATCGTTAAATATAACGGCAGATAATTGCGTAATTAACTAACTGTGGATCTGTCAAAATTGCGTTATAATTATATTTTAATATAAAAAAATTGCAAACACCCCCCCTGTCGTAATGCATAAACTAAAAGTCGAAAGTCTGATGTCCCTTCACACTCTGCGAGTCGTATGGTCGTAGTTTCGTGCCATTCGGAATAAAAAGAAAGAGTACAACATTGTGTACGATCAGGAAGCGGGCGGGAGAGAGGTAACAACGCGCTCATCAAGACCACACAGTGTGAACACAACACAGCACCTTCGAGCACGATTCGACCGACTTTTAGTCTTAAAACGCTGGCCCGTCGGATGGTTTGAGTCGTTTAGACTAAAATCGCGTCTCATCTAATTGAACACTCCATATAAAGTGTATGGTGACCAGAGCATTCGACTTTTAGTCTTATGCGACTTACGACTAGTGGGAACGGGCTGTAAGCTATTAAAATTAAATAATTATACACAGACTATTAAACTTCGGTAAATTTGTCAAATCATGTCTCCACTTTAAATAGCTACAAATGTTTTTTTTTTCTTCATATTTTTATCACTCGGCAATGGTGTGGTGGCGTATGCTCTTTAACTCCAAATGAATTAATTAAAACATCATAGAGTCATTACAGAGCACAGGGGAGCGGACCAAAATGTCATCACAACGCAACGAGTGCGAAATTCCTTGTAACCTTGACCTAAGTGCGCTTTCTAAGGCACTTTCTGCATCGCACCACATCGTCGTGGAACCAGCTGCCACCCATACGACTAAGAAAAGAGCGTAGCATACCCGGAAACCCCTTGGATACCTCGGTAATGGCGACGTAATGGTTAAAAGCTTTGAGAGACCTGTTTCACGTTAGAACTTTCTCTGTCATTATCAATGACTATCGTAGTCTGTGCTAATGCTTATTAAACTAAAACCTTTTCTTTAAAAAAAAATGAAATCACACACACTTATAAAAAGGCTACGTAAAAAAATCGGTTGTCTGTAAAGTCGGTTTACTGACGATAGTTGAACGTGACAACGTCATAAAAAAATATTGATGGGATGGTTGCATTTTTCAAAAAAAAAAATTAAATTTTATTTGTTTGATAGGTATTTTGTATGGATTAGAGGAGGTAAATGGATCATTGATTGATCAAGTTACATTTATTTGTACGCATAATCAATTATGTCAATTTTAAATGTAAGCCTCAGCGAGGAGCCTCAGAGAGAGGTAACGCCTCAGAGCGAGGTAACGCCTCAGAGCGAGGTAACCGCATAGTCATGTTTTTTCTGCCAGCCGGCTCCACAATTTAAACGTTGTCACGTAAAAAACGTATGAGTACTTATGTACACGCGTTAGAAGTTGTACTTCTTTGGCGTAACAAGATTAAAGATTTTCAAAAATTGTATTCTACGTTTGTAGAAAAAACGCCACAAACAATAGAAAAAACTAAAATGTCGACTATAGCTAACTTCAGGGTGTCAGTTTTTTTGACGGTGTGCGCGCACATGGCAAAAATTTACTCTCATCATTTCTCCCTAACTCGCTAAAAGAAGTAAAGCTTCAATCATAAAAAAAAATCACTTGCATAGTTGACGAATATGCCAGTGAAATGCGCCCGTGGTGATTTGTATTGGGAAAAAAGCACGGTTTTCTGGACAATTAGATTACTGCATTTCATTCCAGGTCATGTGACAAGGGTCTGCTTGCAAACGCTTTGTAAATCAAAAAAATTGGCCGGCTAAAATATATTTGATTTCGTTACTGACCACACGAACAGAAACGGCATGTACTTCATGGTTCAACTATGTATTTGACAGCTCCGCGATAGATTAAAAAGCGAGTCTACTCCTCCCTCAAAGGCTGGCAACGCACCTACTAAAAATGGGTGTCAATGGGCTGCGTAGACTGCCCTTTTTGGTCGTCCCGCAAGCTCGTTTGCCCCCCCTATTATATATTAAAAAAAAGAATATGTATTTACATAGGTATATGAATTTCATACGTGTTCCATTTGCTACACATACACCCACAGCGTTGAACATTGAAGTTTTTAAAAAATATCGTATCTATGTTATTCTACTATTGTTTTTTCTAACCCCTCTGAGAATAGGCCGACTCAGGTAGAATTTTTTCCGACTATGTTTACAAGCTTCTACTACGTAAACAAACTATTAATACCATTTGGAGACAAAGGCATAAACAAGGCAGTGTATTCTATTAAAAGGGATACTCTTCTTTAATAAAATCCCAGAGGCTCTTTTATCTCTGCCTTTTAATAAATTTAAGAAATGCATTAAAGAAAAGCTATGCAAAAAGGCTTACTATAAAGTCAACGATTATCTAGTTGATAAAAGGGCCTGGGACTAGTGATAGACAGGCTACTTCTAATTAATTTGCGATATTTGTTTTAAAATAAGTGTTGTTTGATGATTTGCTATTTTAAAAGAGTACCGAGAGTTTTTTTCGCCGGCTTTTTCTCTCGGCCTACACCCTCTGTCTTCTTTGCCGATGAGTAGGGATGCCTACAAATTCAAATTTCATGACGTGGAATAAGTGATACATGTATCTTATGTTCCATAATAAACATATTTTATTTTATTTTTATGGAGCGCATTCTTAAAAGACCGGCAACGCACTTGCGAGCCGTCTGGCAATGTGAGCGTGTTAAAAACTACACATATCCCAACCACAATTAAACATTGTTTAAGAGTCGAGACGTACGGAAATAATCTGTGGACGATAAATACATAACCTCAACGTCTATGGTTTAAACAATATCTTCACCCCGATCTCTAATAAAAAGCCCGACATATTTTTGTGTTAGACGTCGTGAGAACCGGCTTGACTGGGAACCGCAAAGCAACAGGTATAGGGCACTGACCCACAGTCGACATGAATGGCAACACAGTTCAGCTGATAGAAATAACCATAATATGTAGGAGAATTCAAGTTAAGCTTAAATATGGAACGCTCAAGTGCCATCGAAACTCAAAGTGGTCAAGTTTTTTTTCTTATTAAATTACTATTATGTATATGTTATTTTCATAACATTGTTAAACGATAATATTGTACGCTCACATATACTGCTATAAATGTAAAAATTTACAGGATTTTAACAAGCCTTTTTACAACAAATTATAGTTGATATAGACGTAACTGAGACGTAATAAAACATTAATTTATTTACCGACCTTGTCTATGGATTGTTGTTGTTATGGAAGCTTGTGCTTCTCAGTGTAATTCTAAATTTAAAAGTTTTTTGATGGAGCACAAACGAAATCACGATAAATTTATATTAACTGTTATTCGAAAAGTAAATAAGTAGGTAAAGCCACTCACCTCGCAACTGAACGCGAAACGCGTTGTTTCGAGTTGTTGCCAGCCGTGTCCTTTTGAACCTTAAGGTCTACTTTCGCCGATGCACGCAAGAATCCACCATATACGGCCCCTCTCTCGTTACTCGAACTTATTACGCGTTCAACAAAACAGTAACGTACAATGGAACGGTAAATTACGTTGCAAAAAAATATAATACACTTCACACACACTGAACTAGTGACTCACACAACACCGCACTATAATTTGAGGTTATAAAGAAGTTTTTACAACTCTAGGCCACGGGAGAAAAGTTCCAAACTTTTGGTGTCGGAATAATTTAAAAACATCGACACTCCTCCAAGGGGCAACGACGCCGCGCGAATGGCGATTGGTGAGCGCCGAGCACGGTGTGGCCAACTTGAATTTTTAAAAAGATATTAATTTTAATATATTTTTTCATTTAACTGTAATATAAGTTGTACACTATAAATTATGACTTTTTTTAATTAAATTAAAATAACAAAACATAATAGGATTATTTTTAGAAATAAACTAGTTTTATGAAACTAATGTTCAAATCGTCCTATGTTTGCATTAATATACACATTTGACGAAACCATACATGAAATCTTACCAAGCCATCGCAGTACATAACAGCCTAAAGAACAGTAAAGAAAATTTGGGTCGCAAAGGCAGCGGAGTAAATTTCCTAGCCCAGTAAAGGTATACCTATATAAATATATCGTAATTAATAAATCTAGTGAACCTTACCCTTAGTACTACATCATAACTGGATATATTTGTGACAAGTTTGTATAGATTGAATGTATGATATTTTATTTTCAAATAGTATTAAAAGTAGTTATAGATAGGGATATGCAATTTAATCTATATGATATAATTATTATTTTTGGCTGTGAATAAATGAAAAACAATACACAACAACTCTTCCTGGTCAATTAAATAGACATTGTTAAAAAATAAAGAACAATTAGCGTTTAGTCCGCATATTTATATAACTTTCTTTATTTTAATACAGATACTGAAAATCCTAATAAGTACCAAAATCTATGTAGCAATTCACAATGTTGGCAACCCAGACAGAATGCCCGCTATGACTCGTGAGGCGAGTCGAGACGCAATTTGCTTTTGTCTCATTTCAGCATGTCAGTCGAGCGTTAAGAGAAATGCGCGAAGAGGACCACCTTATAGTATTTTTAGTTAAATAGAGAAGGTAGGAGATATACACCGTTTACGATACTAACAATCTGCCCCCTTTTCCTTCACAATAAAAACTTTAATAAGTTTTAACTCTTAAGTCTATATATCGGAATTAAAAAAAAACAAGTTATAAAATTGTAGAGAATATATTTTCAATTGTATTGTTTAATAAATATCAATAATAAAATATAAAATTACTGTACATTTAATTGCAATAATATGACAAAATACCTAACTATAAGAATTGCATCCAAATTTATCAATATATAGCTTTGTATTACATTAATTATAAAAATAAATAAATGTCAAAATAATACATCACATGATCTATATACACAAATTCATTTTATGCTTACTTGCATAACACTAATTATTTATCATTGTCTTATCAGATCTGGTCCATCAGGTACCAATAAATTTGTTGGAACTAATAAAGGATGGACTTTAGGTGGTTTCTCACTTAACCTATCTAAAACATCAGGTGCTACTTTATTAACGAATGCTGTCCGTAATGTTAAAACTATGGTATTCAAAAAACGAAATATAACATAAATGCCACCAATAATAGAAAACAGTCTTAACATGAATTGAAGTAAGTTTTCCCTTTCTTGGTATACTTTAATTTTAATTGCTCCCATATCATACTTTAAAAAAATTCCTGGCACACCGTGAGATCCATGCGTATGACTTATTGGTCGCTCCAACTCTTTAACAGAATATTGGAATGTTTTTATCGATTCAAACGTTGTATCTACATCTGTAGGAACAACCTCAATAAAATATTGGTACAACATGCTTTCATCTGTTGTTACTTTTTCATCACCTTCTAGAGGATAAATCATTCCATTTGCAGGACTCCCAAAACTGAGCCTGTGGATTCTATGGCTAAAGTTTTGTGGTGTATCGTCAAATAGCATATTAAGATGGATATGACCTCTTGGTAAATGAAGGCTTTTGCCAGCTGTAATATGGAAATTACCAGCAACTTTATTTAATGTTAGTACTCCATGGAGTCTGCATGCATCCGGTCTTCTATTTGGTTTATTTTTCCGCGGCGGGATCGTTGCCCTGACAGAACCATGACCTTTCTTCCATAATAACTGCCATAACGAATGATATTCTTCTCTTAAGTATGAGTTTAAATACTTCACAGCATCAAAAGAATCCTGTTGCTCCTGTGTTAATTCAAACCATGTATCCTCCTCCTGCAATTCACCAAATCCAAACACGCTTTGTGAAGTAGAGTCTAAGATATCAGCACCTAAGTTAGAGCATGGCATAGCGACTGTTATATCGATATTTATGCGTAGCTTTTCATCCATGTCGGTGTCTGGCATGAATTTAAATACTAAATTGCTATCTAGAAAGTATGTCACTTCACTGTATATAAGGCACACAATGATAAAAAGCGTTATGATAGAGAACGTCCCGCCCACCGGCGTACTATCCACGTATTCTTCGGGAACTTTTGTAAATGCATCAAACTCTTTTACTTTATCTATAACGTTTTTCTTTCCTCGATATCTTATCATTATTCCTTATTAATACCCAGGTTTTATGATAAGTAATAACTACAAATTTCAAATTAGAAAGCACAAGAAAAACAAAATGTTTCAACAGTTTGTGCATGGAAGACAATTGTCAAATATTATTCAATAACAATTGAGAACTGATAGTTGAAAGGCAAATGACATCCACGTCGTCGAGTATTATAGTTATAGTTTATTGTCATGTCATTTGTTAATGTCAAAAGGTGAAAATTGAAATTGAAACTGATTGATGATTCTTGGTGTTAAAATTTAATTTACGCTATTTTCAATTTTCTATTTATATCCTCAAACTAACAAAACATTTATGCAGTCAGACGATGAAAACTGTACGTTGCATACATGCTTCGACTTCCTGAAAACCGCAGTCATGGGGTGCTGCTATAGTATATGCCACAATGATTCAGATCCTCAGGTAAATATCACCTCAAGGTATTTGTGAATTATAAATATAAAATTATAATAACATCAACAACACCTGAACATGTGACGCACTAATTATTCATCATATTCAAAGTTAATAATAATTACGATTACAAAAACAACAGTGTAAAGCAAAATGTCTACTGTTATCATAACTTCCCAGTTTATTGTCTTTTTATCTTTCTACATTACTATTGAACCTGGAAATAGATTTAATGGTATATTTTCATTTCTGTATCTCGTCATATATAATGACAACTTTGATATAGTGTAGAAATTATTTAAAAGTATTTTAGAAACTTTTATGTTGCTAACTATTTACCAAATAAAGCCATTGTAGGCACGCTAGTGTTTTATTTGACAGAAAATCTTACCAATAAGAAGATTACCACCATTCATTTCAATACTCCATTTTATGAGATACCTTCAATAAAACCTGAAAGGTATTTTAATTATGTTGTTAATCTGCTTAATAAGTAGGTAACCTAGCTATTCTTATAAAGAAGTATTATCACTGTTTTAATTAAATTGATTAGACCTAGATATTTTGCTGCAAACTGGTATTTAATGTACTGTTTCATTATAAACATGTAATGAGTCACATGAATGAATACAACTTTTATTTTACAGTATTATCAATAATAGTGCATTGAATAATTTATTTCCCTTTACAGAATTGTGTGTTTTATCAGAAGGTACTCTCATTGTTCTTGTGGTCTATTAAGTACATTTTAGTATTGTCTTTTATTGACATAACATTGACACACTTAAAGAAAACACTTTTTTACTGGATTGAAGTTATGTATTATTATATAAATTTACAATTATTTTACATAATTTTAAATTTTTCTGACGTTTCGCGTGCTTTACAGCATGCGTGGTCAAGTACATTTTACACAAAATACTTTGTTTTTATAACTAAAATCAAATACATTCTTAAAAACCATCATACCAATTCTTGAAGATATATTTATAACTACGGTTGCAAATTAACACCTATACCATGAGAACAAACCGTATGATATTCAAAAATGATGATAATTATAATGACGGCTGAGAAATCGTTGCATAACTTTAGCCAGTATGGCATTCGTGGACGTTGACAATGACACCAAATTAAAATATGTGTATCCATAGTGTGTACTGCTATATGTGTGTTAACATGGAAGCCAGCTTTAAATCTTCGTAAGTCTACCCCTGTCTTTGCCAAGAAACCCTGATTAACCAGTAGATCTAGCGATGCTGGTGGAATTGTCTAGGCCAAACACTCCTATAAGATTTAAATCATCTTCAAGCAGGCAAAGACATACAGTTGCAGATGAGGCAAAGAAAGCAGAGAGGAAAGACTTGGAGCCACGCTGAAGACAAAATGCAATAGTGACTCACTGTGGACTGGCTCCTGGATGGGGTTTAGATAAAGTCAAGTCTGTAATGACATTACACCATAGTACATGGGTTATGGTGGTTCATCTTTTTAACTTGTACTTCAAAAGCTAGACCTAAGTTTAATACATCTGTTTGCACTCACTTAGAGAATTATCATGTACCATTATTTTAAACAACCATTGACACTAGATATATGCTTTTTGCTGTGTTGTGGTTGTGTTTTTTACGAATCAAACCAGGTCGTAATCTTCATATTAATATTTATTTTATAGGTTATTCTTCACAGGTTATTTAATATAATTATAATTTGTTAAATGGCATTCCAGGATAATGTCCCTAACGAAAGGACACATCTTCTTGAGGTCCCTGAGCAGCAGCAGGAATCACCATCCCCAACCATGTGTGCTTCTACACCTCCTCGAAAACCAGACGAGCAGAGTGCTCTAAATAGGATACTACATGAGACTGCTACGTGAGTATCAATCTGAATCAAATATTCAGTGTCATTCTAATTAAAAAAATATCTTTATGTATAAAACTTATGCGTGTGTGTGTTTGTAATTGCACTACTTAACGGCTGGACAAAAAATAATAAAAATAATGGTTGATGAAATATTTTGTGTGTTCGAATGGATTCGAGAATGGTTTAAATTTACAATAAGATCTGTCTTATGGTTAGTAGTTATGCCTAAAGTTGAAAATTTTTGCAATTATTTTGGCAAACAACAAATATTATAGAAAACAGATACTGAAAGACATGATTTTTTAATCTAATCAATGTAACCTGTTTTAATGATATTTAATATTCAGACATTTAATTCTATTTCAGTAATGTAATAGATGTGGGCGCTTTAGGCCCATACTCGCTAGAAGCTAATGCGTATAGTGAAAGAGTGAGAGCCTACACAGCCCGAGCAGCTTCAGCAGCACTAACTCCACCGGTAAGGCTGTTGTGACTGACTTCTTTTGTGTATGTATGTATAGCTTCTCCGTCAAGTCTGGTCAAATGGTGGAAAATGTGTTATATGAAACCTTGTTGGAGCATTTTTACAGATTTTTTTAATAAAAATATCGAGTATGTATACTCTATAGGCTTTTAAACTCTAAGATTTCTGTTTCGTGATTATTTTCCTTTTCTAATACGAACGAACCTAGGACCTCAGTGATGGGAGTGACACGCTACTAAGGTCAACACAGCTCGCTCGAAGAATTTTACTTTAAAGTCAGTCAGGAATTTCGGGTCTTAAGTTTTGCCTGTATAGAAATTAATACTTATACTTATACTTTTTTAAATTATTAGTCTCAAGCATCGAGATTGATTTGTTATTAGTATTTTCATGTCTGTTTAATTAAATAATAATTTATTTAATATGAATAAACCCATGAGTTTGTATTGGAAATTTCATTAAACCAGTATTATGTATATTTAAAAGTACTGTCAAATCTCAGTTTATGACATAGAAATTTCTTATGTCATTGTCGACGATATATGACAGCTGACAGCACTCACAGAGCTTCACCATAAATTTGTTTTTCTTCACTTCAAATCACGGCTGCAACGGACTATTCTTTATACCCACCAAATGGTTGGAATGGAAAAATATGGAGTGCGATGATTGCCCCTTATGGGCGCCTAATAGGCTCGTTTGCCCTCCTATTCTACAAAAAAACACTAGCTCGGAAAACATCTTTAGGAATCTGGAATACCTTACACTCAACTAACCTACTAATTTAATTTCACTATAATTACATATTTAATATTAAATTACTTTCAGATACCTGTAAAATTATTAGCTGACGTTCCACCGACCCTTTCCAAAGTGATTCTCAATGGTCCACCACCGGATTGTGCAGATAAGGATCTGGTAAGTCAATTTTTGGAGATTCTTGACCCCCTCCATGTAACGCGCCGTAACGTTTTTCTGTACCGATTAGTAAAACGTTTCGTGACCACCCAGTGACTCTTTATACCTAAAAGTTACCATTATGTGGTGTAAAGTACTGGAAAGTCGTAAATAATATTAACAATAACGTAATTCAGTCCCCGCCCCGCATTGTAACGTTTCCCCTCCCCCCCCCAAATCTGTACATAATACTTAACCAAAAATTTAATCCTTGGTCGTACAGTGAAGGAAACCATCGTAGGTCTGATGGCACAGAAGGCTGATCACTTGCCTATTGGGTCCGTTCAAGCATTACGTAAGCAGATTTACTGCAATTTATCCCTCCCCCCGTCCTCTTGTCAGAAAAAGTAAGCAAAGCTCTCAAAAATGATAGTTCATAAACGTATTAATTTTTAGTAGGAATCCTCGAAAATGCATTTCGTTTTCAAGCATAGATAGTTTTGCGCTCTACGCCCTTGACTTGCGAACTGGTAGTAAATGTTAATTAAGAATTAATTTAACTTTTTTTTTGACGTTCATAAGTGTACTTGTTTACCTGTATGAATAAAGTTATTTTGACTTTGACAATATGTCCCCTATAGTGTAGTACTTGAACGGCCGCCATAAAAAAATATATAAATCTTTAAATTTAAATTACAGATAACGAATGCAGTGAAGAAAGCCGCGGCAGCCATCTCCGAGCTCAGGGTGGAGCATCACGAAGACTTGGTGGTGCCCTTCAGAGTGCCATAGCGCAGGAGTGGGGCTTCGATGTCTGACGACGCCCCTGACGTGTAGACTGATGTCTGATGATTTATTAACGTACTATAAGCTTCAAATAACGAATTAATTCTTAAATTTAAAGAAACAATTTTTTTTTAGTTTAAAAAAAATTATTTTAATTATATTTTACAAAGATTTTAAAAAAATGTTTAAATAACCTATAAAGTAGATTTGTATTTCTGTAGTTAAAGTATTACGTAACGAATTTGGGGGGGGGATTGATTTACGCATTATTGTTAATATAATTGGCGACTTTCCAGAACTTTACACCACATAATGGTAATTTTTAGGTATAAAGAGTCACTGGGTGGTCACGAAACGTTTTACTATTGGGTAAAGAAAAACGTTACGGCGCGTTACATGGGGGGTCCAATAATCTCCAAAAATTGTGTGACGTAAAACTTAAACGCTTCCTTAACTCAAAAACTACTGGACCGATTTTAATATTAGAACTGCGCTGGATATTTTTTTTTACACTTTAATTCCAAAATTATTAACTAATTAATGCTTATAGTATGTTATGTACACAGTTAAGAGCTTAAAGCTTAAATGGTCGCTATCTTTGTTAAAAGTATTATACAGGGTGTCACTCATTGTTGAGAAAACTTTTTTCTAACGGATATAAATTTAACTCAAAATTTGTTGACAAATACGAGAGTCTATTATATGTTATAGCGCCATCTATCGGCAAAAAGTTGGTACTGGATGTGTTATTTAGTGTAAAACGTTTATAGACGTTTTAAAGTTAATACATTTGCACTACTTTGCAGTAGTTTCTAAGACTGAAATAAAATATTTATTACACAATTTTAAAGCCATTTCCAAAATACAATAAAGAGGTAAAAATAAGAAAATCTTAAAAAGAGGTAACAGTTAACTAAAAGGATTTTGCGTGTCTTATACACGCCCGTAAAGTGTTATTCTTTTTTGCTTTTCTTAACTTTTTAAACATAATCATAATATTCACATTAACTTATAACATTTAGATAACAATTAATAAAAAATAATCAAGTATAGAGAATTAAAACAATGTATTTTTCATTAAACAATAGGTCTTTGAGCTTGTATTTTTTGAAAAAAATTAAAACTCCTTTTTTTTTAAAAGGTACTACAAATCAACGGTCATTAAATTCTGCGTGCTAACTTCAGTATTTATTTCTTTTTTTGTATAATTTAATTCCCGTAAACAACGGAGAACTTGTGTCACGGTGGGGCATCGAAAGTTCACTGTGTTTCCTAATGGCCTAAAGAAGTATAACTTCAAAACTCCCCTAGGGTACCACTTATACAGCAAACAAAACATTTTTATAGTTTTTAATAATTTTCCATGGTTACCACTTATACAGCAAAACAGTTTTATAGTTAATAATTTTCCCAACTTCGACTTTTTGTAACCAATTTCTCTTGAAATTGCGTGGTAGCAAAACTATATCACTTAGAAATTACAGAGTATCAATGTTTATGAGTTTTACATCCTGTATAATAGATATAATGTTGCCAGTTTAATATTATCTACAAATGTTTCCAGTTTAAATAACAAATTACTTTTCTCTGTATTGCGTTGATTTGTGTATTACCTAATACAGATTGTGTTATTCATATAAATCACAGAAAATATTTGAAATCTAAATAAAAGGGCGTAAAATGGTGGGAATTAAATAAATGGCAAAATGGACATTGATTTAGTCGAATAATATAAATTAAAGATGTGCCGATAACTGTAATAAGTAAACCGGTAACAGGGCAGTGTTAAACTATCGAATCAGTTGATTAATGAACAGACCGTTGATCCAGATGTTTTAGAAAATTTCTGTTATCTGAAAAGTTATGTGCCTATATTCCTGGTGTTGTTTATATATAATAATATTACTTTCAATAATTATATTGACATTTGATAATTTAAAAAAAAGCTAGACTACTTATAAATGTAACTCGGCCAAGTAAGAGTGTTCAGTAAATCTTTAATTTATATTGCCTTAGCTATGCTAGATAAGAAATATTGTATATAATATAAATTAATATAGCAATTTGTATAAATAAATTTGTAATTCTTTTGTCATTAAGATTGTCAAATTAATATTTAATAAAAATTTATTCCTGTGGTTATTTATTCCCTATTACCATCTATAAACAAAGTATGCAAATTCATACCTAGCATGATATTATTTGTTCGGATCAATACCTGCAGCTGAGTTTCATCACCGGACGTCGAAGGAGAATACGAAATTCCATCCGTATCACCTCGACGTTCGCCGTTCCACAACTGAGCGTTTTTGCCCCGGCCCCCGCACCAGTAGAACCAGCTATCTTGGGGTAAAATATCCATCATAACAAGCCATTCTTCTAGGTCCATCTATGAAAGGATTCCTCCATTTTTCTCCAACTCCACCGGCATTGCGCCTTTTGCATAAATACGCGTTGCAGACCAAGAGCTAAGCCACGTTAGTTTAGCTTAGCTCGCATAGCTGACCCAATTTTCCATACGTCTGCGCAGACCGCAAACTATGCGAACTAAGCTATGTAAAAGCCCATCCACACGCTTGACAAACAATGGCTAACAGCAAACACGGACGTGTGGATGGGTGTTTGTCGTTGTTTGCCTGTTTGTGTTCGTGTTGGGCAGTGTTCGGCATCGGTGTCGGTTTATCTTGCCAGATCAAAGGATGTTTGGCAAACAGTTTGCTACGTATCCACACGTTTGGCAGCGATCAGTATGCGCGCGAGCTTGCGGGAAGCGGACGTATTTACTTGCTACACTTTCGTTGGCGCGCAAAGCGTAAAAAATGTCTGATTGGAGCACCTACGATTCTGACATTTTTAAGTAACTTTTAAGTAAAATTAAAAAAAACACGGCAAAGTAAAGCTCAAATAATAGGTCTAAAGCCTTGTACGCTTTCTATGTATTTTAATCATCCACCATCGTCTTTGCTTTCTTCTTTTTTCTTTCTCTTGCTTTAATTTATAATAAAAATATGTCAACCCGAAAGTAATAGCTGCAACAAGCTCGTCGTCCGCCATGTTTGCCGATTCGGAATGTTATGAACGTTCGCCAAGCATGTGGATGGCTGTTTGTGTTGGGTGATTGTGGTTGGTGTTTGGGACTTCGTTTGCTTTTTGCGGTGTTTGTGACAAACAGCCAGCGTGTGGATGCCCCATAAAAGCCCATCCACACGCTTGACAAACAATGGCAAACAGCAAACACGGACGTGTGGATGGGTGTTTGTCGTTGTTTGCCTGTTTGTGTTCGTGTTGGGCAGTGTTCGGCATCGGTGTCGGTTTATCTTGCCAGATCAAAGGGTGTTTGGCAAACAGTTTGCTACGTATCCACACGTTTGGCAGCGATCAGTATGCGCGCGAGCTTGCGGGAGGCGGACGTATTTACTTGCTACACTTTCGTTGGCGCGCAAAGCGTAAAAAATGTCTGATTGGAGCACCTACGATTCTGAAATTTTTAAGTAACTTTTAAGTAAAATTAAAAAAAACACGGCAAAGTAAAGCTCAAATAATAGGTCTAAAGCCTTGTACGCTTTCTATGTATTTTAATCATCCACCATCGTCTTTGCTTTCTTCTTTTTTTTCTTTCTCTTGCTTTAATTTATAATAAAAATATGTCAACCCGAAAGTAATAGCTGCAACAAGCTCGTCGTCCGCCATGTTTGCCGATTCGGAATGTTATGAACGTTCGCCAAGCATGTGGATGGCTGTTTGTGTTGGGTGATTGTGGTTGGTGTTTGGGACTTCGTTTGCTTTTTGCGGTGTTTGTGACAAACAGCCAGCGTGTGGATGCCCCATGAGCTAACTAAAATATGCGAAGCTAAGTTAGTTGTGTATGCCGATGCGCAGCTACACGAGCTAAGCCCCTCCCGCTACCCCGCACACCCTTTGCACATAGTATGCAACACTGACTGAGCTTTGGGTTAGCTGTTGGTGTGCACGCTATTTATTTCTAGCTTAGCTTAGCCTAGCTTGCTTGGCATAGCTTAGTTTAGCCTTGGCATAGCTTAGTTTTCGGTCTGCAACCGGCTTAAGGGCGGTTAAAGGACTAGCATTTTTTACGCGCGTACGCAACTCGTACGAGCGTTGACATTCTGCAAAATAAATCGATTTTTTTATTAATCTATTGTTTTTTTAGCATGAAAAATTGATTTATAAGTAGTAGTTATTTAGAATTTTTATTAAAAGTTTTTTTTCCTAATTTTTGAATTAACTGAAAAATAAACGCCTTAAATATTTTATTTATCATGGTTTTATTAATTAAAAATAAACAATAGAAATTATATACACAAATCAATGATTTTTTCCATAATCGATTTGTTCATTCTTTAGGGAAGGACTGGGCCGGCAAATGAAACTCTTAGATTTCTTGTGTAAACTTGTTTAATTTCTTTATATGACCTTTCGCTAGTCAAGTACAAAGAGAAGTGATGGCGCAAGTCGCCCCGCCTTACAATTATAATTTTAAAATGCGCCTGATATAAAATGTGCGCAATGTCGCAACACGATTATTTTTTCACATCCCTAATAAGTTCGCAGTTCTAGGTAGGGTGTATTAAAGTGAACGGTTCTCTGTCTTGATGCAACCATCGATGACACCCAGCATCTTTTTCGCCTTCTCAATCGACGGCGAATAAGTAACGGAAATAGTCAGAATCCTTATTCCACGACGCCAGCCCTGCGATTCTGTAACTCACTTTTCGAACTCACACAGCGGTTTTCGCATCGGCGGTCGCTCTGAAATCAGTCGTGAAGCAGTCATTTTATGATTTGGCATTCTAATAAACAATAAACTACAAGCTCCCACCTTTTCAGAATGCCAAATCATAAAATGACTGCTTCACGACTGATTTCAGAGCGACCGCCGATGCGAAAACCGCTGTGTGAGTTCGAAAAGTGAGTTACAGAATCGCAGGGCTGTACCGGTTCGAGCGTACACGCCGAAATATGTTAGTTTACGCGCGTCCGGTTTTTAGAAGCGGGTATTGTAGCGTGCGTATGGTGACACGACTATACGCGCAGAAAAATACGCTAGTATGCAACCGCTCTTAATTGCAGCCTGCATGTTTTGTGTTGATGTCATTGTGCTGTAAGTACAGATGACAGGCGCCTTACGCGCGTTTACAACTATAATATATTTTTAGACTGTAGTCCGTACACATGTTAACGCGAGTTGCACGCTGCGCTTGCCATCATTGGCTTTTCATGTTACCGTTCAGTAAAAAGTTGAACGCGCGCATTCGATGTGGATAGAAGTATTTTACGGTTTATCAGTTCGACCAGAAATCATCCGAAATGGAAACTGATGCTTTTGAAACGGAATTACTTAAATGAAATAGAGAAATGTTCTGACATGGGCCATGACAACTTTACTCGGATAATCTTAAGAGACGGGCTTGGGAAGAACTCGTTCTCATATCTTGTGAAGGATATGACAGGGTACGAAAGAAAAAAAGGGTGCGTGTACTTATGTACGCGCGTAAGAAGTTATACTTCTTTGGCATTATTAAAAATAGTTTTTGATTGCATGCAAATAATTAATTACAATTAAATAATCAAAGACTGGAAAAGGAGTCATTATAGTCAATAAAGTTCAGTTTACATTTGAAAAATTAAATAAATAAATATTTATTATTATTCTCTTACATTAAGTGTACTTAACAAATTCTATTATTATTCGAATGTTGTTTTTAAATTTTGTCCAATGCCGTAGCATCTTCCAAATCAAATCAAAATACGTTTATTCAATTTAGATGCGTCTTAGCGCATGCTTATGAATGTCAAAAACGTTTACAAAATTCGCGAGAGCCTTGCTTGAGAGGCCTTGTTCTGAGAAGAACGGGCAAGAAACTCAGCAAGTTTTACCCTCCCTCTACATTACAATTATTCAAAGGAAAATGTCATAAACCACAACGTCAATTAAGTTACATAAGATAAAAAAAAATATAAAAATCTGTTCTGTGATTTACCACATTCACCATTACACACAAATCAAATTATAAGAATATAATTACAACTATTGCCAAGCATATTTATCTTCCAGGTAGTCATTGACACATTAAGGTTTTTTTTTTATATGTGTTTTGAATCTGTTTAAAGGCTGTTCCAATATTTCACTAGGAATCATGTTATAGCAGCGTATACTTAGGCCCATAAATGAAGTATTTATTTTCTGCAACCTGTAAGACGGCTGGAAAAGTTTTCCCTTATTTCTCGTATCCCTATTGTGAATGTCACTGTTCTTTAAAAGAGAACTAATATTACTACACACAAAAACGATACAGTTGTAAATACAATGGGAAGGTACCGTCAAAATATAGATTTCCTTGAACAAATTTCTAAGTGAAGTGCCTGGTTTCAAGCAATAAATTGACCTAATAGCACGTTTTTGCAAGATAAAAATAGATTGTATATCTGCTGCTTTGCCCATAAAAGAATTCCATACGACATAACGCTGTGAAAGTAATTAAAATATACTATTCTGGCCTACCTAAATACCTAATAGCGTATGCCGCAGAACTAAGCTTGTCAAAAAGTTTAGTGATATGATTCCATTGAAGGTTTTTGTCTATTGTAATGCCTAGAAATACCGTAGAATCAACTAAATTTAGTTTTTCATTGTTCAGTTTAAGTGGTAATGGGGGTAGTTTTAAGGGTAAACAACGGTTTATCTCGATTTCCGGCAAAACTAAAAGTCCTATCGAAGAAAGTTAAATGGCAAAGTTGTAGGTAATAAAAAGATCTAAAACTTTTGTATTCACACATTTTTCACAAAACCTCAAAATTTATGTGAAAAATTCAAAAAACCAAGTTTTTGGTTTTTAATTTTTATCTTTTACAAAAAAATTTTTTTTTCACGAAATTTGGTGAAAACTTACCTTTCTATGTCCCAAATACGCTGTAATTTATTTGATTAAAAATATTTATTTTTTCACCTTATTTTGAATTAATATCGAAAAAGCACCCGTCAAAATATCAGCTTTTTTTCTATGAATTCTATAAATCTTCTTTAAATTATAATTAGATGCATATTTATTACTATTTTTTTTTTTTTAAAGGCTATCTGCACTGGTCTATATACATACATAACGTTAATAACGTTACTGTATTTAATATTGTTTTGTTCATTCCCAAGTTCCCATCTTTGGCTATATTTTCACTTTATTTAGCCGTAGGAGTACGAAAGAAATAAATACATATATATATAATCATATCTGTCTTATAATTTGAACTAGGGATGTGAAAAAACAATCGAAAATCGTTAAAAAATAGATTTTTATATTTAATTTATAATTGAAAATCAATCATAGGGTCAATGTGCTATTAGCTGACCATGCACCAATAGTTGACCAAAACACACACTTTAGCCTTTTTTAACGTAAAATGGCAGGTTTTGATAGCAGTTTTTTGTCGTTCATGTTGACAACACTATTACTGTCACGTGGTACACGAGTAAGTTCGCTATTGGTTGACCAATCCGAGTTCTTTGCAAGTGAAGATGGCGCCCGGTAAGTACACATCTGATTTAGTAAGAATGTTTTTTATGAGTTTCTTGGTAAATCTTATTTCATCTGAGTATTTTCTCGTGCATTTTTTGATTTAATGGGATAGGGTTTAAGGGTAATAGTTTGTTAAAGTGCTGAATGTAATATTTATGCTGTTTTTTGTGGATAACTGATTTTTGTGGGGTGGTTATCCATTGGCTCCGAAATTTTAATCGTGCTCCTAAAGCTGTCCATGGTGGTCAAGCTTTGGCTTAAACATATATTTAAGAATGTAAAGTTTTTTTTAGTTTTTCTTATGTTATTATATATTTTCGTTAATTTCACCTAAAGCATGACCCCTGTAAGATATGCTTGTCCAATAGTTGACCAGTGCTAAATTTTGTGCCTACTTGCTGTGGTCAGCTTTAGGAACGAGGTTTGCCAATGCTTGTCCAGTTAAATTTAATGGTGTTGGTGTGTACATTTACCTTTTATTTTCTATTCCAGTAAAGAAAAGAAAGGAAAATGCGAAAATATTACGCTACCCAGATACTGCTATGCAATCTGCTATTAAAGCAGTGCGTGATGGTACATTTAAGATACGAGAAGCTGCTCGCCACTTTGGCGTTCCACACAGTACTCTTATAAATAAATTAAAGGGGAGGGTACCTGAAAAACGAAAGATGGGACGTGACACTTTCCTAACAGAGGCTGAAGAAAATTTACTAGTTGCTTATATTATAGCAAATGCTAGAAAGGGAATACCATTAAAGCGCCAAACTTTAGTAGATACAGTAAAAAAGATAATTGAAGAAGATAATAGAAAAACTCCGTTTAAAAATTACTGTCCAGGCCGAAAATGGTTTGATTTATTTTTGAAACGTAACCCGCAAATTAAAGAAAGATGTGCCGAAAGCATATCAACAGCTCGTGCTAGTGTAACAGAATCTGATTTAAAAGGATGGTTCGATTCAGTAAAAGAATATTTAGTAAAGGAGAATGCCCTGGAAATATTAGAGGATCCTACAAGATTATACAACGCAGATGAGTCAGGGTTTCAGACTTGTCCTGAATCTGGTAGAGTTCTTGGACCAGTTGGAATGAAAAAATTTTTTGAAGTTAAGTCAGGAAAGGAAAAGGAGCAACTTACTGTGATGGCCTGCTTGAATGCAGCTGGGCAATTAGTTGCACCTATGGTTGTATATCCATTGATGCGTATATCTAGTGATATAGCCCACAACGTTCCAGCAGATTGGGCTATAGGAAAGTCTAAAAAAGGATGGATGACAGCACCTCTATATTATGAATATATAGTAAATGTATTTGATCCATGGCTAAAGAACAATAAGATTTCGAAACCTGTTTTACTTTTAATAGATGGTCACCGATCTCACATGACTTTGCAAGTGGCAGAATATGGCTCAAATAACCAAATTCTAGTACACGCATTATTCCCAAATTCAACACATATTACCCAGCCCGCTGATGTATCACTTTTCAAGTGCCTGAAAAGTGGTTGGCAAAACATCGCGTTTGAATACAAAAGAAACAGTGGCAATAGACACATCACTAGAGCTACCTTTGCGCCACTTCTTTTAAAAGTATTCAAAGAGAAAGTTACGCCAGCAATCATTTCCAATGGATTTAAAAGATGTGGGATCTACCCTTTTGACCCTTCTGCAGTTGATTATACCAAATGTATGGACCATGAAGTGCGCAATGCACCAACACTTGCAGAGACAGGAGGAGTAGAAACAATTCTGTTGCTAGAATCTTTTATGCGAAAAGGTCGAACAGAACAATTTAGACGAGCCATAAAAGATGAACAATGGGAAGGTGACGAATCGGCTAAGGAACTATTTTACGTCTGGAAAAAACTTCGTCAACATTACCTTTCTTCCACATCTTCTTCTCTTCGTGAAGCATCTATTCCAGAAGGTAGTAGTAGCTGTTCTGTTGCGCTTGTGAACACAGAGTATGAATTACCTACTAATATATCCCCATCACTCTTACAACCATCGGTAAGCGCTCAAGTAAGTAGACGAACATCTACAACATCTCTAGAGATGGAGATGATTGTTGTGACTGATCAAGGTAGCAACTCGGTATCCATTTCAGAAAATAAATTAGATCAGCTTCTAGCGCAGGAAGCATCAATTTCAACACCCACTCCAGAAGCTTGCGATTGTTCCAAAGATACTGCACCTGTGGCCGTTGTAGATGACATACCTGTTAATATGCCTACTTCACCTTGTCAAAATCCATCTGACGCTCCAGTGAAATGGCAGACATCTGCAATTACTCCAGAGGCAGAGATTGCAACAAATCAACAAGGAAGCAACACAGTTAACACTTCTAAAAATAAACTATTTCAGCTTATGGCCAAAAAACAAAAACTAATAAGCCCTGCTTTTGGTAACCATATTTTGTGGCCATCAGACTCCCCAATAAAGAAAAAAACTAAGGAACGCCTGCCACTTGCGGTGACATCAAAATATTTCATAGATTATTTAAAAAAAAAGAAGAAGAAAAGCAAAAGAAGTTAGAATATATAGAGAACAGAAAAAGAGAGCGAGATGAGAAGAAAATAAGTAAAAGTCAAGTAAAGAAACCAAAAGTAAAGAGAGCAGTGATACGCTCGCTCTCCTGTGTCTCAGAAATAGATATAAAAAAATGTAAAGTCCAAGGCAAAAGAATGAAAAAGAAAACAAACAGTCTCATTATACGGAGTGATAGTGAATCAGACGATAGTAACATAATTGATACAAGAAATATAAACAAAGAAAATGAAAATATACAAACAGTAGGATCTGAACCAGATTCCGAAGAAGAATTGTTAAGCGTTTTATCTGCGAAGAAAAAAGGAATATGTAAAGGAAATTATGTCATCCTCATATATGAAGGACAATATTTTCCTGGGCTTGTTGAAATATGTCGACGAACAATTTTTTGAAATAAGCACTATGAGCTTTTCCGTGGCAAATACATTTAAATGGCCAGAAAAGCCTGATAAAATCTGGTACCATCAAAAAGATGTAGTGGAAGTAATAGATGCACCTGTGCTCTCTAACAAGAGAGGTTTTTATGTCGTAAAGGAAATGGACAAATACCTTCCATTTACTGTTTAAAACATGTAATATTATGTTGATTTTCTTCTCAAGGTTTTGTTAATTTAAATTTGACTATTAAAAATAATAATTTTCTTTGTAAATTTCGTTTTATTTACATTTCACTGTATGGTCAACTTATGGTACATTCACGGTCAGACTTTGGAGTTTGCTGGTCAACTAGTGGCGCATTTATATATTTTTATTTTATTTTTTGATATTCTGAAAAATGGTTCCAGTTAAATAGTAATATTTATATCTCTAAACACACTAAAGTTCACACAATCATTTACTATATTTAAATTTGATGTAAGTAATAAACCAAGTCTGGGATATTCGATATACATCGATGTTAACAATGCGATACATTGAATCCGATTCTTTGAAGATGTATTGATATACTCGATGATGTAAAACATCGAAAGGATGATAAAACCAGTTAATTTAAAAAAAACTCAAGTTTGAATGGAACACTACAATTTAAAAGTAAAATAAATTTATTCAGCAGCACAAGATTACATACAATTAAAAATACAACAAAATACTGCAATGTGCTTCTGAAAAGGCATACACTCAGCATTAATTTTAGTTAATTTCGATTTTGATTATTCTTAAACGTTAATTTGTGTTTATAATTTCTATTGTTTATTTTTAATTACAAAAAGTATGAAAATAAAATATTTAGGGTGTTTATTTTGAAATTAATTCAAAAATTAGGAAAAAAAAGGGTGCGTGTACTTATGTACGCGCGTAAGAAGTTATACTTCTTTGGCATTATTAAAAATAGTTTCTGATTGCATGCAAATAATTAATTACAATTAAATAATCAAAGACTGGAAAAGGAGTCATTAAAGTCAATAAAGTTCAGTTTACATTTGAAAAATTAATTAAATAAATATTTATTATTATTCTCTTACATTAAACAAATAAAACACTATTTATCTTTAAAACATTTTTATTTCATTATACTATTTATTTTTAAGTGACTCTAATGTCTTCATCAGAATTTCGGTTTGTAATTTTAAATTAATCATTACTTGGTTGTGCATCTACGAGGCTTCTCCAAAACTACTTGCTTTCTGCAACAAATAAGAGAATATTAATTTAAGCTCTGTCCATGCAAAACTTAAAATTTTTTATAATTCATATTATAAATTTTTTAACACATTTATATTAATATAATTATATAAATGTGTTAATAATATAATTTGTAGCACATGCTACAGACCTGGATAGCAACTTTATTTTATTCTATTTAGAGATAGAGATAATTTAAATATAATACCGGTGTCTTCCTTGTAGGTTTCTTTGGAGTTGTTTGGGGATTCTTGTTGTTCAGTTCAACATGATTTTCTTTAACCTTTCTTTAATCCTACAAAATAATGAAATTGTTAAGTTATGTTGTCACTGTTGTGCACACCTTTGTTTGGCTTTTTTAGTATTCAAGTTATGTCAAAACTGATTTATTACCTTGTCATTGTTGGCTTTATTTGCTTTTGGGATATCAATTGTTTCCAAAATGATTTTATTTGTAATAACCTGAAATATATAAATAACATCTATTAATTTTAGTATCATGGTGAGTGGTTCGCACTCAGGTATTAAGGTGTATTATACCCACTGTCCATTATAAGTGGGAATGGGCTCACTTCTGGCAGGACAGAGTTTCGGTACTACAAGTGCAACATGGATGTTTTGAGGTATTACAATATCTCTAACTACCCTGTAGGGGAATAAAGTAATGTTGTAAGCATATGCCTATGCTTGAAAGGTTGAACCTTGAACATCACCATACATCATATTTATAATTAACATTCCTACCTCGACACCATCACAATCAAATTCATTGAAATCTACTTCAAACCATTGTGTCTCGAGAAGGTGATGGTGGCTTTGTTCCACCTCCAGTTTTTGATGTTTCACGGCGATAAGATGACAACTCTTTTTTTGTATTCAATTTAGTGCACTTCCACTGATTCATCAATTGTTTTTTGTCTCTTGTCCTTATATTTGCTAGATTAAATCTGATGTTTTGATTAAATAATGTGGTCATTTTTTTGAGATGCAGGTACTTATTAAAATGTTTACTTCTCTGTTATATCGCTCCAAGCCTTCATTTTCTCCTTATTAGTATTCGTGCTTATTAAATCTTTGTTCTCAGTTATTGATATATAGGGTCGTAGAATATTTCTAAAAAGTTGCTGTAACAAACGCAATAAACAAAAGCAATGAATAATGGTTCATGTTTCAGTTTTAATCAACAATAATACTCGATAATACATACGGATAGTTAACCTCAATTGTATTGAAGCACTCAGGAAGGTTAGCACAGTTTTTTCACAAATATTTTATATTATTTCACAAATATTTTGTATAATGAAAATAACTAGGTATATAATTATTAATTTTAAACAATAATTAAAACTCCTATATTTGTTTAAAAGGTAAATGTCATTGTCAGATGTCAATTGTCATGGTCATTCAAAATTCTTGTTAAGCTGCTAAGCTAGAATATGCGTGAAGTTAGCTTCACGCATATTCTATTTCTTTTTACTTGTAGTTTGTCTTATTCCCATCTCGCTCGCGCACGCTATATCACACTGCCAATTTTGTGTCATAGGTGCGCGCGCAATCGTAAAATTTCACTCTCATCAATTTTTCATAACGCGCCTAAAGAAGTACAACTTCAAAAATCGATTAATAAAAAAATCGATTATTTTTTTAAGAAAAATCGATTAATAAATATCGATTTTTTATGCAGAATGTCACATCCCTAATTTGAACCTCTATTGAAATGACTTATAAAGACATTTCTGATTTATAAATCAGACAATAATAATAATAATCTTTTTTTATTTATTTTTTTTAAAACGTCAACGGTCAAACAGATTGACTTGTAAAGTCAGCAACGTCAAATTATTTTGTAAAATAATTTTTTAACAAAATGTCGGTTTTCGATGGTGAAATTGAATTTCAATCAGTGTATATGGTAGATTTTGCTAAGAAAAATAAACCGTAAGTTTTTTAAAGGATGTCACGGCTTGCCTTATAAAAATCGTATGACAGGTGTAATATCCTGATCACTTATTGAAAATTGAAATCGATTAATTATAAAAATCCGCACAATAAGCAAAAATATAAAATAGACATGCAAATGTTGTGTTCATTTTCATAATGTCATAATAATAAGTTAAGTTATTTAGTTTAATGTCAAAGTTATGGTCTAAATATTCTCCCAAGCTATATAGGTTCCTTACCTTTAAAAATTTAACCACCTCCCCGTGAAAGCATTACATGGCAGAGATAACTTCTAGGAAGGCGATTAAATAGTTTGATAGCCATGGCGTAACAATATTTTTGACACATCGTGGCGCAAGATGCAGTACCCACACCCGTGTTCGTTCCCTCGGTTCGGGCAAGCAAGGAAATATAATTTACTAAATTTTTAGAAAAAGTCCACGTCGCAAAGCAATAGACGACGATTGTCTTATCGTCGGCCTTAGTCGTGATTCCCTGAAAGCCAGAGACCAGCCACGCAAAAGTCCGGATGTATTATGCCCTATTAACTTTGAATACTACAAGGAGGCTGTTGAACGGGTAACTCGTAGATCTGTGATTGATATTAAAACGTTCAATGACACATTATTGATAGCCCGGTTGTGTTAATACCGCACTTCGAGCACGTAAAATCACAATTTAGTTTTGTTTATTTATTTACAAAAAATATATCAATTATAAGCTAATACGGTACTGACGAAAAAAGACGAAATTTATATAGATAAACAATACCGCTACTGTGAACTCGCTGCGAACATATAGATGTCGATAGTCCACTATCAGTTATATTATATTATATAAATCAAGGCCGTGCTAATGCCGCGTCAGCATTAAATTTAGATGCAAACATTTTTATTACAGTTAGATAAAATATTTATATGGATGACATTTTTCTTGAAATGTTTATAACTTCCACTGAAAGTTTTATTTATCTCATATTAGTTAATAAACTACTGTTTATAACAGGTGGACTGAAAATAACATAGGCTAACATAGAATCTTTTTACACGCTTTATGTTAGCTTCACCTGTATGTATGTATGTATGTAACCGACTCCTTCGGACTCGATTGACCCACTTTAAACGGACAGATTTAATTCAAACTGTACACTTATAAAGAATCAGCGACAATATAATAATTTCATAGGTTTATCTCGAAAAAACAATGAAATTTTTTTTAAGTCCACAAAGCAATACGATTAAATTGAGACAACACGTATTGCTGCTAGGACTAAAAAGTGGAAAATAAATATAGTTTAAAAAAACTATAAAACACGCTTTTAAAGCACATACACGTGGGGCATATTTTTCGTCTATCGAGCAACCCACGCTTTTTCACAATAAAACCAGTATTTTTTGTTCATTACCATTTTCAGCCTAAATTAGGAATTATTTTTCACTTTTTAGTTTGATGTGGTTTAAAAGCGTGTTTTATAGTTTTTTTTAAACTATATTTATTTTGATAGAATTTCGTTTGATTATAGTCTTCGATACAACGATTATAGCGGTCATACATAATTGGATACCATTTTCATAGTACGATTTGTGTTTAGTCTCAAAATAGGCTTCAGTTTCGATTACCTCTTCATCAGCGCAAAATTTTTGTCCAGCGAGCATTCTCTTGAGGTCTGTTTTTTTTGAACAAAGAAAAGTTCCTTCACACAAAATAATATAATATATCACCGTAGACGGACTATGGTATAGACCAGGCATCAGCGTACAGCGTGTGAGATAGCGAATGATTGACATATGTCGTATTTACAGTTTTAATTCATTGAAGATTGCTTATTATTGACCAAAATACACATTCGAATGAATAATTCTTGAACAAAGTTACTGAGTCGTGACAAATAAGCTACTTACCGATGAAAGTTTATGTTTGGTTCTTTACGTTCACTATAGCCTTTACAGCCAATTATGCAACAATTCACCATGACTGACACTTTAAATACACCTCTTATAAGGATAAAGTCTTAAAATATGGATTTGACTTGGGTTTCACAGATTTATCAGTAAGCGGTGAAAACTTGTTTACCACCAAGGGCTCGGTGGTAAACAAATAAAACCCGATACGCAAATAGAGACAGAAAAACTGATACTTTGTTTCGCTCGCACTTAAGTATTTCACGTTAATGCCTTCTCTTTTTAGTTATTATTGTTATTTTAGAAGCTCATCTTGTTTTATACTCTATCTACGTATATCACCAACTAATAGTACGACAGCAGTCAATTTTCTACATGTGTCTTTTGAAGGTTAGGGAAAACTTATTTTATACTAGTAGCGCCATCTATGTGGCAGCTTACGAACTTTTCAGTCCATCTAATATTTAAGATAGAGAGTCAATTTGCTATATTTTAAAAGCTTTAAGTTTTCAGCGACACGTATTTAGTAAAACAATATTTTTATTCAGTTTGGTGAAGACCATCCAAGAGTCACTAAAAGATACATGACGAAGGATGTCGATCCAACGCCAGTAGACCACGAGATCCAGGACCTGAAGAGGACTGAGTATTTAACCAAATATTGTTCCAGGGGTTCGTATACATTTACATCAAACTCAATATTCATGTAGGTAAACAAGTACATTAATGAATTGTCAGAAAGAAGTTAAATTAATTGTAAATTTACATTAACTACCAGTTCGCAAGTCAAGGGCGTAGAGCGGGTAAGAAGAACTGGCAAGAAACTTTCCGCCGCTCTTTTTAATCGCCAAGTATTGTCATACAAATTGTTTGAACTGGAGCAAATCAATCCCAAGGATTAAGATCATTTAAGTATTCCTAAAATTTATAAAAAAGCTTTATTGATTAATTTTCGTTTAACGAGGGCTTTGAATTTCTTTAGTGATAATTCTCTAATTTCGCTTGGGAGTTTGTTGTAAAAACGATTACAATTTCCATATAAGGAGTGGTTTATCTTTTAGAGCCTGGTTGGTCGTACACTCAAATTAGTTCTATTTCGCGTATTATACTGGTGAAAGTCACCATTTGCTTTAAAACCGTTTATATTTTTTTGGATATACAAGGCTTCAAGAATATAGTAACCAGATAGTGTCATAATATTTAATTCCTTAAACTTATTCCGTCGGAGAAACAACAAATACCCCGAACAGCCCGCTTCTGCAGCACAAAATCGTACGATAGGTTAGGATTGTAGGCTTCGAAAGGAAATGAAGAGAGAAGACAATAATACAAAATTCAACCCAGGCCTTTTATTTTTTAGCTGATTCCGTGGTTTTGTGGTTAGCAGATCTTAAGCGCGATTCCGAAGTAGAATTGTTTTCTATTTATAGGCAAATTTACACATATTATTTATTCAGTGATGTCGTTAGACAATTTTGTATAGTTCACTAAATACCCGTCGCAATCTTGGGATTACAAAATCTCAATACTCTGATAGCTATTGTAAACTGTAATATAAAATATCTTCAGAACTGCCGTTCATGTCTGTGAATCTGGCGAGGCGTGCGCGTGCGCTGCAAACGCTGCGGCTACCGGACGACATCTACATACCAGACACGAGCCAAAAGGGCTCATACCGCCCGCCCAAGCCGGAGAAATATGCGGAGCCGCCCTCCGCCATGTCTATGAGACCTAAGTTTGATCCATCATTGACAAGTATGTTGAACATGATTTTAAAAGTAACAAAAACTATAATTAAGCATTAAACAACTTGACTTAATGTCCTATAACCCCTAGTTGGGGCAGAGGGCGTCCACAGTGAGTCTCCATCGCGTTCGGTCTTAGCCTAGGAGCCTCGTATTTTACCTCGCTCCAAGTCTTTCCGGCTCTCTTTGCCTCGTCTGCGACTGTACGGCGCCAGGTTTGCTTGGGACGGCCACGCTTCCGCTTTCCTTGCGGGTTCCAATCAAGCGCCTGCTTGGGAATATGATTGGAATCCCTTCGAAGTGTATGGCCTATCCAATTCAGCATCAAACAAAGCATTAAACAAACTACAACTTAATATTGTAAATAAAAAATACATTATTACTACTGCTTTAGAAAGTCAAAGCGTTCTGCCTTGCGATTCTGTAACTCACGATTTGGCATTCTGATAAACAATAAACTACAAACCTTATCAGAATGCCAAATCATAAAATGACTGCTTCACGACTGATTTGAGCGCGACCGCCGCTGCGAAAACCGCTGTGTGAGTTCGAAAAGTGAGTTACAGAATCGCAAGGCTGCTTATAAATATTTCCTTACACCCTTTTTGGTAAGAAAATGTCTACACATAGGAATTGTAGTTGCAAAACCCGAAAAAATTGCCATTTACGCAGATAAGTCGTGTTCGTACGAACATAGAACAATTATTGTGAATATCTTGTCGCATGCAGAGGGATTCTTAAAGTATTAACGACAGCAAATAGGGGCTATCTATCCGCCCATTAAGAAAAGCGTGCAAAAACAATAAATCTAGCTGCCTCCGCCGACATTCCATTGAGTCTAAATTAAAATACGAGTATTTGTAAGAATCTGTATAATTATCGAAATATTGGTACTGTTTAACATTAAGGAATACAACAAACTTTGTCTTTTATATAGATCTAAATTACTTTCTTGCATAACTGTATTTTACATTAATTATGTTTATTTACAGAGGAGCTACGACGCATCTTGCGTGTGCGCACAGGCGATACAAGTTATGGCGTGACTCACGATCTATTAGCTAAAGTGGTACTTGAGAAGAATCCCTTTGGACCACCTCGCGAAGAGCCCAAATTTGGTCGTTGGAAGAACAGATACTTTTACACTTACAGAATTTAATAATTTTGTATTTAATTTTATTATGCTTACTACTCGTCCGGTCAATATAGACATTTGAAATAACAAAAGTTCCCGGAGGAGAGTCAAAAATTGGTGGAGAGCTTGGGTTTACCATTACAAATAAAGTATTAAAAATACCCATCGATCCTATGTGTGCCACAAAAGTTTACATTTTTATGTCTAAATTGACCGGACTATACATGTGTGTGAGCGTTTTGAAAAGCTTTAGTAAATAAAAACATTATCGTCTGTCATGTATAGCCATTTCCGAAATATTTCCCTCCCCCCCTATTCATAAACGAGTCAGATTTATAGAAAAAGTACGGTGAACTTCACCTACCTATAGGTACTCCAAACTATAGGTAGGTCTTGGACCTTAAACTCTTCGGTCTTCTAGCTTAACCGTTGAATGGCCCAAAGGCCCCAGTGACTACTCTGCTTGTGTTTTGTGGCCAGTTCGGGCAGAGCCCCTGCTGGCGGTGTGGTGGTTTCGCGACCTGCTGATAAAGGACAGCAATGGCACTGGCACTTTCTATCAAATCTACGCTGTGATGATGTCAAATGAGTAATTTCGTTAAGTGGTGTGTTTAGAGGAATTAGTAGACACTATGGGCTGATGAGATGCGAATTCGCATGCGAATTTCTGCGATACGATTTAGTGCGACAAACCGTTTAGTAGGGCGACCATTCCTTCGTAGTCAGCCGTACTGTTTTTACGTGTTTTTAGGAAGCGTAAGATGGATAGCAAAAAGATTATTGCACTGCTGTTATTGTTAAATATATATAAAAGAAAAAGAAGATTCTGGGTTCATCCATTTATTACGATTATGAACTCTGATGGGAACTATTTTACTCAAAAGTACTATGCGTTGAGAACTGAAGAAGATAAATAAAACCGATATGCCTTAAACCTATTTACTACATGCAAATTATAAAAAAAAATTTTTTTTAATATTAATTAAAATACTCTGGACTGAAATTTGCTAGGCAACCCATATGGATTATACTTATTGACATATTAAATTAAATATAAAATACGTTTCATTAAATAAGCATCTCGGTGAAGGTCGTTGTATATCGGGATCTTAGACCATTATATTAATTATTAACGCCCGAGCGAACGCTGACATTTTCCCGCGACACTCGAAAAAATCAACCAATCGTGGGGCTTGTCAATAAAACTGTTATTTACATAACTACATTAAACACACATCCGTTTTATCTACTTTGGGTACTCATAATTTAAGATATTAATAATACACATCATCTATATATTTAATTACCTGATTTATAACAAACTCGTATTTATTGTGTAAATCTCCGGATATTGTTGTGAAAAGTATTACAGACCAAGCGGTTTCTGTGATTGGCTAGCGTCTCGCGGGAAATAATAAATATTGAGGACAATCGTGACGCGTACAATAGAAGTGTTATTTATATTCTAATTATTAAATACAATAATTACATATCAACTATATCGATATAAACTAACCATAAATAGAAATATTAATTATGGTAGATATAGTAACGTACTCGTTATGTAATTTTAGAAACCCTGACAATAATTTTAACCCAATTTACCAAACAATCCATCCAAAGGGGCCACTATAGGTATTCGCCGCCATAGGTATTCGTATCCGTTTCCGGCTGTCAAAACACGCACACGTAATAGTAGTCGCTCCAGACGAAAACTCAACAAAAATACAGAAAAACTAGGAAAAACGTAGTGTACTATCACAAAATAGGTTAAAAGTAATAGTGGCATTTCTTTTAAATATAAAACATTGTGTGAAGTGACGCATTAAACATTAAGATCTTGTGTTAAACTCGCGAAACTTTGAAGGTTATTTGAGCCGACATAATACTTTGACAATCAATATTAGTTAAAGTGACACTATTGATATATACCAAATTGTTGCCATAATTAAAAAGTACAAGCTACCAACGACTAAGTTCCGATTCGTGATCGTAAAGAATGGATCATAATCTTATAGCACTTTTTGATGACATGAAGATAGAAATGCAAAAACAATCGAATTTAATTATGCAAAAAATGGAGGAGAAACTAAACCCTTTAGTAAAAGCAATAACAGACTTGAAATCCGAAAACAAGAACCTACGCGAGAAAATTGATAATTTAGAGCGCGAAAACCGTAAAAATAATATTATAGCCTTTGGATTTAAAGAGGAAGAGATTTCAAAACAAAATCTAATAGAAATAGTCACTGAAATGATTCGATCAAAAATAAATATAGATATCGGCCATAACGACATCAATAATATATACCGCCTAGGAAAAAAAGGGGGTAGATAACGAAAAACCAAGACCTGTTATCATCTCTCTTTTACATGCTTGGAAAAAAGAACAAATCATGAGAAATAAGAAAAAGCTGCCCGGAATCTATTTAAATGAAGACTATCCTAAAAATGTACTAACTAAAAGAAGGGAACTCCAACAACAGTTGATAGAAGAAAGACAGAAGGGAAAGTATGCAGTATTGAAATATGACAAACTCATCATACGGGATAGCATACAAACAAAAGAGAAACGCAAACGCGAGCGTTCTATGTCAATTTCACCACCAAAATACGCCTAAAAGAGCAATTTGCAACCCACAGCAACAACAAAAGCAAGCAGGTCAAACGCCTTTGACATGATGCGAGGAAGAAGTAACTCTCTCACCACCCCTACCCCCACATCAAAACAAACATAGGAACTCGACAGCTGGATAAACAAAGAACATAAAAATATAAGTAAAACATTTAGAAAAACATTCCCCAATCCGGCTGGCAACAAACAAAAAATAAACAAGAGTGTTGAAAATTGGAACTTACAACGTGAGAACTTTAGCATTAACAGAAAAATTGATAGAACTTGTGCACTCATTGAAAAATATTCAAATAGATGTATTAGGTTTAGCGGAAGTCAGAAAAATGGGATCTAATATAGAAGAACATCATGAACACATCCTCTGTTACATGGGAAACACACCTGGATTATATGGAGTTGGGTTTCTTATCAGTCGAAATCACAAAGCCAATATTATCGAGTTCACTGGTATATCTGAACGGGTAGCCCTGCTGCGCATGAAATTTGGAGAACACTGCATATCACTCATCCAAGTCTACGCACCAACCGAAGAAGCAGATGAAATTGAAATCAATAAATTCTATGAAGAACTTGAAAAAGCCCATGAAACACCTGACAAAAATGTATTGATTTTAGGAGATTTCAATGCTAAGATTGGTCAACCCAAACATAAAGAAAAACTTATACTAGGCAATTATGGTTATGGCAAGCGTAACCAGAGAGGTGAAAGACTAATCCAATATGCCTTTGAACACAAGCTCTGTATAATGAACACTTACTTTAAGAAAAAACTTAGTCGTAGATGGACCTGGATTTCGCCTAATGGACAAACAAAAAATGAAATAGATTTTATAATGAGTAATCACCCCAAGTGCATAATAAACATGGAAATTATAAATAAAATAGATTTTCCATCTGACCATCGATTAGTCAGAGCCTCTGTAATACTGACAACACCAACTTTATCAAGAAAGAAATTTGTAATGTTACCAAAATCTCCTGAAACCGACAATGAAAAATCAGAGTATTTGAAGAACCTAAGTGATAATATTAATACCCGCCTTAAAGAGATATACAATAATAATGATGTTCAAACTTACTATGACGCCCTAGAATTAATAATTAAACAAAGCCTAAAAATAGATAAAGACCACAAAACAAATAAAATAATTAGCAAATCTACTCAAAAACTAATAAATGAACGCTCAATTTTAATCAAACAAAAAATTAAAAACAAGGAAGATAAGATCAAACTTAAGAATTTATTCAAAGCAACAAATAAAGCCATAAGAAAAGATTATAAAAACCACAGAAAACATATTTTAGAAAAAAACCTAAAGCAATATCGAAGTACGAAGAGCTAAACACACACAAAAATTGGATAACAAAACTAGAAAATGGACACAGAGAAATGAAAACTAGAAAAGGAATCATGGAGTGTGCTACTGAATTCTATAGAAACCTCTACGAACATCAGGATGACAGAGCAGTTGGCCCAACCACCAAGAATTCGGAGGAAATACTGCAAGCCAATAGCCGCGTACTGACTGAGCGAGCAGCCTCGCGAGGCAAATCCTCGGTCGGTCAAGACGTGCCTCGCCCGAGGCAAACGCACGCGCTGCCTCGCCCGAGCGTGCCGCGGCCCGAGCCGAACGTTGTCGGTTTTTGTCGATGTTCAAAGGCGCCTCAGTACGTTTGCCGCGCTCACTCAAGACGGTAGTGTTTTGCCTCGCTTATTCGTTGCGTGTTAGTAGTGCGTCATGGATAAAGAACAGTGTCTTAAATTAATACGACTATATGGTGAATATAGACGACTTTGGGATGCGCAATGTCCTGATTACACAAATAGAGGACTAAGGGAAGATGCATGGAGAAAAATAGCCAGGAAATGAACCTTCCAATAGCTGAATTAAAGAAAAAAATGGACTCTTTACTAGGGTCTTACAGGAGGGAAAAGTCGAGAGAAAAAAAAAGCCGAATCACAGGATCAGGTATTTATTATTTAATGTTTATGATTAGGGTTAACAACATTCATTTTATTATATTCAAAGTTACATCGGTTTTTATATTATTTCTAATATTATTTCTAATATTATTATTTTTTATTTTATACTGCAGGTCGTGGTGAAATATATGTTTCGAATTGGTATGCCTATGAAGCCTTCAGTTTTCTAGGAGATAGAAATCACCCAGGAAATACACAAGATACTTTAGGTGAAGAAGTGAGTACCTATTATTTACTGATAATTATTCTGCCAAGAAATTGCTCCGTTTGTTATGAAATGTCTCCCTAAATGTGAACGTATTTCTTTTATATTTGTTGATCCTCGCCGTGGTATGGCTTGAATAGATAGCATTGATGACATTTCTGTATCCTGTCGCCATCGGCCGGGTATTACTGTCCCTTCAACTTCGGCATCGAATGATCCTGGGGGAGTGAACCTTTGTGAGGAAGCTAAATCTCTACGCAAGTAGTTATATAAGCATATGGTAGTCAATACGACTTTCGTAGCTTTTTCTGGTTCTAATAGTAGCGGCTTCCTCAGTACTCTAAAAACGGAGCTTAAAATGCCAAAGGCATTCTCCACAACTCTTCTTGCTCTGGACAGCCTGTAATTGAAAATCCTTTCCATTGAACCTCTTTCTGGAGTACCTTCATAAGGTTTCAATGTGTAATCATTGAGAGCAAAAGCTTTATCGCCTAGAATAAAATAGGGCACTGCAATTTTATACGGTATTTGTAATATTTCTGGTGAAGGAATGTTCAATTCCTTCTTTTCGACCTTTTTATATAAATTGGTATTTTTAAACACACCGCCATCTGATATACGTCCTTTGCTGCCAACGTCTACGTACAGAAATTTATAGTTAGCGTCAACTAAAGCAAACAGCACTATACTTGGAAACATTTTGTAACAGTCATAATCATTGCCACTATTTATCGGCGACTGTAATATAACATGCTTCCCATCCATTGCTCCTATGACATGTGGGAAATTCCATTTGCTCTCAAACTCTTTCGCTATGGTAAGCCACTCTTCTTCGGATGATGGTATCTGTAAATAAAATTAAGTAATAATTTCTATCTTTACAGAATGCAAGTCTGGATAATACTCGAAATGATGACGGTTATAACGAAGAAAAAAAATGAAACTTCAAACTCGACGACAACGGAAGGACCTAAACAAAAGTCAACTAGACCTAAAAAGAGATCCAAAATGAACGAAAGTGATGATCTTACTGATAACGCCATATCTGAAGCATTAACACTCTTACAACAGTGTGCAAGCGATAATATATCAGAAAAAAATGATCCCTATAATGTGTATGGCCAATATATAGGAAATGAGTTGAGAAAGTATGATAAAATTACATTAGCATACGTAAAAAATGCAATAAATAAAATTATCTTTGATGCAGACATGGGAGCATACAGTGGTTATAGTTATTATACTCAATCATATGGTGAACACGATAATTTAAGATATATGTCTCATCCCTCTTCCTCATCGACGCCATCTACATATTCGATGCCTGCTGCCTCACCAATGCCTTCTACCTCACCGATGCCTCCTACTTCACCGATGCCTCCTGCCTCATCGATGCCTTCTACTTCACCGATGCCTGCTGCCTCACCAATGCCTCCTATTTCACCAATTTCGATGCCTCCCCCTCCTCCTTCTCCAGCTCCTCATCATTAAATATTTGTTTGTTTAATTTTCTTATATTATTTGTCCAATTTTCTAATCAGATTAATAAAAAAATAATAAAAATATGTAATTTTATTTTACCTTAACATAATCCTTTAACACCTCAATTATAGCATCACAGACTTCAGGAACTATAACCGATATCCTTTGTTTTGATATACGAAATAGATACTGTAGACTGGTATAAGAATCTCCTGTGGCCAAAAATCTCAACGTCACTAATAATCTTTCCCTAGCGGATATTGCTTCTCGAAAATTTGTGTCCTTCTTGCTTATTTTATGAGAGAATACACATTGTCAAATTCGATTTTACTCATTCGAGTGAAATTTTTTTCTTCGTCATCGAAGCACAACTCTTCAAATAATCTGTTCCCAGCCTGTAATCTATTTTTGTATAAGAGTTTAATCCAAAAACGTTTAGTTTTCTGTTTTTTTTTTTGCAAGCCTTAGAATTATTAAAAAGGCAGTGGTAGCGACAGCTTTCCGAATGTGCGGCCTCATGGTGGTCTCGGGCAAACTATACGGGCACGCGCGGTCTCTATTCGACTTCAAGTTAAACTGAGCGTCGATGCTCACGATGGCTCGGACTTGCCGCGCGAGGCAGCCTCGGATTAGAAAACTTACAGACCGAGGCTGCCTCGCGCGGCAAACGTTGCGAAGCAAACGTCCGAGGCTGCTTCGCGAGGCTGCTCGCTCAGTCAGTACGCGGCTATTGATGAACAAGACGTACATAAATATATTTGCAAACTAAAACCTGACAAAAGTCCAGGACCTGACTATATAACTAATGAGGCCATAAAAATCGGAGCACCAATACTAACTAGTATCATAACAAAACTATTTAACATAGTGCTGGAACAAGGCTATGTCCCTACACAGTGGTGCCACTCAGACATTGTGTTACTATACAAAAAAGGAAACCCGTTGGATATTGGTAACTATAGACCAATTAGTTTGATACCTACCATCTATAAGCTATTCTCATCAGTCCTACTTAGTCGAATAACAACAACAATTGATAACAACCAACCAATGGAGCAGGCAGGATTTCGTTCAGGTTTCTCAACTGTGGACCACATCCATGCTTTAGAACAACTTATAGAGAAATATAAGGAATTCAATAGACCACTCTATATAGCTTTTGTGGACTATTCCAAAGCGTTCGACAGCATAACACACACATCTATATGGCAGACATTGGAAAAAAATAAAGTGGAAGATAGATATATACAAATCATTAAAGACCTATATTCTAAAAGCACAAGTAGAATAAAACTAGAAACGAAAGGTGCAGAGTTTCCCATTAGACGGGGCGTAAGACAGGGTGATCCTCTGTCCCCAAAACTATTTATAGCAGTCCTAGAAAGTGTCTTTCAAAATATTGATTGGGGAAGCAGGGGCATACCGTTAATAAATCAGCACCTAACACATCTCAGATTCGCAGATGACATAGCTGTTTTTAGTGAAACTGCATCAGCGCTGGAAAAAATGCTGCAAATCCTGGATGTGGAAAGTAAAAAAGTAGGTCTGAGTATGAACCCCAACAAAACTAAAATCATGTCAAATAGCCTGCACAAACATATAAAAAGAAAATGACAAAATAATAGAGTATGTAGAGTCATATATCTATCTAGGGAAGCAGGTATCGTTTGACACCACCAACAATGACAAGGAAATTTGCAGGAGAATAAACATTACCTGGAACAGGTACTGGTCACATAAGGAGATTCTGAAAGGAAATTACAGTTCAGAATACAAAAAGATTGTAATGGACACTTGCCTACTACCATGCCTAACATATGCATGCCAAACATGGGTATTTGATAACAAAACCAAAAGTAAAGTAAGGTCATGTCAGAGAGCAATGGAGCGCAGTATGCTAAAATTAAAAAGGATACACAAAATCAGACACGAAACAATAAGAGAAAGAACTAGAGTTACAGATGCCTTAAAGCATGCACTGAAGCTAAAATGGAAATGGGCAGGACATATATCTCGCTTGAAAGATGATAGATGGACACTTACAGCTACTAAATGGCTAGGTCCAAGGGGAAAAAGGAGAGTTGGCAGACCTCAGAAACGCTGGGTCGATGACATTGTCCATGTTGCCGGAAAAGAATGGATGATCAGGGGTCAGGACAGAGAGGATTGGAAGCGGCTAGAGGAGGCCTATACCCAAGATAGGGATCCATACCTAGGAAAATAAAATATGGTACTAATAATACTAACATTTATTTCAATATTAAATTACTAAATAATATTACATATACTGTATTACTAACCACATTAACACAAAATTTTTAGTTTAGTTGTATTAGCATGTAATGTAAATGGTATGGAACGAAATAAAGGCTTTATAATTATTATACTATTATTATTATTATAGGTATTCGTATAAATGATCAGTGAAATTTTCGGTATTATTAAAATTATAATTATCTTTCTTAAAAAATCGCTTAACTGCTCTCCATTGAGACTCGATTCTTTGTGTATGTGTTCCATCTTCAGCCACAAAGGGGTTGTCTGGATCCGAGTGGTTGACCATCTTATGTAGGTATCCATGCTCAGACAAGCAATCATATGCTCGCCAGAAGTCGGTGTGGATGGTCGTGCCGACTTCTACGTGTTTCTGTATTAGAGGAACTAATACTTCCGCTGAGCGAATATTATCTGAGCACACTTCCAATCTCAGATCTTCTGAATTGTCTTCAATCATACCGAGGACCCAATGGCCCTCAATATGTCGTCCTACAACAATTAAAGAATTAAAATAACACTCTTGGGGTAAAACGGACTTGTAACACATCAGTTGGGTAAAACAGACTTGTAACACAATCAATGTTGTCATTAATGCGGACCTAACATAACCAAAATCTAGTTTACATGTAGATAAATAATAATGTAACAGTTAACATGTAGTAAATATAATTTATTGAGCTATAAAAGACTTACCTCGGTTGTATTTTCGTTTCCCAAATTTTGATTCGTCTATCTGCACAATCTTCCCTGGGCCACCAATCTTTCCTTTAAATTGATTTTTGTCCATTTGATAAATAACTATGGTTTCTCTACAATAATTAAACCAATCATTAATAGTGCCTCGACTTAAGCATTGTTGTCTATCTTCTTTATATGGATCTTCATTAATAGTTGTATAATAACTCCAATTTTGTGAATATGCATATAGTAAATAGAAGACATGTACTAAGTCTAATTTAATGTTTTCGAAAAATGTTCCTTTATTTCTAGATACTCTTGATTTTGATTTGCAAATTCCTTTTCCACAAGACCATGTGCCAAATGTTTTATTCGTCGATTTAATTATTTTCATGGGTACACGATGTCTTCCACATTGCTTTTGAGAATGCACTAATCCATGTTCTTCAGCGAATGCCATACACTGCTCATTATTGCCTAAAGTTTTATTTACTTTAGTTAAATTCCACATTTTGAGAACTTCATCTTTAAAAAGATGACGATCCTCCAAGGGCCCATCATCCTCAAATGCCGGTCTACCAAGCGTTGTGCTGGTAGACGGTTCAGATTCAGTACCAAATCTGAAAATGATCGCAAGAAATCAGTAGGTATCTAGTATGTATGTAAAGTGAAGTTTAAAAAAAATGCTAATAAAATAACGCACATTCACGTAAAAAGTAACGGCTTTTTAACGGATATTTTGCACTTTATCACTGTTCACACAGGTTATTTTAAAAATATTAATATACTAACCTAAGATGATGATGGTCCTCAAAAGCCGGTCTAGGAAGCGTTGTGCTTGTAGAGTTCGGTTCAGGTTCAGTAGGTTTGGTGGTACCACACCCACGTCCACTATTTGTAGACGCCATTATACGAAATCTGAAAATGATCGCAAGAAATCAGTGTCTAGTATGTATATAAAGCTAAGTTTTAAAAAATTGTTAATAAAATAACGCACATTCAAGCAAAAATAAAAAAACCTAAAAAGTAACGGCTTTTAACTGATATTTTGCACTTGATCACTGTGAACAAACACTGTTCTGGCAAAATCCACATTCGAAATGGCCGATTGCGTTTATACTTTATACTTAAAAAATTAATAGAGATGGGAAAAATAATCTATTCTGTGAAAGTGAAAATCGATTTTAGTATTCGATATAAATCCGATTTTAAATCCGATTTTGTATTCGATTTGAGTTTCAGTTGAACAGTTATTTAAAAAAAATATTAATATACGGTTAGTATATTAATATTTATATAACGTAACCAATCTAAATAATATTTGTTTTTGTGGACAGTTCCGATCTAAATAGTAATTGTTTATTGAAGCCTCGGCTTCTCGGCGTCCTGGTCGCCTTCGGCGACCAAATATTCATATACTAACTCTAACCTAACCAATCTAAATAATATTTGTTTTTGTGGACAGTTCCGATCTAAATAGTAATTGTTTATTGAAGCCTCGGCTTCTCGGCGTCCTGGTCGCCTTCGGCGACCAAATATTCATATACTAACTCTAACCTAACCAATCTAAATAATATTTTTTTTTGTGGACAGCTCCGGCGCTACGGGAAATGCAGCCCCTCCACCCTTGCGTACCAAAGCACAGGCATTTTATGCCAGTGCTTTGTTACAACTTACAGCGGGTGGGGGCTGCTCTTCCTCCGCGCCTCCGATTATTTATATACACTCTAGGGGTAAGGCAGACAAGACCACGTGGATAGTGGGCTGCTCTGATTCGGTTTTGGGTACTATTTGAATAATTTAATAATTTTCGGAACCATACATTAATTAAAACATGAAGTTAATGTAATGTATGTACATTTGACAAGTAATGCTTAAATTAGGTTCAACTATAAAATTAACAAATGAGAAAATAATCGATTCGATTAGGTTCAACTTTAAAAATAACAAATGAGAAAATAATCGATCCAATTAATTTACCGAAAATGTCACATCACTTATAACCAATAGAAAACGACAATGACACATCACTTATAACCAATAGAAATCGAGAAAGTCACATCTCTTATAACCAATAGAAAAGTAGTTAGATAATGGCGGATTGTTTATAATTTCAATACAATTGACAAAAGTTAAACAATTTTTTTAAAATACTTTGACGCTTATCCTAAAGCTAAAATCACTTGGAGGTGTTCCAATCAAGGGTCCCCGAGACTCCTGCACAATCAGTATCATCAAATTCCATCGCATTGATATCAACCCCAACCCCATTTTTGTGTTATGTTGTATCATATAATTTACTTATATATCTGAAAATATTGTTATTATTATTGTATTAATAATAAAATTATTTATTGGATCTATTATTTATTTAATGATGTGCGTGCTTAAAAACAATTATTATTATAAGAATGTATTTTAATTAAAATTTCCCATAATACTATAAATTTATGGAGTAACCTTGTAAATTACATTGCATAGCAGAAATTTGAAATATTGCCTTGTTATTTTATACAGATTAAAGAAAGAACAACTAATAATTTTTATTTGATTTTGACCCTTTTTTTTTATTTAATGGCTCTGGCACGATTTGTGCATTAGCCAGCGTCAAGTATAGGATTTTTTGATAATTCGTGCTTGTCTTTAGAAATTCGACCGTGTCCTTCATGTACGGTTTAAGCACTCGCCCGGTACCGCACAACCCTCCCAAAGGCCGAGAACAAATTTAAATTAAATTAAAACTTGCCATCGAACCCGGTACCCCTCACCTAGCTGCCACTTAATAAGACCGCTAGGCTATGAGGCCCCTAATGCTGTATTTATTAATATTATTTTATAAAATTACCCCGAAATACACATTAATGTATAGATATTTTTAAAGTTCTTTTTTATAAAACGAAACTTCGCTAAAAATGGTTAAATCACTAAACCAAAGAGGAAAGAGCAAAAACAGCAAAACTTTTAATTTGACGTAAAAATTCGATTTCACTGCTGATTTTAAATCAATGAGAGATATCAAATAGCATTATCTGGCGCTGGCGAGGATTTAAGTATTTCGTATTGATAGGAATTAAAGTTCGGACCAATATGACAAAATAATAATGAATGAAGGTCGTTGCTGCGTTTTAAGCTACAGGGGTTTAATTCTAAAAAAATCGATACTAAATCACTTGCTCGTGTCTCTGGGGTCACTTGACCAGTGACCACTATACCATTTAGATAGCTAGGCGATAAAAACGCGGCGCGCATTGATATACAAAAACCCAAGATGCACAATCAACGTCTAAAAAACGTCCTCAAAAAATGAGCGCAACACTCTAAATTGTGCGCTCATTTCAAATAGTCTCGCGTCTATAAGTGGAGTCGATGTTATTTATTTGTGTTTTTTTTATAAATAAATTTATGTACTCTTGAACTTTTTTGTGTGTAGTTTTTGACAAATATATTTACGCTATATAAAGTGTGGGTCAGGAGGTAGCCAATTTAACATTTTTTTTTAATTTAAAGAAAAAACTTTTTAACCGGATTTATGTTATGTATTATTATAAATTTACAACTATTTAACATCCAACACCTTTTGTCTTCAGTCACCGTGACCACTCACGCTGTAAAGCACCCGAAAAGTCGGATAAATTTAAAATTATGTTAAATAGTTGTAAATAAAAAAGTCATGTTCGACTCCACTCAATACCTTGTCCTACCGACCACGGTCGGTCGTAAAATTTTATTGCTTTAAGTACACTGCGTTGTAATAACAACTTTAAGCAATTCGCGTAAGGTTGATTTTGCAATAATATATGCTTGTAACATATACTGTTATGGACAGAAATAGTGTTTCGGGACACTTTCGAGCGTTACTTTTATTCGAGACTGTGCATCTTGGGTTTTTTGTATATCAATGGCGGCGCGGCAAAAAGTTGGTCTTTTTCTGCACGCAGCCGTCTAAGCGTACGAACGTGTTCTTCTCAGAACACTTCGATATCGTAGCCTTGCGATAACGCTAATAACTGTCCTTTTCAGGACAAATTATCGTATCACGACTAAACGTCTAACAACTGTCCTTTTCAGGACATATTATTCTTGTTTCACGACGAAAACGTTTAACAACTGTCCTTGTCAGGACATATTACCGTGTCTTACGACACGATGAAACTGTTCTTTTCAGAACACATCACTGTTTCAATACGACACGTTAATCAATCACCTACAAAATCAATGAGAGATATCAAATAGCATTATCTGGCGCTGGCGAGGATTTAAATATTTCGTATTGATAGGAATTAAAGTTCGGACCAATATGACAAAATAATAATGAATGAAGGTCGTTGCTGCGTTTTAAGCTACAGGGGTTTAATTCTAAAAAAATCGATACTAAATCACTTGCTCGTGTCTCTGGGGTCACTTGACCAGTGACCACTATACCATTTAGATAACGAAGAAAATCTATTCGGCAGATATCCAGGTCTCTGCATTAAGGAGGTAGACTGAAAATTAAATTTTTTAAGTGGCGGATTTACAAATTTTCAAGGTAGAGGCTGTTAGAGGCCAGTTCGCAGCCTCAAACCAGTAGTAGTAGTGACATGTATGGGTTGATAGGGGGAATAGGGAAATACATTTTCTGCAATTTCGCTCTTTTCACTTAGGGCGTTCAAGTATTACGTCAAGCAATTTTTAGAGATTATTGACCCCCACCGTTTTTCTGTAAAGTATTGTAAAACGTTTCGTGACCATCTAGTGACTCTTTATACCTAAAAGTTACCATTATAAATTACTAGAAAGTCGAAAATAATATTGACAATAACGCGTAATACAAGCCCCGCCCCGCATTGTTACAAAAGGACAAACCCCCCCTCCCCCTCAAAATTTGTACTTAATACTTGAACGCTCCCTTATGCAAACTGTGAGTGATTTCCAAATTCCAAAGTATCAAAAAAATAAATGTTATTGCGAAATTCGTCGTGTCTATGGACATGACATAAAACCTATTTATATCAAACCGAATAAAAAAATCTGTCTGGATCAAACTCACAATGACATCAACAACACGATGAAACAGTTATAAACAATTTTAGCTGAAATGCAGTGAAATTACAGTGAAATGGAAAATCATTAAATCATGGACCATTATTTGACGACATACCGAAAGGACTACCTCTGGCCTAATCTACCCGGTTCCGGAAGTGGGGGTGGCATTGTTGAGTAAGTATATACGAAGGCGATTTCACTGTAGTGTTTTTGTACGTGTTCTAAGTTTGCGATATCGCTACGCGTACAGGCTTCTTAGCCTTCTACTTATAACAAAAGAATAATGCTTTATAGAGAGGTTTTAAAAGAAAAATTCGTTTAAAGTGTTCTATACCACCCAATAGGTGAGTTTTTGTACCACGTGATTAGTTTAATTATGGATCACAATTTTTCTAGATCAAAGTTAAAATATCTTTTAATAACTAAATTAGGAGTACTGCGGTCTTGAACTTCGTTGTATATGCAACATATGAATTATCTCCTGGGAAAATTATCATTTTGAATATCTGTTTAAGATATCATAAACTCCATGGATTAACAAATCCGGACTTATCTAAGATCAGACGTTTAGTATTCCCAAAGTTAAAACGAATGACTTTGTTTGGTCAACGCTTTTTAGGGTCCCTTTATCATATTCCCCAATCTATGGATTCTGAGATACTCAAACTATACAGATACAAACACACAAATCACATCAAAATTACGCTAGCGGAATCGAATTTCGAATCTACAGAGGCCTTATTACGTATCATGGCATGACTTTGAGGTGCCAGTAACTAACACAGACAGCGCACACACACTCTTTCGCACACACTTATATTAACTTGTGTGTGATAGTCGTAACACTAAACCTACTTTTTCTCAAAAAACTGTTTTAAACATGTACCATGTACCACTGACTAATTGTTATATAGTTAACCACAACACGGGGCCTCTCTCGTGGGTACTAGCGATATATGATTTTGTTTGGTTGTGATTTTGTCACAACCTATTTGTGTAATAAAGTTTTTATTTATTTATACAAAAAATAACTTTGCTACCATTTGGGTACCACATATTTAGAATCGAACGCTTTTTATTTAAAATACATCAACAGTTTTGGACCATAACTTTCATATCTAAACAGGTACTTTGAGCTGTAAGGTATACCTAGCTGCTCTCACAGGCTCTCACAGCGTGCGCTTAAAAAGCCACATTATCTTCCGTGGAACTTTCACCAACAGAATCTCAGCACCCGAACCTTGAATATGCGAGTCACAGACTCACTTCAACAGCCTCAGCTAGGATGCGTCATAGATGCTGTCAAGAGATAAATGATGATGAACTAGCTCTAGGGGGCCGTTCAAGTAGTACATAAGCAGATTTACTGCAATTCATCCCCCCCCTTCCTCTTGTCAGCAAAAGTAAGCAAAGCTAACAATGTTTGGGTAATATGTGTTAATAAGTAACATTACTGTTGACGTAATCACTGAATAAGAAAATCTCCCCCCCACTATAGTGCTAACGTAATACTTGAACGGCCCATAGGTACTAAAATAAGATTCCCATGATGCTAGCATAAACATAATTTGTATATTATTAGATCCCCGAAGCTATCAGGTCAAGAATTAGCATTCTATCAAGCATGTATGCAACATACAAGACCGCCAGATTGCCGCTGCCCGCAGTATTCTGGAGAGGAAGTACAGCTGCCACCAGGGAAAGAGGGCGGTTGGAGTAGAAATGAGGTTTGTTGTCCATCTAACTCGCTTCATTTCTTTGACTTTATCTTACTCTATCTTCTTAATGGTATTAGCGTACCACTATTTTTAAGGCCGGCAACGCACTTGCAAACCTCCTGGTGTTGGTCCGTGTGCGTGGGCCTGCTGGTTTGCCTCCTGTCCCGTAAAACAGGTCTTCTGTACTTTATGTTTCTGTATGCGTATTAAACTTATTTGTTTAATATTTTGAAATAAAAATATTAAATGTGGTTGGGCCTATTAGCGATAGAGCCTCCAATTGAAACCAGTGAATTCTATGTGCAAAGTGAAAGTCAAAATCATTTATTCATTTAGGTAACACTATGTACACTTATGAACGTCAATAAAGAAATACATATTAAATGCTTACTACTTACTATACTGACATTAAATTCATTTATTGCCAGTTCTCAAATCAAGGGCGTAGGACGAAAAGAACTGGCATTAAACTATCCGCCACTCCAAGTTTGTTTTATACAATGTTTGTAAGGAGCTGTAACTATTACACCATGTTCCATATGACATGTTAAGTAATTAATAATAAAAAAATAACGAAGATTTGTCCTCTATCAGCAGTAGGAATGATGAAACAGGCGCACGCAAAGAAAGAAAATAAATACCATATTTAATTCAAAATTCGAATATACCTCAGTTCACCTTGCAAAGTTTCAAAACTTTTGCTTTGCCCTTCGAAAAATTGATCTCTTTGCGCCTGGTACGACTTCAACAGTCGTGTTTTAGATTTTGCGACGGTTTCAGTAATGCGCATAACATATTTATATTTTAATTTCCATAAGTAATACTATTAAGGTAATATTTGCAAATGGTTACAATGAAAGATGTGGAGGAAGTTTACATCTTCCAAAGCAAAGAGAGAATCAGTCACTGGCCTGAAGATTGTGACAGCAGCCACTGGGGTCTTCGGTGGGGCTTTTCAGTCTGTTGATAAGTCAAAGATCCTCTCTTTAGGTTGGCGGAAAATGCTCGCGTCACTCTCGTTCGTGGTGCTTCCCGTCCACGTCCAATTCGTATCAACTAAATTGCAATCACGATCGTGCCATCTATTATTTCCTCTTGTACATAGGAAGACATTGACATGTGTATTTCAGATAATGGGACCAATGTTGGATCCTAAACTGTACCCAGTACGAGTTGGAGCCAGCCCCGAGACCGCATCATCGCGATATGACCAACCCAACGCATTTTTGGACAAAGTATGTATACATTTTGCCATAAAATTAAATTCCAAACTTTCTTTGACAATCCCAAAAAAAGAAGCATGCGAACTAAACAAAATATGTATTTTCATATTTTTTCTAGAGAAAAAACTTTGCTTTGACAAAAGTTGTGCAATCATTTTGACTTAAATTTAGTTCGATAATAAATTTCGGCTAGTTGAGTTTCCTTCCTCAAATTCGTCATTAATGTACAGTGAGTATTAGTTGTATAATCTGTGTGTATTCTATGATGAATCAAGTCGTGTGTCCCATAATAACTTTAGATATTAATAATAGTTTAGAGTTAAACTTAGATGTAAGTACGTTCTATTTAAATTAGATTTTAATACTCTTGGGCCGTGGGGTTCAAGTGCACAGGCGCTATTTAAAGATTGAAGTTGGCGCCTGTCAGTACCTACCGGTGACCCCAGAGCTGGTGCTATCCTCGCTCAATAAGTATCGCAACACAGCGAAGAAATGCTGCCAGCGTGAAGTACACTGCCACAGCGACCGAACTTTCTAAAATTGTTTTAACTTTCTATTTATTAGTTTTTATTATCATTATTATTAGCGATATAAGGTAAAGAATATTGTAAATTCTGTATATATTGAAAATATAATATATTTTCCATAGTCATACATTCTACCACGTATTTTAATATGATTATGTATACTGAAGGAAAGTTCGCATGTCATTGGACGTATTTCAAGAGTATTTTAATTACAGTTGCAGTCAAAATACCCGATGCTGTATAGCATCTTACAAAACGAGGCATCACCAGAGCTGAAACAGAGGATAGATAGAGATAGAAATAAATCCACGTATCAAGTTGATTACTGCGAATCAGGTGGGTTACATTTGCGTATGAGTTTTTGCTCTCTACATGTCTTGCCGGCGTACCTAGATTTAGACTTTAGTGCCTAGGTTTTTGATACTTGTTCCATTGGGTTTCAATCTGGGTGGAAGAAAAGCTACCAAGGGCAAGGCCGTCTTAAACTAGGCTGGGGCCATTGGGCACACAAGAATTTGGGGCCTTTTGGAAAGTAAAAAAAGCTAATTATAATAAAAAAATTTTACTCAGTATGACTATTTATAGGCCATCAAATACAGTATGATATTAGAATACTGCTGGTTTTTTGGTTACGATTACAATAGCGATTTCTTTCGAGATTTCTGTTGAGTCTTCTATTATATCCTTATTAATTAGTACAGTAGGAATAGGCGTAATCGATATAATTGCGTAGTATATCCCTTGAAAATACCTTCTGATAACTTTTTTGATTACTGATTTGTGAAAAAAGTGTAATGTGCCCGACAAAAATGTTTTGAGAATAAATGTGGGAGAGAACTTGTCGTTCCTTCGGGGCCCCCTGACAATGGGGGCCCTGGGCACGGGCCCCGTGTGCCCTTATGGTGAGGACGGTATTGACCAAGGGAGTTCCCTTCATCCATCGTCGCAGTCAATGATTTACGTTTAAAAATATGATTAGAAAACAGGTAGAATGTTTCTTATACTATTTTGGACGTTCCAGGCCCGGGTGCGAAGTTCGAAGGATTGCAACGCGCCTCTGATGAAAGCGGTACCGGACCTTGTGCGCAGCCTATGAGGCTTCCAGGGGACCCTTGTCGAGTGGGTCCAAAGCCGAGGATGACCACACCGAAGACCATCTCCAAACAGGGTGGAGCAGGCGCCGATCCAAGGGCTAAATGCGGTAAGTTTGAAATGATTACCTCCCCAGTATTTTATGTGAAATGGCTTTCCTCAAAAAAGCTAAAACATCATAAAATTTATCTTAAATAAGGATGGATAGCTAGGAGCGCGACTCAACTCTGGTCTAGGCCAATAAGTTTTCCTTTCAAACATCGCGAGGAAACCGGCATACACAGAAATTTAGTAATTTAGTCGGAAAGTAGATATTCATTACAATGTGTAAGATTTGGGAACCGTTTTAATTAAACAATACCTATGTCAGTGTTCCCATCTATTCCGTAACAAAAATAATATAATTATATAAACCCATAATATAACAATAATTACAATTTTGATAACATGCGTGAGTGCATGAGTGAGTGTGTGGGTGCATGTGAGTGAATGAGTGAGTGTAATGTGTATGAATGTGTAACTACATGTCAGGTCTCAGTGTTATTAGTTGGTACTTGTGGTGACTGTCGAACTTGAATTCGTGTATGCGGTTAGTTATTTCGACTATGATTTGCGTGTTGTTCCCACGAGAATGTAAGAGCGGTCTCCTATTTCACCATGCCTCCTGCTGATAGAGAACAAATCTGTGTTTTTAATTTATTCTATTATTATTAATTACTTAAGATGTCATGTGGAACTTGGTGTAATGGTTGCAGCTCCTTACAAACATTGTGTAAAACAAAAAACTTGGCGATTAAAAAGAGTGGCGGAGAGTTTATTGCCAGTTCTTCTCTTCCGTTCTACGCCCTTGATTTAAGAACTGGCAGTAAATGTAATTTTAGAAGCATTTCCTATAATATATTTATTATTTAGACCCTTTCTATAGCTTTACAAAAACCGCTTTCGCTTCGTATATAAAACATAGGAGTTTCGGTTTGACCGCTTCATCGTTGTTAGACAAACTGATTAAATTTTTTGGAAAGGAATTCTTTTATTCTGGAATATATTGGCTATCAGGAAGACTATTATAGATAGTATGTCTTGTTTAAATTAAGTATATTAATGTATTTTAAATATAATTAATTATTTCAGAAACAACGTCTGCCGTCCCGCCCCTCGGCAAGACAGAATATCAAGACAATGTATCCAAGTTGGGCGGGATCATTATGAGAGATAAATTACACAGAAAATAAATTATAAAAACTTTTTGCATTTTTAATAAAACATATATCTTGGCAGATAAGGGTTAGACCCTCCTGTTTATATAGATTGTAGGTACCTACATTGTTTCCAGCAGGGTATACCACCATGGGGCATACCACCATCTCATTTTACCCTTCCTGAAGAACGCGCGCGACCAAAACTCACCGATATCCAGATTCAGCGATCTGATAAACGAGATAGGCCTGGATATTATCCTAAGTCGGGGGGACCACGCTAAGTCAATTCAACGCATCTAGCATGAGTGTCCATGGGCGGCGGTATCACTTAACATCAGGTGAGCCTCCTGCCCGTTTGCCCACTTTAAAAAAACAGTTTGTTTAATTCTTTTCTTTTCGTATTTGTTATGCACTTAAGTGCTAGGCACAGTAAATATTGTATTATTGTTCTTGTAGCAAGGCTTTTATAAATAAATAAATAACTTATTAGGGTCTAATAATAACACACATGATAAATAGTCGTTTATGTATAAAATCAAAGTATACAGTATGTCATGCGGGCCGAGTCTGTGCACTCGAGATCAATTCTCCCCGCTTGTACAGCATTGTCCCCTCTCTCCTCTCGTCTTTGACTAGATCTCTCCTGATCTGTTCATCCCTTCTGACTAGATCGTTTTTCACTTGTTCTTCTTTTTTTATGGTCTGGTCGTTCCGGACGACTTCTTCCCGCCGTATTTCGCGAGATATTCTTGTGGCTCGAGAGACTGTTGTCTCATCGTGTTGTCTCACTATGACTGCGCGCGCATCTGACGTGTTTCGTTCCCTGAAATCAGAATAGTTTATAAAACAATTTATTTATTTATTTATTACAGAAATACATACATTATCCTTACATACTATGCCAATGCGATAATGTCGAGAAACAATAAAATACAATAAAGTAGGTACATATACAATATTAAACACATAATATACACAATATCGCTACTGTGAATTCACTCTGTAAACATATAAATATGTCGATAGCGTCGAAGACAGCATTCAGTAGGCGCAACGTCTTCGATAACGGGGATCTGTGCAACAGACTTGCCCTTGGTATCGCAAATAACCTAGGCCTTCGCCGTCGCACATATCCCATAGGTACTAAGAAACCCAGTTCTTGGAGTACACTTGGGTTGCACACTACCCCTCAAGACTTTCAGTACGTAGTATATACAAGATATAATATGTGATAATCTTTATAGTTTGTTCTCAATATGTTTTAATAAGGTACTGTTCTCCAATCTTCTTTAGATCATGTACATCCTGATATACGTGTTCAGCTGTACATCATGATACATGTAATTATTATGTACATCATGATACACGTTTTCAACTATACATCATGATACATGTAATTATTATGTACATCATGATACACGTTTTCAACTATACATCATGATACATGTAATTATTATGTACATCATGATACACGTTTTCAACTATACATCATGATACATGTAATTATTATGTACATCATGATACACGTTTTCAACTATACATCATGATACATGTAATTATTATGTACATCATGATACACGTTTTCAACTATACATCATGATACATGTTATTATTATGTACATCATGATACACGTTTTCAACTATACATCATGATACATGTAATTATTATGTACATCATGATACACGTTTTCAACTATACATCATGATACATGTAATTATTATGTACATCATGATACACGTTTTCAACTATACATCATGATACATGTAATTATTATGTACATCATGATACACGTTTTCAACTATACATCATGATACATGTAATTATTATGTACATCATGATACACGTTTTCAACTATACATCATGATACATGTAATTATTATGTACATCATGATACACGTTTTCAACTATACATCATGATACATGTAATTATTATGTACATCATGATACACGTTTTCAACTATACATCATGATACATGTTATTATTATGTACATCATGATACACGTTTTCAACTATACATCATGATACATGTAATTATTATGTACATCATGATACACGTTTTCAACTATACATCATGATACATGTAATTATTATGTACATCATGATACACGTTTTCAACTATACATCATGATACATGTAATTATTATGTACATCATGATACACGTTTTCAACTATACATCATGATACATGTAATTATTATGTACATCATGATACACGTTTTCAACTATACATCATGATACATGTTATTATTATGTACATCATGATACACGTTTTCAACTATACATCATGATACATGTAATTATTATGTACATCATGATACACGTTTTCAACTATACATCATGATACATGTAATTATTATGTACATCATGATACACGTTTTCAACTATACATCATGATACATGTAATTATTATGTACATCATGATACACGTTTTCAACTATACATCATGATACATGTAATTATTATGTACATCATGATACACGTTTTCAACTATACATCATGATACATGTTATTATTATGTACATCATGATACACGTTTTCAACTATACATCATGATACATGTAATTATTATGTACATCATGATACACGTTTTCAACTATACATCATGATACATGTAATTATTATGTACATCATGATACACGTTTTCAACTATACATCATGATACATGTAATTATTATGTACATCATGATACACGTTTTCAACTATACATCATGATACATGTAATTATTATGTACATCATGATACACGTTTTCAACTATACATCATGATACATGTTATTATTATGTACATCATGATACACGTTTTCAACTATACATCATGATACATGTAATTATTATGTACATCATGATACACGTTTTCAACTATACATCATGATACATGTAATTATTATGTACATCATGATACACGTTTTCAACTATACATCATGATACATGTAATTATTATGTACATCATGATACACGTTTTCAACTATACATCATGATACATGTAATTATTATGTACATCATGATACACGTTTTCAACTATACATCATGATACATGTTATTATTATGTACATCATGATACACGTTTTCAACTATACATCATGATACATGTAATTATTATGTACATCATGATACACGTTTTCAACTATACATCATGATACATGTAATTATTATGTACATCATGATACACGTTTTCAACTATACATCATGATACATGTAATTATTATGTACATCATGATACACGTTTTCAACTATACATCATGATACATGTAATTATTATGTACATCATGATACACGTTTTCAACTATACATCATGATACATGTTATTATTATGTACATCATGATACACGTTTTCAACTATACATCATGATACATGTAATTATTATGTACATCATGATACACGTTTTCAACTATACATCATGATACATGTAATTATTATGTACATCATGATACACGTTTTCAACTATACATCATGATACATGTAATTATTATGTACATCATGATACACGTTTTCAACTATACATCATGATACATGTTATTATTATGTACATCATGATACACGTTTTCAACTATACATCATGATACATGTAATTATTATGTACATCATGATACACGTTTTCAACTATACATCATGATACATGTTATTATTATGTACATCATGATACACGTTTTCAACTATACATCATGATACATGTAATTATTATGTAGGGGAAGATCGTTACCCTTCGTACGCGGGGCACATTCATACAGTCAAAATAAAACTTGAACGAAATAAAGTACAGTCTTGCTTTTGTATGTGTGCATGAGTCGAGGTACCAACTATACATCAACGAAGTTTCGTGAAATTCGCACCGATGAGAGTGAAGTTACAGGCATAGACGTGTTTTCGCGCTCGGTAAGTAATTTTTGATCTATGTTTTTATCTCTTGTTACCGTAGATAAAATAAGTTTTCGTGTAGAGTATTCTATCAGTAACTAGCAAAATATACTTAAGATACGTCTCCAATACTTAATTTATGACGTTTTCCTATTAATATTAAAATAAGTTATATTTTGTTGTTATTCAGTTAGTGGGGTACATTCGGACAGCACTAGATGGGGCACATTTGTACGAATTGTACAACTAAATTTGTATAATAATTTGTCGACGCGAACTGTCTTTTTTCATACAAATTAAGTTTTCGACTTTCTACATATTACACTACTGTTAAGGCATCTTGACTAAGGTTGATTTTGATGCTTGTGAACCAGATGCTGTGAATAATTTACCAATCCATCAAATAGTAGTTCCTTCGAAGTCAGTTTTGACACCAGAGGCATTTCGACCCTATTCGCATTCTGTAAGAAGTAATAAAACAAGCAAAATGACGATGACGGCCAGGAAAACCACGAATTTATACTGCCACACCCGAAAATAAGAAGTTGTAATCCACACCAAAGAGTAAAAAATGTAATTCTAAATTTAAGATACCTAACTAATTAAATTTTGTTTTACATAAGAAAAGTATTTTATTTTTGTTTAATAGAAATTAAATCTTTATTTTTGTGTTTAATTTCATTGCTAATAAATGAATTTTGAACTACCCCACAGCGTAAGAAGGTACCCCAAACACTGTACGAAGGTGCCCCGTTGATGGGGCAGATTCGTACGTTTTCCAGATTTAGTTTAAATCATAATTATGGTTGAAACATCGGATGAAATCATTTGTCATTTTTTTATTTGAATCTCAGATAGTTAGACTATAAATTTAAGCTATCAGGTGATTGATTCATGGAAAAATAAAAAAATTAAAAAATAAAATGTGAAAACCGTACGAAGGGTCCCCACCTTCCCCTACATCATGATACACGTTTTCAACTATACATCATGATACATGTAATTATTATGTACATCATGATACACGTTTTCAACTATACATCATGATACATGTAATTATTATGTACATCATGATACACGTTTTCAACTATACATCATGATACATGTAATTATTATGTACATCATGATACACGTTTTCAACTATACATCATGATACATGTAATTACCATGTACATCTTGATACACGTGTTCACCTGTACATCATGATGCATGTGATCACATTTGATGAAACTTGGTGTGTTCTCACCGTCCAAGAGTTACGAGTCTCTCGATATCATTTCTTCGTTCGGGCGCGCGTGGGGGCGGACTGGCCGGCGGTGATGAGGTATTCGACGCCGAGGCGGGCGAGGCTGGTGATGAACCGACTGCGGAGTCCCGTTTAGCTGACGACGACGACCCAGAGGTGGATCTGCGGCGCGGACGCATGGCTGGGATGTGGAGTGATGCTGTGATCACACATTCGTCCTCTGAACACGCGCCAGTCTGGAATTTTATTTATTCATGTTTAGATTTTTTAAATTAATTTAAGACAAATTTAAGAATTTAAAATCCCTCCCAACTGATCATAATTAAAACAAAAAAGTGCGTGCGTACCAAGTACACATGTCAGAAGTGAAACTTTTTTGGCAAACTAATTTTTATACAAATCTAAAACTTTGTATAAATATGAACAAGACTTAGAGGGAGGGATAAGAAATAAGTTAAAAGTGTCGAATTAATACAAATAATATTTATTTTATTTATTTATTAACACTTCGTTGCATATACATTAATATAGTACAATTGACATAATTAAATAAAAAGGAGAGCAACTGGCGGCTTTATCGCTTTCGAGCGATCTCTTCCAGGCAACCAATATATATATTTTTTTAATTTATTTCTTCGATAATAAAAACACGTGGCTTTTTAATTTAAAATTCGTCATTTGAGATTTCAACAAATTATTTTGCATAAAATATAAAATACTAATATTTCATAAATTCTCTTTACGAAATTTTAATTTTAAAAATATAATTTCTTTAAGGTAAATCGCCCTTCTCACTCTCTCTCAATCGCTCTCTTCCTTTTCTTCCACAAAAACGCTGCACATCTTCGTGACGTTTTTAAAAAAAATTACCCTCATGCGCCTAATGAAGTTAGGCGAAGAAAACTTCATAAAAATAAAAAGAGATCTACCTCATTATAATCACTGGCCGAGTCGTTGGAGTCTGGAGCTGAATCTCTTAAAGGTGGAGAACAGATCACTCCGCTACTCGTGCATTCCTCACTGCTTCGGACCCTGTCAGGGACGAATATTACCATATTTAATGAGTCATCATTTAGAACTAGAAAATTAAATTAGAGTTAAATTACTTTGACTTAGGTTTGGTTAGTGCCTTTTCCCGGCCCGGGTCCCTTGTGTAGATTGCCTAACGAACCCCGAGGGCCCATATTAACACACAGTCCCCGCGTCAAGCTCGACATCCTTAATGCGGGCCTGCGTAAGCGCATTTTCACCTTATATAAAAAAAAAGTACCTTTTCCCAACAATAAAAAATGTGTTACCTAACCTTTTTTGTGCAATCCCCTATGCTACATAATTTTTAAAATTAAAAAGTGAACAATCGACTTAATAATAATAAAAACCGGATTAATTTTCAATAATTACAAAAAAACAGCAAAGATTTTTACATTTTAAAATTTTTTTTACTTGTTATCCTATATATTCTATATCCTTGCTACAAATAACAATTCACTTAAGGAACTTTAATGATAAGTTTTAGGAAATTGCCCCCCCTTAACAATCACATTGGCCCCCCAGTGGGACATATGCCCTACGTTGGAGAACAATGTTCGGATAATGTACCTAATAAACAAATAACTATGGCTGCTCTTACAAGTTGTATGACTCAAAACTTAGCAATTAAAAAGAGTGGCAGAGAGTTTTTTCCCAGTTCTTCTTGCTTCTACGCCCTTGACTTGCGAACTGGTATTAAATCTAAATTTACAATTAAACTTCTTTTCTGACGTTCATAAGGGTACTTGTTTACCTATATGTTATTTTGAGTTTGAGTAACAAAATTTTAAACAAAAACAGCGTACTTTTATATTTCTTATATTATATATGTATGTATTCAAAAAGTCAAAATCATTTATTCATATAGGTAACACAATGTATAGTTATGAAGGTCAAAAAAGAAATATACATTAAATGCTTCTAATTTTACATTTACTGCCAGTTCTCAAATCAAGGGCGTAGAACGGAAGAGAAGAACTGACCAATTGTTTTGTATATAAGTTAATAGTTTGTTACATAAATTAGCCCTTATACATAAATGGTTATAATGAGTTGTCTACGGTTAATATTTAGCCAGAATTTCTATACGTAAGTAGAAATGCATACCGTGTAACAATCGTCATAGCAGAAGAAAGAGAACCAGACGACGTGTCGGAGGCAGCGTCTCTTGTTCGCGTCCGTCGAGCCGGGACGTTGTTCCTGAAATAATCAACAGATATTATTGTCTGGTATCTGTTTAATTAGGGCAGGATCGATTCATGGTACACCCACCACACACAGCACACGGCCCTAAAGCTTAGGTTTCCTAGAAAAGCGGTGCCGATATCTAACGGCCGTAATATAGCGTTGGGTTACTTCACCCATACGTTGTCTATAAATAACATCGGAGTAAGTTTCCTAGAAAACGTTGAGTGTCACCGTAACGTCAAATAGCGGTGCTGTTACTTGCATGACGGCCGTCATAGCGGTGATAAACATTAGTTCAACGTTTTTCGCGTGAAGCGGTGCCCATATTTAATTAAGACAATGAGTGGAAACGTGACTTGGACGAGCGATCATGATAGTTTTTTTGAATGTTAAAAAGTAAAGACGGCCGGTATTAACAACCGTAAAATGATGGCCGTTAGTCTAACTGAACACAGTATTTATGGGTCAATGGGTAATCTTCGATTTTTTGAAGAGAAACTTCTTTAGGTGCATGAGGGTAAAATTTAAAAAAAAAAAACGTCACGAAGATTTGCAGCGGTTTTGTCGAAAAAAATGGAAAGAGCAATTGAGACCGAATGAGAGAGAGTGAGAGGGGCGAATAACCTTAAAGATATTCTATTTTTAAAATTAACATTTCGTAAAAATAATTTATGAAATTATTATTTCATATTAGTATTTTATATTTTATGGAAAATATTTTATTGAAATCCATCCAATGCTAGTCAGCTTGACGACATTACATATACAAAAAAAATATGTGTGTGTGTAATGAAGTTATACTTGTTTGGCGTAATAACTTTTTTCGAGCACTTTAGACGGAGATTTTTCTTGTCAAATTTAATGGTCACTTCCAATCGAAACGATATAATATGTACTAATCATGATATTTTACAATTAACACTATGTTTTTATCCCATTGCAACGGGTTTTGTCGTATAGAAATCATTATTTAGGTTTTAATAAACACCACTCTTAAAACACTACGCCATGACACACAATGCAACTTGTCGATAAAACAGAGCAAGCGCCAACTAGCGGCCCAGACTGTTTTACCGACGTTTGAACAGATATTCAGGGTGTCGGTTTTTTGTGACGGTGTGCGCATCGTAAAAATTTACTCTCATCATTTTTCACTAACGCGCCAAAAGAAGTATAACTTAAAAAATTGGGATTAAAAAAAAAAATTGCTTACATATTACTAGAAGGCAAAGGCTGCGTGGTAGCAGTCGCTGTAGCGGCGTGCAAGAAGTGGTCTCGAGCCCACACTCGCCGCACACCACTCTCCGAATTCGCGTTGGCCTCCGCTGTTCTATGGATATCCAGTCTTATACAATTACCATCTCCATGCAAATGCCATCACAAAGAACTTGTAAAAAAAACGTGTGGCACTTGGGGACTGCCGCGGTAAAGCTATTGCATAGCATTTTTTATCAACTTATGCAGTTATAATCATTTATTTATTTTTTAATTTATGCAGTAGGTATTTGTTTTTCTTTGATATTAATTCAAGTTTTTTCTTTGATATTATTTCAATCTACCACTCTACCAGACTCAGACTAAAACGCCTATATAGTCTGTCTCACTCTAACGCGTACCAGATGCACCGGCCGCGCTCACACTACGTCACCGTGTGTTAGGTTATTTTCGTTACGGAATTTCTCCCTCGGTTACAGTTTTGCCTTGTCTTGGATACCATTCTCCAATATCTTTAGGCCATTTACCTGTATTAAATTTTATCGTATGTCCATCGCCATTTTTATTGTTTCACACTGAATCTATATTTTCTGGTTTCGTCCTATTTCTTATCTAGTTTAGTCTTATCTTTAGATTTCTTATAGTGACCAAATCTATATTAATCACAGCGATGACGTCATAATTTAAAACGCGGTATCGAAGTATTTCCAACTAGGCATATATACCTACACCTTCTGGACCTTAGCCAGAGGGCTCGCAAGTGCGTTGCCGGCCTTTTAAGAATTGGTACGCTCTTTTTTAGAAGGACCCTAAGTCGTAATGCCGAGGATTCGTGAGTGCGATGTCGTCCTATTAAGAATTGGTACGCTCTTTAAAGGATCCTAAGTTGTAATGGTTCGGACTTCGGATATACCTACCGCCCGTGGAGTATGGACACTCTAAATGCAAGAGGATTCGGCATTCGTGAGTCCGTTGCCGTCCTTTTAAAAATTGGTACGGTCTTTTCTAGCAGGACCCTAAGTCTAAATTCCAATGGATTCGTGAGTTCGATGTCGACCTATTAAGAATTGGTACGCTCTTTGAAGGACCTAGAGTCGATATGGCCCGGAAATACCTAAAGCCCATGGACACTAAACGCAGGGGGGCTCGCGAGTGCGTTGCCGGCCTTTTAAGGATTTGTACGCCTTACCAGTCAAATTGGTTCGGAGATACTTAATTAATATTACTTATACAGTAAAAGTTGCATTAGGCTTACAAAAGATGGATACATTATAAATCTGAATTTTAATTATGTAAAAAATTGTTATTTATAATTATTTATTAACACTTCGTTGCATATACATTAATATAGTACAATTGACATAATTAAATAAAAAGGAGAGCAACTGGCGGCCTTATCGCTTTCGAGCGATCTCTTCCAGGCAACCACTGCGAGAAAAGAAATGTATTAAATTACATAAGGTAGACAAGAAGTGCAAAAATACATGTATTACATATAGTTGTTCAGAAAAAGATTCTAAACTAATTATGTTAATATAAATAGTTGAAAAGATACTAACTCGGCTCTCCGAAGCAATAAGGAATCAAGGTGGGCAGGCTGCGTATGCGCAAGGTGAATGTAAGCTTCGTGAAGGAGCTCAGCCGGAAGTGTCCACAGTTCTGTCTGCCGCTCAACTAGTTGTCGGACCACGTTGATCACATCTGTTCTCTCCGCTAGCTCTTCCGCGCTGGAATATGTAAAATCTTATGAAATATTTACTTCTTTCATAAAAACCTAAAGATTTTAATTAGTAAAAAATCATTCGTATAAAGTTAAAAAAAATTAAAGGCCGGCAACGCACTTGCGAGCCCTCTGGCAATGTGTCTGTGGGCGACGGTAACGTTATATAATAACCCCGTTATATTATAAAAAACGAAATCAGTGTATTTGCACTGTAGTCTTGTCTCTTTCTGTCAAATTGTGTTAACAACGTGCTGAAACGAAACAGGTGATTGCTTTATAAGAACTGTGTACTAAAGGAATTCTGTCGAGAACAAAATCTGTAAGTGATTAACAGCAGGGCTACTCTATAAAGTCAATACAAACAATGAACTAAACCAATAATAGGCTGGAAATTGCCGAATTATTAAATAATGTCGGGTTCTAACTAGCATTTACATATATTGTAAATTTCGGTTGCCATGGTAACGCATACTTGGAGTATGAAAACTCAAAATTACAACAGTGAAGAATGGGAATAGTTTTTATTCTCTACTAAGTTTAAAGAGGTGCCAAGTCAAGTCAAGTCAAATTATTTAATTCAATTCGACCACCTAAAATGGCACTTTTGAACATCAAATAAAATATAAAGATGATTCTAGTTGCCCCTTCTAAAAGGTAGCTTCGTGTGGAGAAGAATGGGCAAGAAACTCCACACTTACTTGCCAAAAATAACTAAAGACTTTTAAATAAAATAATAATCCAATACCATTGGCCACAGACTGCATCTTTTTGTAAGCATGTTCTTTTAGATCCCATTTACTTCTGTTATATATTAATTTATCATCCATTTCATTTGTAAATTATATTTATTATTATTTTTATATATTGTGTGTACCTTGCGCATTCATTTGGCTTATTTTTATGTAGAATATTGGGTGCGAAAATAGTGGCAATGTTTGCAGCATCCATCTTGTTCCCCGGCTGGTGATCATCCACAGAGTGTGATGCCAGTTGTGACAGGAAGGAGAGCAGAGCATTCAATGTATCCCTGTGAGCTGCTGGTAATAGCTGGACTATGTACCTTAGCGCTTCCCATTGCAAGGACCTATTGTGGATTTCTGAAAATAAACAGTGTTTTCTATATAACTTTAATAATGATTTTGTTGTTGAATGTTTTTGTTGTTCTCACTAAAGGCTCCCACACAAAACTGCGAATTCGCATCGCATCGCAAATATCTGCGAATTCGCACGAACGCAACGCAAAAATTTCCGATCTGCTTCGCATCGCACATTCCTGCGATATTACGTCATCCTTGGTGACACGATTTTAGTCCGCTCTGAGACAGCTTTAGAGAAAAATGGCGGAATATGAATTAGATTTTTTAATATCTTTAATTGAGGAGCGTCCCGTCCTAAGTCAGCCAATAATCAAACAGGCCAGAGAGCCAGTAGAAGTCAGAGGATAGGAAAATAATGATTTGTATAACAACAAGTAAAAACTTCAGCAACGGTCTTGACTGTTAAATTAATAAAATATATAGATGTATTTACTAGTAAGATTTATCAAACAAAAAGTAATAAGTTTTGACATATTAATCCCTAAAAAAAAAGTTTTTTCAATTAATAATTTTAATTACCATACTCTAAACTCATGTTTGTGAAACGTTAATCAAAACATTATAACCATGTTCACATCTGAAGGACTGCAATGCACTTGCAAGCCTGTGTTAAGCGTTATTGTAAAATCACTTAATAACTGATCCACCTAAATCCCAGCCTTGTTTATGTTTTGTAATGGATGGTAACGGATAAAAAGCTTTGTGAAATAGTTAGTTTCTTAATTTTCACAAAGCTTCTTTTTATCTATATATTTTATTTTTTGTTTATGAGAATTTGTCTAACAACTTATTGATTAATTTGTGTAGTATACTTTATTTATTTATCATATAACCAAATTCTAATTATGTAACTATACCTTAATATTGCAAAAGTAAAAGAAGAGATAGAGAAAGTAACCTTCACTCACTCTGAGTCTGCAAGAACGCACAGTAGAGATCTCTACATAGCAATGGATCTGGCAGGTCTCTTAGGAACTCTTTAAGTAGTGTTGCCACATCATGAGGCAGGGCATCGTCAAGGGCACATTCCTGGCCCCTCTCCCACTCTTCCCGTAACTGAAACATCATTTACTAGATTATTGTAACCATAACTGTGAATATGATGACTTAATTTTGTTTTAAATTATTTTTATTGTAAATAAGTTTTGTAATAACTTAAAGACAATTTGTCTTAGGATCAATTAAAATGTTTTTTGTTGTTGAAGTGTTTTTTATTATTTATTAAGATTGTTTCACTTTTTAATTTTAAATTTCTATAAATCTATCTACATAATTATCGTTCTCCTAAAATATTTAAGAAAACTTATACTTATATGAAAGTTTAGTGACTAAATCAAACATAATTCTTAAAATCTTTGGCAGATATTTTGAATAATTGTTGAAAATGGTTCGTTGAATTACTTTCAAAACAATTAATGTCAAGACGACACCGCACTGAAAGATAAAGTTATAAAATATGTTAAATCAAGTATACAAATTACAAAAACGCCTTTTTTAGACATAAAGCGGAAAACCATGGTGGAAACTCAGACCTCACTGCCACCTATTCATTTGACTACTTTTGTATGTAGTTTATCATTGCCAAGTGCCAACCTTGTATTAAGGTTTTACAATAAATGAGATGACACTAGGGATGCGAAAAAAAAAAAAAAAGGGTGCGTACTTAGATGCACTATCTTTGGCATTATTAAAAATAGTTTTTGATTGCATGCAAATAATTAATTACAATTAAATAATCAAAGACTGGAAAAGGAGTCATTAAAGTCAATAAAGTTCAGTTTACATTTGAAAAATTAATTAAATAATATTTATTATTATTCTCTTAATTAAACAAATAAAACATATTTATCTTTAAAACATTTTTATTTCATTATACTATTTATTTTTAAGTGACTCTAATGTCTTCATCAGAATTTCGGTTTGTAATTTTAAATTAATCATTACGTTGAAAATCTAACGAGGCCTCTCCAAAACTACTTGCTTTCTGCAACAAATAAGAGAATATTAATTTAAGCTCTGTCCATGCAAAACTTAAAATTTTATAATTCATATTATAAATTTTTAACACATTTATATTAATATAATTATATAAATGTGTTAATAATATAATTTGAGCACATGCTACAGACCTGGATAGTAACTTTCTTTTATTCTATTAGAGATAGAGATAATTTAAATATAATACGGTGTCTTCCTTGTAGGTTTCTTTGGAGTTGTTTGGGGATTCTTGTTGTTCAGTTCAACATATTTTCTTTAACCTTTCTTTAATCCTACAAAATAATGAAATTGTTAAGTTATGTTGTCACTGTTGTGCACACCTTTGTTTGGCTTTTTTAGTATTCAAGTTATGTCAAAACTGATGTATTACCCTTGTCATTGTTGGCTTTATTTGCTTTTGGGATATCAATTGTTTCCAAAATGATTTTATTTAGAACCTAATAACCCTGAAATATATAAATAACATCTATTAATTTTAAGTATCATAGGTGAGTGGTTCGCCACTCAGGTAATTAAGGTGTATTTTACCCACTGTCCATTAGAGGCCCCCCCCCCCCCCCCCCCCCCCCTTTTTTTTAAGTGGGGGGGGGCCCCCTCCCCGCCGGGGGGGGTTCTCCCCCCTACAAAAACTGCCAAGTGTTTCTGAGGTATTACAATATCTATAACTACCCTTACTAACACCAGTATAAAGGTAATGTTGTAAGCATATGCCTATGCTTGAAAGGTTGAACCTTGAACATCACCATACATCATATTTATAATTAACATTCCTACCTCGACACCATCACAATCAAATTCATTGAAATCTACTTCAAACATTGTGTCTCGAGAAGGTGATGGTGGCTTTGTTCCACCTCCCCAGTTTTTGATGTTTCCACGGCGATAAGATGACAACTCTTTTTTTATTCAATTTAGTGCACTTCCACTGATTCATCAATTGTTTTTTGTCTCTTGTCCTTATATTTGCTAGATTAAATCTGATGTTTTGATTAAATAATGTGGTCATTTTTTTGAGATGCAGATGCAAGTACTTATTAAAATGTTTACTTCTCTGTTATATCGCTCCAAGCCTTCATTTTCCCCCTTATTAGTATTCGTGCTGTAAATCTTTTGTTCTCAATTATTGATATATAGGGTCGTAGAAAATTTCTAAAAAGTTCCTGTAAAAACCCCAATAACAAAAGCAATGAATAATGGTTCATGTTTCAGTTTTAATCAACAATAATACTCGAAAAAAAAACGGGAAGGTTACCCCCATTTGTTTTGAAACCCCCCCTCAGGAAGGTTAGCACAGTTTTTTCACAAATATTTTATATTATTTCACAAATATTTTGTATAATAAAAATAACTAGGTATATAATTATTAATTTTAAAAATAATTAAAACCCTATATTTGTTTAAAGAAAATGTCATTGTCAGATGTAAATTGTCATGGTCACTTCAAAATTCTTGTTAAGCTGCTAAGCTAGAAGATGCGATGAAGTTAGCTTCACGCATATTCTATTTCTTTACTTGTAGTTTGTCTTATTCCCATCTCGCCCTCGCGCACGCATATCACACTGCCAATTTTGTGTCCATAGGTGCGCGCGCAACCTAAATTTCACTCCAAAATAATTTATTAGTAAAAATCGATTTTTGTACGCGATTTTTATATTTAAAATAATCGATTAATAATCGATTATTTTTATAATTGAAAATCAATCATAGTCGATTTTTTATCTGCCACCTCCCGACATTATGTCTGGTCTTTTATAACCCGGACCTCGAACTATTAGGGATATTCGATATACATCGATGTTTACAATGCGATACATTGAATCCGATGCTTTGAAGATGTATTGATATACTAGATGATGTTTGCATTGCATTGCATGCATTGATGTTTTTTTGTAAAACATCGAAAGGATGATAAAACCAGTTGATTTTACAAAAACTCAAGTTTCTGGAACACTATAATTTAAAAGTAAAATTAATTTACTCAGCAGCACAAGATTACATACAATTAAAAAGACAACAAAAATACTGCAATGTGCTACTGAAAAGGCATACACTCAGCATTTATCAAATTTCACCTAAAATCTATCAAAACGAGATTAAGTTAATTTCGATTTTGATTATTCTTAAACGTTAATTTGTGTTTATAGTTTCTATTGTTTATTTTTAATTAAAAAAAAAACCATGAAAAATTAAATATTTAGGGTGTTTATTTTGAAATTAATTCATAATTTGGAAAAAACCGATTAATAAAAAAATCGATTATTTATTAATCGATTTTTCATTCTAAAAAAAATAATCGATAAATAAAAAATCGATTTTTTATGCAGAATGTCACATCCCTAGATGACATTGATGTATCATATTACCGGTAAGCATAGATGGCGTTTGTTCCTATTAGTTCATTATTGAGCACAGACTATAGTCTGTACTGCTAAACCGCAATAGTAAATAAATAAAATCTATTTTGAGTTTTTGTTTTTAGATTTCATATCAGGATGTTTTATTCACTCTTGTTAACAATTCAGTCATTAAATATTACTTTATTTTTTATATTCGTTTAAGATCGTTTAGTTAATCTTAATTAAGTTATGGACTGCCCACTGAAGTATTTCCGAACCAATTCGACTTAGGGTCCTTCAAAAAAAGAGCGTACCAATTCTTAAAAGGCCGGCAACGCACTGGCGAGCCCTCTGGCATTGAGAGTGTCCATGGGCGGCGGTATCACTTAACATCAGATGAGCCTCCTGCCCGTTTGCCCCCCGTTCTATAAAAAAAAAATGGAATACGCTCCCCGATTCCATACGATTGGCTACCTTCCTAATCCCTTTTAAAATTCTTCTACATAAACACTTCGAAGCCTATATCCTATTCAGCGTAATCGTGACTTTTGTGATTCATGTAATTCTTATTATTTTTATTGCATTGTAATTAACCGTGAATATTTCTTTTTTTTTAAGTTTTTTCCTTACTAGGGTTGCCTGCAAGAGACTGCTTGTTATCGATAAGACAGCCCGTTGCATCCTTAATAATTTATGTTATTTACTTTTCTATTAATGAAGCTTAAATAAATACGTTCTTACACACAATGGCGCGTTTCGTTTGTGATTGGTCATCGATATCTAATCATAGACCCGCTAGACTTCGTCTCGTTCTTGTTAGCAAGAATGTTGCTACTTTGAAGTTCCCTGACGTCTTAAGGGTGCGTCCACATCTGGCAAATATCGCGGCATATTCGCCAGATGTGGACGCACCCTAACAGAGTTAAATTAAGATAACGTATATTTCTGTTAAGTCATATTTACAATTATTTAAATTACATTAAATAAGTATTATTTTAATGTTTTGTGAATTATTAAATAAGTAAACCAGTGGCACTGCTTCTTATAGTCTTATGTGCCTGACACACATCCTCGATTTTTGGGTCAAAGTCAAGCTGGTTTTCTTACTACCTTTTCTTTCACTGGACGAGAATTTATTCAAAGACAATTATTGTAAAAGAAGGTGCTGCCCTTCCTCCAACCTAAAGGAAGGAGCCTCAAGTCTGATCTCTAATTGGCCTGAAGGCCCCAGTTAGCTAAGTCCCAGTGGCTAAAATTGATAAGTTGTATATTGTCTCAGTGGTCGGAACATTTCTTGCCAGTTCTTGCACGCTCTAAATTTACAATTAATTTAACTTCTTTTTTGACGTTAATTAGTGTACTTGTTCACCTATATGAATAAAGTTATTTTGAGTTTGAATTTCTCGTAGTCATAGGATAGATTGTAGTCGTAGGAATAGATTATACCTATACTGGAGGAACCTTTTTAACAGTTACTGCTTTTGTAGTTTAATATACGGATTTTTGCATCGCGGATTGCAGTGCGGTCACACACTATGCGCTGGGCAGGTGCCAGGCGTAAGATGGAGTGTCTGCCCACACTGAACAGTCATCGCTTTAGTATTACCATATTTTTACTTACATTGCTTTTTTGCATGGCTTATATTATGGATGGAGGTGACTTAATAATTTTCAGACAGTTTTTATATTAAGATCTTTTGTAATATTATAAAGAAATTGGCCTTGCGCTTCTGAAACTCACTTTTCCAACTCTCACAGCGGATTCCGATCTCAAATCACTCGTGACGGTGCCATTTAAAATAGACACGACGAAAATTTAAACAATTCACTCGTGGTAGAAGTGAAACCTTAAACAAATTTTTGATGTGAAACATCTAAAGCCGCACGTAAAACCGATTTCTGGCGTGGCGACGCATGCCGTGGCGACGCCCCTCTATATGATGGTATATATATACAGTCTATATGCATTAGTGTGTACGGTGTGTGTATTTCAAAGTCACTGATTAAACGAATTAAGTAGTCACGATTTGAAATAAATTCGTAAATTTTTGTATTTAATGAAAATAAATGTTTATTCAATAAATAGTCATCGTTATCTGGAAAAAAATCGTAATATTTTATTTTATCATTATGACATATTTAGTTCCTATCACAATCTGTTCTTTTCTGCATAATATTACTTTTACAAAATAATGTCGATGTTTCACATCTGCCAGGCGTCCCGTGACGGCTCACATTTTTTTTTCAAGATAATGTAATTTTCATAATTTCCAATAATTGTTAATTTTCATAAAAACTACCATGAAATTATAATTAAATTAAATTAATCTATTATTTTTTTGCACAGCTATGTTTATTAATTCGGAATACGTTACGTACGTTAATTTAAAGTTTATGCACTGTATAAAACTTCGTATTATTAATTCTTATGAATGTATATGTCTGTCGCTTTTTGTTTTATCGACTTTCAAATTACAATAATGCTAAAGAAGTTTTCACTTAAAAGTGTATTTTTTTTTCTTCTTCTGACTTGTCAAAACAAAGGTCTTTTAAAGATAGCAAATTTACAATTTTCTTAACCTACAAAGAATAATTAAAATTATTAAAAAGAAAATCAAAACAAATTTAAAAAGTTTGGTCCCTGTTGTCCCTGTGTACCTTTAACGCTGGCTGAATTTCCTCGCTGTATTGCGATACTTATTCGTTGAGCCAGGAAAGTGCCAGCTCTGGGATCACCGGTACTATCTACTAGGCGCCAACTTAAATCTTTAACAAGCGCCTGTGCACTGGGGACTCTTGAGTCTCTACTCCAAAGGGAACAAAATCGAAGTTTCTAGTACACGTAATTTAGATTTTTGTTATTTTTTGCACTTCTTGTACTTTACCCTCATTTTGTTTGTCTATGAGTAATCTAATAATTTACGTAACCTTTTACATCTAACGAAGTGTAAATAAATAAAATTAATTAATTAATATTATATATTTTTTATCGAAAAGTCTAAATCCCATTTGACCCAGTTCAAAATTATTTATACACATCTCTCGTGTAGTGTTTGTAATCTAAACGAGGCAATAATCCACAATTTGCTCAGACCAATTCAATTAATATACAATCAATCTTACATAATTTTATGGCCAATTCAATATACATATATCTGTCTGCGTGTTGGGATGTAACAGGACTTATGTATATGCAAAATTATAATTCTGAGAGTGAGAAGACAGAAGACAGAAGACAAGATATAAAACAACAGCACGAATTGCTGTGTCAGTGTCTCGAGGTGGACTGCGGGGCGCAGGGGCCATAATAACAATTAGTTATGTAAAACATTAAATTAATGTAATTTTATCATTTTTTTTTCTGAAATAGATTACTTGGCTTGCGATAAAATATATCGTGTAACAAAATCATGTTCTATATACATTTTCGTCATAAAACGAATTCAAACCGTCTTAAATTGGCTATGTTTGAATTTTTTTTCTATCGAGCGAAGTTATTATCGTGTATCGATCTTTCAAAATGGGTACATAAACTACTTAACTCCAATATATATTTTTCCCATTCGTACGTACAAAAAAGTACATTGTTTCTTTTCATTTTTCGTCATCGCTTCTTGGCGTGGGGCGAATGGAAAAAATATATGGTGGACAACTCCACAAATGTTTGACACCCTAATTAATCCGACGAGTTCGACTAACGCCCACGCGATTTTGGGTACCGCCGGTACCAGCGCTATGACCATCATTTTTCCGCCACCGCCATACTGGTACCACTATTTTGTGTCACTATCTCCTGGCCTATTACTTTTTTGTTTCGCTTGACTTATCCTAGACGAATTTTGAATTTCTTTACATTTTTCGCAATTTTATTTATTACGCCCTCATTTTTATAATTTCTTAGTGAGTATTGTGAACTATTTTAAAGAATAAGTTATTTATCAGTCTCTTATCATTCCCATTCTATTCTCAATTTCGCCCTTATCCGTACGACTGACAATTATTGTGTGCCTTATTATTTTAAGTTAAAATTATGTTAACTGCCGCCGAAACGTTCCTTGGGGTACATACCGCAAAATATAGATGTACAATGTCCAAAGATTACAAATTTTCAAACAACCTATTTTCTGTCGTAGCAACGGCCTTCAAATGTTACAACATTGTTGAACAGTTGCGTTAATTGGTGTTTTGGTTAGTGTTTGACGTTAAATTTAGTTAAATTTAGTTTTGTTTGCTTTGAAAGTTACACGTTCATGTTTCGCAATTAACTAATCAACATTGTTGGGTTTTATTGTGACATTAAATACAATGTTATTAAAAAGGAAGCACAATTCTTAGCTGTTAAAACGAAAATGTATGTTCTTATATTATTACTAGCTGATCCGGCAAACGTCGTTTTGCCATGCTATATCATTTATAATAAAAATATAGGGGTTTAGAGGGTTGAAAATTAGGGGTTGTATGTATTTTTTAATGCTGTATCATAAAAAATAAATAACAATTTTTTTATCTAAAATTTTAAAAAAATTTTTAGGGGTGGACTACCCTTAACATTTAGGGGGATGAAAAATAGATGTTTCCTATTACTAACTTAAAGAATAGGCACACAAAATTTCATGAGAATCGGTCGAGCCGTTTCGGAGGAGTTTAACCACAAACACCGCGACACGAGAATTTTATATATTAGATTTTTGGAAATGCACTTGGCATTACGTTAAAAAGACAGTCAAGTAGATGTTTGAAGGTAAGTATACCTACTTCTTTTGGCGCGTTAGGGAAATTATGCGCGCGCACACCGTCACAAAAAACCGACACCCTGAAGTCAGCTATAGTCAAAATTTTAGTGTTTTAGTGATATTTAAATAAACTTTATTTAACTAGATAATGCGTTATAATAAAACTTTCAATGTATTAAATACCTTTTTTCTATTGTTAGTGTGGTTTATATACAAACCTAGAATACAATTTTTAAAAAGATTTTTATCTTGTTACGTCAAAGAAGTATAAATGTAATTACGTATATATGGGGAGCAGTTAACCAAGGGTAAAGGAAGTTTTGTTAAAGTTACAAAAGGTTGTTTGTGGGTGATTTTTAGAAAAATTTGAATTTTTCGGTAAATTTTGTCTCTTTATAGCTTGTATATTAATTCACCGTTTTTCTAAGTTTTAAATCCATTAATAGGATTTCTCAAGGCCCTCATAAGTTATACCTTCCAAGTATTAGACCCTAATGCCTTTAATATGGGGGGTCAGTTATGACGTCTTTTTACCCAAATCTCTTTATATCCATTTTATCAAATCTATCAACAGGAAATAGTGATAGGGGGATAAATCGTGAGGTATAACTACAGTGGAACTCATGTAACCACTTTTTAAACATTAAAACTGATAGTTTAGTCCCCAAACTAATTATAAAGCCTTTTCTAGGTTTCAGTGATGCTATTTACATAAAAAATAATGCGTAAAAATCGGAATTGATACGATGTTGTCTACTTTCAATGGAAGTCGAACGAAAACTTAATGGCGCAGTTTGTCCAAAATTTTGCAGTACTCTTAATAGATTTCAAATTTCTGTCTGGGTTATGAAAAGTCACTCAATTATCAAACGGCCGTATTTTCAACTTACTTGTCTCACTCTCTTCTTTGAAGCGGAGACCCGGAAGAGGCCCATGGTATGAAGACCATGTCGGCGAAGGTGGGCCAAGCAGGCGGAGACTAGTGCTGGAATTCTGGGTCTGCCGCCACCTGCCTCTTCTAAACCTGCCCAGCCCCAATCCCCCGAATCACAGGATTCACTCTGAAATTTATTTCGCTTTACTTTAGTTTTCTTTCGAAAGGAAAAGGTGTGTTGTTTGATAGTGGTACGGTTTAACAGATAAAACAGGAAATAGATGCAAACAGAGAAGAGTGAGAAGAAGAGAAAGAAAATCAAAGATTTAATATAGTGAAATACATAATATTTTTATATACTAATATATAATTAACACAACAATAAGTCATTATTAATAATAAGGACTTTCACGCTTCAACCGGGACACAGGTCCAACAAAAAGACACTTCGAGACTTTCTTTACATAGTGTTGTCCTTACACAGCGTCTTGTCCTGCAATACGTTAATCAGCTTCTTTTATACATGGCTGAAATCTGAAGCTCTTTTAAAAGATTGAAGCTGTACCATCCGTCTGTACGGTGGGAAATTTTATCCGCGATGATTCCGTTCCTACACAAATTACCACTAGTACGAGTTGTTACAATAGCGAGTTCTATCCAGCGCTTATATATCTTTTTTATCTTTATTTATTTTTTGCAGTATTTATTTTTCTTTGATATTAATTCAATCTACCACTCTACCAGACTCAGACTAACACGCCTATCCGATCACGCTAAACCGATGTGAGACGCAGTATGCGTTCTGTCCCGCTCTAACGCGTATTGGCCGCACCTAAAGTACGTCATTGTGTGTTAGGTTTATTTCGTTACGGAATTTCTTGATTCGGTCGCCGCGCTCAAAGCCCACGATAAAATCTATGCAATAGCTTAAAATTTTTTATGCCTTATATATAATATTACATCTATTATTATTATTTATTTTTTTTTTCATGGGGTCTTAAATAGTTAAGAGTTATTTTTGATTTTGGCATTTGATAAACAATAAATACAAGCTCCCACCTTTTCAGAATGCCAAATCATAAATGATCTTACGATATTGAGATCGACCGCCGATGCGAAACCTTGGTTCGAAAAGTGAGTTACAGCAATCACAACCCAGGTTTGGCTAAAAAGTATTTTATAAGGGTACCCTTACAATTTTTGTCTCAATAGTTGTCCTTTCTCCGTACTCATCTGAACACTCCATTTACTATGGAAAGTGTCCAGCCCTGCGATTCTGTAACTCACTTTTCGAACTCACACAGCGGTTTTCGCATCGGCGGTCGCTCTCAAATCAGTCATTTTATGATTTGGCATTCTGAAAAGTTGGGAGCTTGTAGTTTATTGTTTATCAGAACGCCAAATCAATAAATGACTGCTTCACGACTGATTTGAGAGCGACCGCCGATGCGAAAACCGCTGTGTGAGTTCGAAAAGTGAGTTACAGAATCGCAGGGCTGAGGAGTTTTATAATACATATCACAAAACTTACAGATTCAAAATCGATCCAGTGGGTTGACGGAAGTCTCGACTTTGAATATATGATAAATAAATCGGTGGCGTAACAAAATATTTAGGTCTCAGATTTCTGTATCTGTTGAAAGATCATTTGTCAATCTCATAGGCAAGTGGGTGATCAGCCTCCTCTGCCTGACGCACGCAGTCAACTTTTTGGGTCTAAGTCAGTTTCCTGACGATGTTTTCCGTCGTACGAGCGAATCTTGAATGCGCTCATAGAAAGTCCATTGGTGCACAGCCGGGGATCGAACCTACGACCTCAGGGATGAGAGTCGCACGCTGAAGCCACTAGGCCAACACTGCTCTCATGACAGGTATATAATCAACTGAATCACCTGTCTTGTTATTTGAAACATAGAAACCAACTCATAATATACATAGAAAAATGTTCACCCGTTAGAAACGAATTGCTCTATTTCTGTACATAGCGTCATAGTATAAAATTATCATGGCCTTTTATTAAGGCCAGGTAACCAGATACGTGACGTCACGTTGACGTCACGTGACGTCAATTTTAGCCTATTCAATTATGTCTTAATTACACTAGCGGGTCAATTATTTGGTGAGCTTTTTCCTTGGATTTACATTTTATCTGCAGTGAGCAGTGTTAGCCTAATGGCTTCAGGATGCGCTCTCATCCCTGAGGTCGTAGGTTCGATCCCCAGCTGTGCACCAATGGATTTTCTTTCTATGTGCGCATTCAAGATTCGCTCGAACGGTGAAGGATTCGTGAGGAAACCAACATGTCTTAGACCCAAAAATCGACGGCGTGTGTCAGGCACAGGAGGCTGATCACCTACTTGCTTATTATATTCAAAAATCATCATGAAACAGACTTAGACGTCTGAGGCCTAGACCTAAAGAGGTAGTAGCGCCACTGATTTTATTTAATTTTTTTTTTCATTTTATCAATATGTAGAAAACAATTATAAGCATTTATTATATAAATATATATAAAATATTAAGCATTTGGTGTTGTGCTTAGGTCTTGGGTGTTGAAATATGTATTTATATGTCTATCTATTTATAATATGTATGTATATCCGTTGCCTAGTACCCATAACACAAGCTCCACCAGCTTAGCATGGGACTAGGTCAATTGGTGTGAATTGTCTTTAAAAATTAAAAAAAAAAACTTAAAATTAATTTTTTTCACGTATTATTAAACACAAATGTTCATTACTCATTTCAAATCAAGGGCGTAAAACAAGAACTGGCATCAAAATGCTCGCCATGCCTGTTTTGTTTTTATTAACAAATTGTGTCACGTCCATAACATTAGTACGCGAGTGTACCTCGAACAGCTGGGTAGCTTGATAGCTTTTTTATGGACTTCCGTAAAACGTTTCGTTATAACAAAAGTTTATGCAAACAATTCATCTTTCGTCAAAAGTATATTTTAGTATCGAATGTTACAAGCCATTAGAAATACCAGGTCACCTTCAAAAACGTTGTTCTTTATAGAATAGGGGGGCAAAACCAGCCTACGCCCAAAAAAGGCAGTCATCGCAGCCCATGGACACCCATTTTAGTGGGTGCGTTGCCGGCCATTGAGGGAGAACTTGTCTAAAGAAGCATACCGTGGAAGACATCCAGCCATCAAAGTGTTGCTGATGAAATTTTGAATTGATACGGCCGTGCCATGTTGGAACAAGGCAGAAGGGATCTACCCAAACAACTCTTCAGAATACTCCATTAACTTTGTAAAAAAACCCAAAGAGACGCAATGATGTCATGTGGAACATGGTGAAATTGATGCAGCTCCTCACAAACATCTTGTAAAACAAAAAACTTGGCGATTAAAAAGAGTGGCGGAGAGTTTAATGCCAGTTCTTATCATCCGTTCTACGCCCTTGATTGAGAACTGGCAGTAAGTGTAAAATTAGAAGCATTTAATATGATTTTCTTTTTGACGTTTTTTTTATGTTTTATTATTAAGTACTTAAATTTCAACATTTCTTTAAGTCAGTTATAAGCTGTAATTCTTTCTTAATAAATAAATAAAGAAATGTATTATTATTATTTATATCCCTTTTATTAGATTACTTAATATCTATTGGACCCAGATTTAAGTAAGAGAAATTAAAACGTCAATAGGTTGTATAACAAATGTCTTTCCATCCATCACCAAACATACAGATATATTGGAATTGGCTTGTGTCATACGACGCCCACTGGTCGTCTGTGATCGTGTCTGCCATCTCCAATACGTCTTTATGGATTGTTGATTGGTCTATTTCCGTCTCAAATGCAAATGTTTCCCTGTTCGTGTGTTTAGCCACTTGCTGTTTACGCACGGAATATTTAAAATTAGATTCGAATTTTGAAATAGGTAAAATAGCGCCGGAAAATTTACTTTAAAAGGTGTTCTAAATTTAAAATACCAAGGTAACACTGAAAGTGTTTGGAAAATGAAAATTTTAATGTAGAAAGTTGCCAATACTTTTATTGTTTTTCGAAGTAATCTCCGTTCCTATCTACACATCGTCGCATTCGATGGAACCACTGAGAAAAGCAGTGGGCCCATTCTTCCTTGGGGGTCTCTTCTATGGCATTTTCGTACGCTTTCACCGCATCTTCAGGGCTCGTAAATACACATCGAATTTTATCTTTAGTTTTAGGTTCGTAGCAATCTAGATATATTGCTACTTTCATCACCTGTGACGTTGTCAAACACAGCATTTGAGTCACCGCCGTTGAACTTATTTAGCTTTATTAAAAAATGCTAATCGCAGCCTATCATAGCTTTGTTGTTGAGTAAGCCCACAGCGAAAGTCATAATAAATCATTGACCGAAAATTTTCTCGCGTTAGGTTCATTTTCACGTCTAACAAGAGTTTTAGATTTGCCGCCAATTCACAAAAACAAATGACAAATGAATGCATTACATTAGGTTACCAAAGAGTTCTAAAATTGAAATTCAAAAAGTTTTCATTAGCAATGTTTCTAACTGGCCCGTTCCAAACATTTTCAGTGTTACCCACGTACGTACCGCGAACTTCGCTTCGTCTGAATATGATTTTTACTTGGCCTATTTTTTTAGTACATACCAACTTATGAAACATTTTGCTATGTTACCCCAGAGACAGAGATAGGCTTGTCCGGAATATATCCAGTCTTAGAGTTTAAGAAAAAAAATACTCGAATCAGTCCGGCCGTCTTCGTGTTAAAATTTCCGACTAATTCATAGTAAATAAATTTACCCACAACTACTTGCCATTTACCAAAATCGTACTAATTTTTGTATAGCTTTGTTGGGACGACACAGCTTTAAACTAAAATATTTAAAATTATAGGAATTCTCGGCTTGTTTATTTATTTATTTATTTATTAAGATTATTTATTTTTAAGATTATTTATGATTGGACAATTCACACACACCAATTGACCTAGTCCCATGCTAAGCTGGTGAAGCTTGTGTTATGGGTACTAGGCAACGGATATACATACATATTATAGATAGATAGACATATAAATACATATTTAAACACCCAAGACCTAAGCACAACACCAAATGCTCATCACATTGATGTTTGTCTCAGCCGAGATCGAACCCGGGACCCATGGATTTGCAGTCAGGGGTACTAACCACTAGACCAAAGAGCCGTCTGTTCTAACGAACATCAGTCACAATAACATTCATTAAACAGATTTTGAATATTAAAAATGTGTTTAACTCGTAGAAAAGCTTTCAAACAGTATATGTTTAATTTAGTCTTTGGATATATGAAATAGACCCAGAGTCACCACCATTGGTTATATTTTGTTTCACACTTTTATCTAGTGCCAATGACCGCAATTTATATAAACTGTCAGTGCAGTACGTAGTGGCTTCAGCGAGCTTTCTCGGTAGGTTTGAAACCCGGCTGTGCACCAATGGACTTTCTATGTGTCTGACAGACTGTATATACACTCCCTCATACGGCGAAAAAAAGCATCGCGCCTAATGCCTTAGGCCCAAGAACCGGAGTGTTAGTCACAAAGGCCGAATTACTTGCCTAGTGAAAACAAATGATCACGAAAGACGTACAGAAATCTGAGGCTTCGATCTAATAAGGTTGTAGCGCCACTGGACTGTTAAATAAACGTTATTTTTACATTTTTGAAGTGAAACTTCTTTAGGTAGTATGAGGGTAATTTTTTTTACGGATGAAACGCAATAATGACGCGTTTTTGTCGAAGAAAAGGGAGAGAGCGATTGACACCGACTGAGAGAGAGTGAGAAAGGTGAATTACTGAAAATCTATTTTTAAAATTAAAATTTTGTAAAGAGAATTTATGAAACATTAGTATTTTATATTTTACGCAAAATAATTTATTGAAATCTCAAATGACGAATTGTAAATTAAAATGCCACGTGTTTTTATTACCGAATAAATTTAAAAAATAAAATTTATAATTTGTATTAATTTTCGACACTTTTAATATTTGTGACAATTAAATTCCTAACATATCTTCCTTTTTCCCTCCCTCTAAGTCTCGGGAATTAATTAAATAATTATGTAAGAATAAAGAAGATAATTAACACTGCAAGGTTCATAAAACAGCGAAAGGTATCCATGGAGTTGCTGAAAATGTTCACCGAGTCATTTATTCATCACAGTTTTATTCCGACACAATTAAACTGAACTTTCTTTAACTTAATTGATTGTTTAACTTCGGGATTCGCTTGCATATATTCCATCCTTTGAGGCTGATTAAAATTGAGGAGAATTTGTGATTTTCATAAGTGAATTTCATGAATAGATTATATTTGATAATTTTCTGACGCCAATTTCAATTCCTGGTGCAATTTAGTTTGGCGTCATTTTCGTATACTTTGCTGAAAACATGCTAAATATATGAAAAGTGACACAATTTACGAAAAACAGATGTTGCATGTGACCTACTTTGAAAGTATTGCAATACTGAGAGAATGCTTTGTTAATTTAAAAAGATCTTTACTAATATATTTAACCTCAGGGCTGGAACAACGCAGACTAGAGCCCCGGATCCTCCACAGTAGAAAATGTTTTAAATTACGACTAGTACGTACGTATATTTTGAAAATTAAAAATAAAAAAAATTTATTTTTTTAAATTACGACTAAATATATAATCACAATGTAGGAAAGTGACATTATACTATGTAAATATTGAAATATGCAATTTGTAAAAAAAATCAATGGCGCTACAACCATTTTAGGTCCAGGCCTCAGAACTCTGCATCTGTTTCACGATCATTTTGTCATCTAATAGGCAAGTCAATCAGCCTCCTGTAACTGACACAAGCCGTCTTTTGGGTCTAAGGCAAGCCGGTTTCCTTACGATGTTTTCCTTCACCGTTCGAACGTTAAATGCGCACATAGAAAGAAAGTCCATTGGTGCACAGCCGGGGATCGAACCTACGACCTCAGGGATGAGAGTCGCACGCTGATGCCACTAGGCCAATACTGCTCAATAATGCATTTGTTTTTTTTTTTTTTTTAGAAGGGGGGGGGGGGGGGGGGAGGGGGCGGGCGCCCCCCCGGCCCCCCCCCCCCCCCCCCCCCCCCCCCCCCCGCGGGGGCCCCCGGGCGCGGGGGCCCCCCCCCGCAACGCCCCCCCCCCCCCCCCCCCAAACCCCAACGCCCCCGGAACCCGGGAAACCCGGGGCCGGCCCCGGCGCCCGGCGGCGGCGGCCCCCCCCCCCCCCCCGGCCCCCCCCCCCCCCCCGGGGGCCGGACGGGGGGGGGGGGGAGGCGGGGCGCCCCGCCCCCCCCCCCCCCCCCCCCCCCCCCCCCCCCCCCCCCCCCCCCCCCCCCCCCCCCCCCCCCCCCCCCCCCCCCCCCCCCCCCCCCCCCCCCGCCAAACCCCCCCCCCCCCCCCCCCCCCCCCCCCCCCCCCCCCGCCCCCCCGCCCGCCCCCCCCCCCGCCCGCGCCCGGGGGCACCCCCCCCCGCGGGGGGCCGCGCCGGGGGGCGCGGCCCCGGCGGCGGGCCGGGGGGGGGCGGCGCGCGCCGGGCCCCCCCCCCGCCCCGGGGGGGCCCCCCCGCCGGCCCCGCCCCCCCCCCCCCCCCCCCCCCCCCCCCCCCCCCCCCCCCCCACCCCCCCCCCCCCCCCCCCCCCCCACCCCCCCCCCCCCCCCGCCCCCCCCCCCCCCCCCCCCCCCCCCCCCCCCGGCCCCGGCGGGGGCAAGCGGGGGGGGGGGAAGGAGGAGGGGGGCCGCGCGGGGGGTGTCCCCCCCCAAGCGGCGCCCCCCGCGGCCCCCCCCCGCCCCCCCCGCCCCCCCCCCCCCCCCCCCCCCCCCCCCCCCCCCCCCCCCCCCCCCCCCCCCCCCCCCCCCCCCCCCCCCCCCCCCCCCCCCCCCCCCCCCCCCCCCCCCCCCCCCCCCCCCCCCCCCCCCCCCCCCCCCCCCCCCCCCCCCCCCCCCCCCCCCCCCCCCCCCCCCCCCCCCCCCCCCGCGCCGGGAAAAAAAAACCGGGGCGGGGCCCCCCCCCCCCGGGGCGGCCCCCCCCCCCCGCCCCCCCCCCCCCGGGCCCCCCCCCCCCCCCCCCCCCCCCCCCCCCCCCCCCCCCCCCCCGCCCCCCCCCCCCCCCCCCCCCCCCCCGCCGGCCCCCCCGCGGCCCGCCCCCCCCCCCCCCCCCCCCCCCCCCCCCCCCCCCCCCCCCCCCCCCCCCCCCCCCCCCCCCCCCCCCCCCCCCCCCCCCCCCCCCCCCCCCCCCCCCCCCCCCCCCCCCCCCCCCCCCCCCCCCCCCCCCCCCCCCCCCCCCCCCCCCCCCCCCCCCGCCCCCCCCCCCCCCCCCCCCCCCCCCGCCCCCCCCCCCCGCCCCCCCCCCCCCCGGGGACCCCGGGGGGGCCGCCGGGGGGGGGCGGGGGGGGGGGCCCCGGGCGCCCGGGCCCGGGGGGGGCGCCCCCCCCCCCCCGCCCCCCCCCCCCCCCCCCGCCCCCCCCCCCCCGGGGCGCGCCGCCCCCGGCCCCCCCCCCCCCCCCCCCCCCCCCCCCCCCCGGGCCCCCCCCCCCGCCCCCCCCCCCCCCCCCCCCCCCCCCCCCCCCCCCCCCCCCCCCCCGGGGGGGCCCCCCCCCCCCCCCCCCCCCCCGCCCCCCCCCCCCCCCCCCCCGGCCCCCCCCCCCCCCCCCCCCCCCCCCCCCCCCCCCCCCCCCCCCCCCCCCCCCCCCCCCCCCCCCCCGCCCCCCCCCCCCCCCCCCCCCCCCCCCGCGCCCCCCCCCCCCCCCCCCCCCCCCCCCGCGCCCCCCCCCCCCCCCCCCCCCCCCCCCCGCGGCCCCCCCCCCCGCCCCGCCCCCCCCCCCCCCCCGGCGGCGGGGCCCCCCCCCCCCCCCCCCCCGCCCCCCCCCCGCCCCCCCCCCCCCCCCCCCCCCCCCCCCCCCCCGCCCCCGGGGGGGGGCGCCCGCGCCCCCCCCCCCCGCCCCCCCCCCCCCCCCCCCCCCCCCCCCCCCCCCCCCCCCCCCCCCCCCCCCCCCCCCCCCCCCCCCCCCCCCCCCCCCCCCCCCCCCCCCCCCCCCCCCCCCCCCCCCCCCCCCCCCCCCCCCCCCCCCCCCCCCCCCCCCCCCCCCCCCCCCCCCCCCCCCCCCCCCCCCCCCCCCCCCCCCCCCCCCCCCCCCCCCCCCCCCCCCCCCCCCCCCCCCCCCCCCCCCCCCCCCCCCCCCCCCCCCCCCCCCCCCCCCCCCCCCCCCCCCCCCCCCCCCCCCCCCCCCCCCCCCCCCCCCCCCCCCCCCCCCCCCCCCCCCCCCCCCCCCCCCCCCCCCCCCCCCCCCCCCCCCCCCCCCCCCCCCCCCCCCCCCCCCCCCCCCCCCCCCCCCCCCCCCCCCCCCCCCCCCCCCCCCCCCCCGCCCCCCCCCCCCCCCCCCCCCCCCCCCCCCCCCCCCCCCCCCGGCCCCCCCCCCCCCCCCGGGCCCCCCCCCCCCCCCCCCGCCCCGCCGCCCCCGCCCCCCCCCCCCCCCCCCCCCCCCCCCCCCCCCCCCCCCCCCCCCCCCCCCCCCCCCCCCCCCCCCCCCCCCCCCCCCCCCCCCCCCCCCCCGCCCGGCCCCCCCCCCCCCCCCCCGCCCCCCGCGGGCCCGGCCGGGCGCCCCCCCCCCCCCCCCCCCCCGCCCCCCCCCCCGGGCCCCCCCCCCCCCCCCCCCCCCCCCCCCCCCCCCCCCCCCCCCCCCCCCCCCCCCCCCCCCCCCCCCCCCCCCCCCCCCCCCCCCCCCCCCCCCCCCCCCCCCCCCCCCCCCCCCCCCCCCCCCCCCCCCCCCCCCCCCCCCCCCCCCCCCCCCCCCCCCCCCGGCGGGGGCCCGGCCGCCGGCCCGCCCGCCGGGGCGGGGGGGGGCCGCCGCCGCGGGGGGGCCCCCCCCGCGGGGGCCCCCCCCCCCCCCGCCGCCCGGGGGCCCCCCCCCCCCCCCCCCCCGGGGGGGGGCCCGGGGGGGGGGGGGGGGGCGGGGGGCCGCCCCCCCCCCCCCCCCCCCCCCCGGGGCGCCCCCCCCCCCCCCCCGCGCGCCCCCCCCCCCCCCCGCCCCCCCCCGGCGGGGCCCCCCGGGGCGGGGCGCGGGGGGGGGGGGCCCCGGGGGGGGGCGCCGGCCCCCGGCGGCGGCGGGGGGGGGGGGGGGGGGGGCCGTTTTTTTTTTTTTTTTTTTTTTTTTTTGGGGTTCCCGGAATTTGTAAACAAACGTAAAAAAATTACCATCAATAAATCTTTTCTTCGGAAAAATACGAGTAGGCATTTTTCCAACAACGCTTTAATGCTGTTATGGTTACTATTAAAATTATTAAAATTATTAATTACTTAAGATGTCATGTGGAACATGGTGTAATGGTTGCAGCTCCTTACAAACATTGTGTAAAAAAAACATGGCGATTAAAAAGAGTGGCGGAGAGTTTATTGCCAGTTCTTCTCTTCCGTTCTACGCCCTTGATTTGAGAACTGGCACTAAATGTAAAATTAGAAGCATTAATATGTATTTCTTTACTGACAAGTCATAAGTGTACAATGTGTTACCCATATGATTAAACGATTTTTGATTTTTGAATTTTATAACGTTTTGTTCGGTTAAACGTGTGCTTTTATATTAATCTTCAGTTGGATAGGCCCAGGTGCACTTTACGTGTCTTGGCTCACTCGCGCCAACTATTTCTGAACTTACAAATAGCAAATGCCAAACACCTATTTACTATTTAAATATCCATTTAATATTGTGAATTTTCTGTATTTCTAGAACAAGTATATGCCAAAGTTTTAGTTTTATAAGCGTGACGATTACCTAAATAGTTTGGAAAATCCAAACTTTTTCTTTTTCCATTATAAAAAAATCTAAAACAAAAACTCAAGTTTTTTAAAACAAAATAACAAATAAATTATTATCTTTAAATCTCACGCTACGAAGAATATTTAAACATACATATTTAGTGGCGCCATAACTCTAAGGTGAGGAACAGTCGTATTTTAGTTTTTTACAAATTATAATTAAACGACAGTACTTAGAACGCTAATATTAACTAGGAATCAGCCCAGGGTATAACTTTATATAATACGAAAAAAAGTATTCTGGTACGATAAATTTTTCGACCAATTTCTCTGCCACATACATGGATCCATAAATACAGACTGACGGACGTCCAAGTGATTGATTTTAATGTTATTATTTACTATGTTAAACAAAATAATTGTTCATAAAAAATACCATATGTGCTTGATAGATTATTTAACTCGATTTTAGTGCACTCATATTATCCTGTAAGTGTTAAATAAGTGAGAAAAAAGTCATTCAAGTTTCGAAAGACTGGGTTTTTTGACATGTCGAGAGTATAGCACTGCGAGGCGTGCAATAGGAGATATGCCCCGAGAGTAGCAGTCACTTCAGCATAATAAGGACTTGATTCATGATCATCATGATTCAACAAGTATAGTATCAATACTACGAGTTTGAGAGTTGTTCCCACAGTAAAATGAAAATAAAATATGTTTATTATGAAACATAAGATACAGGTATCACTTATTCCACGTCATTAAATTTTATTCTGTAGGCAACCCGTTACAACGAGTTACAATTTCCAAAAAAAAAATTGCATTTAAATAGAAACACACGTACTGGAAAGCCTTAAGTTATGTTAAGTTCTTGAAAGTCTCTGAAAAATTAGCCTAAACAAACAGTGGAAGTGGTGTGCTACACAAGGTGAGGTGAGGAACAGTACATGTCAAAATCTTAGTGTAGATTGAAGTGTTCCGCGTATACTCATACGGAAATCTATTTAATAAACTAAAACTTACATCATCTCCTTTCTCAAGTGTATTGAGAGAGGCGAGGGAAGCCCGGGATCCTGTGTGTTGTTGTCTTCTTAAGGCGCGTTCTGTCTCCACACATTGCGCCAGAGGGACTCCAAAAACGCTGCCAGTTGGTTCTGCGAAACGGAATTTTCATTTAACTAATAATCAAGGCGTGGGGTTCAAGTGCACGCTAATTAAAGATTTAAGTTGGCGTCTGTCAGTGCCGGTGACCCTAGAGCTGGTGCTTTCTTCGCTCAACGAATAAGTATCGCAATACAGCGGGGGGATGCCCCCAAAAAAAAACCCCCGCCCCAAGGATTTTTTTTTGTAAAAAAAAAATATTAATAAAAAAAAAAAAAAAAAAATTTGGTGGGAAAAAAACAAAAAAAAAAAAAAAAAAAAAAAAAAAAAAAAAAAAAAAAAAAAAAAAAAAACCCCCCCCCCCAAAAAAAAAAAAAAAAAAAAAAAAAAAAAAAAAAAAGGGGTAAAAATTTAAATAATGTTTAAACATTTTCTCACCGATAAAGTCCTCACCTATTTCATTGTAAAATGCATTGAAAAATTACAAGAAATACATAAAATAAACCGTGCTATTTCCAATACACATATTATATTATACAGTATTAACAATATTCTTAAAATAGTAATAATAATAATTAAACCGCGCCAGATTTTGTGCTTTTCCGAGAGTGGTGAGACGTGGCTAACGTGAAGTACTGGGTACTATCAAGCGACCACAGCCACAGCCACGCATTCCAGGATTACGTGGGTGGCTGATACCTCCGCGCTGAAACAGCCTCTGCACATACTGTCTGTCACATCAAGGAAATAGAGTTTATAAAAAAAACAGTAGCCCTAATAAAACTCTGCGCTGAAACAATTTAACCCCAAGAAGACACAAGTTTGCGCGTTTTCCCCAAAAAACACCCTTTGTCTCTTCTCCTTTTTAAAAAACCTCTCTTCTAAACCCCCAGCCCAGTTTTGGTTTGCCGGGGGTGTACCTTCCGGGGGGGGTTTTTTTGGGGGGGCTTTGGGGGGGGGGGGTTTTTTCCCCCCCCCCCGGGGGGGGGGGGGGGGGGGGGGGGGGCCCCCCCCCCCCCCCCCCCCCCCCCCCCCCCTCCACCGCGCTCCGGGGCCCCCCCGGGGGGGGTCCCCCCCCCCCGGGGGGGGGCGCCCCCCCCCCCCCCCCCCCCCCCCCCCCCCCCCCGCGGGGGGGGGGGGGGGGGGGGGGGGCCCCCCCCCCCCCCCGGGTTTTTTTTGGGGGGGGGGGGGGGGGGGGGGGGGGGGGCCCCCCTCCCCCCCCCCTTCTTTTTTGGGGGGGGGGGGGGGGGGGGGGTTTTTTTTTTTTCCCCCGGGGGGGTTTTCCCGCGGGGGGGGGGGGGGGGCCCCCCCCCCCCCCCCCCCCCCCCCCCCCCCCCCCCCCCCCCCCCCCGGGCGTCTCTTTTTTTTTTTTGGCCCCCCCCCCCCCCCCCCCCCCCCCCCCCCCCCCCCCCCCCCCCCCCCCCCCCCCCCCGGCTTTTTCCTCTTTGGGGGGTTTTTTTTTTTTTCCCGCGGGGGCCCCCGCCGGGGCGGGGCGGGGGGGGGGGGGGGGGGGGGGGGGGGGGGGGTTTCTTCTTCCCCGCGTCCCCCCCCCCCCCCCCCCCCCCTCTCTAAAAAAAAAAAAAAAAAACAGCCTCTGCACATACTGTCTGTCGCGTCTAGCACAAACAGATGTTTATAAAGAAGACAGAAGCCCTAATAAAACTTCACGGAGTCTGTCGCGCCAAGGACATAGAGTTTGTTAAGGAGACAGTGGCCCGTAATAAAATATAATCACCCCATAATCCATTGGTCCAATTTCACGGAAGAGGTATCGCACGATCTAAAAGCGCGCTCGGCATTGTGCAAATTTAGCGCGCTCATAATAGTTCGACGCGAATAGACGGTGAGTATCACCTAGAAACTGTTATTACCCGTGAAAATATGTGATTACCGATTACAATAGCTATTTATTTAAACGCCACGCCACGCTGTAGGTATATAAACTCTTCAGTAGAGACTAAAATTAAAAATACAATTCTACGAAAAATTTTGATGGTCCTTTAAACTAAAAAAATTTTGGTGGCTTCATAGAAGCACACAAAGAATAATAATCAAAAAAATTAAATACCAAACACATTAAGAATGAAAAAAAGGAATAAGGTACATTTTAAGTGTGTAATGTGTGTGTGTTGTGGTTGTAACTGGCCCTGGCTCAGCATTATGCTGTGATGCAGACGTGTTCTACAGCGCTGATCATTCTGCTAGAGACCACAACGGTTAGTTTGCGGATTGACAAAAGAATGCTGGCGGATTTTGTTGCCGTTTTCGGGTTTGAACCAGATGGAACGATCAAGTGAGACCCATCGCGACACTGGATAGAAACCGGTGGAAACAGATAGTCCGCTCCAGGTGCTTCATTGCTGACCATTGAAGAGAGAGAGATAACACAGATCCATTTTAGTTAGTAAGTACAGCTGAAACCCTTGTCTCACAGGGCCAAAAAGCGTAGGCAAACTGCCTTACAATTTGCGAGTGAGTACGGTCATCTGTTGTACTTAGATTACGGTTCCGTACACTACACTGCTACGGCTATTGCCTCGCAATTGGCGTAAATGAGATCGTCCAGAAGTTATGAGTATAAGCCTGGAGAAACATGCCCAAACTGCAAAGCGACAAACCAACAGCAACCTAAAGGGGTTGTTATACTGAACGCGCGACTTAGCAACCTGGCAGTACGGCTTACTCATAGAGCGTTTGTGTAGAAATTTATATGCTTAAAAAAGGTGTTTTTTTATTGCTTCCGTGCGCAGTATTGCGTGGATTTCGTGTATTTTAGTAAGATTTTCCCAACGTCTTTAATCGTAGTTAATATTGAATTATGCTCAAACCCTCCTCAGGATTCGCTCTATTTATTAGTAATATTTATAGTATTTGTGGTTTAAGTAAATCAAATAAGATAACAGAAAAAAAAATAACATTTCTGTACAATATTTTTTGAAAATCAGCAAGAAATCTTGTAACAGTAGTAAGTATCTTCTAACTTCTAAGGTTTTAACTAAGGAATATAAAATAAAAGTTGTTCTTCATGGAAATCCTTTTTTTTACAATATTTTTTTGAATCTACAAGAAATCATCTCCTATTGATTTATTTGCGGTTTAACTATAGAAAATAGAATAAAAGTTGTCCTACATTGAAATCTCATTACTGAACAATATTTTTTAAATCAACAAGAAATCTTTTAACAGTAACTATTTATTTGCGTCCTAAACGAAAATTACGTTTATAAACACAAATTCATTTTATTAGAAAATCTAAACTCTTTTGTTATTCTTGCCAACATTCACGGTATATTTTTATACTGTTTACTTGTATCACGGCCATTATATTAATAAATTGATTATGGAAAAAATAACTAAGTAGGTCAGGCTGTCAAGAATTTTCGGGTCGTACCCGCACAATATCACTCGCCATCTCATTCTTTCACTTAACGTTTAATGTTTGTTTCTCTTTCGATCATTAACACAAATTATTTTCTGGAATTCAGCATTGTAAAATTCGTAACGGTTTCGTATGTCAGGTTTATTCAACGTTCGAATCGCCGACGACCAGTCACTTTTCCGCTAAATAAACACCCTTTATCTCTATCTCTTCTTTAGCACTCTTTTTAAAGCATCAGCTACTGAATACTGGGCGTTGACATATCGAATGACGATCAGTTTCGCGGTCATTTGGAAGAAAAGGCCATGTTTATCTCTAAGGGCCGTTCAAGTATTACGTAAGCCCTTTGGGGGGTGAGGGGGGTCTTTGACTTTCTTATTTGGTGATTACGTCAACAGTAATTATTTACTTGATTACACATTGTCTATGCTTGAAAACGAAATGCATTTTCGAGGATTCCTACAAACAAATAATACGTTTATGTACTGTTACTTTTGAGAGCTTTGCTTACTTTTGCTGACAAGAGGAGGAGGAGAAGAGGGGGGGGGGTCAAATTGCAGTAAATCTGCTTAGTACTTGAATGGCCCCTAAGAAGCTTGGTGTGCTCAGCAAGGGGAGACGGTACTTCACTCCGGGCCACCGCTTGCAACTCAACGTGGAGTACTGTTCTCACCTCTCGTTCTTTCCTTCCCCAGCACCAGCTCCTTTCCTTCCATAGATTCGCTGGCTTTATTTGTTTTAAATTGCAATAAGACACAATAAGGAAAACTGTCTACGGGTTTTCCTATGTGTTGGCGAAAGTATGTATGACTAGAAACCAAAGAATTTGTCGATAATGTTAGGCGCCACGTACACACGCTATTATTAGACACACTTTGTATGTGAGCAGTGTCAGTCATCACATCTTGATATATGAAACAGTTTGAACGCACGTTTGTTGTAAAATTAGCTTTATTGTGCTATAAATAGAGTCGAAATTATAGAAATATTAAAATATGAAATCGGCGTTTTGTATGGGAGGAACAAAAAGTAGATATTTTTAATTAATAGTATGTACCATTGCTATATGCACTTTTACCATATTATAGGTAGTTCATTGATCCCTTAACTAAAAAAAACAATTGGGATGGGAAACAATACAATCTTTGAAGGTGGTTTCGACTGCTCCATCACAGTTAAATTTTTTACCGTAATTGTTTATTTATTTTGTAATCCTACAGCTAACATAAATTATATATAATAACAAACAGTTACACTGAAAATATTCACTACTAACTAAGAACTACAAAAAGGTTCAAAAATTTACAAAAGGAAACAAACAAATAAAAATTTGTCAATACATTCAACTAAGTGGTACCTAATTTGGCTGTGATGTGTGATGGTGTAAAAGTGAGAGTAAGTATGTGAAGGTTTGTATGTGGGGGTGGTATATACCCCGGCACTAGTCCACCAAACGCTCACAACTCACAAGTAACTTTTCCGGAGTCAATTATCGCTTGGGGCACGATTTGGCTGGTTCGGCTCATTTCAGCCATTGCGATGGGTGCTTCCGATTATAGTAGGTACAGGATCCACTATTCATCACAGGTGAATTCGATTTAAACACATCAAAGTGGGCAGATCTATTTTAAAGAAAGCATTTTTAAGTGCCTATCTCATACCTCTGTTTTATCAGCAAAAAACGTCTAGTATTTGTTGTATATATTATATTTTATATATAAAAAACCTGCACGTCCGTCGTTCCACAACTGAGCGTTTTTAAAAGTTTTGCCGCACCACCACTATGTGGATGTGTGTTCATAAGTGTACATTGTGTTACCTATATGAAAAAATAATTTTTGACTTTTAAAGAAAAGAGTGATTCTTAAAAGGCCGACAACCCACTCGCGAGCCCTCTAGCATTAAGTGTCCATAGTCGGCGGTATAACTTAACAACAGGTGAGCCTACAGCCCGTTTTCCTCTTGTTATATAAAAAAAAAATCTTTTTATTATAGTGTAAACACAATTTAGAACGATATTAGTGAAAATTAAATTTTCCTCTTACAATAAACAATTGTAAATTTTCCACTAAAACAGTCGTATATCGTTTGAAAACTAATAAAATCCGAACACTGTACATTCGCTCGGTTAAATTAATAGATCATTTTGATTTATTAAACGACTACCACCTCGTAACTTATGCCCGATTTTTATAACCAAGGTTTTCTAATAAAAACAGATATATACACTGTTGATAATTGAATAATACATAGAGGGCAAACGGGCGGGCTTATCTGATGTTTTTTTTATAATTAACTAGTATCCTTCAAGAAAAGCGTACCGATTCTTGAAAGGCCGGCGACGTACTTGCGAGCCCTCTGGCATTGAGAGTGTCCATGGGCGGCGGTATCACTTAACATCAGGTGAGCCTCCTGCCCGTTTGCCCCCTGTTCTATTAAAAAAAAAACTCGGCCAAGCGTTGCTGTGGCTAAAGTTTTTGTTATATTACTTAGTAGTAAACTATTCAAGGGAAACGTCGAACGCCAGTCATGGTTATGTCATTAAATTGTAGCTTATGTGAAACGTTGGTACTTTCAACACAGCGCCATCTGTTAGAATTGTGACTGTCAAATAATAAACAAATAATTTGCAATAAAATAATATTGCGGGTATAAATGAAGATGTAAGCTGTCTTATCTTTTAAGTTAGATCAAACTGCACACGGTTTGCAATTTGATTGAAATCGGTTTAGTAGTTTAGGATAGTCTATTAAGATTATTAACACCACATCATATATTCATATAAACAGTATATGTTACAAGCGAGCAGTGTTGGCCAAGTGGCTTCATCGTGCGACTCCCATCCCTGAGGTCGTAGATTCGATCCCCGGCTGTGCACCAATGGACTTTCTTTCGTTGTGCGCATTTAACATTCGCTCGAACGGTGAATGAAAACATTGTGAGGAAACCGGCTTGCCTTAGATCCAAAAAGTCGACGGCGTGTGTCAGACACAGAAGGCACCTACTTGCCTATTAGATGGACAAATGATCATGAAACATATACAGATATCTGAGGCCCAGACTGCTATATGTTATAAGCTATCTTTTCTAAAATATATGACCATTAAAACTATTTATGTCGCCACTCAACTGTCAGCGCGTGATAAAAAAAATTCTTACTAAATTTATCTTGCACAGCATAAGTAGGTGATTTAGGTGTAAGACTCAGGTCTGCATTGTGATGATTTGTTTAATAGGCAAGTAGGGGTTCAACCTGTGTCTGATGCCCTCGACTTTTAGACTCTTAGGCATGCGACGATTAAATGCACACATACATACATGCACATCCGTGGTTCAAATCTCCAAGGATGAGATGGATCTCATGAAGAAGCTCGCTAAAGATAAAAAGACTTAATCATCACTGCCCGATAGCGAAAATCCAGATCTTTGTTCTTAGATCTTTCTCTTGGTGCAGACGTTATTTCTAGTCATTTTTTGTCAATATAAACCCCCTGACTCACGCATCAGCACACTGGCAAGCTATACAGATAGTATGTTTATTGTAGTAAGAAACTAGAGTGGGCATAGGTTTGCATGCAAACAGATACACTGCTTTAAGACCCTATCCCAGCACGAATTGCTGTGTCAGTGTCTCGGGGTGGACTGCGGGGCGCAGTGGAGAGCTGGAGCACTGAGGCGCGCAGGCCCGTAACAACAATTAGTTATGTAAAACATTAAATTAATGTAAGTTTATCATTTTTTTTTCTGAAGTGAATTAATTGGCTTGCGATAGAATATATCGTGTAAACTTCAAAATCATTTTCGTCATAAAATAAATTCAAAGTGTCAAAAATTGGCTATGTTTGGATTTATTTTCTATCGAGCGAAGTTATTTAAATCGTGTTTAATCTTTCAAAATGGATACATAAACTACTCAACTCCACCATATATTTTTTCCATTCGCCCTACTTCAAGAAACGATGACGAAAAATGGAAAGAAACAATGTACTTTTTTGGAGTTTGGCGACCAGATCTTAGTTTGAATGAAAAAGTATATATTTTACGTGGATCATATAAAGGTACCTTTTTCCTTGTCGGCATCCTTCCGGCTCTGGTCAAAGAAGCCAGTGGTGAGGGCTTTCCTCTTGAGAAGGTACGCTCTCCGCTTCGGTTTTGTAGTCACTGCTGACGCGTTATCTGTGGATAATTTATATAATGTTAAATTTCCGCTAATTAGACTACCTGTTTACCATAAACTGTCTGGAAACCGCAACATACAGAAGTTTACAAGTGTGTATATGTCAGATATTTCTCGAATGGAAGTCACATCAAGATGATTTAATTGAAGTGTATTTTAATATTTCATAAATAGATTAACGAATAAATATAACTAAACATGGTTAACTTAACATAAATTATTATAACAGAAGGAAAAACACAAAAAAAATATCAATAAAAACAATCCCTTTAGGCAAGGTTCCGAAGATACTGGCAGCGTTCCCCTTTGAATAGCTAGACTAAATCTGTGTCCGAGGTAGCTGCCAGCTCTTCGGTCTCCTGTGATGTCGACTAACCTTTTTGATAACCTTAAAAAGCCTTACAGAGCTAGGACCCCACGGACCAAGGGTCTCGACACTGAATGGGACAAAGTCATATTCTAGACCCCTGTATTTGCAGGCTTTAACTTTTTAGTCGCATTACAAGCCGCACCAGCTCTGTTGTTGATTTAATTTAAATATATAATCAAACTGAAATGGGCTGGCCACACTACTCGCATGAGAAGGTGGAGAGGCCACCAGGGTTAAGAAAGAGAGGTCACCTTCTTGCACGGTGAGCTGAGCTGAGCTTAAGGATTTTTGTGGGGAAAATTGGCTCAAGATAGAGAGACATGGAGCTGGATGGAGGAGGCCTGACTCTTTAAATGGGTGTACAAAAGTAGGTATGTTTTGTAAACTGCTGTTTCAATGAATAAATAATTAAATAATTCCTGCTCGATAGGACAAACTAGACAAAATCAACTGGTTGCTAATCTAGTTATATATGTTTTCTACATATAGCTGACCCGGAAAACGTCGTCTTGCCATGTATATTATTTCTAGGAAACATTTTTTTAGTTTAATAAAAATAATAATCTACTATACTAAAAAATAGGGGTTGATCGTAGAGGGGTGATAATTAAGTAGGTATGTATGTATATTTTATGCTGTATCATAAAAAAATTAAAATTAAAGTTTTGTCTAAAATATAAAATTTAGGGGGGGATGAAAAATAGATGTCCGATTTGCAGACCTATGCGCATAGAATTTTACGAAAATCGGTCGAGCCAATTCGGAGGAGTTTATTTACAAACCCCGTGATACGAGAGTTTTTGTATTCGATATTTGCTTTTATTTTTATTACTTTTTTTTAAAGAAATCAACTTTATCGTAGCTCACACGCTGTTTGAATAAATGTTAATTTTTTTTTATAGTATAATGTAAAATCTATAGTTGCAATATTTGTGAACATTATGACCACCATGTATGTACATAATAATTTAGTTAGCTGCTGCATTGCTTTTTTTATGCCATGCGCCTTATTTTAGTATTTGCTTTGGTTAATCACGGACATTTCTCCTATTACTTTTAAGAATCATAATTTTATTTGATTCGATTTGTTTAAAAGAAAACACTTTTTTAACGGATTGAAGTTATGTATTAAATTATAATTATTTTACATTTTTATTTATTATTATTTAATTGTTTCATAGTTTGGAATTATTACTTGCGAAAATAAAAGTACAAATAATGTTACGACCTATCCAAGCAGCGCAACTACCTCGAGTGACGTCAGTTCTACGTCGACACAAGAAAAATACTAATAACTTTTATTTAAATGTTAAATATTGCGCCAAGTGTACGAGTAAGTCATTAAACAAAGATTCGTAATTCGATATTTATTTGAACGAGTTTTATGACAAACTATTTCGGTACTTGATTTTTTTCGAGGCCACGTGCAAATCGTAAACAATATAACACCTGTAGGAAACACGTACTTTTGATGTATCAATATTTACAGTTATTATTATATACTAGTAGACTCGGCCAAGCGTTGCTGTGGCTAAGAGGCATATTACATAGTAGTAAACTATTCAAGAGAAACGGCAGGAGAACACTAATCCACCATGCTTTTTGGTGGTTATGCCATTAAATTGTAGCTTATGTGAAACGTTGGTATTTATTTTGATAAGGATCAATACCTAGGTACGAATAAAGAGCCTTTACTAGCGGTGTTATTTTTGAAAAAAAATTAATAAAAGGACGCTTATTGTGACGTAACTATAAAAGATAGAGACATGCTGTCGCGACACTTTTTATAAATAGTGATGTGTCCTGAAAAATTGAAATACATCATTTTGTTCTATCATTAATAGTTATCGCAGCGCACGCGAGTGAAGGAAGTTTTTTGTTTATTTTTTTACAACTTGGGTTAGATTATTCAAGTTTTAGTTAGCATCCCTATATTTTTTTTTAAATGAAACATAGCCTATGTCGCTCGGGAATAGTGTAGCTTGCCAACGGTGAAAGAATTTTTGAAATCGGTCCAGTAGTTTCGGAGCCTATTCATTTCAAACAAACAAAAAATCAAATCTTTCCTCTTTGTAATATTAATATAGATTTAAAGGCCACGCCTGTTAAGAGAGAACTAAAAAGTAAAAGTACAAAAAATCTGTTGCCTTCGTAAAATTTAATATAACTATATTGAAATTGGATTTAATAACTCAATGAGGAAGTCGCTATCGCTATGTCGTACACAGTAACTGTCGGTGTCAATCAATCAAAATACGTTTATTCAGTTTAGATGCGTCTTAGGGCATCCTTATGAATGTAAAAAACGTTTACAAAATTCGCGAAAGAGCAAGATTACGCCAATGATAATATTAACATTTACTTTAACTAAATTTCGTTAATAACTAAGTAGAAATTAGATAAAGTGTAACTTAGAAGATTGACAATAAAGCTATATTTATTGCACCGCACTCCTACTTGTTGCAAGAAAGGTCACGTGATAGAAAATAATTACACATGCATCGCGACGTGTCACGAAGATAATGCAGAGGGGATAGATTATATTTAGAAAAGCGAATTCCGACATTCCTGCTGTAAAATTATACCTGTATGACCTGTAAATGTTTGTTTATGAATTTCAAATGTTCTTGGTTATTTCAATTAGGGTAATTCTTGGAGATTTTGAGGGCTTCTTGGCTAAGAAAAAGTTATTAATAATACTTTTTTATATACATAGGACCTCATAACCTATTAGACACTCGATCAAGCAGATATGGCCTAGAAGTTAGGCTGCAGGGGAGTGTCAAATCTCATCTTTCCTAAAAAGGGACCTCATTTGCTTAAAATTAGGTCTGTCTGGCTTGGCGTCTCCTGCAGGGCCTGGGAAACAATTACTCTGGAAATATTCTTCGATATTTCCATTACTCTGGAGTAATTTCGGAGTCGGAGCCCGCTGCCCTGCGGACCCAATTCACCTCTTGTGCTGCAATTCTACGGCAGAACTTCTCCAGCTTCTATCTATGCTCGAGCAAGTCGAGATACCATCATGCCAGTATCGAGCTCCAGATCGCACCTGGCTCTTTCGAAAGTCGGACAGTCAACAAGTACATGTTTGGTCGGTTCTTTCGTCCCAGTCGCACGCGGGGCAAGTCTTCAGTTTAATTATGTGTATTGTCCAAAAGCCGAACGGCTTGAAAACTTGGCTTTGCGTAGAGATGTGGGGTAACTCTGCATCTTCTACAACATTTACCATGGAGAGTGTTCAGAGGAGTTGTTCGGATTAATACCTGCAGCTGAATTTCATCATCGGACGTCGAGGCAGAATATGAAATTCCACCCGTATCCTATACCTCGATGTCGTTCCACTACCTTTTTAGGTATGGGCCTCAGATTTATTTGTTTCATGATTATTATTTATTTGTCAATCTAATAGGCAAGTAGGTGATCAGCTTGTGCCTGACACACGTCGTCGGGTTTAAGGCAAGCCGGTTTTCTCACGATGTTTTCCTACACCATTCGAGCGAATGTTAAATGCGCGCATCGAATTAATAAGTAATAACTAATTCAATAAAAAATATTATTTAACAGTTCTTAGAGTTATATTTTTAATAGATTTTATAAGCAAAGCTACTGACATATTTTATTTTAAATAAAGGCGTCTAAAGACACATTATCAATCCATATTTCAATGGTTATCATAACATTTCGACTTCACGCGCTTCAAACATATTTGATGGACATTCGTTAAATCATGTTGCCAACTCGATAAATGGTTACCGTACACAAGCGATTTTAATTTTATATGTTTCTGCAATATTATCAGAACTTAATTAAATTTATTTTCACGACAAAAGCTGCCGTAGAGCGTCATATATTTTTAAAAGCCGGCAACGCACTCACGAGTCCTCTGACGTTGAGAGTGTCAATTACTTAATGTCAGTTGAGCCTCCTGCCCGTTTGCCCCTGTTTTATTAAAAAAATGGGCAGTGGGGTTCAAGTACACATGAGCTGATTTATGTTGGATCCTGAGACAGTACCAGTGACACCAGAGCTGGTGTGTTCCTAGCTTAACGAATAAGTATTGCAATACCATCAATTCTCTGCTAGAGGGAAATTTCGTGTTATATTTATTTATGTTTTATTATTAATATTAATAGTACTTATAACCTAAGCTAATAAGATAGCTTTAATAAGATTCTATTACTATTTTATATTTATAAAACTACACTTTTTGTTTTACACCCATACTTTCGTATTTAAGACTTTCTGTCTTAAATACGAAAGTATTATATATAAGTGAAAAGTTATTAAGATTTCATTTTAAAGTTGGTGATGAGGCCTTTGTGCCTGATATCAAATTTATGCGGTCAATTTGCGATCCTATCCTCTCCTTACGAATGAAGATCTAAACTTAATTTCTTTATGTTCTTTGGACTTCGCTACTTAGTTTAATAAATAAAAACTCTAAATTGTAATATTTAGCTGGTAGATAGTAAAAGTGATCCCAGAGCTGGTGCTTACCTCGCTCATCAAGGATCGCAATAAAATGAAATAAATCAGAGGCGATACAATCTTTTAGGTCTGCGCGTCAACAGAAATCTGTTTCATGATCATTTGGTAATCTTATAGGCAAGTTGGTAATCACCCTACTGTGCCTGACACACGCCGTCGCCGGGTCTGAGGCAAGCCGGTTTCCACACGATGTTTTACCTTCATCGTTCAAGCGAATGTTAAATGCGCACATAGAAATCCATTGCACAGCCGAAGATCGAACCTACGACCTCAGGGATGAGAGTCACACACTGAAGCCATGGCTAACAATGTTGTAAAGTATCGCAAAACAGCGAGGAAATGATGTCATTAAAGGTACACTGATACAGGGACTAAACTTTTTAAATTTGTATTTCTCAATTTTTAATTATTATTACTATGTAGGCTAAATGTAAATTATGTATATTTGTGTGTTAGAAATATATATAATCATTAGGGCATATGATATTATAAATATATATAACAAAGTTTTTTCTGTCTGAGCGTCGTGGTCAGCAAGGACACATCTGGAGCAGACAGTCTGTCCACTGGCTTCTGTCCAGTGGGGAGTCCATAAGGGAGTTATAGCAGTATTGAGGACGAGTTTCTCAATTGATCGGTCCATCAAAAATGTAACACAATATACACTTATAAACGTCAAAAAATAAATATATATTAAATGCTTCTAAGTTTACATTTACTGCCAGTTCCCAAAGGCGTAGAACGGAAGAGAAGAACTGGCAATAAACTCTCCGCCACTCTTTTAATCGCCAAGTTTTTTGTTTTACACAATGTTTGTAAGGAGCTGCAACCATTACACCACGTTCCACATGACATCTTAAGTAAATAATTATAAAAAAATAAATTAAAAACAAAGATTTGTCCTCTATCAGCAGGAGGCATGGTGAAATAGGAGCGCGCACTTACTTTCTCGTGGGAACAACACACAATCTGTGCTACCAACCCCAAACAGTTGGTCTTGCAAATATATCATTGACAATGTACTTTTTAAAATATATCTCAAGCTCTTCATTTCTAGAACATAATGGAATTTTAATCTGATCTAATCATATCGTATATGCGTTGTACGCAATTCCACAAACGATTATTATGCCGTACTATGAACTGTTTATGCATTCCTTGTCTGATAAACATCATACGACGATAGCCAGACAAAAAATCATCCAAATTTATCACATTATTGTTGAGTCTGTTCGATTTTTACATTATCTTCATTAGAGTACGCCGTTATATTGAATACAGTAGGATTGTGATAGTCATTGTACGATCGGAGATCTCTAGCCGGTGTTACGTTCTTATTATTATTATATAACCAAGTTCACATTTCAAGGATCGTCATGCTCGCTTAAATGGCATTGCTTGTGTCCATGCGTCGGGTTGTCTCTCTCCCTAAAATATGGCGAGGGTCCGATGGCTGGCCATGCGTGATACTCGTGAACGGGTGCTACTTGTGTTGACTGGTCGGACTTGAATTCGTGTATCCGGTGATGTTAGCTCCTTACAAACATCGTGTAAAACAAAATACTTGGCGATTTAAAGATTAGCGGAGAGTTAATTGCCAGTTCTTCTCTTCCGACGCCCTTGATTTGAGATATCATAGGAGATGGACGTGTTTTATTCTTTCGTTGGATTATTAGGTGCCTATCTGATACCTATCCGCAATTTTTGCTTTAAAGAATAAGCCAAAAATTACTAGTAAAATCTAAAATTAGAAGTGACATTTTGATGTGAAACATCTATAGCCGCCGACCGATTTCCGTAAAATCGATTTCTGGCATGGCGGCGCGTCGCCACGGCATGCGTCGCCACGCCAGAAATCGATCGACTATATGATGATATATATACAGTCTATATGCAGTAGGGTGTGTGTATTTCGAAGTCACTGATTAAACGAATTAAGTAGTCACGATTTTAAATAAATTCGTAAATTTTTGTATTTAATTAAAATAAAAGTTTCTTCAATAAATAGTCATCGTTATCTGGAAAAAAAATCGTAATATTTTATTTTATCATTATGACATATTTAGTTCCTATAACAATCTGTTCTTTTCTGCTTTTCATATTACTTTTACAAAATAATGTCGATGTTTCACATCTGCCACGCGTCCCGTGACGGATCACATTTTTTTTTTACGTTTTAATTATTTGTAACATTTATGTTCACCATAATTGTCATGTATCTGCACATTATACAGATCTTCTTCTCTATCTACGGCCGAATGGTTTACAATTGTGTACACATGATATTGACTCCTATTTCTTTCAACAAAACTTTTGGGGCTCTTACGATTCAATGATTCGGGTGTTACCGGGAATACTACCACTGGTAAGATCTGTATGCGCATTATTAATTTTGGAGTACTGTACTGAAGATATAGCATTATATATGATGAGGTGAACTTTTATAAATTAACTAGCTGATCCGGCAAACGTCGTTTTGCCATGTATATCATTTATAATAAAAAATAGGGGTTGATCGTAGAGGGGTGAAAATTGGGGGTTGTATTTAGTCGATACCAACTCCGGGGAAATAAATACAGATAATGCAACTTTCTCTACAGCTGTGATACTTTTTGACATCAAACACCTTTTGTCTTCAGTCACCGTGACCACGCACGCTGTAAAGCACGCGAAACGTCGGATAAATTTAAAATTATGTTAAATAATTGTAAATTTATAATAATACATAACTTTAATCCGGTTAAAAAGTTTTTTCTTTAAAATCAGGGAAGCTTTCAAAAGGTTTCCAATATTTTTCACTTAGGCTCCGCTCCTATTCATTGTAACGTGCTACATGCTCGCGCGAGGACGACCGCGGCGGCGTTGGTACAACGACCTGGTTGCACTGCACCAGGCACCTGGCCAGGTGGACCCGGCAAAACAAAGAAAGGGAACTTTGGAAGGGGTTGGAGGAGGTCTATAACTAGAGTTACGAATTTGTATCATAAATATTTCATTGTAATATTTTTTGAAAAAGGCTTTATTGTAATTATTATTATTCGATGACTGACGCCAAAGTTGGAGTCTTTTACAGCCCTGCGATTCTGTAACTCACTTTTCGAACTCACACAGCGGTTTTCGCTTCGGCGGTCGCTCTGAAATCAGTCGTAAAGCAGTCATTTTATGATTTGGCAAACCGCTGTGTGAGTTCGAAAAGTGAGTTACAGAATCGCAGGGCAGGTGTTGGTGAAGGTGAAGTCCGGAACTTCAAATCGGGAACATAACATCCTGGGGTAGGACTAGACCAACTAGAGTGGCACCCTGGCTAGAGTGGCTAAATTACACTATGAACATTAAAATATCTTTACGTAGTGTTTGGTATGACACCAACATTATCAGTGGGCTCTGTCGAGTGCCAACTCAAAGCTAAATCGTCCTACAATCAAATTCTTAATCGAAAATAATCTCTTAAAATCAAAACATCACGCGACCTCACAATGTTGCCAACTATTAAATATTTACGTAAATAGCTTATAAATTAGCTAAATCTTTCGATGCTGACAACATTTGTTCTTGAAGAACTTCCGAACAACTAGGCAATTGCCCAGATGGATACCTGCAGCTGAGTTTCATCATCGGACGTCAAGGCAGAATACAAAATACCATCCGTATCACATTGACGTCCGTCGTTCCACAACTGAGCGTTTCTTAAGGCAATTTCTGCTGGACACCACCACTATGTGGAACCAGCTGCTCACTGAAATATTTCCGAACCAATTTGACTTAGGGTTCTTCAGGAAAAGAGCGTACCAATTCTTAAAAGGCCGGCCTTTTGGCAGTGGGAGTGTCCATGGGCGGGTGTATCACTTAAAATCAGGTTAGCCTCCTGTTACATGAAAAAAAAAGATAATTTTCCTTATTGGACTTTAGGCCTTTGCTAACCCATAAACAATATAAAAGTGTAATAATTGACGCTATAACCCAATAGATTTCGGCAGCCTGACATTTTTTTATCATACTGGAAGGCTCACAATATGAAACGTTGAATAATACAGTCGATCCGGGAAAGCAATTTGTAATGAATAAACTTAAAAGCTATTACTGCTTTTAAAAATTCTTCCACCATTGGAAAAAATATCTCCGAACACACACAGGATAGCTAGAAAAGTCGACACTAGCCGTCTGCCAAAGGGGAGCCAATGGATTAGATAAATAGGATAAATAAAGTGAAAACTTCTAGGAGGTATTGACAATACATTACAAAGCAGCTAATATTCTTATAGCGCCATCTTCTTTCGAAGCTATAATTGGCGTAACAATAGGGTGGCAGGGCTGGCAAAATGCCACGGGCCCCCGACCCAAGAGGGCCCCTGCCCAATAGATATTATGTTCTATGGATGAATGTAAATACAGACCATTCCCTATCGCCTAACAGAGGAGGCCTATGGCCATTAGTGGGGCATATACAACGTGTAATTGAGTACGCTGAAAATCTCGAGGTTTAGATATTAAAATTAAACTGAGTAGAACGTGACGATTTTTGCTGATACGGCCCCATCAAAAGAATTTGCCACGGGCCCCAGATGGTATAGTTACGCCACTGGAAGGTATCGTCATCGCTATTTTGATTTTTGATGCCATGTTTCTGAACTTGAGGCTTTGATTCCCATTGCCGAAGATTCTTTGACAAAGACGTGCATATGCAACCTCTGCACTCACTTTTTCCCAATCATCAGTAACAGGATACATTTTTGGCAAGTAAAAAAAGGCTGTATCGGTTTTCTAGGGAGGTAGTTGTCTGCTGTTGGCGACGCTATTGTGCGGTTTTCTTCAGCAGTAAAGTATTACTTATACTATTTTTAATTGTTGTGAATGTGAAGACTACGTGGATCATTGTTTGTTATTTATTTTATCCTTTTCTCAGTTTTAGTCATAGTCTGACAGTTTGAGTAATTCATGCGGCCTACCGAAATGTCTTATCTTTGGTATTGTTCGTCGAATCGTTAAGCTCCTTAAGTTTTGAGTTGAGCTGCACGATTACTGACTGGACAGGTCCACTCAATCTGTGTGGTTCTTTCCTCAAAAGACCATTTCAGACTGCAATCTACATGGTCTTCACATAATCTTGTTATGTCTGGACTTTAAAAGAGACTGTGACCTCTGAGTTTGTTTCGGCGTTTCTTCTCAGAGTTGTCAGATAAAACGTCGATCTTATCTAGTTTAAAAAAAAAATATGTTTGACGTGTAAAAGTGTTTGTACAAACCTACTTACAGAAAATAAATCATTTATCATTTAGCAAAGAAGCTATTTATAATCACCTCACTGTACGAGTATTATTTGCTATCACTATTCCTATCTAATAATTATTATTGTCGCGTTTACTTTTTCAGATCCCTTCTTCATACAAGGCAAACCCAACTATTTCAAATTCCTCGGTCTAATACAAACTATTTACGTAACTCACTCATGATTCTGATTATAACACAAATTACCAGCAAATAGATATATTTAATGTAACTAAAAAATGTTTAAAAAATAATTTTAAAAACTCTGGTATCTTTTATTAATAATGGCTTTGTTATTCTTCGTTTATATTAAATATAAATTATAGTGATCAATTAATATTAGAACTTAAAATTTAGAATTTATTATAGATACATATATACTTTGTTATATTTTTTGTATATATAGGTGAAACTGTGCTTTGTTTATGTTTGAATGTGTATTCCGTTTCTGGCTTTTGTGTGCAATGTAAATTTTTGGATATTGTTTAGTGAGTAGTTGTAGGAATACTGTTGAGCAAATAAATAAAATAAAATAATTAAAATGATTTAATTATTATTGTTATCTGACGTCATGCCTTGTCACAAGATGTCGCGTGACGTTTGCATGCGTCATGTGTGCTTATTTTAAGCGTCGTGTAAATAGCATGTGTCGCTCGTCAACATTTTATGTTTAAACCCAAAAGTTACTGGGTCATCTGTATATCTAAACTATGAGTTTATTTAGGAAGCTGTTTTTTTATGTTTAAAATGGCAAGGCACTTTTATTTTATTGTATTTTAAAACGGAAAACGTGTTTTGTTATATCAACTCCCGTGAGCAATTGGCATAATTCTTTGTTTTTAATTTATTTTATTATTATTGATAAACTATGAATTTAATGTGTAATGGTTACAAACATTGTGTAAAACAAAAAACTTGGCGATTAAAAAGAGTGGCAGAGAGTTTATTGCCAGTTCTTCTCTTCCGTTCTACGCCCTTGATTTGTCCAGTAAATGTAAAATTAGAAGCACCCTATTGTGTTACCTATTGAATAAACGATGTTTGACTTTGACTTTATCAAATAATTATTTGCCTTTCAGTGTCAGTCAAACGTTTCAGCGTGCGTCTCTCATCCCTGGGATTGCAGGTTCGAACCACAGCAGTGCATGTCAGGCACAAAAGGTTTTAATTATAAATCACAAAACAGATAAAGAAAAGCACAGACATAAAAAGCTGTAGTGCTCCTCGGTTTTGCCTGGCACAAGTCGGTTTCTATAGTAATTTTTACGATATTTTCCACCATACAAGCAGGTGTTAAATTTGCACATTCATTTGTTTGTGAGATCAAACTTATTACGGTCATTGCAATTACAGAATTTAGCAAACGTAAAGCCTAAATTGATTAAATGTTATCTAATTCTATCAATATCACATGAAACCTGCTTTTTTGAAGTCAGCTGAAAACATGAGACCACCTGTTTCAAGAATAATCGTTGCGGATATTTCTGGCGCGGTATCTCCTTCGCTATAAATGAAAGTACCTGCCGTGTTCATGCATCGTCGAATAGCTGTTTCCCTGGGATATTTCTATACAATACTTTTTTAAACTAAAATTTGTATTTTTTTATAAGGTTGAAAAGGGATTATCGCCTTGGTTATACATCTATTGGATAGAAGAAAAGAAAAGAGAAAAAGCTTTTAAGAGCTCTAAAAAGAATAGAAAAGAACTAAGATTTTAAACAAACATAAATATTGACAACTAAGAAGCAGGATAACATTTTTACCATGATCTAAACAATAGCACAAGTTCACAAAAATTTATTGTCATGGAAGATTTCAACGGGAAAATAGGGAAATGTAAAGATGGCAAAGAAAAAACCATAGGAAATTTTTTCCAAAAAAGAATTACTAAAAAATGCACTTGGACTTCTCCCGGCGTACATACAAAAGTACATAAATAAAATAGACTTTATATAACCTTACCCGTTATACGCATGTCAAAAGTGGTCACTCACTGACAAACAACAAAACAAACTAAGAGTATGTCAAAATAGTATCGAAGGGAGTGTTCTAGGTCTGAAATTGAAAGATAGAGTAAAACTAGAAGAAATAAAAGACATGATAAAGTTGAGAAATGCTTTTTCTTCTAGTAAACGATTGAAATGGCAATGGACATTATGACGGAAAACCGACGGAATGGATTCCTCGCTATAACAAAAGAAAACGACGAAGGCAAATAAAGAGATGGGAAGTTGATATAAGTAGAGCAGCTGGCCCTATGTGGCTACGTAAAGCTAGACGCCGAGAGGAGTGGAAGCTTTTTTTTTTTTTATAGAACGGTGGGCAAACGGGCAGGAGGCTCATCTGATTTAAGTGATACCGCCGCCCAGGGGACACCTACAACGCGGGGGGGCGGGGGGGGGGTGCGCCGGCTTTTAAGAATTGGTACGCTCTTTTCTTGAAGGACCCTAAGTCGAATTGGTTCGGAAATACTTCAGTGGGCAGCTGGTTCCACATAGTGGTGGTGCGCGGCAAAAGCTCTTAGAGGAGGCCTATGTCCAAGGACAAGCTGTAAAATAGTACTCCACAAATAAATAATTATTGGTGTTTATAGTAGTCCACACTTTTACTATAGGACAAGTATTTTGCAGCAATAAGGCTACTATTATTACATGTACTATACATTGGTGAGTATTAGGCTCAGGAAGGTTTCTTTATCGCATCTTACCACTCACCGAGTATTAATTGGCAGAAAGAAAAGTTATTATAAAATATTCAATAGAGGATTGCTGTATTGATAGTAAACGTAATAGGATAGGAGGCATACAGACGTCCAGTGTTTGCAGCAAGTAATTGACAGTAATTGCAGCCCATGGCCACCAATTTTATAATTCCTTTCCTTAAAAGTTTGATGAACTGTATATCATTTTTCAGAAAAAAGATTAGACGGTTAAGTAGCATTCTCCGGGTAACGTAGACCTTACCTTCAGGTATCTTGATAGGTGTGCCAATATTCAGTTGCTGAAGCCTCGCCAGCGCAGCCTGCTGCAACGCTCTCCTCTCCACCTCGCTGAGGGTCAGAAGGCTTGTATCCGTAAGCCTCACGCAGCGCCCGGCGCCATCTGTCCAGCAACAGCTGCCCTGCACAACGCGTCACGTCATCAAACTGAACAGGCCAATAGCACATCTTTATTTTCTATTACGATTTCTGCTGGATGTTACGTATTCGGCCTCAGGACAAAATATATAATAGAATACTAGATAATAAGGGTTGAACAGTGTTCGCCTAGTGGCTTCAGCGTGCGACTCTTATCCCTGAGGTCGTAGGTTCGATCCCCGGCAGTGCAGTTTTTTGACGTTCATAAGTGTCAATGTGTTTCCTATATGAATAAATGATTTTGAGTATTTTATACAACATTTAAAATAATAAACGGCTCAAATATAAGTCTTTCCTCCAACTTCGATTTTGTTCCCTTTGAAGAGATTCTTCAAAGACTGACACTACCGGTGACCCCAGAGCTGGTCCTTTCCTCACTTAAAGAATCAGTATCGCAATACAGCGAGGAAAAGCTGCCAGCGTTAAAGGTACACTGCCACAGGGGCCAAACTTTTTAAATTTGTTTTAGTTTTGTTTACATTCATTTTTATTATTGAAGTAATACTTAATACTTCTTTAGGCGCCTTATGAAAAATTGATGAGAGTGAAATTTTACGATGCGCGCGCACCGTGACACAATATTAACAGAATGAAGTTGCCCACGGAAGATGCTACGGCATTGGACACAATTTAAAAACAACATTCGAATAATAATAGAATTTATGTTACACTTAATGTAAGAGAATAATAATAAATATTTATTTATTTAATTTTTCAAATGTAAACTGAACTTTATTGACTATGATGACTCCTTTTCCAGTCTTTGATTATTTAATTGTAATTAATTATTTGCATGCAATCAAAAACTATTTTTAATAATGCCAAAGAAGTATAACTTCTTACGCGTGTACATAAGTACAAGCACCCATTTTTTACTATGTAGATTAAGAAAATTGTAAATACTATATATTTGATTGTTATGATTACTTATAAATAAACGTATACAACAGTTTATTCTAGACATAATGATTCAATTGACAGTAACTTATGAGGATTACACATACGATCGTTACTTTTTAATATAGTGATTTTGTTCTTTGATCTCGAGCGATAGACACGTGGGTGAGACATCCTGTCTGGACAAATTAATACTAATATATACGCTGTATTTAGTGGCCCTTGTCACGTTGAATGTAGTAGTGAGTTTGAAATCCGATAAAAAAGTAGGAAATATATTAAATATATATTGTATTTAAGATGTCATGTGGAACATGGTGTAATTGTTTTGTATTACAAACGTTGTGTAAAACAAAAAACTTGGCGATTAAAAAGAGCGGCGGAGAGTTTATTGCCAGTTCTTCTCTTCCGTTCTACGCTCTTGATTTGAGAACTGGCAGTAAATGTAAAATTAGAAAAATTCTATATTATTATTCATTCTACATAATATATTTCTATTTGACGTTTATAAGTGTACATTGTGTTACCTATATGAATAAATGATTTTTGACTTTTTTATAAATATCGTCTGTTAAAGAATGCAATCATTAAGGAACTAATCAAAACGCCTCGTAAGTTAGAAATTCGAAACTCTTGCATTTCTTTTTCGAAAACCATTATTCATTTCATTCTCCCGTTTTATTTTTTTTGCATCATTATAAAATTTAAAAAAAAAATATCGCGTTATTAACAATTACGAGTTCCACCGTTGCACCAGTGCTGCAGAAACGGCTCGAAGTATTAATGATTTGTATGGCGGCGGTGTCGCAAAAGAAAGATAATATAAAAAAAATATAATGGCAAAAGTATATAGATAGCAATGATCTATTTTAAAAAAGTCGACTTTTTGTTCCTTCCATATGAAAAGCCTATTTCATATTTAAGGACCTAAGGAAATATGATATTTCAATTGGAAAAAGATTTGGTTTAATATATGATTTTTTAACTTTAAAACTGTGTAAAGTCGAAATTCAATTCAATATAATTTTATTATTAATTAACTAGCTGCCCCCGCGCATTTCGTTTTTCCCTAATGTGATTTTACTTAGCCTACCTTTTTAGTACATACCAACATGGAACATTTTGCTATGCTACCCCAGAGACTGTTTGGTTTTCTGGAATGAAAACTTTTTAAGCTGTGAATTTTTCTCCATATAAACCTCAGAGTTCCAGTTATAAGATTTTAATTAACAAATTAAAAATAGGGGTTTATCGTTCAGGGGTTAAGAGGCTAATTAAGGTTTGTATGTATTTGCTGTATTATATAAAAAAAAAATGTTATCTAAAAATTAAAAATTTAGGGGACCACCCTAAACATTTAGGGGTTTGAAAGATAGATAGTAGCCGTTTCGCAGACTTACTGAATATGCTTAAAAATTTTCATAAGAATCGGTCGAGCCGTTTCGGAGGAGTATGGGAACGAACATTGTGACACGAGAATTTTATATATATAGAGATATTTGTCACTTTGTGTAATAGTTGACACTAATCAATATTTTATGACAAAAATTATTATTATTAAGTTTTTATTATTGGTGACAAATAAAATTATAGTTTTAGTGTAATAAAACTCAAGTTTGTAACTCATAATCTGGGTATTCGACACGGCTAGATTATTTATTATAAAATATTTTGAGTCAAAAAGATCTTTATTTTATAAACAAGTTCGGCCTTCTGTCTGATATCTATACTAATATTATAAAGAGGAAAGGTTTGATTTTTTGTTTGTTTGAAATGAATAGGTTTCGAAACTACTGGACCGATTTCAAAAATTCTTTCACCGTTGGCAAGCTTCACTATTCCCGAGTGACATAGGCTATGTTTCATTTTCAAAAAAATTAGGGATGCTTACTAAAACTTGAATAATCTAACCCAAGGTGTAAAAAAATAAACAAAAAACTTCCTTCAATCGCGTGCGCTGCGAAAACTATTAATGATAGAACAAAATGATGTATTTTAATTTTTCAGGGCACATCACTATCTATAAAAAATGTCCCGACAGCATGTCTCTATCTTTTATAGTTACGTCACAATAAGCGTCCTTTTATCATTTTTTTAATTAAAATACCACCGCTAGAAAGGGCTCTTTATTCGTACCTAGGTATTGATCCTTATCAAAATAAATACCAACGTTTCACATAAGCTACAATTTAATGACATAACCACCAAAAAAGCATGGTGGATTGATGTTCTCCTGTCGTTTCTCTTGAATAGTTTACTACTATGTAATGTAACAAATATCTTAGCCACAGCAACGCTTGGCCGAGTCTACTAGTGTGTCATATTTGGATGTGAGGTGCTGCTAGTTTCTTCACGATGTTTCACCGTACGAGGGTTAGATTCGCAAATAGAAAGTTCATTGTGCACGGCCGGGAATCGAATCTACGACCACGGGGATGATGCACTGAAGCCAGTAGATCAACTCTGCTTTTGGTATTGGAAAATTTGTACCGAATGAATTCTTTTAATTACTTGTGTATAAGGAAATAGAAAATTTCACACAAAGAAAATATACCTTTAGTGAAAAACATTTTCAAGAATCGAAACGGCAAAAAATTCGACAAATCACGTGTTCATTATGTTAATTATAAAACTCTTTCTTAGTGGCATTACAATTATTAGCATTTAAAACTATTCTAGAAAGAGAAAAAGGTGATTCAGATAAAATATATTTGTCTTCAACCTACGCATTATAATTTTAATCTATACTTTTTTATTCGCTCGGTGTTGCCAAAATTTAATTGAATGTCAAATACACCAAAATAATGTTAAAAGCACAATTCACGGAATTTAGTTTTAAGTTAAAGCAATTATGTGTTATTTATTTAAATTTTCATGGTATTTTCGATAGATCCTTCCAAGCTATCCTGGTACCAAGACTTAATGAAATTCAATTATACCTATCGGACTTATGTACTGAACAATCTTTAATTAGAATCTCTACCTACCTCTAGGACTGTTCACACATAAATTAACTACATTATATATTTATTGAATAACATTCTATTGTTGGAAAAAAAAAATTACATGTTTTTTTAAAGTGTGAATTACACCAATTGACCTAGTCCCATGCTAAGCTGCTGAGGCTTGTGTTATGGGTACTAGGCAACGGATATACATACATATTATAGATAGATAGACATATAAATACATATTTAAACACCCAAGACCTAAGCACAACACCAAATGCTCATCACATCGATGTTCGTTTCAGCCGAGGATCGAACCCGGGACCCATGGATTCGCAGTGAGGGGTAATAACCACTAGACCAATGAGTCGTCATATTTATTATTATTTCTTTTTCTTTTTAGATGGCTCCTTAGACCTCTGACAGTCCTGATACAAGAACTCACTATACAGTTTTTTTAACATTCATAAATAGTTTTAACAATTTGCGAGCTACTTCATAATTGCATATTAAAATAATATATTTACAAGTATTGTTAATCTATATTACCTAAAAACGCATATTTTAAAAAGACTAAAACATAAGATTATTTCCTTAAACTATGATTTTGTTGCCCTAGTAGAGACTCATAGGCCGTGGGGTTCAAGTGCTGAGGCGCTAATTAAATATTTAAGTTGGCGCCTGGTAGATAGTACCGGTGACCCCAGAGTGACATGATGCAGAAGGCTTGAAAATGCCAGCCTTTTAAGAATCGGTACGCTCTTTTCTAGAAGGATCCTAAGTCGAATTGGTTCGGAAATCAGTGGGCAGCGGGACATAAGTGGTGCGCGGCAAAAACTGCCTTAAACGCTCAGTTGTGGAACGTCGGTCGTCGCGGTGATACGGGTGGAATTTCGTACTCCTCGACGTCCGATGATGAAACTCAGCTGCAGGTATTAATCCGAACAACTCCTCTCAACACTCTCCGTAGTAAATGCGGCAGATGTAGAAAGACCCCACATCTCTACTGAAGGCTAAGTGATCAAGCAACGGAATATTTTCCCAGAGAATACGATGCTAAATAGACAATCTGCCTCGTCACCAGTCCCGTAAATCGTAACAATGACGTCATCGAGCACGTCACGTAAAAGTGTCAATGGGATATGTCCTCACCAGACACGACATTTATTAGTGTTTAAACGACATTTATTAGTGTAGTGCTAGACAGGCGACTTCTAATTAATTTGCGATATTTGTTTTAAAATAAGTATTGTTTGATGATTTGCTATTTTAAAAGAGTACCGAGAGTTTTTTAGGCCGGCTTTTTCTCTCGGCCTACAACCTCTGTCTTCTTTACCGATGAGTAGGGATGCCTACAAATTCAAATTTAATGACGTGGAATAAGTGATACATGTATCTTATGTTCCATAATAAACATATTTTTTTTAACGCGTTTTTATCGTCAAAACACGATATTTTTGTTTTAGCTACAGTCAAAGACCAGTGTTGGCCTAGTGGCTTCACCGTGCGACTCTGCAGCTTGCTTACAACTTTTGGAACTAGGTTCTAATAAACCTAAAAACAAGACCCCACCAAAAATTCACAAACACGTATAAGGCTGTTTTTGCTGCACTCGCGAGCCCTATGGCATTGGGAGTGTCCATGGGCGGCATCACTTATCATCAGAAGAGCCTGTTCCATAAAAAAGCTACGCGTAGCTCAATGACCTACGGAGGATATTTGGTGTTACTCTACGCGATCGAATTAAAAATAAGATCCATAGAAGAATTAAAGTCACCGACATGGCTAAAACTGGGTGGGGCAGATATCCCCAAGAACCGATTAGGCTTGAAAGTCCTGGAATGGAGGCGTTGGACAGCCTCCCACTAGATGGACATATGACCTGGTGAGGGTGGAGCGAAGGCGTTCGTGGAAGGAATCCGGTCGTGGAAGCTTAGGGAAGAGGCTATTGTCCAGCAGTGAACGTCAACAGACTGAATAATAATAATTATTTATTTATTGCAAGAATATGGTACAAAAATGTGTAAGGTGGTACAATCGTATGTTCGCATATTCTGCCACAAACAATGGCGCGCAAATTTGTCTTTAAAGGAATTTTACATTATTGGTCATATGAATTGGTCAATTCTTATATTATTTGTATTGTACATATCATATCATACTTTATTAAATTTATATCAACAACAGTGTCTCACGCAAATAATCGTTTAATGAATTATAAATTTTTTCCAAAAGTAATACACCAAGTTGCTTTTTAAAGACTCTTGTCGGAAGATCTTTTAACTATTTTGGTAAATTATTGTAAACCTTAATTGCCATACAAAAGGTTTTTCTGAAACAGTTCCAGATTGATTTTTGGCACAGCCAAAAACGAACGAACCCGCTGCTAATGCGTCGCTATATATATATTTTTTTAATTTTTAATCCATCTGCAATCAGCCTCATGGCTTTTATCAGATTTTATAAGAAATAATGGCAATTAGGGAACGCAAATCCAATATTTTTTTATTCCCTCCGTATTTCGTAAACTGTTTTGCCCTTTTCAGCCGATACACACTGACCGTCGTTTCCAAGAGGCCTGAAGCTAGGGGGTTGACGTGTTGCTGAAGTCTCATTTTGTATCGCACGGTTGATCTTTTAATGTCTTCCTCGATAGTGGCAATTCCAAAATATTTATGGACTTCAGTATTTCGTGTTAACACGTTCGTTGCATTACGAGATCTATCAGATCTCTTGCAGGACTTGTATTGTGCGTTGAACATAATCGTGTTTTTTCACTCCTTGCGGGAGGATCTAACTTGTAAAGTTCTTTAAGTATGAGCAGGACAAATATACATATTTGCTTCCTACTTAAAGCTGAATTCAAGGACTTTAAAAAATAAATTAGAGATGGATTAGGTCCCTAACGCACAGTACTGTAATTGTTTTAATTCCTTGCGTTAGGAGATATGTTGGTACTCGTGAAATCGTACGCCTCGTAGACGCAAGAGATGGAGGATGGGATTTTTAGTGTTGTCCTAGAATCGACATTCGGGAAGTCGCGGGCACGTTTTGGAAATAACACTCGCGTATATACCAGCGTGTTGATTATTTTTGATAAACAATGAGTGATTAAGTTTAAAAGAAAAAAGTGTAAAAAATCTATTTTATTGGTGAGGTTTCTAACAAAAAATCAACGCCGGATTATACTGCTGCATCGTCCAGTAAAATATTTGTTTTGGAAAATGTTCAAATTTGCCCCCCATTGACTAATAATGACAGTGATTCTGATTATGAAATATTTAACGATAAACCTTTTTCGTTGGAGCACACGCAGTTCAACAGCACTGACGCTTCTAAAAAAACTAAACGAATTGTTACCATTTGCGCGTAATGTGCAAGCAATCAATGTGCTTACCATGTTTTAATGAAAAACACTTTGCATAATTAATAAAACTTTTAGAATCGATAACTGAGATATTATTTTATTCCCATCACTACTTACTACACATATTGAACTATCTTCGGGTGCGGTACGAGATACAATCGATATCTAATTTTTTTTTTTGGTATTTGTAGTTTATTCAAATGTCGTAACTGCGTGCGAACCTAGCAAAATATAAAGCAATTACCTATCTTTCACCCACAAAAAATTCAAAATATATGTCATTGTTTTTTTGGAAGATATAAATTATTTTCAAAAGTGTATTTTTAGGAGACTGATTAGGTCTCAAACGCACCAGAGGATAGGCTTGTTACGAGATCTTTTAGGTCTCCAACGCACCAGCTGAAAGTTCTTTAAAAATGATGGCGCAGTGAACATGTTTACCACAGCGCACCGCTCATATTTCGCAGTGTTTTGTTTTGTAGCCGCTGCAGGATTTCGATATTAGAGCGGCTTGCTGACTCCCAGAGCTGTATTCCATAGAACCATATTGGTTTTATTACGGTTTTGTAGATGAGAAGTTAATTGTCCAATATAATTATCCAAGCGTCAATAATAAATCCAAGCAATTATATTGTCCAAGCGTCGCTATAATATTTGATAGAATTTCTAATGGAGACACGCCCACATATCTCAAGCTCTTAATAATAAATAAAATCATTATAACAAGCTAAAACTTATGATGTTTTCAAATAGCAGTAACTAATAGGCCCGGCGTCGACAAATGTGTCAATAAGCATATTTCCGGGAACCATAACAGTCAGACGATATAATATTTTGCTGATAGAAATGTTGTTAGGCACACGTTGTGACCGGAAGCGATTTTTAGTCTTAGTTATGTTCACGTACGAGAAATATTTTTTTTTAGATTTTACGTTTTTTAGTTAAAACCTAAAAAATCTAAACAAGCAAATAAATATACAGTAATTACAATTGTATTTACCTTATGAACACAAAAAAATATATCAAATGCTTCTAATTTTACATTTACCGACAGTTCTCAAATCAAGGGCGTAGAACGGAAGAGGCAATAAACTCTCCGCCACTCTTTTTAATCGCCAATTTTACACAACGTTTGTAAGGAGCTGCAACCATTACACCATGTTCCACATGACATCTTAAGTAATAAAAATTTAAAAAGTCCGAGTGGCGGTGTACCTTTAAATCCAAATATATACTTTCAAAATATGCTGAGTCATAAAAAACTGGAGGAGGCCTATACCCGTGAAAGGGTTCCGATTAATAGTTCAGAAGGAAGCAAGGATATTAGGATAACAAGAAAAAAATGTATCTAACCAATCTAAGCTGTATAATCTACTTTTGTAATGATTCGAAATCTAACGGGTATTTATTATTATTATAACTGTACGAACCAAGGCATTTTGCTTACTCAGGCTTTCTTAGTTTTATAAGCGCACTATCACTAACACTAAACCCCATGCGGTATGGGTTCTAGTGTTAGTGATAGTGAGGTGATTAAACAGTATTCGCATTTCTGAAATTAGAGTCTTTTAAGCATATAATGAAATCATTTTATAAACCACTACATATTCATCTTGCACTTTTGCCTGCCTATGTATGAGTCAAGGCTATACATTTTGTTCACTCAGGCTTTCTTACTTTTACAAGCGTGGTGATTACCTAAATATATTATAGCTCGACGAAGCCAGACTCAACCAATTCGACTTGGACCCTAAGTCAAATTGGTTGAGTCTGGCGTACCAATTCTTAAAAGGCAACGCACTCGCGAGCCCGCTGACATTGAGAGTGTCCATGAGAAGAGGTATCACTTAACATCAGATGAGCCTCCTGCCCGTTTACCCCCTGTTCTATAAAAAAAAGACTCTCTTCAACATTTACTTGACATTCGGTTCATAGCAATTATCATTTAATTATTGCACATTTATTGATGTACAAGTGGTTAATTATAGAGTAAAACTAAAAGCCTCTAATATTTAAAGCACCCTGATGACCTAGAAACCGTACAATAACCACCAAGTAACAGCTCAGTATTATATTTTCCAGTATATATTATATTCGCTTGTCACTTAAACCATAGAGCGAGCGGTCAGGAACGTACCATCGTTATTCGCGGATTTATAGGTGTGAGAAATTATTTGCCCATTTGTTCAAAACTAATGTGGAATGCGGCTTAAAATCGATTGTATACGTATGGTTTTGTTTATAACAATATTGAAAAATATGTTTGTTTAGCTATAAATATATAAAACGAAAAAAAAAATCAGTAGCGCTACCTTTTAAGGTCTGGGATTTCTGTATCTGTTTCATGATCATTTGTCAAGCTAACGCCCGAACCCAATAATTAATCTACAATCTCAGATCTGCATCCCAATAACCAAACCCTACGAAGACAATCCATTTTTGGCGACGGATAAAATGCTCTTTGTTGTTCCATTTTACTGAGATTTCACTCATATTTGATAATCAATGTAAACCAAACATATATACCTCAACAATCAGACCTTGAAACGTGATTGATGAAAAGGGTGAACATACAAAAGGGTGAATTGAACAAGCTCGGAACGCATTCTCAAAACTAAAAAAAGTACTTTGTGACAAGCGCCTAAATTTACAGCTTAGAACTCGCATTGCGCGATGTTACGTCTTCTCTGTGCTGCTCTACGGCGTAGAATCTTGGACGCTGACAGAGACTATGTCCAAAAAACTGGAAGCGTTTGAGATCTGGGTTTATCGACGTATGCTTAAAATATTTAAAATATCTTGGACAGACCGCATACGAAATACAACCGTGCTGGACAGAATGCAGAAGAACAAAGAAGTGCTTATGACGGTTAAGAAAAGGAAGCTTGAGTATTTCGGACACGTTTTACGAAACTCCAAAAAATATGAGCTCCTTCAACTAATCATACAAGGCAAAGTGGAAGGTAGAAGGAGACCTGGCCGCAGACGAACGTCCTGGTTGAAAGCTTGAGACAGTGGTTTGGTCAAAGCACCAAGTCATTGTTTAGAAGCGCGGCATCCAAAATTAAACTAGCCATGATGATCGCCAACCAAGGAGATGGCACTATAAGAAGAAGAAGAAGAAGTAAACCAAATAAAGTAAATAAAACCGTACAAATAACATTAAAATATACAAGTGTATGTTTAAAACATAACTAACAGTTTTTTTTATTATTAAAAAAACTGGTGTAAGTTAAAATCTGTTAAAATAATTAACTGTTGAAATCGAGCTTTCCTCAACTGTCATTTTCATACAAAGGTCTATCCACAGACACCGCTACGACCCCATGGATAGCGTGTATCGACAGATGGCTATTACAATCCGATTGGTTATTGGCACACTTGTTACAACATCTGTATTATGATTACTATCTTAGATGGTGGATTATGGATTGAGATAGGTTATAGGGTTCGGGCGTAAGGCAAGTAGGTGATCAGTCTACTGTATCCGAGAACCGGATGAAAAGGTGAGAGCTTGTAGTTTATTGTTTATCAGAATGCCAAATCATAAAATGACTGCTTCACGACTGATTTGAGAGCGACCGCCGATGCGAAAACCGCTGTGTGAGTTCGAAAAGTGAGTTACAGAATCGCAAGGCTGTTTCGACACAGCAACTAGATGTACAGTTAGCTGGTCTTGTAACATAGTAAACAAATATACTTTACATTATCAATTAGATATATAATTGTAAAATATATTAATTTGTGTTTAGTTACTTTTAAAAACAGAAAAAAACATTATTTTTGAAATCTTTATGTGCCATTTTGCTTTGAAAATCTTATTAACTAAATTAACTTCACTCACGCTAAAAGTCACTACTGCCAAAATTTTAACTGAGGCAAACATTTGTTACAAAAATCCTAAAAGAAAACATTTATTTTAAATTCTGATTAATTGGGTTATTTTCTGTAATAAAATATTTATTTAAATTCATTTGATGGCGACAAGAAACATTCTGTTTTCAAAATACATGTATAACAATGGCCCTACTAAGGTTTAAAAGACAAATTTTTAACTGTTCCCAGTTTACAACTAACTTTCGTACTAACTGATCTGAAATTACCCTGATTCATGTATTTTTAAGTTGTTCCATTCACTGTTTACAACTGTTTAATTGTTTAGTTCCATTAGTTTTGTCGAAGTCAATACAATATGTCTTATGTAGCTTTGCAATTCTTGCGTTCATCTAATCTAATTTTTCATTTTCACAGTGAAGCCTGGAAGAGACTACTCGACCCCCCCCCCCCCCCCCCCCCCCCCCCCCCCCCCCCCCCCCCCCCCCCCCCCCCCCCCCCCCCCCCCCCCCCCCCCCCCCCCCCCCCCCCCCCCCCCCCCCCCCCCCCCCCCCCCCCCCCCCCCCCCCCCCCCCCCCCCCCCCCCCCCCCCCCCCCCCCCCCCCCCCCCCCCCCCCCCCCCCCCCCCCCCCCCCCCCCCCCCCCCCCCCCCCCCCCCCCCCCCCCCCCCCCCCCCCCCCCCCCCCCCCCCCCCCCCCCCCCCCCCCCCCCCCCCCCCCCCCCCCCCCCCCCCCCCCCCCCCCCCCCCCCCCCCCCCCCCCCCCCCCCCCCCCCCCCCCCCCCCCCCCCCCCCCCCCCCCCCCCCCCCCCCCCCCCCCCCCCCCCCCCCCCCCCCCCCCCCCCCCCCCCCCCCCCCCCCCCCCCCCCCCCCCCCCCCCCCCCCCCCCCCCCCCCCCCCCCCCCCCCCCCCCCCCCCCCCCCCCCCCCCCCCCCCCCCCCCCCCCCCCCCCCCCCCCCCCCCCCCCCCCCCCCCCCCCCCCCCCCCCCCCCCCCCCCCCCCCCCCCCCCCCCCCCCCCCCCCCCCCCCCCCCCCCCCCCCCCCCCCCCCCCCCCCCCCCCCCCCCCCCCCCCCCCCCCCCCCCCCCCCCCCCCCCCCCCCCCCCCCCCCCCCCCCCCCCCCCCCCCCCCCCCCCCCCCCCCCCCCCCCCCCCCCCCCCCCCCCCCCCCCCCCCCCCCCCCCCCCCCCCCCCCCCCCCCCCCCCCCCCCCCCCCCCCCCCCCCCCCCCCCCCCCCCCCCCCCCCCCCCCCCCCCCCCCCCCCCCCCCCCCCCCCCCCCCCCCCCCCCCCCCCCCCCCCCCCCCCCCCCCCCCCCCCCCCCCCCCCCCCCCCCCCCCCCCCCCCCCCCCCCCCCCCCCCCCCCCCCCCCCCCCCCCCCCCCCCCCCCCCCCCCCCCCCCCCCCCCCCCCCCCCCCCCCCCCCCCCCCCCCCCCCCCCCCCCCCCCCCCCCCCCCCCCCCCCCCCCCCCCCCCCCCCCCCCCCCCCCCCCCCCCCCCCCCCCCCCCCCCCCCCCCCCCCCCCCCCCCCCCCCCCCCCCCCCCCCCCCCCCCCCCCCCCCCCCCCCCCCCCCCCCCCCCCCCCCCCCCCCCCCCCCCCCCCCCCCCCCCCCCCCCCCCCCCCCCCCCCCCCCCCCCCCCCCCCCCCCCCCCCCCCCCCCCCCCCCCCCCCCCCCCCCCCCCCCCCCCCCCCCCCCCCCCCCCCCCCCCCCCCCCCCCCCCCCCCCCCCCCCCCCCCCCCCCCCCCCCCCCCCCCCCCCCCCCCCCCCCCCCCCCCCCCCCCCCCCCCCCCCCCCCCCCCCCCCCCCCCCCCCCCCCCCCCCCCCCCCCCCCCCCCCCCCCCCCCCCCCCCCCCCCCCCCCCCCCCCCCCCCCCCCCCCCCCCCCCCCCCCCCCCCCCCCCCCCCCCCCCCCCCCCCCCCCCCCCCCCCCCCCCCCCCCCCCCCCCCCCCCCCCCCCCCCCCCCCCCCCCCCCCCCCCCCCCCCCCCCCCCCCCCCCCCCCCCCCCCCCCCCCCCCCCCCCCCCCCCCCCCCCCCCCCCCCCCCCCCCCCCCCCCCCCCCCCCCCCCCCCCCCCCCCCCCCCCCCCCCCCCCCCCCCCCCCCCCCCCCCCCCCCCCCCCCCCCCCCCCCCCCCCCCCCCCCCCCCCCCCCCCCCCCCCCCCCCCCCCCCCCCCCCCCCCCCCCCCCCCCCCCCCCCCCCCCCCCCCCCCCCCCCCCCCCCCCCCCCCCCCCCCCCCCCCCCCCCCCCCCCCCCCCCCCCCCCCCCCCCCCCCCCCCCCCCCCCCCCCCCCCCCCCCCCCCCCCCCCCCCCCCCCCCCCCCCCCCCCCCCCCCCCCCCCCCCCCCCCCCCCCCCCCCCCCCCCCCCCCCCCCCCCCCCCCCCCCCCCCCCCCCCCCCCCCCCCCCCCCCCCCCCCCCCCCCCCCCCCCCCCCCCCCCCCCCCCCCCCCCCCCCCCCCCCCCCCCCCCCCCCCCCCCCCCCCCCCCCCCCCCCCCCCCCCCCCCCCCCCCCCCCCCCCCCCCCCCCCCCCCCCCCCCCCCCCCCCCCCCCCCCCCCCCCCCCCCCCCCCCCCCCCCCCCCCCCCCCCCCCCCCCCCCCCCCCCCCCCCCCACTCGAAAGCCAGTTGCCCTCCTTTTTATTTAATTATTTTAATTGGACTGTATATCTCTATTACTAAAAGGAAGTATTAATTAATAAATATAATGAAAGGGAAACGATTTATCAAATTACAATGAAAAACCTTTTTAACCGGATTAAAGTTATGTATTATTATAAATTTACAACTATTTAACACAGCTGTAGAGAAAGTTGCATTATCTGTATTTATTTCCCCGGAGTTGGTATCGACTAAAAGATGGAGGGTTTTGGCAAAAATGGCTCACGGTGTCCTCTATTTTCGCGGATTGTGTAAATTTATAATAATACATAACTTTAATCCGGTTAAAAAGTTTTTTCTTTAAATGTGTAAAGGTTATGTCAAACAAAGACAATACCAAATTACAATGGTTTGAATTCTAAAGCAAAGAAATACTGATTTCTACATAATTTTATTTTATAATTCCTCTTTTGTGTTTTTTTATCGTTATAGGACGTTGGACGGCGGCACAGGCTCACTGTAAATACCAATTTATTGTGATACGTAAATGTTTTATTGCAGCTATTTCTATTGTATTTCTATGTAGCTTTTAAATTGAGCTTTAATCAAATCGTAGCAGTAAGTTGACTCCGTAGTAAATGCCCTGCTACGACCATGCTACGCCGTAGGATGTACCTCACATATGAGAGTATTCTAACGATGCAATGTAGCGATCTTGTAAATTTTAATTAAATATTTGAATATAATATTGTTCTTTAGATGTAAAATAAATGACTGATTAGAGACCTATTTTAAATAATATTATTTAAAGCAATTTAATTCAAATTTAAATAAAATAAATAATTGAAAATTAATAAATAGAAAATTAAAACAAATATAAAAGTTAGTTTTATATTTGTTTTAATTGGCCCTTTGGCAGTGTACCTTTAACGCTGGCAGCATTTCCTCGCTGTATTATACTTATTCGTTGAGCTAGGAAAGCTCTGACCAGCTCTGCGGTCACCGGTACTATCTACCAGGCACCAACTCAAATCTTTAATTAGCGCGTGTGCACATTAGAACAACATTTAGAGTTTTTTATTTTACTTGTAAACAATCACTTTTATCCAATTTGTTTCATAATCTAAAATGTTTAAAAAAATCTTTGAATTAAAATTTAAATGACGGGCCAAAACTAATACAGTCGAACGTTTTCATTTATAAAAAATTAAATAAATCAGTGGTGCTACAACTTTTTTTGGTCTGGGCTTCGGATTTCTGTATATGTTTCATGATAATTTGTCAATCTAATAGGCAAGAGCAGCCTCCTGTGCCTGACACACGACGTCGACTTTTTGGGTCTAAGGCAGGCCGATTTCCTCACGATGTTTTCCTTTACCGTTCGAGCGAATGTTAAATGCGCACATAGACCATTCATTGGTGCACAGCCGGGGTTCGAATCTCCGAACTCAGGGAATAGAGTAGCACCCAATATTAGTAGATTCGAGCCCAATGGACTTTCTTTTTAAGTGCGCATTTAACATTCGCTCGAACGGTGAAGGAAAAAATCGTGAGGAAATCGACTTGCCTTAGACCCAAAAAGTCGACGGGTGTATGTCAGGCACAGGAGGCAGATCACCTACTTGCCTATTAGATTGACAAATGATCATAAAAAAGATACAGAAATCTCAGGTCCAGACCTAATTCATACATGTATACTTCGCAAAGAAAATATTCTAGATTTATTTTTACTACCACTTTTAAAAATCAAGCAATAAACTCTCAATTCTTTTAAATAACCAAGCTTTTTGTATTGCAAGATAATGCACGTTTGAATAAATTTAATCATTATTAAAAAGCTTAGCCTCTATGAGCAAGGTATTGTAAAATACGACCACACTCATAGTGGGAAAACCCCACGCGTTATATGTTACGATTAACGATATTTATGATCTTTACCAAGATATACAATTTACTACAGAATAAACCTCTTTATGACTTTTATATTAATAAATATTGATAATTATTCTTACGAACAGTATTTTATTTATTAATAAAAGCTTGCTCACGATCAGCGCACACATTGGTACAAGAAAAATGAAATAGAATATTTAATGTGATAGAAAATCGATTTCAAAGTGTGAGGGAAGCTATGGATATCCAGACCTAGCTATCGGTGAGTTTTGGCCAAAACGCGTTCTTTTGAAAGAGGGCATCTAATGGGTAAGCAAAATTTAGTATGTATCAATTAATTTTCTACGATTCTCCAACATCTTAAAGTACGCTAGCCTAGTTTCGTATGTTGGCAACTCTTTTCACGATAGACTGGTGAAAACTAGATGCTTGATTGTAATATCGTAATTTAATTAGTAGGAGTGTATTCAAACTATTTCTAATTGGATTTGATCCTTTGACAGTATATTTTATTCGGAAACAGCAGATTAAGAAACGAAATAAAACAAATAACGACTGACCTGAGGTGTCCAGGCAGCGGCGGCACGGCTGGAAGACCGACTCCTCGTCCTCCACAGCCGCTTGCTGACAGTCTGTACCACGCTGCTGGAAGACCGTGACTTCTGCATGCCACCTGCGGAAGTCGTTGATGTACTTCTACCCAAAAGCGATGAAAACAACGAGTGCGACTGAGATGGAGATGTCGGGGTAGTTGCCACGGACGCGAATTGTAACTGCTTATACGTAAGGATCCACGCTTCGTCGGTTTGGACGCCTTTGTTCAGTCCATCATCATCTACATCACTGGGCACACGCGGTTTTATATTACGAAGGTTTTGATCATAGTTAATACGCTTAAAACGATCCGTTTTATCCGAGTCAACGCTTTTTTTCCGCGCCATTTTCAAGTATAGTTTTATTTTGTCACTCACGGATTGTGACACATCGTCGTGGTCGACGCTAGAGCGGCGCCGCGGTCGCCTCTCAGGCGGAGGGCTAGTCGGACTAGTTGGGGATGTGGGAGCTTCTAATTTCTCACGGTAAGCTTTTTCTAAATCTTGTAACACTTCTTCCGGTATAGGATCGGTTTGCGTGCCAATATCAGAAGATGCTCTCTCCTCCTGCGACTCACTAACAACTTCGATGAGGGGTGGTGGCGACATCGGAGGTGGATAATCCTCATCACTGTAAGGATCGTACACATTTCTACCCCTAAAATGACTCCGCGAACTGGATGCACTGAACACGCACGCACCACTAAATCCACCACCACTGCTTCCGCTTCCTCCACTTCGTCCACCTCTGTATGTTTTCGTTTTACGAAGATCATGATACAAGTTTCTTAAGAGATTCCTATCGCTTAACAAATCTTGATGGTTACTGTTCGAATCTCGACTATAATAGCGACTTAGATGTTCTTTGAGAACTCTTTGGGCGGGATCTATGTCTGAGTCAGCCGGGGCGCTTTCTGACTGCCTTTTAAGGTAGCTTCGCAGCGCTCTTACCAGCTCTTCGTGTTCATTCCTTGGAGTCGGACTTTTCTCCTCCTCTAATCTCAGGTACTTTTGTAATAAATCTACTAGAACTCCTTCATCATTGTCTCTAGGTGCAACTTGTGGACTAGCTTTCTTTGTATTGGCATTAAATGCCCCATTGGACGGAGTAAAGCTTGTTGAGGGCGAAGGCGCAGCGAAGAAATCCCGCCTTAATTTGGCGATATCAAACCGGCCACCTGATGTGTGTGGAATAAAAAGCTCTGTTGGCCTAATGGGGGCCGGCACATCGTCAGACGGTGACCTCGCTCGCACAGATCCACCCCGGGGACGTTTCTTACGTCGAGGTCGAGCTACAACTCCAGGGTATGAGCTCTTCCTCCACAACAAGAACCTCGGCTCTTTCTGACACATCTCTTGGAAGTAGGCCTCTATTCGCGGGATGTCCTCCTGCCTGTTCTGGGCTCCTTCGGGGATGAGCCGGCGGCCGGCATCGGCCATGTACTTCCACGTCTTGCGCGTGAGGAGCCATCGTTCGCGCGGCTTCTCGCGGCGTCGCACGGTCTTGGCCATGAAGTCGGCGTCGATGCGCGCGGGACGGCGCTCCATGCCGGCGGTCAGCGCGCGTGGTCCATGCGCCGCATGTCTCCTCGGCGCGCGCACCTGCCCGCCCGAAACTGAGCGTTCCACAGCACTACAGAATATTATGCCCGGAATAGACGTCCGGTAATAGAGCGGCCGTGAACTGAATATAGGGTGGTCTCGCGCGGTGCTCGGCGCGCACTGCGAGCAGCGTAAACAAATGTGCGCCCACGCAGCGGCCGGCGCGCGTCGCCCGCCCCCCATCCCCTTTCCTTGACCTATGGTGACAACTTTCCTCACCTGTCGTTACAACTAGTCAGGGCTAGCCCTTGGCGTAAAGATGCCATAAATAATTCGAGTCGTCTACACGTTTTAGATCTTCAGCCAACTTCCTTGGACAATTTTCGTTTATTAGATCCGATAGGTTTCGAATATGAGATGTGATGTAAGCCAAGAATTTCATAATGTTATTTATTAGTTAATGTTACATCTTGTGTAATTATATAATTTAAATTTAAACTGAGTTTGATAGAAAACTGTGTTTCTTTAAGTGTAAATCGACGACTATTTTCTTAATTTTCTTGGAGGTTGATGTTAAAATTCTATCACAATAACTCAGAGCATGAAATTCCTTGGACGAAAACCAAATTCCGATTAAATTTAGGAAGACAATAGCAACAGTGGGCTAATTAAAATTGTCGTTTGCTTTATATTTAGCTCAGTAAAATATATCATTTAATAAATAGATATAACAACTTTAAAATTTAAACTACACATAGCTACAATCTATTCAGATTTATGTCTTAATAAGCTGTTATTACTATACTAAGACGGTGTAATCGTCTTTCAACCCTACGTTACCAACGCATCCATCTCTGCGTGTTACATTTTTGGACATGTAAGACCCAGAAAGTCTAGAAAATCTCATCGTGACTGGCAGAATGGAGGGCACCAGACCTCCATGCCGATCCAGCCGAGGCCAAGATAGGATCAAGTAAATATTCTTACAGGTCTTACCAGGCGCAGAGGCTTGCCGAAGACAGGGCAGAGTGGAGGAAGTGCGGTGCCACTAACACTACCTTCAGAAATGAAAAGTGCGACTTAAGAAAAAGAACCTGTTATTCATAATTTAATTTACGTACGTCAGAAAGCGACATCGTCCGCCATTACTTCATGTGCCCACAGCTAGGACTGACCTTCTGAAAAGGGCTCATATGATTCGGTGTATTAATTTAGTTAACGAATTACATAGGTTAACGGACCTTTTTCATAGTCTGTTGAGTGAACTGGCAAAAGTTCTATTATTTGTTACTGCCTAGCAGTTATTAAATTTCTTGTATTTTTTTATTATATAATTTTCTTTTTTCTAATTAAATTCGTAAGTTTGTTTTTTTTGTTTCGTCTGTAGAATTTATTCACTTATTGTGTCAATTTTGGGTCGCCTGTTAGGGCAGTAGTGTTTTTATAAATAAATATATTTAAAAAATATAAAAATATATTCTGTACGGCTGTGAAACTTGGACAATAAAAGAAGTAACACTCCGGCGCTTCAGAAGGATTTGAGATGTAGTGTCATCATCACATGCTTCGTATAGACTGGACCAAGAAGGTCTTTAACGAGAAAGTTCTTAATAGAGTTGGAATGTCGAAAAAAGTTATGCAGAACATCCAAAAACGGAAAGGGGGGTAAGTAAATCCAGGGTAGGGGCGCATTGGTAGAAGGAAAACATCATGGCTTCGTAACGTTGGGGGATTGGTGGAAGAGTTAATTCAGGCACAGAACAAGACGCTTCACGTGACTGACGGCCAACCTCCAGTAATGGAGAGGCAACAAAAGAAGAAGAAGAAGCTGCCAGCTGCTAATTTAAGATTAAAAAGATAGAAAAAAAAGAGTGGGGGGCAAACGGGCAGGAGGCTCATCTGGTGTTAAGTGATACCATTGCTCATAGACTCTCAATTCCAGTGGGCTCGCAAGTACGGTGAAGGAAAACGTGAGGAATCCGACGTGTCTTAGACTCAAGAAGTCGACGGTGTGTATCAGGCACTGGAGGCTGATCACCTACTTGCCTATTAGATTTGTAAAATTGATCATGAAACAGATTCTGAAGCCAAGACCTAAAAGAGGTTGTAGCGCCACTGATATTTTTTTTAAACTATATTAAAACATCAATACATTTAATCATGTAGTCCACGTTTTATTAGACTCAGTTAGCGTAAAAGTTATAAATTTCTCAAATTTTGGGATTTTATCCCGATGCGCGCATTACAACTTGCATTGAGGTTTACTGAGGCGTTAAATGCACCTTACTGAGGCGACAAAAGCCGTCGCCGTTTTTGTCGTTCCACAACTGAGCGTTTTGTTAAGGCAGTTTTAGCACACCACCACTATGTGGCACCAGCTGCTCACCGAAGTTTTCCGAACCAATTTCGACTTAGGGACCTTCACGAAAAGAGCGTACCAATTCTTAAAAAGCAGGCAACGCACTTGCGAGACTGAAATTGTGAGTGTCCATGGGCGGCGGTGTCACATATCATCAAATGGGCCTCCTGCCCGTTTGCCTCCTATTACGTAAGAAAAACCATCATATTCAGGGAAGCAGCAATTAATCATAGTATTAAAAATAACATACATTTTATTTATAGCCTCTGTCGGCAGTAAACATAGACATTGGAGTCTAAGCAAACATCATGTTTGACTAAGGTAGTGTTAGACTAAAAGTAGACTATCAAACAATTGAAAGCCAACGCCATCTAGTTGATGAGTGTGAAACCAATGTTTACTTTGGCAAAATTTCAGCAATTCGAATTTTAACTTCAGAAGTTGTTCTGCTTTATAATGGTGCCACTAGATGGCGATAGTTGTATTACACATTGAGATAAAAACTTTTATCATTCAGAATAAAAATTTTGTTTGGTTTTAACTGTCGTTAAAACTCATAATGTTAATAGACCTTTCAATAATTGTGTAAATATGTGAGCACCATGTATCTACATAATAATATAGTTGCTGCATTGTATTTTATAACACCATGCGCCTGTTTTATTTTAGCATAGTGTTCTTTTTTGTTCTATGTACATGGTTTACACAAAATTTTCAAATGTATACAAAGTACTGTAAAAATTATTTTAAAATAGTAAGTACAGAGTTTCTTGTCCATTCTTCTCTATATGAAACTTCCTTTTAGAAGGGGCAACTAAACATTTTTTTAAATATTTTTAACTTGTTATTTTGACTTTCAAAAGTGCCTTTTTAATGGGCCTAATTGAAATAAATGGTTTGACTTTAAATACAAAAAAAAAAAACCCGCCGACTCAATGTATGTGTTGTGCTGTGTTCATAAAATTAATGAACAATAGCGGTATAATGAATAATATATAAGGCAATATAATAATGCGTGCCTGATTGGCTACTAAGTGGTAGTTTAAACGCCAGCAACGCACCCACTAAATGTGTGTTTATTCATTATTAAAGAACACATTTTGGAATAGATTTCTTAAAAATAATACCGTCCAAATGTAGATCCTCGCGTTCGCGGCACTCATTTAATCGAACAATAGAATTACTTATGACGGCTCGGCAGGTGGACTTAGTGATGGCTGCCATTTCGTGACGGATATTTTCTTTCAATTGCGCCGGTGAAGTCGGCTTCTTGGTGTAGACTTGAGATTCAAGATTACCTCATAAGAAAAAATCCATAGGGGTTAAATCAGGACTGCGTGGAGGCCTATTTATGTCACCGATGAGAAAATTTCACGAACTCGTGACAGAGACGTATTGTTATATATAAAAGAAGGGGTCCTTTGTATTAAAAACACCTATCTTTTGCTCAACTCAACACTATAACTTCATGTGCAACAGTAGTTTAATTTGAAAATTGTAATTGTATGTAGAATTAATTAAAATTATTAAATGTCAAATCAATCAGCAAAAATAATTTATTTATATAGGTAACACAATGTACACTTATGAACTTTACAGAAGAAATATACATTAAATGCTTCTAATTTTAAATTTACTGCCAGTTCTCAAATCAAGGGCGTAGAACAGAACTGGCAATAAATCTCCGCCACTATTAATCGCCAAGTTTTTGTTTTTACACAATGTTCGTATGGCAACCATTACTCCATGTTCCACATGACATCTTAAGTAATAAATTATATTTAAATAAATTAAAAACAAAGATTTGTCCTCTATCAGCAGGTGAAATAGGAGCATGCACTTACATTCTCGTGGGAACAAATGGAAGAGACTATTTGCCCACGACAGAGGGAATCCTAGTGGGCTCCTGCACTTTCTCTTTTGAGGTCCTTTTTAACTATGTTAATGTTTTTCTTTCATTCTACCAATGTAAGTCGATCATACTATGGACAAATAACCCAAATAAGAATTATCCCGGCTGCGTTTGTCTGTCTATGTACGCGATAGACTCCAAAACTTCCTGACGCAATTTTATACGGTTTTGGTCAACTGTAGAGCAGTGTTGGCCTAGTGGCTTCAGCGTGCGACTCTCATACCTGAGGTCGTAGGTTCGATACCCAGCTGTGCACCAATGTACATTCTTTCTATGTGCGCATTTAACATTTGCTCGAACGGTGAAGGAAAACATCGTGAGCAAACCGACATGTCTTAGACCCGAAAAGTAGACGGCGTATGTCAGGTACAGAAGGTTGATCCTTGCCTATCAGATTGAAAAATGAAATCATGAAACTGATACAAAAATCTCAGGCCAAGACCTAAAGAGGTTGTAGCGCCACTGATTTATTTTTGATCAACTGTGTGATTCCTGGATTTAAAGGGTTTAGTAGGGTTTTAGGTTTTGAATTTACAATAAAACTGTGATGAAAAATGACTCAGTGGACATTTTCAGCAACTCCATGGAGACCTGGCCAAGTCGTTTTAGAAACCTTGCTGTTATCTTCTTTATTCCTACATAATTATGCATTAACATTGTATATTCGCGGATGCTTGGCGGACCCATGCGACTTCGATACAAAGAGTCCCCTCGTGGGTTGTGCTGCGATATCACGGGCTACTCCATTGTGAGGAAGTTGCATGGATCTGGTCTGATGCCTTCTTAAGGACCGATCTGGTCGTCAAACTCCTAAAAAGTACATTGGTTCTTTCCATTTTTCGTCATCGTTTCTTGAAGTAGGGCGAATGGAAAAAATATGGTGGAGTTGAGTAGTTTATGTATCCATTTGAAACATCAATACACGATTTAAAAAAAATCCAAACATAGACAATTTTTGACACTTTGAATTTATTTTATGACGAAAATGATTTTGAAGTTTACACGATATATTCTATCGCAAGCCAATTAATTCACTTCAGAAAAGAAATGATAAAATTAAAGTTTTACATAACTAATTGTTATTACGGGCCGGCGCGCCTCAGTGCTCCAGCTCTCCACTGCGCCCCGCAGTCCACCCCGAGACACTGACACAGCAATTTGTGCTGGGATAAGGCCTTAAGGTCTCATGTTATATTCACATATGTATATACTTTCTATAACATATTTTCATTATTTGATTATCCTCATTTTGATATGTGTGATGTTTGAGAGCAATATAAAAAATCTTTCCCTTTTATTCAGCATTCCCGTGACGTCACAAGACTTATTGATAAGGATTGCCGACCTACTTGTTGACGTCAAGTAACCATTACAGGAACTCAATGCCAGAATCGCTATAAACATATAAATTTGCAATTCTAATTGCATTGTTGGCCTGCGTATGCGCATTGTATCACGAATCCTAAATATGAGTGTGTCGCATTCATTAATAGTTGGTGTTAAAAAGGATAACCAAAGAACATACTCGTATAATAAATACCTACTTGGAACAAAATGAATTAAGTACTGGAAGATTGTACATTAAAAAAATGTGAGCCGTCACGGGACGCCTGGCAGATGTGAAACATCGACATTATTTTGTAAAAGTAATATGCAGAAAAGAACAGATTGTGATAGGAACTAAATATGCCATAATGATAAAATAAAATATTACGATTTTTTTCCAGATAACGATGACTATTTATTGAATAAACATTTATTTTCATTAAATACAAAAATTACGAATTTATTTTAAATCGTGACTACTTCCAAGTGATGAAAATATGTAGAAAAAAACATTTGGAGCTGTTTTAAGGTGTGATTCGACAAGTTTAGCAAACTTTTTTATGAGAATGAACTTCTTTAAACCTAACCTATTGTATATCTTCTAATATATAAAAATCTCGTGTCACAATGTTCGTTCCCATACTGCTCCGGAAGGGCTCAACCGATTCTTATGAAATTTTTCAAACCTCTTAGTGATAAGGGGTGTCCACCCCAAAATTTTATTTTTATTTTTTGGAGATTTTTTTGTTTTTATTTTTTTATGATACAGCATACAAAAATACATATAACCCCTGATTGTCACCCCTCTACGATCAACCCCTAATTTTAATTATTAATTAGTAGATAGTTATTTTTATTGAATTAAAAAAATATTTCCTAGAAATAATATAAGTAAAACTGGCAAAACAACGTGGCAAAACAACGTTTGCCGGGTCAGCTAGTAAACATATATATTAATGTATTCGTTCATCCAATCTCCAAGATACATACAAAAATACAATTGTACACGACCGAGAAAGTTCATTAATCGTGCGGCCAATGACATTATAATATAGATATATAGATATATAGAAATTGTATGTAACGAATAAACGATTGGTTCGATTAATTTCACCATTTAAGTGCTATATTATAGTAATAATAATAGTTAATGTTTTAATAACAAATTTAAATTTCCTACTTTTATACGTATCAAACTGGTGTTAGTTTTGTTAAAATACTTTGTTTTATCTCTTAGTAACTGGGGTAAATTTAAATCCCAAAAATTAAAAAAACCTTTATTTTTAATTAATTATTAATTACTTTAAGATGTTAAGCGTATTCCTTTGGTAAAAAATAGGGATTTAAAAATGAGATGGAGAGTTAAAATATATAATTAGCAATAAATATGATGTAAATTATTATTTAAAAGTCCTTCAACGAGCGAGCCTTCGGCCAGTGTAAACATCTACAGATGAGCCTTCTACCCGTTGACTCCTTTATATAAAAAAATATATGTGTAGATAAAACATCTATTTTTCCTCATTTTGTGGTGCACATATAAAATTAAAGCCAATATTAAAAATTTGAACTATGACCATACGATAAAAAATCTGCTAGAAGAATAAAAATAATTTTCAATCATGTGACATATACACTTCCACACGCCCTCCCACACACTCACTCTCACACACCCACACTCACACAGACCCATACAACTTTATTCCTACTTACTTCTAACTAGTAATCTAGTTGGCTGTTTTTAGTTTGTTTTTCTTATTTAAAACTTTAAATTTGTTTGCCTATATGGGTATATATGTATTTACTTTTTGTTACCACTCAGCATGACTTTGCTGTGGAATGGAAGCCTGGTTATCCATATCACAGGTTCTTACCTAGCTTGGAAACCAGTCTCCCAATACCTTCTTAACATCTTATTGTTTGTTGCAAATGTTATATCGGGAAATAAAAAAATATTATTCAAAAATTAATATCACAGATTTAATCGGCTTAGAAAGGCCACTTTTATTTTAAATCAGTTGTTAACTAAACGGGTAATAAATTTCATATCTGATGTTTATAATATTTATTTATTTATATCATCGCGCCTTTTTGAGTAGGCAGATCTCCACGTCTTTACTTGCAACTTCAACGTTCTACAACGAAAAGATCTTTTAACTGATAGAGAATTGTACTTAACAGCAATATCAAGACAAAAAGGTCAAAAGGTAGGGAACACAGGGAATCCTAAACTCACGCCTCTTAATAGTACGGGAGGTAGCAACGTTTGAAAGGAAAGAATTTTAGGTCAGCTGATTTTGTGATATGTCTTCCTTCTTGTACTTTCGGTTAGAGTCTGGGCAATCTGGCTGGCGGTAGCGGTTGCGTTCATTAGTGCGCATCCTATCTGTCCGGTAATAATCCTGGATTTTAAAAGCATTTTAAGAAGCGTAATTTTTAATTTTTCGTTTTTAAATAAGTCTACCTGACATACTTTTTTTATTGCCAGACATTATTCACATTGCTAACTATGTGCCAGACGCGATTTTAAGTTTTTTTTTATAAAAAATTTCAAAGTATTTTAGAATGTCTGTAATTTTAATATTATGTTCTTTAAATATAAGAAAAACTAAAAATGAATTTGCCAGACATTAATTCGATTGTTAAGTCTTGAATTAAAATGAAAAAGTATTGCAGTATGATGAAGCATTGCATTTTAAGAAGCGCAATTTTTAATTTTTCCTTTTTTAAATAAGTCTACCTGACTACTTTTTTATTGCCAGACATTATTCACATTGCTAACTATGTGCCAGACGCGATTTTAAGTTTTTTTTTTTATAAAAAATTTCAAAGTATTTTAGAATGTCTGTAATTTTAATATTATGTTCTTTAAATATAAGAAAAACTAAAAATGAATTTGCCAGACATTAATTCGATTGTTAAGTCTTGAATTAAAATGAAAAAGTATTGCAGTATGATGAAGCATTGCATTTTAAGAAGCGCAATTTTTAATTTTTCCTTTTTAAATAAGTCTACCTGACATACTTTTTTTATTGCCAGACATTATTCACGTTGCTAACTATGTGCCAGACGCGATTTTAAGTTTTTTTTAATAAAAATTTCAAAGTATTTTAGAATGTCTGTAATTTTAATATTATGTTCTTTAAATATAAGAAAAACTAAAAATGAATTTGCCAGACATTAATTCGGTTGCTAAGCCTTGAATTAAAATGAAAAAGTATTGCAGTATGATGAAGCATTGCATTTTAAGAAGCGCAATTTTTAATTTTTCCTTTTTAAATAAGTCTACCTGACATACTTTTTTTATTGCCAGACATTTTTCACATTGCTAACTATGTGCCAGACGCGATTTTAAGTTTTTTTTTATAAAAATTTCAAAGTATTTTAGAATGTCTGTAATTTTAATATTATGTTCTTTAAATATAAGAAAAACTAAAAATGAATTTGCCAGACATTAATTCGGTTGTTAAGCCTTGAATTAAAATGAAAAAGTATTGCAGTATGATGAAGCATTGCATTTGAGGAAGCGTTATTTTTAATTTTTTTTTTGTTCAGAATCAGAACAGCGTAAAACAACTTCTGCGTCAAAATCGATTTGGCAAATATGAAAAATAATCCTAGAATCAGCTTCTTCGTGTTCTTCACACGATAATGATTCTTCAATAGTTTTAATTACTTAGTTATTTATCACTTTGTATGAATAACATTTATTAAAACTTACGTAAATGTTTTTATTACCAATGAAAGGCATCATACTGCCATACTTTTCATGACTTTTTCATTTTAATTCAAGGCTTAACAATCGAATTAATGTCTGGCAAATTCATTTTTAGATTTTCTTATATTTAAATAACATAATATTAAAATTACAGACATTCTAAAATACTTTGAAATTTTTATAAAAAAAAAATTAAAATCGCGTCTGGCACATAGTTAGCAATGTGAAAAATGTCTGGCAATAAAAAAAGTATGTCAGGTAGACGTATTTAAAAAGGAAAAATTTAAAATTGCGCTTCTTAAAATGCAATGCTTCATCATACTGCAATACTTTTTCATTTTAATTCAAGGCTTAACAATCGAATTAATGTCTGGCAAATTCATTTTTAGATTTTCTTATATTTAAATAACATAATATTAAAATTACAGACATTCTAAAATACTTTGAAATTTTTATAAAAAAAAAAACTTAAAATCGCGTCTGGCACATAGTTAGAAATGTGAAAAATGTCTGGCAATAAAAAAAGTATGTCAGGTAGACATTATTTAAAAACGAAAAATTAAAAATTACGCTTCTTAAAATGCTTTTAAAATCCAGGATATTACCTGGACAGATAGGATGCGCACTAAATAACGCAACCGCTACCGCCAGCCAGATTGCCAAGACTCTAACCGAAAGTGCAAGAAGGAAGACATATCACAAAATCAGCTGACCTAAAATTCTTTCTCGAAAACGTTGCTACCTCCCGTACTATAAGCTGTAACGCCCGAACCCAATAATTAATAAATAAACTCAGATTTGAGAACAATCTGAGATCAGACCGTGACAGTCGATCGATCTCCTATCTGCATCCCAATAACAAAACCCTAAGAAGACAATCCATTTTTTTTACCGAGTTTTCACTCATATTTGATAATCAATGTAAACCAAATAAAGTAAATAAAACCGTACAAATAACATTAAAATATACATGTGTTTGTTTAAAACATGACAATCAGTTTTTTAAATTATTTAATGAAATGAATAAATGGACAAGCAGAGCCCGTCCTTTGAGAAAGAAGTATGCTTTTTGAAACAATCAGAGGTAGATAGGGATCCCAGGGAAGATACACCGGGAATGGACACCACAGTTCGCAAAAGAAAATGCTTGTGAAGCGGACCATGGAAGATTTCCAACCATCAAGATGATATGGATGAAATTTTGAGTTAATACGGCTCGTGCGGTGTTGAAATATTTTTTCTGTGTGTACCTAATACTTGACAATAATCGCGAAAGTGGGAGGGATCCAATTTCTTAAAAAAACAGTATCCTCCCTCAAAAGCCGGCAACGCACCCACTAAAATGGGTGTCCATTGTATGGCATGACTGCTGTTTTAGGGCATGTTTGCCTATCCTATAAAAAAATCTCCACTGGTAAATTCAAACGAAATTACGTTTATAAATCGCCTGCTATCACACTTCTCAATAAAGTAAATGAAATATCGTTCTAATTCCTAAGATCAGTGTATTTGCGTGGTCCGTGGCAGAAATTATTAGCGGAGACTCGTCTGCGTCGCCCTCGATATTTCTAGGTCATTTAAACGACATTGAACTTTTAAAATACTTTGAAATAACGCATTTCTAATACAGCGCAAATCTTAGTATTGATACTAGGAAAAAATATTGAACAGTGGTCTCCTGTTGCTATCGGCCCCTATAGGGATTATCTGTATTCCGCTATTCCGCTTATTATAATGATTGTAAATTTTTTAAATACTTTGCAAGATTCTTAACGCTTTTCTAATGAAAAGGCTCTATACAGCTACAATCAATTTGATACTGTGATACTGTAGGAAAAAATATTGAACAGTGGTCCCCGTTGACATCGGCCCCTAACCATTAAGATTCTAAAATCTATTTTCATCACAGAGTAAGGAAGTAAAATTCGAAATAGTACTTTATACTACTCTAAATAAGCCGCCCTAATTTTTTTAATTAGGGTGCAATTATTAAAAAGCAGGCAACGCACTCGAAAGCCCTCTAGCATTGAGAGTCCATGCGAGGTGATCACTTAACAACATCAGATGAGCCGCTCATTTGCCGCCTGTTTTATAAAATATATATTTAGGGATATATAAGTCAATATAAAAAAATAATACATTTTAAAATAGACAACCATCTTTTCGTCTATCTATCTATATTGTGAAGTTCCTCACAAGAGTTGTCTAGTAGAGATATTCTAGCGAATTGCACAATTTCCTGCATTCCTGATTTTATGAAAGCTATTTATTGAAGCACGACATCGTTAATCACGACTCAATATTTAGGGTACAGAGTCAAGAATTAGCGTTAAGTCATACGGGAGATAGACTCTGAAGGACTGGACATAACTAATCAACCATTATAAGTAAAGTATTTAAATAGCCTATACTTACATGTATTATTATAATTAACACTATTTTCAATCTGAATTCCCATTTTTATTAGCTAATATCACATAATTAACTTGTCACTAAACGCGCGAAGCGTTAAAATCACTTCATTTTACATTTCACTATATCACTTGTATCACTTCACTTCAATGTCAATTGTCAAAGTTTAAACGTGCATACTTTAAGAACGAAATGTCAAGCCTATGTTTCCCGCGTTACGCTCCCATGTTCAACACGTGCGTAATTCTGTCCAGTCGCCATGACACTGCGCATCTGAAAAGAGAGATGATCAATGTTACCAACTTCGTAAATGAATATCTCTAAAGTTTAATATTAGGTACGAAAATTTACGCCTGTCAAGAAGAGATCTTATAAAAAACAGTGCCATAAAAATAGAATTTTGTTTTTAATTAATGTAAACTACTTAATAACAATATTTTTCTTACATATACATATATATAGTTTTAACATTAGTAACAAAATCAAATTGGATTACATATTTACATAATTATTTTACTAATTTAACGCAAGTCTCTGGCCGCTATCAACGGTGTAAAAATAATCGTTTATCTGCAAAGAAAGGATACAGAGTCATATTACCTAATTATCATAATGTCATAATGAGAACAGTTAAGTTATTTATAATTTTTGTCAAAACTTCGGTCTAAATACTCTCCCGTGAAAGGCACCTTGAATTTAAAAATTTAATGACCTTCCCCTTGGAAGCATTCGGCAGTGATCTTGATCAGTGAGTGAGTTTGATAGCCATGAAAATAAATTTTTAAATACATCGTGGTGTAAAGTCAATTAAATATTGATATTGAATCATCCAACTTACCGTAACTTTGTTTATCATGCTCTTAATGAGGTATAAGTTACTATTTAATTTTAGTTGTTCTTTTTGTATGTCCCTTTCTAGCTTGCTTATGTTTTAATATAATTAATGTGTATGTGTGTAAAATTTGTGATGTCTTATATAATTTTATGCATACACGTTGCTTTAGAACTTATTAATAAATAAATTAAAAAACAAATATCTTGTTATTAAAGTAAAAAAAATATTAATTGTTATTATTAACCAAAATATAAGGAGAATCCGCAAATTGCCAGATTAAAATCGCGGTCATATTTTAAATGTCACGCGAACGTGAATATAGATTTATCATATTTCTTGAATAATAGCTTTCATATTTCATAAATTTATCTAGCAAAACAAATTAACTTAAAAATATATTTTAATATTTAATGCTACTTGTGTGGACACGTAAGCCCTCGGGCAAGCACAAAAGCTGGCGCCGCCTCAGTGCACGTGGCAAATGATAAATGGCTAAAATATTAGTCTTTCCTTCAACTTTCTTTGATTTTGCTAGCCTAAAGACTAGATTAAGCTAGCCCTTGACAGTAGCGGTGACCCCAGAGCTGGTGCTTTCGACGCTCAATGAATATTGCAATACAGCGAGGAAACGCTGCCAGCGTTAACCTGGAACCTCCACAAGGACCAAACTTTTTGTATTAGTTTTAATTTTCTATTTATTAATTTTTAATTATTATAATTACGTGAATACTGTATATTTGTGTGTTCGAAATAAATATTAAACATAGTTTTCACTTCATCACTGGTCTAATGGTACATGAGATTTCCTGTACGTAATAAATGATTTGGACTTTGATAAACAGGAGACAGATCGCGCTAATATATATAAATCTTATTTATTTACAGCTTATATTTGGCCAAACTTTATTATGAAACTATTTCATATACAGTTACTGATATAAAATAACCAGAAAATTTGCTTTCCAATTATCTTTTCCAACTACAAGAAATTATATATTCTATATGCTTCACAAATATATCGCTCACCAGCGAAAAGTCGAGAAAACTATTAAGCTGCGAGAATGGGGAATGGAAGCTTGCTGACGCTGGACAGTGGAAAATGTTTCCACCAGCAGCACGTAGACCCAGTAAGTATGAGCTTTCCTCTCCGTTCATTATCTTTAAACTAAATTAGTTAAAACAGAACTTTAACATTGACGTCCCTTATTCATTCCCATAATTTGGCTGCAAAAACCAACCAACCAAACCACAAAGGATTTCAGGCTCTCATTCGACATCGTCGTGAGTGTAACAGAATAAACTCTACTTATCCAGAGGTAATATATTCGGTAGTGGGTTGATCAATTTTAAAAAACCTTTGTTAATTCAATTCAATTCAAAAATCATTTATTCATATAACAAAATGTACACTTATGAACGTCAAAAAATAAATATATATGAAATGCTTCTAATTTTACATTTACTGCTAGTTATCAAATCAAGGACGTAGAACGAAAGAGAAGAACTGACAATAAACTCTCAGTCACTCTTTTTAGTTGCCAAGTTTTTTGTTTTACACAACGTTGGTAAGGAGCTGCATTACACCATGTTCCACATGACATCTTAAGTAACAAATAATAATAAAATCAATTAAAAACAAAGATTTGTCCTCTATCAGCAGGAGGCATGGTGAAATAAGAACACGCACTTACATTCTCGTGGGGACAACACGCAAATACATAGTCGAAATAACTAACATCACCGCATACACGAATTCAAATCCGACCAGTCACAACTCACAAGTAGCACCCGTTCATGAGTATGACGCATGGCCAGCAATCGGCCCCCTCGCCATATTAATTAAGCGCTAATCTGGCAACTAAAGGAATAAAATCAAAGTTAGAAGAAAGATGTTTGAGCCGTTTTCCGACGTCAGCTTTTGGGCTTTATTATATAAATTTATGTAACATCGTTAATACGAGATTTTGACATAAATCGTGACAAAAATGTGTCAGTTCCAAGCTATTAACGCGCGACACAATTTTCTAACGATTTTATCAATGAGATTATATGAGAAACGTTGTATTTTTGTGTTTTGCGCTCGAAGTATTTGGGTCAAGATACGCTACAAATTCCTATTTTATTGTCGTCCACTCATCACCTGCGCCAGCGCCGGTCCCCTGAACTTCTAACCTTTATCCCGATCACTTCTATATAGCAGTCGTGTTGGACATCCAAGTCTGATGTCATGTATTAGATTATAGAATTGTAAAACAAAAGACGGTCCACGAAACGTTGCGTAGTGTTATTGTTCAACTGACGTACATTAAGTATCATGACAAAGCGTACGGAACTAGAGGAGATAGACCAATCAGAATCAAAAGAACAATCCGTTTGGCTGTTTTATCACACATCGCAATACATATTCCTTACAAATGAAATTGGCGTTATGTATGGGAGGAACAAAAAGTAGTTTTTGGAGTTTACTCCTTAAGAAACGATTTGAGTTATAAGGCCCGGTACGGAAATTTTATGAGGAGTAAAATCAAGTGTAACACGAAAAGTTGAGGCGTTATGTGTAACACGAAAAGTTGAGGCGTTATGTAGAAAGAGACAAATGGATTGAACGTGTAAAAGAATGAAATGGAATACATTACACAGACTTTTCTATTTTGAATTCACGTTTTGACAGCCACGTCAGTGTTGACAGGTGTAAAAAATAAAAGTAGATTGTCTAGCGTGCCATAGAGTTTTGTCAATAGTAATGGTCAGTGAAATTAAAACTAAAAAGATTGTTCATTCTCATTCTTCTCTTACTATAAAGGTAACTTTGGTCACAGAAAGAAAATCCTATTTGGGCATAGATGATGTAGGTACGTTTTATTACTACTACAAACATTTATATTATAAAAACATATATTCTTACCACCTTTAGTATGAAAATATGGTCGACAGCCACAGAAAATTATCGCCATTTTATCGTTCGTAAGGAATAAACTCCAATCGTGCGTCGTAGCTGACACACACACACTTTTTTTTTAAATAGAATATATTTAATTAATCAAAGTTTGCACATTTGCCATATAATAGATAGCTCATTGATCCCTATTCTAAAAAACACATTTGGACGGGAATCAATAAAATATTTGAAGGCGGTTTCGACTGCCCTATCAGAATTGAAGTTTTTACCATGCATGAAGATATCCTAATTAAAAAAAGTGCGTGCCTACAAAGTACACATGTCAGAAGAAGAGGGAAAAAGGAAGATATGTTAGCAATTTAATGAATTGAATTGTCGTTAAAATATTAAGTGTCGAAAATTAATACAAATATATTTTTTTTTAATTTCTTCGATAATAACAACACGTGGCATTTTAATTTACAATTCGTCATTTGAGATTTCAATAAATTATTTTGCATAAAATAAAATACTATTAGCATTTCTATAAGGTAATTCAGCCTTCTCACTCTCACTCAATTGTTCTCAATCGCTCTCTCCCTCGACATAAACGCTGCACATCTTCGTGACGCTAATATTATTACTATTGCGTTTCATCCGTAAAAATTTTACCCTCATGCGCCTAAAGAAGTTTCACTTCAAAGAAATAGATTAAGTCTGGTATGCACTTCTTGCACTTTTATTTTTTAGTTATTTTCCTTACTAGGGTTGCCTGGAACAGATCGCCTGCTAGCGATAAGGCCGCCTGTTGCATCCCTAATAATTTATGCTATTTGTTTTTATTGGTAATAAACAAGTTAAATAAATAAATAAAATCCTTCCAATGTGTCCCCATGCCTCATTAGTTAAGGGTTTCACCCAGGAATAATGAATTTATTATTCTCACGTTGTGTTGGACGAGGCGCAATGTCGTTGCCTCGGCTAATAATATCGCGTCTGAACTTGGCTTAATTTGTCTTTTATTTTTACACTAAGGATTGAACCCTTTTATCGTGTTTATTTGTGTTAAATTTATGTGTGTATATGTTTCAAATGTTTATTCTTGTATCATTTAAATCAAACATGGAAATGATTTATTTTTCGAGTTTTGTACACTAAAGTCTAATAACTGTTTTTTCGTCGGAATAAATATTATCAGTTATCGTAACAGTTTACAGATTTAGAAGAGCAGTGTTAGCTTAGGCTAAGAGGGTCATCCCTGAGGTCGTAGGTTCGATCTCCGTACACTAATGGACTACCTATGTGCGCTACATTCGCCCGAACGGTGAAGGCAAACATCGTCAGGAATGTCATGTCTAGACCTCATAGAATAGTGTCGGATCTGACAAATAGTAAACTTTACAGGGCAGCCATTTCAAAATAATATAATCATGTTAGTTTTTGTCATAACTATTTTAATTTATATTCTGTTATTAAAATTGGCATACAAGCAAACAAAAGGGTTTTGAAACAAAATAAAAATAATAACATTAAATTACACAGTTTTCTAGAAAAATCACATGTTTCTATCAAATCCGTTATTTACCGACTGATTAATTTGGAATTTAAAACACATGGATTTTTTTTAATGTAGCCGTAATATTTAGTCAATGTAGTATCCAAATATAATATTTTAAGAAAGTTTATGAGAGTTTCTTACAATATTAGACTAGTTTATTATCAGAAATGTATTAAAAAACAATCGATACATGTGCTGCACCTGTTCATATCAGCCGCACTTAATATCAAATTCTTTTCAAATTATGACTAATAAATATCTTGAGGTATTGCGTAAACACTTTGCAGACTTGCACAACCGTGCGAATTTTATATTTAGAACGTTATGTAAATTGGCGAATCTAGGTATGTATTACTTCCGGCCGACGCTGAATAAAATAAAATATGTTTATTATGGAAAATAAGATACAGGTATCATTCCACGTCATTAAATTATTAATCCCTACTCATCGGCAAAGAAGACAGAGGGTGTAGGCCGAGAGAAAAAGACGGCGTAAAAAACTCTCGGTACTCTTTTATAATAGCAATTAATAGATTGAAGATAGTGTTATTTTGAATTTCGAATCATTTAAAAAAATATTTGTATAAAAAACGATCTGTGCTACGTCCAGACAGCTTGTACTTAAAAACAAAAGAAATTATTTTTTGAATTTGGAACTTCATGTAAATTGGCGAATCTAGATATGTATTGCTTCCGGCCGACGCTGAATAGATTAAAGATAGTGTTATTTTGAATTTCGAATTCTTTTTTAAAAATAAACAATCTGTGCTACATCCAGCCAGCTTGTACATAAAAACAAAAGACATTTTTCTTAAATTTGGATTTGTATGGCAATCATTTGGAACTTCATGTAAATTAGTGAATCTAAGTATGTATTGCTTCCGGCCGATACTGAATAGATAAAGATATTGTCATTTTAAATCTTATTGTTATTTAGAATTTGTAATTAACTAATAATGGTTGGTGGAGGTGAGCCTCCTGCCCATTTGCCTCCTGTTTCGTAAAAAGCCCCGAAGGCGTCACCTGCAGACTGTGAGGAGCCTATGATGCTCTGCCAGCAGTCACCGATTCCGAAATCAACTTAGGGTCCTTCAAGAGCGTACCAATTCTTAAAAGTCAACGGACTCGCGAGCCTACCCGCAGAGTTCATCGGCGATACACTGAACATCAGATGTCTCCTGCCCGTTTGCCTATTCTATATGTTGTCAAACGCCTTCTGATCATCATACAATCAAGATAGTGTATACTGCATTATGCCAGTCGATATTATCTTACTGCATATCGGTATGGGGAGCGGTATTGTCTCCAATGGTGGAAATTGAGCGCACGCAATGTGCCAAAGATATCCTATAGGAAACGTTTCCGCTACTCAACTTCAAAATTGTACAATGAAACAAATATTTTAACTGTGTGAAAATTGCACTTTATTTTATCTAAACATCCTGTATATTGTGTATAATAAAGTTTTTAAAGTTATATTTCTTTAGGCACGTTATGAAAAATTGATGAGAGTGAAATTTTACGATGCGCGCGCACCGTGACACAAAATTAACAGAATGAAGTTGCCCACGGGAGATGCTACGGCATTGGACATAATTTTAAAACAAAATTCGAATTATAATAGAATTTATGTTACACTTAATGTAAGAGAATAATAATATTTATTTATTTAATTTTTCAAATGTAAACTGAACTTTATTGACTATAATGACTCCTTTTCCAGACTTTGATTATTTAATTGCAATTAATTATTTGCATGCAATCAAAAACTATTTTTAATAATGCCAAAGAAGCATAACTTCTTACGCGCGTACATAAGTACACGCACCCTTTTTTTCTTTTTCTTTCTTTCTATAAAATATATAGTTATTATATACGTCTATTTTGACTCACGGAAAGAAAAAATGGCCTACTAAACGGTATGCTCACAACTGCCAGGGAATGTTGGCACAAACGTGTCACCGTACAAAAATAATATTTACAACAGATCCCGCGTTCAATTAAAAATATTGTGTGTCAACGTTCATCACTTCCTGGTGGAATCATGTTCGAATATGTTAACACGTTCGTTGCATTACGAGATCTATCAGATCTCTTGCAGGACTTGTATTGTGCGTTGAACATAATCGTGTTTTTTCACTCCTTGCGGGAGGATCTAACTTGTAAAGTTCTTTAAGTATGAGCAGGACAAATATACATATTTGCTTCCTACTTAAAGCTGAATTCAAGGACTTTAAAAAATAAATGAGAGATGGATTAGGTCCCTAACGCACAGTACTGTAATTGTTTTAATTCCTTGCGTTAGGAGATATGTCGGTACTCGTAAAATCGTACGCCTCGTAGACGCAAGAGATGGAGGATGGGATTTTTAGTGTTGTCCTAGAATCGACATTCGGGAAGTCGCGGGCACGTTTTGGAAGCGTGTTGATTATTTTTGATAAACAATGAGTGATTAAGTTTAAAAGAAAAAAGTGTAAAAAATCTATTTTATTGGTGAGGTTTCTAACAAAAAATCAACGCCGGATTATACTGCTGCATCGTCCAGTAAAATATTTGTTTTGGAAAATGTTCAAATTTGCCCCCCATTGACTAATAATGACAGTGATTCTGATTATGAAATATTTAACGATAAACCTTTTTCGTTGGAGCACACGCAGTTCAACAGCACTGACGCTTCTAAAAAAACTAAACGAATTGTTACCATTTGCGCGTAATGTGCAAGCAATCAATGTGCCCACCATGTTTTAATGAAAAACACTTTGCATAATTAATAAAATTTTTAGAATCCATAACTGAGATATTATTTTATTCCCATCACTACTTAGTACACATATTGAACTATCTTCGGGTGCGGTACGAGATACAATCGATATCTAATTTTTTTTTGGTATTTGTAGTTTATTCAAATCGTAACGTAACCTAGCAAAATATAAAGCAATTAGCTATCTTTCACCCACAAAAAAATTCAAAATATATGTCATTGTTTTTTTGGAAGATATAAATTATTTTCAAAAGTGTATATTTAGGAGACTGATTAGGTCTCAAACGCACCAGAGGATAGGCTTGTTACGAGATCTTTTAGGTCTCCAACGCACCAGCTGAAAGTTCTTTAAAATTGATGGCGCAGTGAACGTGTTAAATAAGTGGAGCAAGAAAGTAATAAACTGATAGCCAACAATAAAGGAAAAGTGGTAGACAAGAAGGTGGAAAGACCAAATTAAGATTTGGATTAGGCCTTTGACAAAAAAGAACACACAGAAAAGAAGGAGATAGAAATATAAAGTGTAAGTGTGAATGTGTAACATAGTAGTGTTGGCCTAGTGGCTTCAGCGTGCGACCGCGACACACAATTGCGTAGAGCCAACCTTTGCAAATTCTTGAATTTATATCAAATTCTCGCCAAGACTAATAAACAGATAATGACGCAAGTTTGAATAGTAAATTATGTCTCAGATTAGGAATAGTATAATGTAAATAAATAAACTTCCGAAGTTTAGGAAACAATTTTGGGATGACATTGTTTTTTAGGGAATTTCATCAAGATGAGGAAGTTTTAATGATTGAATTTAATGCAAGTGCGTGCTCCTAATTCACCATTCCTCCTGCTGATAGAGGTCAAATCTTTGTTATTAATTTATTTTATTATTTATTACTTAAGATGTCATGTGGAACATGGTGTAATGCTTGCAGCTCCTTACAAATGTTGTGTAAAACAATAACTTGTCGATTAAAAAGGGTGGATGTTTATTGCCAGTTCTTCTCCGTTCTACGCCCTTGATTTGAGAACTGGCAGTAAATGTAAAATTAGAAGCATTTAATGTATATGTCACCGTAAAATTGTAAACACCGTTAGATTGTAATCTATCTCGCGAGATTGTAAACTGTCGAAAGATTGTGAGACTCAACGTACTGCTTACAATTTAACGTATTATTATTCGGTAGATTGTAATCTGTCGAAGTGAAACCGTCAAATTGTGAAATGGCCATTTTCTACTTTTCTATTGGTTATAAGAGATGTGACATTCTCGTTTTCTATTGGTTATGAGTGATGTGACATTCTCGGTAAATTAATCGGATCGATTATTTCCTCATTTGTTATTTTTAAAGTTGAACCTAATCGAATCGATTATTTCCTCATTTGTTAATTTTAAATTTAAACCTAATTTAACCATTACTTGTCAAATGTACATACATTACATTAACTTAATGTTTCAATTAGTGTATGGTTCCGAAAATTTTTAAATTATTCAAAAAGTACCCAAAACCGAATCAGAGCACCCCACTATCCACGTGGTCTTGTCTGCCCTACCCCTAGAGTGTATATAAAAAAATCGGAGGCGCATTGGAAGAGCAGCCCCCACCCGCTGTAACAAAGCACAGGCATTATGCAAGCTGCGGAGGCTTGAATAAATTGCCTGTGCTTTGGTACGCAAGGGTGGAGGGGCTGCATTTCCCGTAGCGCCGGTGCTGTCCAAAAAATGTATTATTATTCGGTTAGGTTAGGTTAGTATATTAATATTTTTGAAGTGAAACTTCTTTATCGAGGTTGGAAAAAAATTTAGTGTAACATTTTTTTGTTACGCGTCACATTTTTCGGTTACGCGCCATGTTGCTTTTTGAAGTCAAACTTCTTTATCGGCGTTGGAATGAAACTTCTTTATCGACGTATGGGAGAAATTTTGTAGCAAATCGTCACGTTTTTCAATGATAGTAATAATTATATTACAATTGATGAAATTCTATAATAATCTTCGTAGTAATAAGGTAAAATGAAATATTTGTATTCATGTCTATGATAATAAAAGCCTTTTGTTAAACTTTATCTAATTTAACGAATTTCTGTAAAGTTTCACTTCTTACGTGTCTCGTGTGTACGTTACGTTCTTCGTACCTAGTACACGCACAATTTTTTTTTTAAATAACTGTTCAACTGAAACTCGAAATCGAATACAAAAATCGATTTTCACTTTTAAAAAATAGATTATTTTTGAATAATTTCAAAATTTTCGGAACCCTACACTAATTGAAACATGAAGTTAATGTAATGTATGTACATTTGACAAGTAATGGTTAAATTAGGTTTAAATTTAAAATTAACAAATGAGGAAATAATCGATTCGATTAGGTTCAACTTTAAAATTAACAAATGAGGAAATAATCGATTCGATTAATTTACCGAGAATGTCACATCACTTATAACCAATAGAAAACGAGAATGTCACATCTCTTATAACCAATAGAAAAGTAGGAAATGGCCGTTTCACAATTTGACGGTTTCACTTCGATAGATTACAATCTACCGAATAATAATACGTTAAATTGTAAGCAGTACGCTGGGGTTCACAATCTTTCGTTAGTTTATAATCTCGCGAGATAGATTACAATCTAACGGTTTTTACAATATTACGTTAACATACATATTTCATTTTTTGACGTTCATAAGTGTAGGTACATTGTGTTACCTACATGAATATATGATTTTTAATTTGATTTGGACGACTATTCAAGTAACACTGTCAACTTATTCTTAATTGCTTTAAACATGCACCGTGTACCACGAAATACAAATGTAGAACCCACAACACAGGGGCTCGTTTGGTAAATACGTAAGATAAATTTTGTCATAACCATATTTCTGTCTTGATAGTTTTATTAATTTATTAATACGTGTCAGGGAGGGAAAATGATCAGACTTCCTTCCGAGATGCTTATAAAGAAATATCGAATAAATTAATAACTACAAGGAATTAATTAAGAACTTTCGAAATTCGAATTATTTCCGTTAGTTTATTTTTATGTATAAATAATTAAATATATAAACTCTTTTATCGTGAATCAAAAATATAAACACCTCGTGTCATTACCCGCCCAGATCGTTAGTAATGACTTTCATACTTTTCAACCCGCTCTCGGCGTCGTCAGACGGTTCTGTCCCATCAAAACAGCTATTGACACTGTAGAAACCTCAGTGAGAGAGCTGTGGCCGTGTGCCCAGGGTAGAACAAGAGATACGGATAAGAGGCCTACGTGTACCAAGAAAGACTGTAGACCAAATATTTTGCAAAATTGTGTCACAGAAATAAGGGAGCGTAATGAATAAATTCGAATGTTACGAAACAATAGAGATTCAACTTCATATATCGTAGAATGGAATATTGCTTCTTGCATTATGAACAGTACTACCGATGTCGAAGTAGTGTCGAACATACGCATAACGCTTTGTTTAAATATACAAAAAAATTTTCTTTTGACAGTTCGTCACTTTATTCTAAGAAAGAAAAAGTAAAAGAAGCTTTTATACATTGCCGAGATTCGATGACATATCAAGATCTATAAAATAAATTATACTCTGTGCAGCTGTCACAAAACTAGCCAAGCGTCATAAAATCAGATTTTTAAGTATATATCTGTTGTAAACACAGTCTTGTAGGCGCCAGCTTTTTGAGATATGTTTATGCTTTAATCATATATATTTTATAAAGCGTAAAAGTCTGGTTTAAGCTTTTGCCCTGAACCCTAGTGAAAATTTTATTGGTAACCGCCAATGGGCTATTTGACTATATTTATTAAACTATTTAAAATTAGAGACTATGGAACAATTATATAGTGCTTTAAACATATAATTAAATATTAGAAAAACACTTTTTTAACGTACTTGATTTGTAAATTTAAAATTATGTAAAATAATTGTAAATTTATAATAAAACATAACTTCAAATCCGTTAAAAAAGTGTTTTTTTATGTCAATAAAAGACAATACCATAATTAAATATTAATAATTTTAATAACCCGCCAAAACGCTTATCTATGCAAGATGGCGTCGCAACAGTCCCCTAATGTACTGTGCTCAAATCCGTAGACAAACGTCAGGTTTAAGTGCGTCAATTGACATTCTGACATATTTACATCTTACGTCGATTCGGCTAATCTGTGTTTATTTATTCATTTTATTTCATTATACCCTCAAACATCACACATGTTAAAATGAGGATAATCAAATTTTGAAAATGTGTTAAAGAAAGGTTCCAAATGACATGAGAACTTAAAAAGGCGCCACCAGATCCATCCAACTTCCTCACAATCCGTAGCCCGCGATATCGGAGCACAACCCACGAGGGGGACTCTTTAGATTGAAGTCGCATTGGTCCGCCAAGCATCCGCGAATCCAAAAATAGCAATTATGTAGGAATATGACGTCACATGTCAATTTTGTGACACAATATGACATCTTCAGCGTCCGACTCTCATCTTTGAGGTCGTAAGTTCGATCCCCGGCAACAACATCGTGAGGAAACCTCGCTTGCCTACCCAAACAGTCGATGGCGTGTCTCACCTACTTGCCTATTAGATTGACAAATCATTATGAAATAGATCCAGACCTAAAAAGGTTGTAGTGCCAATGATTATTATTAAATGGAGATGGGCAGGGCACCTAGACCGCTATAGGAAATGACAGAGGGTCTAAAAGAGACCATCTGCCAGCATAATTGAATGGACTAGCCCAAAAGGAAAAAGGGTAGCTGAAAGAAAGTGGATGACGATGGAAAAAATTAAATTGGATGGAAAAAGTTGGAGGAGTCTTCTCTCGAACAGGGGCCCAATCTTAGAGTAGTAAAATTATATTAATATATATTTTTGTAAAATGTATGTTAATAAGATGTGGATGATTAAAGGCTTATTATTATTATACACATATAAAGGGGTGTGAGACACTCCAGACTAAATAGCAAATGACGCAACCACTGAGTCACTGTAATAAATAGCTTCCGTCTGTCACGATTTCTGCATAAAGAACTTGAAATTTCTTAATCTATTCGCCACAACTAACTACTTTATTTTAGATAAATGGACAAAAAAATGGCTTCCTCGCTATGACAATAGAAATCGAGGAAGACAAATAAATATTATTTATCACTTAACACGTTCACTGCGGTAAGTAAAATCATAATAATTGTTCATCAGGTGCGGCGGCGGGCCAAAATGCGCCCCCAATGATATTTCCGGCGGTGCGTGGCAGGTCTTTCTAGACCCAACAGCACTAGGATAGATTAAATTGCTATAACTTTGTGGAAACATAATGTATACATTTTTTTTATATTGTTAGAATGACCTTGAACCCAACTTCCTTAGGTTTAATTCGCCCCGGGATCTGGAAAACAGGAAATGAGAAATAAAGCAGGAAAAGCGGCAGGCCGATATCGACCTGAACCGCACTAGAATATATTTTTAGTAGTGATGGGACAGAGAAATATCGAAAATAAAACAGAATTATCGTAAAGGAACTGAAAAATTTATTTATTTACTTATGTATGCCTGTCTTGGAAACAGAAATACTTTTTATTTTTCTTAGTGGAAAATATTTCTTCACTGCTGTCACTATCACTGTCAATAACTGCAAAGCGAATTACTCTATTTTCCAAAATTTGTATTTTTCTTGTATTGCTTGCCATCGTTGATTATATCGAACGCTATGTTAGATCAGTTTGATAGCACAACACTAACTGGCCGGGCGCGCGCTCTGTGCGGTATCGGGTCGCCAGCTGCCTGTTGGGAGGGCGGGCTAAAATAGGCCCACTGCCGCACCCAGCGGATGCACAGCAGCGTCAGTGCGTGGTAGGTCGATAAAAGCCTGCCGTTATGTTTTGATGGGGAAAACCTACAATTTTGACTGCAAGATGAAATATATATTTGTCCCTGTCGAATTTTTACAAACACCTGAGATAATCGTTACGCACCAGCGAGAGGGACATAGATTTTTTCGTCCGCACCAGCTGAAATACCGCGGCAGGCTGATATCGGCCTGTTACGCAGTGAACGTGTTAAGATGTCATGTGGAACATGGTGTAATGGTTGCAGCTCCTTACAAACGTTGTGTAAAACAAAAATATGGCGATTAAAAAGAGTGGCGGAGAGTTGCCAGTTCTTCTCTTCCGTTCTACGCCCTTGATTTGAGAACTGGCAATAAATGTAAAATTTAATGTATATTTCTTTAGGTACTACATTGTGTTATCTACATGAATTTTGACTTTGACTTTAAAAAGTTGGGTAGATATATATAGATATATATGATATAAGTAGAGCAGCTGGCTTTGGCTACTTAAGCTAGACAAAACTATGCAATAATTTCATCTATGTTATGACGTTGTCACGATAAACATATTGTTCGTAAACCGACATTACAGAAAACCAATTTTTTTTAATAATAGGGGGGCTAATGAGCCTGCGGCACGCCTAAAAAGGGCAGTCATCGCAGCCAATAGACACCTATTTTTAGAAGGTGCGTTGACGGCCTTTGAAAGAGTATACACGAATTTTGAACATTTGTAGGTCGTATCTCTGAGGGAAGACCCCACTGCGAGTCGATTCCACAGTTCGCTAGTTCGCTAAAGAAAATGCTTTGTGAAACGGACTGTGGAAGACTTCCAGCCATCAAGGTGATGTTGGAATAGCAATGGACCCGATGAATGAAGCCAACATCTGGAAAAGCCAATAGCTGAAGGTCTCGTTTAATCGTCGACTGTAAATTATTCGTTTAACGGTTTGCCAGTTTAGTTTATTTATGACATAAACGTCTAAGATCGATCTATTTATCAAATGCAATTGTGGAATTTAATTAGAGTTTTCGTGTATTGAAATCAAGATATAATAATAATTAATTCCAATTAGATAACACATCCATTTTAGTAAGATGTTATCGAATTGGGCGTGGATTTCAAAGCGATTACAAAAGTCATTGCAAAAGTACGCCTCTACTGCGTACGCGCAGCAACATTTTAAAGCGAATAAAAAATCCGCACTCGTCACCTACCAAATGCTACAACTCCCCTCTCGCTAGCCCCGCGGATTACTGAGAAATCTATACATACATAATTCTATATTAATGAATGATACTAAGGCTAATTAAAAACCAGAACTAAAATTAGTTGTTATTATGTATATAGAAATACCACCATAAATATGGTAACAATTACCAAATAATATAACAAATTAATTATTATCATAATTGCTAACCTATGTCCCCATTTCTAAAATAGCCAACTGGGTCTTAGCAAAAAAGATCTTGGTTCTGTGCCCTTATGAAAATACAAAACCACCAAAAAATGGTAATTTAGATACTTTTTTTTTATGGCTCTGGCACGGTTTGTGCATTAGCCAGCGTCAAGTATAAGATTTTTATAATTCGTGCTTTTTGCCTTAGAAATTCGACCATGTCCTCCATGTACGGTTTAAGCACTCGCCCGGTACCGCACAACCCTGCCAAAGGCCGAGAACAAATTTAAATTAAATTAAACCTTGCCCTCGAACCGAGAATCGAACCCGGTACCCCTCACCATTTAGATACTTAATAAAATGATGTTGATATGTTTTAAAAACACCATCGGTGTTCAAGTATGAATAATTGCACCACAATATTATACTAGCACATTATTAAAGAAAAGAAAATCTACAAAAACGCTGCACATCTTCGTGACGTTCCGTAAAAATTTACGCTAAAGCCTAAAGAAGTTTAACTTCCAAAATTAAACAATAATTTATGAAAAACTAGATCTAGACACTTGATCTGAGTTATAAAGGGTGAATCCATTTATGCGCATGCGTCGCTCATAGTATGACTGAACAACTCTTTGTATACATAACCATAATGGAAATGGTGAAAAGATCACTCAGTAGTAGACATTAACAGTCAGACGCTTGTCTGTTATCGATTACTTGTTTATATGTTAAGGGATTCAGAACGATATATAATTGCTGTATTTAACATTGAACTTCAGTTACACGAGTAATTTTTAAATATATATTTATTAATTAGAGAGCAGTGTTGGCCTAGTGGCTTCAGCGTGCGACTCTCATCCCTGAGGTCGTAGGTTCGATCCCCGGCTGTGCACCAATGGACATTCTTTCTATGTGCGCATTTAACATTCGCTCGAACGGTGAAGGAAAACATCGGGAGGAAACCGACTTGTCTTAGACCCAAAAAGTCGACGGCGTGTGTCAGGTACCTTACAGATTACCTTCTTGCCTATTAGATTGAAAAATGATCATGAAACAGATTCAAAAATCTGAGGCCCAGATCTTAAAAGGTTGTATTGTACATAAACTGATTTATTAATTAATTTTTATCACAAAAGCAAACTTTATTTTTATTTTTTTGAATACATTGCTGAAAAATGATAAATTTAAACTTCAGGACAAACGTTTTTTACCAGGCACTGGGTCGTTTTGTGATCGGATCTATGTATGTTAAAAACAGCGGGCGAAATAATTTTTAGTCAAAACTCAGACAAATTGTTAAATCCAATTTTACATATACATAAATCTATTTTAAATTCTGGCTAAACTTCAATACTACTATGTTTATAAAATGAAACATGAATCACTTGATTATCTGTTAATGATTCATAGATTTGATAAAGTAACTCTATCATATTTATTTAAAATAATACACACATTTTCCTAACAGTACCGAGCCAAAACAGCTCATCCTTCTTAGGGAATTCGTTTAGGATCTCCGCTATTAAGTTGTGGAATAGGCTACCTGACTCCATACCATTGGCAACCTCTTTGTCATCTTTTAAATTTCTTCTGTATAAACATTTCTTAACCTTATCCTATCCTGATCAATCGTGACTTGTGCAATTCTTGTTTCCTTTTCCTTTGTATTGCATCACTATTCGCTATTCATGAATCTGTAAGATTAGCTTTTTAGTTTTTAGTTTGTTATTAATATTTTTTTGTATTACTTTAGATTAAGGTTCTATATTTTTTTGGTACTTTTTGCACTCATCGTGTTTCTTTTTTTAGTTTTTCTCTTACTAGGTTTGCCTGGAAGAGATAGCTTATTAGCGATAAGGCCGCCCGTTGCATCCCTTGTAATTTTTATGAATTGAGTTATTTGTATTTCTTTTATTTTTATTGCAACGAAGTGGGAATAAATTAAATAAATAAATAAAAATATAATATTAAATACACAAAATACTCAATCGCTCTGCGAACTCGAAATAAAGATGTTGTGCTGGAGACAGCATTCAGTAGCAACATCTTTGTTAGCGGGAATCTCTAACAGACTGGTTCTGGCTCTTGGTATCGCTACCAACCTTGGCCTTGGTCATCACACACATCCCATAGGTACAAAGAAACCAAGTTCTTGGACACTTGGGTTGCGCACCACCTCAGCAAGACTACTAGTAAGAGATGAAGGTAGTGGTCGGCCTAGATACGGCTGGATCGAGGGAGTGCAGAACCCCAGCAATTGGTGGGTGGCACAATACAGAAAACGCTTCTCATTTCGGAGGCCAAAACACTTTTTGGGTCGCAAAGCCAGCGGAGTGAGTAGAATGAGAAGTTAACCCAATGATTGATGAATGAACTGAAGTGAACATTCATTCACAAATTAACCATATCGAGCAATCTCCACGTGGTCAAAATCAATTAAAATTGATTGTTAATATTCGGTTCAAATTTATTTCAAATGCACATTTGGCAGTAATAAATTGATTTTTAAATGAAAATAGATACTTTTATCGCTTCTGGTATTAAACGTACATTAAATGTCTTTCACGGAACATCATTTGGACAAATATTATTTTAATCCTGCGCAGAAAAAAAATGTAATTTCGGTATAAATAACGTCATCCAAATGACCAACGATATAGTTAAATCGTGGTTTAACCATTGGCAGTTGAGTTCTCTTTTAGGTAATGTATCATACCTGAATGTTATGAAACCTGCTATGACCTATTGCGAGTCAATTGTACCTACACTTATCTGACTGTCATGAAGATCAAAATATCATTTACGTAATGTATACTTATGAACATGCGTAAAAGTGCTTTTAAAATTACTGCCAATTCTCAAATCAAGAACGTAGAACGAAAAGAAATGGCAAAACACTCTCTGTCATTCCTTTAAATCGTCAGATTTTTTACAAAATGTTTGGATACATTTCATTAGACTGCTAACTTTTACTAATATTATTATTATTATTTTCTACTAAGTATTATTACATTCCTTTTCTTTCTTTTTTTGCGACTGAGGCGCAAACAAGCTGCTGTGGGCTCTGGCAGAATGACCAGCGCTGTGGAACATTCTGCTTCTCAGCACAAAGCTGAGCCAGGGTTACAGCCACAGCACACACGCATTACACACTTGAAACGAACCGAATGGGAAAAGGGTTTTTTTTTGCTATCTTTTATTATATTTTTTAATTTATTTTTTTTCTTTGATTATTGTTATTTTGGTGTGTTTATGTGTGTATGTTATTTTAAATAATAAATGTAATGTATATGTCTATGAGAACACGGTACAAAATGCGATTCAATATAGGAACCTAAACTGAGTGACTACTGGGCTGTTCTGATCTCAAGATAGAACCCTTAACAACTCCTTATGTTGCGTATTTCAGTAAAAGCCTTCATTATAATAATCGTAGCTATATTGCGTAGCATGCTACGACAGTGCCTCGTAGCCAAAGGTCTACGTTCGTTCCGCCTACAACCAATTAATAAAAAAAATATGTTATAAATAGCAATTACTATGATTATGTATCTGATCGTAACTGGACATTGTATCTTGCCAAATCGCAAACGTTAGCGCGATCAATTATTGGCAAGAAAATCGTCATCAAACGCCATACAATCGAAAACCAAACTTAACACTAGGTAATTAAGTCCAATGTACAGTGAACATATTAATCCCAGTCGTGCAATGTAAAACATTGTCTATTACCAAAGCTTAGAGTTTATATTTTTCGGACAAATGACGTCACTGTTGCATATAAAATCTATTTTTACGCAAATATAAATAGTGATCCGATTTCGTTGAAGATGTCTTATAAATAAATAATTTAAATGTAGAAACATTTTGATATACGCCTATATTACCGCGACTTTTATTAAGTGTCATAATGGTAATGGTTTGTAAATTGCGTTATTACGTCATGTAATTCTTCTACGGTATTCTTGGTATTTTAAATAAATAATAATAAATCTTTAATTTCCAAAGAAAGTGGTACATTCAGATTCATTGATTAATTATAATAAAAACGCACAATCAGCGATATAAAAATAGGCATACAAATGTCAAATTAATTATTATGTCATAAATATAAGAAAAGTTAAGTTATTTATAAAGCAGTTGGCCTAGTAGCTTCAGCGTGCGACTCTCAACCCTGAGGTCGTAGGTTCGATCCTCGGCTGTGCAATGGACCTTCTAAGTGAATTTTAACATTCGCTCGAACGCTGAAGGAAAACATCGTGGGACCGGCTTGCCTTAGACCAAAAAAGTCGACGGCGTGCGTCAGGCACAGGAGACTACTTGCCTATTAGATTAACAAATGATCATGATTTTTCTAATAAGCAAGTAGTGATCAGCCTTTTGTGTCAGACATTTCGGGTCTGGTTTCCTCACAATGATTACCTTCACCCTACGTCAGAAAGTACAAGGGTACAGCTGGGTATCGAAATTCAGGGATAAGAGTGGAACGCCAACACTGCTCTTAATGGAAAACTTTAGAAATTAGCCAAATCATTTAGTTCTTCTAGTTCTCTTAGCCTTGTTCTTTTTTAATTCTCAGTTCTTAAATTTCTAGTCCTCTGTAGAGTTGTTATTGTTTTTAGTATCACTACAAACGCAATAAAAACGTGCATTCTCAAAATGTACTTTATTTTCTGTTTTGATAAAGTCACCGTGACCACGCACGCTGTAAAGCACGCGAAACATCGGATAAATTTAAAATTGTGTTAAATAGTTGGAAATTTATAATAATACATAACTTCAATCCGGTCAAAATAGTGTTTTATTAAATGAATAAAAGTTATGTTAATCAAAGACAATACTATTTAATGATATTTTGATAGCAACGAACGAAACTGTTTTATAACAGAAGTAAGTTAATATCGCAGACTGCTTCTAAAATACAAAACTATATTACGTGTATGCAAGTTTAGAATAGTAATTATTAATCTTAATATATATAAATTACGTGTCACGTTGTTTGTCCGCTATGGACTCCTAAACTTCCGAACCGATTTCAATCAAATTTGCACACCGTGTGTAGTTTGATTCAACTTTTAAGATAGGATAGCTAACATCTCAATTTATACCCGCAATGTAATTTTATTGCAAATTATTTGTTTATTATTTGACAGAATTTTAACAGATGGCGCTGTGTTGAAAGTACCAACATTTCACATAAGCTCCAATTTAATGGCACATCCACCAAAAAAGCATGGTGATCCCCATGACAGTTGTTATCCTGCCGTTTCCTTTGAATAGTTTACTACTATGTAATATAACAAAAACCTTAGCCACAGCAACGCTTGGCCGAGTCTGCTAGTATTGATATATATTTTATATATAATATCATAAATTGTATATTTAATACAATTGAAACGCGCGGTCCTAACATTAATTTTGTTCGTACGGTAAAGAAATTAAACTTTCATTTTCCGGCTTTATCCAGAAAAATAAACCATGACACTGTTCAAAAGTCAGCAAATGTCAGTCAGTCGTGCTTCACCTTAGCCTTCAAGTAAGGTCAAACGCCTGTCTAGAGGTGAGGTATGAAAAACGAACATTGTTTGGACATATAAACTGACATAGTTATATAATACACAGAACAATGCTTTACGTCTCGCGTGGCACATTGACATTATATCATCCGACAGAAAATCACTACATTTGTAATATTTGTTCACAGTATTACACTGTATGGATTAGTTTGATGTGCGATTGTTTTTTAATATATTATAACTATTTTTAAAGTCAGAATACAACCACAATCTACGCCTTGACTTGTTTAAGCTTTTCAGTTTTAAGAATATCCATAGTGCTGAATCACCTGCATCATGAGCACACCCTACATACACACCCTCACTACACCATCAGACAACACAGGCGAATAAAGGTTTGGTCAAACAGCGGACGGGACGGGACGTCGACGCGACGCTGGCGCGACGTGAGCAGTTGTATTGTACTAATTATATCACACAGAGCCAACGAACGGTGAAGGAAAACATAGTGTGGAAACCGACATGTCTTGGACCCAAAAAGTCAACAGCGTGTGTCAGGCACAGGCGGCTAATCACCTACTTACCTATTAGTTTTAAAAATGATCATGTAACAATAAAAATTTTGAGGCCCAGACTGAATAGGGTTGTAGCGCCACTGATCTAGGTAAAAAGGTAAAATGGAAGGCTCATACCAAGCAACCAGAGGCGGTAGATTCTCCAGGTTCATCTTTGTTTTCTTAATTTCTAAATCTTAATTATTATGATAATACAATAATAAAAAATATATATTTAATAATTAAACTCTCATTCGAATTCTTGGCGATTTTAACGGATTGAACGGTGCTGGATATATTTGGTAGTGGGCTGATCGGTTTTAGAGAAAGCATTGTTGGTGCCTATCTCGAACCTAATTTGCTGTTTCGCTGATAATTATTTTTTCTGCTTTACCAAAAAATTCTGGTAACTTTTTTGTATGCTTATTTTATCTTGTATATATATTTTAATTAATTTTTTTTTGTAACACGTATGTTTTAAATTGTCATACATTTTAGATGAAAGATGTGGTAAACTTTAATATATAAATAAATAAATTATACAGAATTTGAACTGTAACAAAAGAAAAGGACAAAGGAAGAAGTGCAACAAAAAGGAAAGCTACATGAGAAATGTGCAATTCCCCCTAAGCGCGGGCGCATAGCCAAGTACTATGCACCGCTAATTGCGAATTGTGTTCGCGTTGGGGCGTAAAGTAACTAATAATAGACGTTTCTAGAAGACGAACTTGCACGTGAATGTTATAGCTTTTACAACATACAAAGTTGATGAAATCGTGTTAAGTCGACGACAGATGCATTATAAAAATACAATTAAAACACAAATAAAATCAGCAACCACTGTAACGAAAACAACTGATAACATAAGGAAAAACAAACAAAGCAATGTAAAACAAATTAATCACGATAATTTTTAATTCATATAAGGGACACGATATGTAACAGATAATTCCATAATATAGTATTATTTTACATATATTATATATAAAATTCTCGTGTCTCTGGAGGGATACTCTTCTATCTCTGCCTAAATACTCTTCTATAAAATAAAAATCTACCTTCTCATTTCCCACCCCCTTCTTCCCCCCCCCCCCCCCCCCCCCCCCTTCTCTTCTATCTCTGCCTTTTAATAAATTTTAGAAATGAATTAAAGAAAGTCTGTGTAAAAAGGCTTACTATAAAGTTAACAATTATCTAGTTGATAAAAGGGCCTGGGACTAGTGCTAGACATGCTACTTCTAATTAACTTGCGATATTTGTTTTTAAATAAGTGTTGTTTGATGATTTGCTATTTTAAAAGAGTACCGAGAGTTTTTTACACCGGCTTTTTCTCTCGACCCACCCTCTGTCTTCTTTGCCGATGAGTAGGGATGTCTACCTATTCAAATTTAATGACGTGGAATAAGTGATACCTGTGTCTTATGTTCCATAATAAACGTATTTTATTTTATCTAATATATAAAATTCTCGTGTCACAATTTTCGTTGCCATACTCCTCCGAAACGGCTTGACCGATTCTCATGAAATTTTGTGTGCTTATTGTGTATGTCTGAGAATCGGACAACATCTATTTTTCATCCCCCTAAATGTTAAGGGTAGTCCACCCGTAATTTTTTTTTTTTAATATCTACGTATAGTGTTGACAGGTTTTCGTTATATTACTTTGAATTTAGGGGGCGCCCATAAATAACGTAATGTGTTTTTTTAAATTTCGTCGTGAGACTTTATTCAAGCCCCTCCCCCCAATCTCACGTGAGATTTTTCAAAATGTGGGTTTCTTACGTAAACGCGTTGGATTGTTATTGTAAAAAAAATTGCTTCGTGCTTTTATTTCCGACTAAAACAAAAAAAGTGAAATGTTCAGCGTTTAGGTATGGAGTTAGTGGGAAGTTGCAGAGATGGCCTTTAGGGTCAACCGTTTGCCTAATTATTTTTTTTTCAGTCAGAAAAAAAATTGCGTGATATTTACCGAGACCCCCCCTCGCTCCAACGTAAGATTAAACGAGATTTGACTCGACCCCCTCCCCCCCTTTAACACCTCACGTAATTTATGGACGCCCCCTTAGCGTTGTATTAGAGCGTCATTCGTTTAAAACTGTTATTACGCGCGTATCATAATATACCACTTGTATCTGTAAGCTATGATTCGATGACCACAGCCCATTGTATTGTATTGTTTAGATTTCTGACACCTTTGTGTGATGGCAATATGAGAAATAGGTGCGGAGGTTTGTAATTTAAACTGTCTTAATAATTAAAAAGCAACAATATTTTTATATCAAAAACGTAATTTTAACATTTATCTTCTAATCTAAAATTCACGTGTCACAATGTTCGTTCCCATACTCCTCCGCAACGCCTCGACCGATTCTTATAAAATTTTTTATACATATTCAGTAAGTCTGAGAGTCGGAAAACATGTATTTTTCATCCCTCTAAATTTTAATTTTTTTGACATTTTTTTTGTTTTTATTTTTTTATGATACAGCGTACAAAAATACATACAACCCTTATTTGTCACGCCTCTACAATCAACCCATATTTTTTATTATAGTAGATAGTTATTTTTATTGAACCAAAAAAATGTTTCCTAGAAATAATATACACGACAAAACGACGTATGCCGGATATTTTTTTTTTCTACGATTATTAATATTTCATTTATTTTTTTTTGCGTCTGAGGCGCAAACTAACTGTTGTGGTCTCTGGCAGAATGACCAGCGCTGTGGAACAATCTGCTCCTCAGCATAATGCCAGGGCCAGTTACAACCACAGCACTACCTTGCAACCCCACTATTTATTTTATGTTAGTTACAACCTCTAGTTTTAAACGATTAAAGCCAGTTGTTACCCAGCTTCAAACAAGGTGACAAGGTGACAAAAAAAGGACAAAATTTATCATAGAGTGAAGAAACAATTCTAAATAAATTTACACTACTCCGCCTCAATATATTGGGGAAATTCGGTTGTTAATACATTTTGTGATAACAACGATCGGATATCCGGTCTACATGGGCAACAAAAACAAACAAAAACAAAACTTTCAGAACCGTCTTTAGCTCACTCGGATATTGTATCCGGGTAGGATCCGGTTATAAGGGCAATTCAACATTAGTTGACACTGAGATCGTGATGATTCAAGGTGTATTTTCTTTTCAAGGGTAAATTCCTTTATAGTATCCTGTTTGCATGTATTGTGCAATGCAATGAATTCTTATAAAGTCTAATAGGATTTTTTTGCCGCACACCACTATGTGGAACCGGCTGCCCACCGATGTATGTTCGAACCATCTCTACTTACCTTCAAGAAAAGAGCGTACCAATGCTTAAAAGGCAGGCAACGCACATGCGAGCCCTCTGGCAAAATGAGTCTATGAACGGTGATATTGCTTAACATCAGGTGAGCCTCATGCCCGTTTGCCTCCTATTACATAAAAAAATATATATATCCCAGAAACGGTTCTAGAAAGTCAAACTAAAAACTAAAATATATATCTCGGTATATCTGGCCTATTGTAGTGTAAAATCGTTTCTGGGATATATATATTTTTATGTAATAGGAGGCAAACGGGCAGGAGGCTCACCTGATGTTAAGTGATACCGCCGCCCATGGACACTCACATTGCCAGAAGGCTCGCAAGTGCGTTGCCTTTTAAGAATTGGTACGCTCTTTTCTTGAAGGACTATAAGTCGAAGAATACGAATTACTAATACTGTATTGCGAGTTCCTGCATCTGGCACTGGACACGCTTCAAGAAACTGACTTCCAACCCCCAGTAATGGAGAGGCACTAAAAGAAATGCAACCTGATCATAACGATGTTGATGGTACTGGTAGAAATTCCGACATTTGTCCTGCGTATTTGGTTGTTTCATAAGTATTACTGTTCTCACATGAGTTTAATTTATTCCGAAACCTAGATCGTATGTCAAAGCGATTTTGCCCATTGAAATTAATAGAAATACCATTAATGCTGAGCCAGGGCCAATTACAGCACACACGCATTACACACTTGAAACGAACCGAAAGGGAAAAGGGAACAAACATTTTTTGTTATCTCTCATTATATTATTTTTATTTTCGTTGATTATTGTTATTATGTGTATGTATGTGTGTGTGATTTGTTGGTAAAAGTTATGTCTATTTCCAGCTTCCAAACCACCGCCTCAATTGTTTTAGAATAAAAAAATGATTTCACAATTCAATAGACATCATCTTCGGACCCATGGTTAAAAATAAAATTCTCTCTCTCTCTCTTTAATCGGCAGCTCATATCCGAGTGTCGTGGTCAGCAAGAAAGTGTCTGGAGCGGACTATCTGCTTCCCAGTTTCGGTCCAGCGCTTCTCTTATGACAGTGTACAGTTTTGAGGACGATGAGTCTTTTACTTGATCGGTCCATCTGGTTGGTGTGCGGCCACGTGATCCAGTGGTGTAACAATAGGGTGGCAGGGCTGGCAAAATGCCACGGGCCCCCGACCCAAGAGGGCCCCTGCCCAAGAGATATTATGTTCTATGGATGAATGCGAAGACTATGTGCACTACCATTCCCTCACGCCATTAGTGGGACATATACAACGTGTAATTGAGTACGCTGAAAATCTCTAAGTTTAGATAATAACATTAAACTGAGGACAACGTGACGATTTTTACTGATCAAAAGAATTTGCCACGGGATGGTATAGTTACGCCACTGACGAGATCATTTGCTTTCTGTGTTACCAACCACGATCAGTTTCTCCAAGTTCTCTGCTTTGTTATTAAAAAATTAAAAGCAAAAAACGCGTACCTAACTTATCTAAAATGAGAACGAGGAAAACCAGCAAACAGACTGATTCCTCGTATCTCAAATCTTGCTCTCATCTCAAAGCAAAATATCGCTCGCTCTGCTGCTTAAAACGCGCGTATATTATTCTGCAATATCGAAGTGTAACTACTATTATCTAGTCTCAGTCTAGTCTAGTAAAGTTTTATTCCAAAGCAGTGCTGTGACAATTGACAAACGATAATAATGCTTACTGAAACGTACGTACAGTAACTGAATACTCTTGTTGTGTAAACAGACGACTGGACTTTGCTACACAATGGATTTAGCGCAAACGTTTAATGTAAGACATTTCTTAAACGAAATAGACGCGACACCAATATGCACTAAAAACTATTAAATAACAATATTTGTGTGTATTGATGCTTTGTATTGGCAAGATAATGAAGTGTATTAAACGATAATTCTTTATTTTATAATAAATATTTTTTGTACCTAATCATAACAATCGAATATACAGTTACACAGTAATAATACACAATTAAAAATTAATAAAAATAAAATAAAAACAAATTGAAAAAGTTTGGTCCCTGTGGCAGTGTACCTTTAATGGCAGCATTTCCTCGCTCTATTGCGATACTTATTCGTTGAGCGAGGAAAGCACCAGCTCTGGGGTCACCGGTACAATCTACCAGGCGCCAACTTAAATATAATCGACTAAAATACAATATAGCATTAAATTTCTTATTTGTATTGTATTACCAAGGTATGTATTAAACGATAATTAGTTTTTTTATAATATTCCTTTTGAAGTGAAACTTCTTTAGGCGCATGAGGGTAAAATTTTTACGGAACGTCGAGGAAAAGGGAGAGAACCATTGACACCGATTGAGAGAGAGTGAGAAGGGTGAATTATTAATTAATTATTTTTAAAATTAAAATTTCGTAAAGAGAATTCATGAAATATAAGTATTTTATGCAAAATAATTTATTGAAATCTCAAATGATGTATAGTAAATTCAAATGCTACGTGTTTTTATTATCGAAGAAATAAATTTATAAAAAATTATATTATCATTATTATTATATTATTTATTTATATAAGCACGTACACAGTGTGTACACAGTGTGTAAACAGTGTGAATATAGATATACAAATACATGGAGTGATCATATACTGGTACATGATCATCTATTGAGGTTTACCATTGTAATCATTAATTTACAAAGTTTTACTTATGGCATATGTGTACTTTGTACGCACGCACTTTTTTTTCTCACAGTAGCCAGAAAGAGATCACTCGAACGCGATAAAGCCCTCATTTTTATATATTTATTTTAATTGTACATCTGTATTACTGAAACATAAATAAGGCGGGCATTGGATGGTTGGAAAAACTAGATGGCGCTACAACATTTCCGAGTTCATTATTCCCTGAATCAAATGTGACGTCACTCATACATCTGGCACTCAAAAATACGCACAAAACATCCACAATACAGACGCAATAAATCTTTCCATCGAGATCAAACAGAACATGTTCTGACATCAAAAGATGTCCTAGTTTCGAAGATTATTTAACGCCGATAAACTGATTGTTTAGGCGTGATGTCACATTTTGTATTATTAATTATAATGATAATATGTCAAATCCTCCAGGTTTTTGTTTACGCATTGCAAAATCCCAATAAAAATTAATAACAGACGACGAAAGACAAAAGAAAACTGTAATAGATTTGACCGAGGGGAAGAAGGAGAGAGGTGGATAGAAGATATACAAGCGTTAGCAGGAAGCGAATGGAGAAAGAAAGCCATGGAAAGAAAGAAAGAAGGGGTTCCGATTAATGGTACTGAAGGAAGTTAGAACGGGGCTAAATGTAGAGGTCTGCAGGCCCCAAATTATGTTCCAAATAAAATAATAAATTTTTTTCAGTCGAGTTTTTCAATCAATAATTTATTGTGACATTAATTAATTAACAAATATATCAAAAGAAAACTTATTTAGTAGTGGAACAATAAGTTTTCATGTCCCTAGAGGGCGTTAGAGTAGCTTCTATAAATTCTATTCTTATAACCACGTCTGTGCGTTAAAAAACGAAATGTCATGTCACTTTAATGCGAGAAAATTGTGGTCTATGCCTTTGTATGTTTCTATTTTACATAATACAAATATGTTTTACTAATCTACTTCTTCTGAAAAAGTTTAAAATCAAAATATTGCGAAAAACCACCAATTGCTTTCAAGAGCAAGGTAATAAAAACTTTAAAAGCCTTGCCTAATGGGACAGTACTTAGACCATAAGTTTTGACAACAATGATATATAACTAAACCGTTATTATTATGACATTATGATTAATATGACTGCATGCCTATTATTAGTAAGGTTTTTTTTTGAAGTTATACTTTAGGCGCGTTATGTAAAATTGATGAGAGTGAAATTTTACGATGCGCGCGCACCTGAGACACAAAGTTGTCAGTGTGATTATAGCGTGCGCGAGCGAGATGGGAATAAGACAATCTACAAGTAAAAAGATATGCGTGACGTTAGCAGCTATGCCAAGAATTTTGAATGACCATAATGACATTTACCTTTTAAACAAATAAAGGAGTTTGAATAGTTTTTTCAAAGAAATTTAGCAATGCTTTTTCACAAAGACCTATTGTTACTTAGTAGTAGTAGGTTATGAAACATACCTAGTTATTAAATTGAATTAATAATATAATAAAATAATAAATAATAATTATTATTAATATTAATTAATAATTGAATAATATACTAAATATTATTAAATTATTAACGTTAAATATTTACTATTAATTATTTAATATTTAAAAATATAAAGAAACCCAAAGAAGTATAACTTCTTACGCGCGTACATAAGTAGGTACACGCACCTTTTTTTTTATAATCTAAATATACCACCTTCCTTGCAAATAAACGTTTTATTATCAATATTATTATTGAGCAAGTACGATTTGTTTAACAGTATTGCGTCACTTCCTAGTTCCGATTCTATTTCGGGCGATGGAAACGTATCTAGTAACCTTTGCATTGTAAGACTACTATATATATATATATTATATATATATTTAAAGAGACTTCAGTTACATATACAGTCAGCCAGTGATTAGTCACATATGTATACGGTTGAAGATAATCATATTTTTTTAAATGCTGTGAATCAAATTAACCATTTCATAAAATAGCTGTCAGAATGAATAATAGATTACTATATTTTTTTTTACAATTCATTTGTTCCAATATTTTTTGTGTGTTTACTAAATTATTTTGCAGTCACAATTACGTGCAATTCTGTCTCTACTGAATCTGGTAATGTATTGAATTAAATTACTTTGAGGTATGTCGAAGAGAGGGAAGAATTATGAGTCCAACGTAGAGTAAATTACGAGTTTGGCTGACAGGAAATGGAGGCATCGAATCGAATTTCATAATAAAATCCTTCGATCTTTGACCAGTTTCACACATATATCACAATTCTAAATGTTATCCCGATCTATGGTACCGAAGGATGTTAGGATATCGATTTAAAAAAAATATAACAAATCTAAACTGTATATATTGAAAATAAACTGGCTTTATTATTATTATATATTATAAGTATGCTTCTTTGCTCTCGAGACCTACATAACTCTCTCATTTATACTGATAAGTGTGCATTTACGTGACTAAACCATATTTTAAATGCGTAGTTATTATTTGCGTTAGTCGAGCAGTGGCTTCATCGTGTGACTCTCATGCCCGAGGTTCGCTCCTACTGTCCACCAATGGATCTATGTGCGCATTTAAAGATAAATAAATGAAATCATCATGAGAAAACAAGCATCATTTCAGATCCAAAATGTCGACGGCGTATGTCAGGATCAGAAGAAACAAATGAACACGAAACATACAGAGATCTGAAGCCCAGACCTAAACGGTTCTAGCTTAAAGAAGTTGGTGGAGAAAATCGGGAGGAAAATGCTCAAGATAGAGAGAGATGGAGTAAATTTTAGAAGGCCTGAACTCTATAACAGATCCATGAAAAAAATATGTATTTATAATAAATATTAAAATTTTAAGTGTATATTTTGTAATGTTTCAAGGAATAATGAGGCTTATAACATGACGAGAGATAGCAGGTTGAAATGGACAAAAACTATTACAGAATGGCAACCAAAAGATGGAAAAAGGAAAAGAGGAATACAGAGCAAGAGATGGGCAGACGATATTAAGAGCACTTGGCACAACTTGGACAAGAGCTAACATCAGAAAAGAATGGAAGCAGCTGGAAGAGGCCTATGTGTCACAGGACACGCTGATTATCAAAAACGGGTCATATTATGTATTAGATAAAGTAAGTTTTTCACTAAAAAAGTGTTTTCTTTAAACAGTGCGTGGTCACGGTGACTGAAGACAAAAGGTGTTGAATGTCAAAAAGTACCACAGCTGTAGAAAAAGTTGTATTATCTGTATTTATTTCCCCGGAGTTGATATCGATGCAAAAACCCTCCATCTTTTAGTCGATATCAATTCCGCACGCTGTAAAGCACGCGAAACGTCGGAAAAATTTAAAATTATGTAAAATAATTATAAGCTGAATACAAAGCTTCAATCCGGTAAAAAAGTGTTTTCTTTAAATTTGTAAAAGTTATGTTAATAAAAGACAATATTAAGTAAGGTTATTTATTTTATTTGTTGTTTATAGAACTTGATAGTTAAAATTATCACAAATGCACACTTTTAACTGTTATGAAACTTAAATATGTGTTTATATAATATACTGGGTATGTCTATTATAAAGGCTTAATAATAATAATTATTATTATTCCCAAAATTTGTAAAATCTTAGTTTTGCACTTTCATATAGATGACGCAGTTTAACGTTAAATATTATGAGTTAATGAAATGATTTAATACTGTAGATTTCGCACACCTATAAAAACTTTTGTTTAGTTTAAACTTCCTGTTAACAAGGTTTAGAACGTCCTTGATCTATTTTGTTAAATAAATCAACATATTATGACGTCCCAACATATTTCAGCGTCTATATGCAATACCGTCTTCACCATAAGGGCACACGGGGCCCGTGCCTAGGGCCCCCATTCTCAGGACCGACAATTTCTTTCCCACATTTATTCTCAAAACATTTTTGTCGGGTACATTACACTTTTTTCACAAATCAGTTATCTTATCAAGGTATTTACAAGGCATATACTACGCAATTATATCGATTACTGCGCCTATTCCTACTGTACTAATTAATAAGGATATAATAGAAGACTCAACAGAAATCTCGAAAGAAACCGCTATCGTAATCGTAACCAAAAAACCAGCAGCATTCTAATATCATTAATGACATAATATATCATACTGTATTAGATGACCTAAATGGTCATACTTAGTAAAAAAAATTACTATAATTAGCTTTTTTTACTTTCCAAAAGGGCCCCAAATTCTTGTGTACCCAATGGCCCCAGCCTAGTTTAATACGGCTTGTCTATATGATTAAGTGAGAGAGCAGTGTTGGCCTAGCGGCTTCAGCGTGCGACTCTCATACCTGAGGTGGACTTTCTTTCTATGTGGGCATTTAACATTTGCTCGAACGGTGAAGGAAAGCATCTTACAAGTCATGTCTTAGACCCAAAAATTCGACGGCGTGTGAGGCACTGGAGGCTGATCACCTACTTGCCTATTAGATTTAAAAATGATCATGACACAGATTTAGAAATCTGAGGACCTAAAGAGCGCCACTGATTTTTTTTTTATATGATTAAGTGGCAGCCGTGTAATGCTCATTTTTTATGTAAGAGGAGGCTGGAAGCCAGACGGCTCGAAGGTGCGTTGTCGGCCTTTAAAGAATTGGTACGCTCTTGAAGGACCCTAAGTTGAATTGACTCGGAATAGTGGTGGTGCGCGGAAAACTGCCTTTAAAAACGCTCTGTGGCACGACGGACGTCGAGGTGATACGGATGGTATTTTGCCTTGTTAAAACAATTATTGTTTTAAATCAATACTCCGAAAAATACTCGGAAGCTCAGCCACGGAAGTCGACATTAAGACAGTTCATAAATTCAGCTTTTGTAGCTGTATTTTTTTTAAATTAAAATTGATAGAATATTTCCTATGATAAAATTTTAAAATCCAAAAATAATTTATTCTTATACGAAACAAAATGTACACTTATGAACGACAAAAAATAAATAAATGATATAATAATGTAGTATTCTAATGGTGATATGGAATTTGAAATCTAAAAAGTTTTTGAGTTTGAGACAATTTAATTCAAATCACGCCACTATCTATTTATTTGGCCTATGTTATTATTTATTAAAACCTAAACATAACAATCACACAGTATTTAAAATTTTCGTAACATAGCAAAAATAAAAATAATTAAAAATTTATAAAAAAAAATTAAAACAAATTTAAAAAGTTTGGTCCCACAGTGTACCTTTAATGACAGCATTTCCTCGCTGTATTGCGATACTTATTTGTTAAGGAATTCAGCTCTAGGGTCACATATGTAATATACAATTTAATATAATTACTTACATTAAAATAACATCCTCAAACAACACGAACACATATCACAAGACAATCTCACTCGCGGACGTGTGCAAGGAACGACGCGCGACCATCAACTGAGTTATTGCAACGTTACTGAAACGTGTCGTCTGTTTCAGACTTGATTTTGATTTACATTATAGAGCAGTGTTGGCCTAGTGGCTTCACTCTCATCCCTGAGTAGGTTCAATCCCCGGCTACACCAATGGACTCTCTATATGCGCTTTTAAAATTCGCTCGTACCCAAAAAGTCGACGACGTGTGTCAGAAGGCTGATCAGCTATTTCCCTATTAGAAGCCCAGTGGCTACAGCGTGACTCTTATCACCATAGTCGGATCGCTCCGACTATGCACCAGTTTCAGTCTATTCACTTCACGGTGAAGGAAACCATCGTGAAGAAACCAGCGTGCTTTAGTTCCAAAAAAATCGACGGCGTGTGTCAGGCTGATAACCTACTTGCCTAAAAAGTTTGTAGCGCGACTGATTTATTTATTTTATTTTACATTATAAAACACTGTGGTTTAGTGAAACTTCTGGACCTGCTTTCTGAACAGCAGTTCCTTGAGGGCTGGAGTACTTACGACTACATTATCAGTCCAAGCCTTGTTAAAGGAGTATGGTCTTTGCAAGATGTTTGAAGCTATTAGGGGCACGGGCAGAAGGAATTTTTAAGATAGATCTGAAGTATTTCCGAACCAATTCGACTTAGGGTCCTTCAAGAAAAGAGCGTATCAATTCTTAAAAGGTGGCGGTATCACTTACCAGCCAGGTGAGCCTCCTGCCCGTTTGCCCCCTGTTCTATAAAAAAAAAGATCAGTGTTCACAAATCTTTTTTGGTAGTTTTAACTCTGGAAGTTACGGAGTATCACAGGTTCCAGTACGTCAATAAACGATACGTACTAAATAGTTTAAAAAAATAAATAAACCAGTGTTGTTACTATCAGGTCTTTGACTAATCTTGTATATCTTTCTTTGATCTGATCTCTAAGTAGGTCTCATTTTAAGTCATGGCAGATGAGGCACGAAAGGGGAGGACCCTTAGTTAAGTGTTTGTGGAAAGTAAAATCAATTTGTGCGCTGCTGAGTTTAAACACACGAGAATTTCGCTCTAAAATATTTATATATATAATAAATATTTCAAATAATTATTACCGCTAAATAGCTCCCATTCTCTGTTTGCAGCTTAAGGCCCTTTCTCCACTGCTCCGGTCCGGCGTCAGATACCGGAATAAGTCATGAGAAAAATATCGGAAGGCCGGATTGCGCTTCTCCACTATATCCGATATGACAATAATCGATACTTGTATATTTATCATGCAACACTTATTATTTTATTATTATTTTAAATATATTTATTCACAAAAAAGTTACACCTTAAATCAAACCATGCCCCGCAAAACTGCTTACGCAGTTTGACTGCAGGTGACTCGCCTTAAATAAACATAACTTCTAAATCACTAACACTGCTACTACAACTAATACTAATACACTTAATTTACTTATAGGTTACAGCATATTTAACATATGGTTTCTTAATAAACCTCTAAATTTATCCAATGAAGTCTCACGTCTTATGTCCTCGGGTAAACTATTGAGCAAGTATGGAATCCGCTTCTTCAACGTTCTATCTCCATAATAATTTTGCACCATGGGTATTTCAAATTTACCTTTGGACATTGACCTTGTGTCAGTTATATGATGCACCAAACTAGTAAAACGATCCTGCTTACCATGGTTATTTACAAGTACAAGGAATCTATGTTTCAGGCTAGCCGGTAAAATTTTACATATTTTGAATAGTTTATAATAATCTCCTTTACATTGATTCCTTGTCTTTTTATTTACTAGTAATTTTAAAAATCTTATTTGTAATGATTCTACTTTATCAATGTATGTTTTAAATGTTAACCCATAGCAGTCAAGAGCGTAACCTATTATGGAATCCACAAGTGCAAAATATAAACATTTTAGTATGGGCAATGAGACTTTAGTACGTAAATGATAAAACTTTTCTAATAAAATTCTTAGTTTTCTACACAAAAATTCTATATGGGAATCCCAAGAAAAAGACGTATCTATTTTTACTCCTAGACAATTTACACAATTAACTTTTTCGATAGGTTTACACGTACAGTTAATTTTGTTGTTATGAAAGCAATCAAAGCCGTGCGCAAACTACTACGTACTTATATTAACTAAAACCCATTTTCTTTATTTTATTAATAAATCGTTCTAAATTCTGAATATTTTATTGCCCTGGCAAGTTTATTACTTTTTTATATTGTCTATCTTAAAATATGATAATAAATAGTTCACTAATACTATGGTATAAAAATATAAATAAATAGCAACATAATTTGGTTTGGTCCAGATTCTTTCAAATTAAAGAAACTATAAATAAACCTGTGAATAATAATTTATAACCTCTTGGATACTTGGATATACTTGGACCGATAAAACACCGCGTTCCGATCTAGCAAGTTATCGGCTCGTTACGTAACGTAACGTTTGCCGGACCGGAGCAGTGGAGAAACGTCCTAATACTTCGACTCTTCACCGGAGTGCGAACTATTTGTGAAGAGTATGGGGGGGGGAGGGGGATCCTGTGACATAAAGACAATCTTAAATATGTCAGTGGCTGTACAACCTTTTTAGGTCTGGGTCTCAGATTTCTGTATCTGTTTCATGATATGTCAATCTAATAGGCAAGTTGGTGATAAGCCTCCTGTGCCTGACACACGCCGTCGTCTATTTGGGTCTAAGCCGGTTTCCTAACGATGTCCAGCTTCGTATGAGCGAATGTTAAATGCGCACATAGAAATAAAGTCCATGGTGCACAGCCGGGGATCGAACCTACGACGTCAGGGATGAGAGTCGCACGCTGAAGTCACTAGGCCAACACTGGCTAAGACATACTTAGAGAAGCTTAAAGCAAAAATGTTTTTCTTTATTTACGAATTTCTTTAATAGAATTTATCTTTTAATGTTGTGTTTAAATTTTCCGTAAATAAATAAACTGTATATATAAAATAAGACAAAATTTTCCTGTATTTAAAGAGTCATGAATTTTCACAGAAAAGTATAATAATTTAAGCGTGTCCCAGAAGAAATATCGCGTTGAAAACTCGAAGAAAATCGAAATGGTTCTGAGTAATTCTACGTCTTTGGATTATTTATAAATATGTGTATTTTATTTATTTATAAACGTTACAGGAGATCATTCTAATACAATATAAAGGAAAATGTGTTAATTTGTTACTTTAGCCCAACGCTAGTTCTGTTTCCGAGTTTCTTAAACCACATTCCTAAAAACAAAATTTTCACTATCGATTCAAAACTTTATACATTCACTAACAATATTCAACATCTTCTTAACCTGTCCTATGCTGAAACAAAAAGTATTCTTAGTAGTAGAAATTATTAAAATCTTTAGTATGTCAAATGGAAGAAACGTAACAAAGTCATTATTTTCTTGCTTTCATAAATAACGACTAAAGCCACGTTCAGATTGTGTTTTGTTTCTAACTTTAAAACATGTACCACGATCATGTTAGCTTATATTGAAAACAATTTGAGAATAGCTATTCACTATATATTAAAGATTCCTTATAACAGATAAACGACTAAATCAAACGGAAAAGACTAGCCCATGATACAGGGAATCCTAGTGTGGGGGCTACTGTGTATTAAAGTTTTCTTTTTCTTTCTTCGTAATCTTTTTAATTCTCCAATCATTCCAAGTGGGAAATCGATTCGATCACTTCACCACTTGAAATGGAGGAATATCAGGCAAGTACATGTTACTATGAGTTTAAAGCATGCAAATACAGGAGTCTAGGCTCCGAATATGATTTTGTCCCATTCGGTGTCGAGACCCTTGGTCCGTGGGGTCCTAGCGCTTTAAGGCTTTTTAAGGAAATAGCAAAAAGGTTAGTCGACATCACAAGAGACCGAAGAGCTGGCAGCTACCTCGGAAAAAGAATTAGTCTAGCTATTCAAAGATTGAATGCTGCCAGTATCTTCGGAACCTTGCCTAAAGGGACTATTTTTAATATATTTTATGGTTAGTTATTGTTTTTGTTATATTAATTTGTGTTTTCATTTGTAATTATATTATGACATAAATATTGCTATAATTATAATAGTTATATTAAATAGGTTTAATAATTTGAAAGAAAGAAGAGAAAGAAAACTTTATTATACTCAAAAAAAAGATATTTGGGAAAAATAAAGAGCACTAACACAAGGAGGCTGATCACCGAAACAGTTGCAGAAGTCTAAAGCCCAAACCTAAAAAGGTTGTATTGTTGTATATAGCCATTTTTTAATATACATGTTTTATGATTTAGTTTAAAACGTACAGTATTTCCACTCTCTATATTACTCTTAGCTGTCTTTTAGCACAGTTAGAGATGGTTTATAAAATCAAAATTTCAATCCCAAAAATTAATTCAAATTCTCAGGTCCTTATAACTATGTTACGCTCCTCTAATAGATGTTTTTTGGAAATTCTCAAAGCTCATCCTTTTTCGGCAATTCCATATGTTTGGCTACCTCCCTAACATCTTTAAAAACTCTTCTTAACGATATCCTATCAATCGTGCCTTTTGTAATTCTTTTATTTCCTTTTCTTTTGTATTCCATCGCCATACATGAATGCGTGAGAATAGCTTTTAGTTTGTTTTATTAATAGTTATTTGTATAAATGTAACGAAGTGGGAATAAATGAAGAAATACTTTCTTGTATTCAAAGTGTTTTTTAAAAAAAATGCCAATAGTTTAAGTTGTACGTAAGAATTGTGATTTTAATTTATCTATTGATAACGTTTACTATAAAAGTTTTGTCAATAAACTTGTTTAAAAAATTGTGGCACTATAACCCTTTTTGATAATTTCGTCATAGTCGTATAATAGTGACGGATCTGACAAATAGTAAACTTTACAGCCCTGCGATTCTGTAACTCACTTTTCGAACTCACACAGCGGTTTTCGCATCGGCGGTCGCTCTCAAATCAGTCGTGAAGCAGTAATTTTATGATTTGGCATTCTGAAAAGGTGGGAGCTTGTAGTTTATTGTTTATCAGAATGCCAAATCATAAAATGACTGCTTCACGACTGATTTGAGAGCGACCGCCGATGCGAAAACCGCTGTGTGAGTTCGAAAAGTGAGTTACAGAATCGCAGGGCAGGGCCGCCATTTCAAAATAATATAATCATATTAGTTTTTGTCATAACTATTTTAATTCATATTCTGTTATTATGAAAATTGGAATACAGGCAAACAAAAGGGTTTGTTTTGAAACAAAATAAAAATAATAACATTAAATTACACAGTTGTCTAGAAAAATCACATGCGTCTATGAGCGTCTATCAAATCCGTCACTTTATTGATTGATTAATTAATATTAATGAAATACCGACTGATTAATTTGAAATTTAAATACATGTTTTTTTCTTTTAATTTAGCCGTAATATTTAGTCAATGTAGCATCCAAATATGATAAAAAGTGAATTTTGTTTTTGTGAAAAAGTGAAACTTCTTTATCGAGGTTAGAAAAAATTTAGTGTAACATTTTTTCGTTACGCGTCACATTTTTCGGTTACGCGCCATGTTGCTTTTTGAAGTCAAACTTCTTTATCGACGTATGGGAGAAATTTTGTAGCAAATCGTCACGTTTTTCAATGATAGTAATAATTATATTACAATTAATGAAATTCTATAATAATCTTCGTAGTAATAAGGTAAAATGAAATATTTGTATTCATGTCTATGATAATAAAAGCCTTTTGTTAAACTTTATCTAATTTAACGAATTTCTGTAAAGTTGCATATAGTAGATCATTTTTCGAAAAATAAGATCATAAAGAAGTTTCACTTCTTACGTGTGTACAGCTAGTACACGCACAATTTATTTTTCAAATCTGACATTGTTCTACGATCATGACAATTTTCTTTAAGTAGGTTATCCACTGCCTGACCCACGCCGTCGGCACTAAGACATGCCAGTTGTGTGATGTGTTCCTTCACCGTACCAGCGTGTTAAATGCACATACACAGCCGGAATTCGTACATACATCCTCGCACAGTTAAGCTTTTTGTGTTCGAACATAATTGGGTATATTAATGAGTTAGGAGGACAATGTCTTTGTGGGAAACTGGCGAATTGCCAATGCATTGTTGTCATGCGTGATACATGTTTTATTATTGGATTTATGTGCGTAGAGGTTTACCGTGAACTAAGTTGGTTATAACCAAAGGTCGTAGGTTCGATCCCCGGCTGTGCACCAATGGACTTTCTTTCTATGTGCGCATTTAACATTTGCTCGAACGGTGAAGGAAAACATCGTGAAGAAACCGACATGTCTTAGACCCAAAAAGTCGACGGCGTGTGTCAGGCACTGGAGACTGATCACCTACTTGCCTATTAGATTTAAAAAGGATCATGAAACAGATTCAGAAATCTGAGGCCAAGACCTAAAGAGGTGGTAGGGCCACTGATTTTTTTTATTTATAATAATCAAAGGAGGATCTTACTTCCGTATACAATTACATCCAGTAATTAAGGGCAGAAGTACCCTACTGTTGAGGAAGTGGAACTTGTTTTGCTCGGAGAGCAACTACACAATAATGTGACAAGTATGAAGACTTGGCTGGTCCATTACGGACATGAAACGGACAATTCATCCGGTACGAAGTAACTTTGTTTTTACCGCAAATCACCGCTATGTGGCTGTAGTATTTCCGTACCAATTCGACTCAGGGTTCTTTTAGAAAAGAGCTTACCAATCTTAAAAGGCCGGCAACGCACTCGCGAGCCCTCTGGCATCTGGCTCTGTAGTAAAATAATCTAGTCTTAGAAACTCCAATCTTTAATTTTGAGTTGCTTAGAAGTTATGTTTAATATGATTGAAAGTGATTTAATGTATAACAACTAGGGCATCGAAACTCGGTCCAATTTTTAAAACCCGGGTTTTCGGGTCTAAGAGTAATCAAAACCCGGGTACCCGGTTTTTTCGGGCATTTCGGTCTTTTTATTGAATTTTTTTTCAAATGCACTAATCTGCGTTTATATATCGATTTCCTACAATTAATACAAAATATAAAGGATGAGGAAGAATTTAAATAAATGAAACAGTACTTTACAAATTACAAAAACAATTTTAATGTTTAAAAAAGTGATAAATATTTATTTTTTCTTCAGAATATCTTAAAACTTAGTAAGTAATCTAGTATTTTTTAAATCACAGACTTGCAGAGATTAGTTTTAACATTAAATGAATTATTTTGGAAACATTGCCTTATTGTATTTAAAAGCTAATAAAAATAAAATCTTCAAAAGACATTTTTGTAGTATCACAATTAATTTTAATATTAATAAAGCTCTTCTTCGCATTAACAATTAAGTAACGAATAATTCTAGTCTTCTATTCTACTATAATTTAAATTGCAGTCGTTTTCTTAATAATTAGGTCTTTCTATAAGTACCTAAAATATTAAGTAAAAAGTAGTTATGCATTTGACACATTATTTAAGACATAACCTCTGACCATCTGACCAAGATTTTCTAAAGAGAAAAAAAGAGAGGAACGCTCTCGCTGTCGCGTACCGCCATTCTCGAAGAGTGCTATTTCTACCCTCACAGTAGGTAAGCAAATCGTCTGATGGACAAGCTGATTCAGTTTCAGGAGCATTATTATCAGTAGCAACAGCTTGACTTAACTGTCTGTTCAGTTCCTCTTCATTTGTCAAAGTAGACAGCTGAATGTCAATTTCTCGCAGGTCTTGGTCTGGCGCTGGCAAATTTTCAAGAGGTATATTTTATTTTTTGGTTGTGCGTTTAATCAGATTAACAATTTCGTTTAGCATTTCATTACCTGTAGGCCGATAAAAACAGTTTTATCTTCATTTTGAATGTTCTCAAAATATTTACCCGGATTTGTCAAGTAGGTAGTGTAGTGTGGCTGCTTGAGTTAGTATTTTTTTTAGGTATCGTTTGCCAAATGCAGTTGCCATTTTGTTACTTAGTGGTGTCTTCATTTCATCCATTTTCTTCAATGAAAATTTTAGGGAAACATCGGTGTAAGTAATGTTGCATCGCGTCGACATAGCGCCTCGACGACAGTTTTAATAACATCCAATATTGTTTGGATCTCATCTTTATTTCTCCAGTCATCATCAGTAAATACAATATCTGTTTTTAAATCAATTAAAGCTTTTATTTAAAAAAAATCATCATCGGCAAAACCCCGCACAACGCGCGACAAGCTTCGCTACACCCTCCCCTCTCCACTGCTCCCCACTTCACTCTATTCATGTCTTGAGATGGACGCGCGGAACGCGAATTTAGCTCGCAAGGCTTGTTTTATTGGTAGGAACGTAGCAACGAAGCTACTTTTTACGTAATAAAGAACAATTTATCAAAGCGTCTTTTTATTCCATTTACTTATTATTGCATTCGAAGTGGCTTTAACTAAATAAATAACAATAACAAAAGTATTAAAAAAACCCGAAAAACCCGAGTTTTAAAAATTAAAACCGGGTTTTTTTGTAATCCTCAGAACCGGGAAAACCCGGGTTTTTTCGGTCCGGGTAAACCCGGGCTCGATGCCCTAATAACAACCTACCGCTGAAACAGTTTAGAAAAAAACAAAAAAAGTATATAGCAGAGCGTGGTTTCGATCCACGGACCTCTGGGTTATGGGCCCAGCACGCTTCCACTGCGCCACTCTGCTCTTGGACATATCTTTGAAAAAGCGCTTTAGTTACTTTATTAAGCTACAAATATTAATAAACCTAGTTATTATTACACTTGACACAATTTAACTACTTTTGTTACCATTACTATATATACCCATTATTCTCTAAGGTAAGGCATAAATCGCCATAAATGGAACTCAATTCCTACGAAGAAGGTTTCTTAATTATAATTAAGTACATATATGTATATGTTTTAAACCTTTTAAGATATAAATAAATAAATAAAGTAAATTGTTAACAAGATTTGTCTCGTTTTAGTACAAAGGTACACATTAAAGTTTTTGTCAATTTCACGTCATATTTGAGTGATAGAGGAGTGCGCTCACAAAGGGTTACAAGTCAAAACTTTTTTGAAATCGTAGCGTTATTTGCTTTATGGATTTAGATGAGGCGGTCGTTGTCTGTGAACACATCAGAGAAAATAAAACTGGGTACACCCCGTTTGTGTTTGTGCCAAAATATTATTTGTAGGTTAGCTTTAAAGCATATTTATTTATTATATTATTAATTTATAGTCTGGCTAATGAAAGAAGATAATTGAATTATTTGAAAACTTTCGGATGGCAACACAGAATGTCATTGAATTTATTAGGTTAGTATGATTTATTGTCTTGATACTTCATGCAATTACTCATTGTTATTTCTATTGTATATTTTTTCCGAATAGTTAACAGGTATAACAGCTTTGTTTTATTTGATATAATATAACGTTTCTTTCGCAGGAAGTCTGGAGGATGTAGAAGGAGTCGATACAATAGTGAGAACTATTGGTAAGGTTACTGATTTACCAGAACTTTAAAGAAATAGAATTTTTTTTAAATTCTGATTTTGATTATTCCGTGTTTTATAATAAAATATAATTGTAGTTTTCCATGCAATGCTAGTCATTTTAAGTATCAATAGAAAAAGACTAAATACGTATAGTATTGAATTTTATAGAAATACAGTTACTATCAATGTAAAAAATAATAAAATAAAATCAAGTATCAAGTATGTTTAATCCACAAAATATATCAAACTTTTAGGGATACCATACAATTTTTTTTTAATTTGCCACGCTTTTTCGTTGTCTTCTTTCATTAGCCAGACTCTATTTTGGCATAATGGCTTACACAAAACATAATATAGTTATATGCTGAGGCGGGCTTTTTTGTAGGAGTATTTAAGATAACATTTCCATCATACATTACGATACCATGTCAACTCTAGCTTGACAGCGCACGCCAGAATAGCTCGCAGATGGTAAATGTTTTCCTACTTATATTTTGGGCAATTCACACAATATCTTTATAAATTGTAGACTATATGTTATTCTGATGTATAAGCTATATTATTTTAAAGTTAATGGTTAATGGTTGCAGCTCCTTACAAACGTTGTGTAAAAAAAACCTGGCGATTAAAAAGAGTGGCGGAGAGTTTATTGCCAGTTATTGTCCGTTTACGCCCTTGATTTGAGAACTGGCACTAAATGTAACATTAGAAGCATTAACATGTATTTCTTTACTGACAAGTCATAAGTGTACAATGTGTTAAATGATTTTTGATTGATTGATTGATTGTTTCCCTTGCTAGCTTGCTTATGTTCTATTTAATATGTGTAAATTTTGTGATGTCATATTGTTTTGTATAAACACGTTGTTTTAAAACTTATTAATAAATAAACACAACTGGAACATATATATTTATTATATGTAAAAACAGAAGTTTCTATTTACAGAAGTAAAAAATGGTCTTCTGGTTGTACATAGTTCTCATTTAATTAAATTTAAATGTAGTTAAAAAATCTAATTGTAATATTGTAAACTAAAATTTAATGATATATTAAAGATAGATATTGCTAAGTCCAAATTGGAGTTTATTTAACAATCGTACTCAGAGTTGTTCATTAAGTGATTATTTCACTGCCTTAAATTATAAAAGTTATAAAATAATTGGGGAATTAAATCTTGCATCGTATATGTATTAATCTACAATTAAATATAATGAACAAATCTGAGTACGCTGTAAGTACATCAGGTAGTTTTGTAAACATTCTAAATTATAGAAATATAAATCTCCAAATTACTTTAAATTTCCGATAACTTTTTGGACAATCATACATCAATAATTTAGAAAAAGTGCTTTCAAGCTTCTCAGAAGCTTCGAAGCTTCGAGGAAATAACATTATTCGATTCCAAAAATAACTCATAGACTGGTTAAATCTTCCTTAAAGCCGTTTCAACGCCAAATAATTAATATAATCGTTCCCCATCAAAAGGAGCTCCGTCCAACTCTGGCTGCCTGGTACCTTCTGGTGGGAGACCCCATCTAGGCCGACACCCATTATGGGCGTGGTACCGTGGTATCCTATCATCCCTAATCATTTCATAGGCAACTCTTGCTGTACTATTCTGGTATTCTGATATACCGGTCTTGTATAGACATGGACGCACATACCCAAGAACTGTAAAAATAAATAAATTATAGTAATTTATCAGGGGATAATCACCAAAATGTAAAAACGGCTGGCCATATCGAAAAATAGCTAGGCGAAGAGAGTTTGAATAAAGGAAGTGAACTGGATAGATTGGCCATAATCCCACCTGATGTTATGTGAGATGTGGCCTATTGGAGGGCACGCTAGTCCAAGAAATGCCTTTACAGAATAATATTTGATCGTAGATATGCTTGAATAAATAAAGATTTAAGTTTGCGCCTGGTAGATAGTACCGGTGACTTCTGGTGGTGCTTTCCTCGCTCAACGTATTAGGCTGCTGCCTCGAATTTTGCGGGCAGCGGGGCGGCGGCAGCTGCGGCGCGGGAGCGGGCGATTGCACCACTCGTTACCCGCCCTCGCGCCGCTGCGCGCTGCCACGCCGCTGTTTTCGAGAACCGGTCCATTTGATTTTACGCATAAGATCCTGCCGCTCCCGCGCCGCCGCCTCCCCGCTGCCCGCAAAATTCGAGGCAGCAGCCTAAGTATCGCAATACAGCGAGGAAATGTTTCCAGTGTCTAAGGTGCACTGCCACAGGGACCTAACTTTTTAAATTTGTTTTAATTTTCTTTTTATTAATTTTTATTATTACTATGTAGATTAATAAAATTGTAATTACTGTATATTTGATTGTTATGTTTAGGTAATTTTTAAATGAATAATATGTTAAATAATAAAGAAAATATTATTATTAATATAGACGTGATATCAATAATTTAGCATTATAATTTTGTGATCATATGCAATCGTTACATTGCCAACATAGCGACAAACACACATTAAACACATACTTACTATTCTTGCGTCCGCGCATACAGAATGCATAACAAAACATACATTATTACGACCAATCATAAAATCATTTACATACTGCTAGACCTAACCAGCGCTGGTACTCTGTAATTTCCATAAGCGATACTGACGTTTCTGTTCGTTTAATTTAGTTCTGCGTAGCGATGATGTTCCAATACAAAATTACGATTGGAGTTGGGAGGTTTCTTTTGGAAGTTACAGAGTCCATATGCAGATCTCCACAAATCAATGTGATTTTGAAAGATAAATTGATAAATATAAATACTTAAAATTCTATATTAAATTTAATAGAAATTAAGTTACAGAATGATTGGTAATTCGACGTATTACCGTTAGGAGGTCATAGGGCCGGGCCATTTGTGTTTATTTTAAACCTAATAAATTTTAGGTTTTTCAAAGTCAAAAATGCAACTTGAATTCAAATCTTATTTGTCTTACTATTTATACAACGATTGAACGCTGATTATTTATCATTATAAAAACAAAAAGTATCGTTCATAATCATTGATATACAAAAAACCCAAGATGCACAGTCTCGAATAAAAGTAACGCTCGAAAGTGTCCCGAAACACTATTTCTGTCCATAACAGTATATGTTACAAGCATATATTATTGCAAAATCAACCTTACGCGAATTGCTTAAAGTTGTTATTACAACGCAGTGTATACGTACTTAAAGCAATAAAATTTTACGACCGACCGTGGTCGGTAGGACAAGGTATTGAGTGGAGTCGAACATGACTTTTTTATTTACAACTATTTAACATAATTTTAAATTTATCCGACTTTTCGGGTGCTTTACAGCGTGAGTGGTCACGGTGACTGAAGACAAAAGGTGTTGGATGTTAAATAGTTGTAAATTTATAATAATACATAACATTAATCCGGTTAAAAAGTTTTTTCTTTAAATTAAAAAAAAATGTTAAATTGGCTACCTCCTGACCCACACTTTATATAGCGTAAATATATTTGTCAAAAACTACGATTTTTGTGCACTTTTTAGTGTTGCATCGAATTACTAATAACCCTGTATAGCCAAATAAACTAGGACACCGCAGTGCTCGCAATTCTGCTTCGCTTCAGCACAAATTTGAGCGGAGCGAGTGTTCAACTCAATTTTTAATTATGAGTAAAAATACATAGATTCAAAACTTTTAATTTAAGGATTTGATTTTGTTGAAAGGACTTTTTAGTTTTAGGTCTCCTTCGAAGTTGTTTTTCCGCTTATTTTGTGATTACGGGAAATTTTTCCATCTTTAATTTAGAAAAAGAATTTTCAAAATCGGTTAAGCCGTTCAAAAGCCTTAGTGTTTGTACAGAGTGTCATAAGAGTGGGCGCATCGGAGCTTTGCTCGCTCCGCTCAATTCAGTCTTTTTTCAACCTAATATAACAGTTATTAATAAACCTACTTTCATACACCTATATTGTTCCTTATTTTTAAGACACTTATAATAATAGATGCAGATACAAGTATGGGATACAACTTGAGCTAAAGACGGCACCACATCGTAGCAGTAACCGGGAATCTGGTCACAGAACTGCGTCTGGAGACACGGTTTATGACCGGTGGAAGCTGACAATGACGGAATGCCTTGAAGAAACGCTTCAAGACGCTCCGGTAAAAAGGCAACAGACGACCGGGGCAGTGACGCCGTGCTTTCGCACATCTGCTCTAAGAAAACGTGTTGAATGCGTGGGAGGAGTCACGGTGTGACATTCGCGTTTGGTGGAGGGCTCAGCTGTTACCTGCCTCCGCCCATTGGAGAGCTGAAGGCATCCGTCAGGTTTAGTGGGTATGGTTGAGTCCCACATAATCCCGGCTTGAGCAAAATGCCGCATGGATATGCATCACCTAACGTTAAATAAATCAAGGTTTATACACCGAGGTTGTGGTACACCCAGGTGGTGGTACACCCACCACGAAGACCTCGTGCTAATGCCCACGAAATAATCAATAAATTTTGTTAGAGCCCATTAGGTTTTGAATAACAAGCATTTGGAATAAACAGAAAAACTTTCGCGAGAATTTCTAGATTCTAATTACAGAATCTTAAATACTAACTTCTGAAATTTGTCCTTAAAGGTTCGAGGGTGGGTTTATTCATATCCCTCTCATATAATTCCTTGGCAACTTTCATCAGCTCCGTGTCTTTGATGTTGAGCTTCGGAGCCGGCGGTGGTGGAGCCTCTTCAACTTTCTCTTCTGTCTTGCGTGGACGCTTTTTCTCGCGTGGTTTGAATGGGCGTGTTTTGAATTCTATAAAAATAAATTATCAATTACTAAATAATTGTATAGAGTGTTGGTCTAGTGGCTTCAGCGTGCGTCTCTCGAGGTCGTAGGATCGATCACCGGCCGGCACCAATGGACTTTCTTTCTGTGTGCGCTGAATGTTAAATACATTCGCTCGAACGGTGAAGGAAAACATCGTGAGCAAACTCGTGAAAAAAGTCTTGTCTTAGACCCAAAAATTCGGCGTGTGTCATAGGGGGCTGATCAGTAGGAGATTCGGACACTAGGGATCAAACCTACGACCTCATGGATGAGAGTCACACGCTGAAGACACTAGGCCAACACTGCTCATCCTTGTACTATATAATTGATAATTCTGGAGACAAAGACCAAATCGTATTTACGTACTGTAAATACGATTTGGTCAAAAGCAATTATTCATGAGAACAAAGCTGGAAAACAATAAATGTTGTATGCGGATGTTTGTCATAACGTTGACCGAATTAAGCCAAATGGGAGATCAAAAATAGTATTGCATATATAACGAGACATACATTGTGTATAAGAGGTATTGATTACAGGAGAAATCGTATATTGAATAGTAAACAAATTAAATAGTTCTAAGTAGATGTTGGCCTAGTGGCTTCAGCGTGCGGGCAGGAGGCTCACCTGCCTTGCGATTCTGTAGCTCACTTTTCGAACTCACACAGCGGTTTTCGCATCGGCGGTCGCTTTCAAATCAGTCGTGAAGCAGTCATTTTATGATTTGGCATTCTGATAAACAATAAACTACAAGCTTCCAGCTTATGTTAATGTCCTCGATAAATGCAATATTTGATTATTTCGTACTCCTACAGGTAACATAAATTATATACACTTGGCGTCAAAAAAATCGCACCTTTCCTAAAATTCGTGTCAAGCGATTATAACTCCGAAGATCCTTCCTGTACCCTATCATTGTTAGTATCATTTGAAAGCTAATGAAATCCCTTATTTGAAAACTGTAGGAATTTGGCCACCACCCCCATAAAAAAAGAAAATTCTGGGAATATGTGAAACAATGTGTATTCTGAGCAAAATTACAAATAAAAGGAACAATACAAAAATTAAAAATAAACAATGACAATCCTTAAAAACTTGTCTTAAAACCTAGTGTTGCCTCCTCTAGCCCTCCGACCAGCTTCCAAGCGGTCAGTCATGGACCTTATGAGCATCACGACGTGTTCCTGGGGAATGGTGTCCCACTCCTCGATGCCGGCATCTCGAAGCTCATCGAGAGTGGCAGGAGCTGGATTACGGGCCCGAACTCGCCGTTTCAGCTCGTCCCAGAGGTGCTCGATAGGATTGAGGTCAGGGCTTCTTCCTGGACAGTCCATAACCTTGATGCCAACTCGACGTAGGACTACCTACGACAATCAAGGCTGTGTGGCACCGGGCGTAGTCGTGCACGAACTCGAAGTTGGCGCCGACAAAACCTGCACATGGGACCACATGCTCCTCCAAAACCTCGGTGATATACCGGTAGGCAGTCAGAGACCCCTGGCCGCGACCATCTCCAGCTCTGGAGACGCACACGAGGTCTGTCTTGCCGTCGATAGAAATGCCGCCCTAGAACATGCAGGATCCTCCTCCATACCCGACGGTTTCCACGATGCAGGCTGGTGTGAAACGCTCCCCTGGTCGCCTGTAGACTCTCTTACGCATGATGTTGGTCCACAGGCACACTCGGGTTTCGTTGGAGAACAGGACATTCCTCCACTGGTCGAATGTTCGCGGCACGTGCGTTTCGTAAAATCGCTTCCTTTTCGTCCGGTGGATGCCAGTCAATTGGGGGCCTGTAGCAGCTCTCCGGGGCAGCAAATTCTTCTCTCACGGCCTTCTTCTGATAGTGGAGACGCTGTCAGCTGTCCTTCGAGTAGCTCAAAGCCGCTGCTGTAGCTCCACAGCGTTGGAGAAGCGGTTCCGCAAAGACGTCGACACAATGGAGCGATCACCTCTGACGGTAGTGCAGCGACGTCTCCCAGATCCATGTCTCCTGATGTAACCTCCAGTCTCTTGGAACCGTTGATATACCCGTTGCACTCGAAATCGGCTGATTTTCAGTTGCCGAGCAACTTCAACCTGCCGTAGGCCGATTTGCTGTAGGGCCACCACTTGAGCTGCTTCTTTGCCATGGTATCCATTTTCACTGGGTTTTTTTCTTGTCGAAGCTCTTCAGGTGTGACCTCTGTAACGTCTGGATAGCGAATAACCCATAATTGACTTTTACTCCCTCGTTTTATACGCGTCCAGGGTGGTACAATTAGTGAGCCTCCAAACGCGTACATCGCCACTTTTTAATCAAAGTGCTGGCGATTTGTGGTTTTAGATTTTCCGTAAACAAATGATTATTTTTTTGAAAGCTTATTAATTGAGCTTTTAAATGATACTAATAATGATAGGGTACAGGAAGGATCTTAGAAGTTATAATCGCTTGACACGAATTTTAAGAAAGGTGCGATTTTTTTGACGCCGAGTGTATAATAAAACACAATTATAGTAAAAATATAGCCAACGATGGAACATATAATAAACAAAAAGGTTCATACTTTTACAAAAGGAAAAAAAAAGTGTGTGTGTCAGCTACGACGCACGATTGGAGTTTACTCCTTACGAACGATAAAATGGCGATAATGTGGCTGTCGACCATATTTTCATACTAAAGGTGGTAAGAATATATGTTTTTATAATATAAATGTTTGTAGTAGTAATAAAACGTACCTACATCATCTATGCCCAAATAGGATTTTCTTTCTGTGACCAAAGTTACCTTTATAGTAAGAGAAGCATAAGAATGAACAATCTTTTTAGTTTTAATTCCACTGACCATTACTATTGACAAAACTCTATGGCACTACTTTTATTTTTTACACTTGTCAACACTGACAATGTAACGTGGCTGTCAAAACGTGAATTCAAAATAGAAAAGTCTGTGTAATGTATTCCATCTCATTCTTTTACACGTTCAATCCATTTGTTTCTTTCTACGTAACGCCTCAACTTTTCGTGTTACACTTGATTTTCCTCCTCATAAAATTTCCGTACTGGGCCTTATAACTCAAATCGTTTCTTAAGGAGTAAACTCTTTATGTTTGTCTCTTTCTACATAACGCCTCAACTTTTCGTGTTACGCTTGATTTTACTCCTCATAAAATTTCCGTACCGGGCCTTATAACTCAAATCGTTTCTTAAGGAGTAAACTCCAAAAATCAATAAAATTTAATACTATCTAAGCAATACCTAATTCGGCTGTGTTGTGTGATGGTGTAAAAGTGACGGTGTGTTCGTGGTGTTCTCATGATGCAGGTGATTTAGCGCTATGGATATTCTTAAGAATATTCCGCTTCAATAGTTGTCGTTGTATCAGCAATATCAAGCTAATATCTCAGCTAAAAGGCCGGCAACGCACTCACGAGCCCTCTGGCATTATTTAGATTTATAAGTATAAATATTTATACCTTGTGAAAGATGTGCGCAATAGTCGTTGAAGTATGTCGATTGGCCGCGAAGACTCCTCATAGTGTCCTTTATGAATTTCTCTATCTCTTCCTCGGACCATGCTTTCTAAAAAATAACAAAAGGGTGCGTGTACTTATGTACGCGCGTAAGAAGTTATACTTCTTTGGCATTATTAAAAATAGTTTTTGATTGCATGCAAATAATTAATTACAACTAAATAATCAAAGACTGGAAAAGGAGTCATTATAGTCAATAAAGTTCAGTTTACACTTGAAAAATTAAATAAATAAATATTTATTATTATAATATTTATTGTTATGTTCTAATATTAATTAGTATTGATTTAAATATTTAATTTAAATCAGTTCTGATTATAATTCAGACGCACATATAAAATTCGCACTTGTATAATGAAAACACGTTTTAAATGTAGAAACTCAAAGCATGTGGATAAATATTATAAATATAAATACACAGTGAACAGAAGCGGCGTGCGTGCCAACATGCGCCACTAACTTCATTCTGTTAATTTTGTGTCACGGTGCGCGTGCATCGTAAAATTTCACTTTCATAAATTTTTCATAACGCGCCTAAAGAAGTATTACTTCAAAAATATTTAAATAAGAGTTATTCTTACATCTTCTGATCCTACTTTAGGGTCCAACCACTTGCCTTCGAGTTGTGCCCAACGGTTTTCCGGGCGACACCTGCAAATTATTTATATCAATACTAGTGGACCCCACAGACGTTGTCCTGCATGATATTTAAAGCGATTAGGATATTAAGCAAAGTATGAAAGTACCGACTGCAGTGCCATCTGCCGGGCTGATTTGTGAATCTAAACCATTCCCAGATCCCCTTGAACACACACAAAAAATTTCATCAAAATCGGTCCAGTCGTTTGAGAGAAGTTCAGTCACATACACACGCACACAAGAAATATATATATTAAGATTTATTTCGCGATAACTCCAACTGATATAACCATCAATGAGATCAAAAGAAGAATAGAAAAGGAACACTGAGGGAGATCATGAAACCAACAGACAAAAGAGAAAATTCTTTAACACCTGTATTCTACCCTACTTTACCTATGGCTGCGAAACTTGGGCATTCTCTTGCCAGCACAGGGACGTGCTAGCACACTGCCAAAGAGCCATGGAAAGAAGCATGCTGAAAATTAGAATGTTAGACAAGCAAAAAACACAGACAAGAGCTAGTACAGGTGTGACAGACATTCTCACTAAGATAGACCAAATTACATGGAGATGGACGGGTCATATGCTAAGGAGCTCCCATGAAAAATGGAGCAAAATATTGAAGGAATGGTACCCTAGAGACGGAAAACAAAAGAAGGTGGATAACGCAAAAGATGGGAGGACGAACTCAAATTAACAGTAGGCTACAACTGGAGAAGAGTCGCAAAAGATAAAGAACAGTGGAAAGTGTTAGAAGAGGCCTTTGCCAAGAGGCACACCGAACTCCGAGATATACTGTAGTGGAAATATATTAAAGATCACTGCCGTGCTATTCTGTTAATCCGTGAGTTCACCTCGCACTAACAACGCTCCCTTCATCACTCCGTATTCCGTTAAGCAATTTCACATTACGTCTTGACAAGCGGAGGGAGCTTGTAGTTTATTGTTTATCAGAATGCCAAATCGTAAAATGACTGCTTCACGACTGATTTGAGCGCGACCGCCGCCGCTGCGAAAACCGCTGTGAGAGTTCGAAAAGTGAGTTACAGAATCGCAAGGCAGATCACAGAGTTTCAGAATATATTATTATTATATCTAATATATAAAATTCTCTTGTCACGGAGTTTGTTATTAAACTCCTCCGAAATGGCTCGACCGATTTCCGTGAAACTTTGTGTGCATATTGAATAGGTCTGCAAATGGGACGACATCTATGTTTCATCCCCCTAAATGTTAAGGGTGGTCGCTAATTTTTTTATAGACGAAATTTTTATTTTTTTATACAAAAAAATATGCAACCCTTAATTTTCACCCCTCTACGATCAACCCCAATTTTTTATTTGTAAATTAAAATCTTACAATGGAAAACCGAACAGTCTATGGGGTAGCATAGCAAAATGATCCATGTTGGTATTTACTAAAAAGGGTAGGCTAAGTAAAATCACATTAGGGAGAAACGAAGTTCGAAGCAGCAGCAACTAGCAGCTAGCCGCTATAAAATCCGGTAACAACTTTTGACAACAGTCCAAAGCGTATTGGATTTTGATTTACGGGACTCACTATCTTACTTTAGTCAAAACCAAGAAAGTGTACTTTTACGCGAGTAGGTGATCAGTCTCAGGCCGGGAGATAGTGACACAAAATAGTGAGTTATTTGTACCAGTATGGCGGTTCTTCAGGGGTCTTATTACGCAATGGAAAAAAGAAAAATTATGGTCATAGCGCTGGTACCGGCGGCCCAGTCGCGTGGGCGTTAGTCGAACTCGTCGGATTAATTAATGTGTCAAACGATTTGTTACACAAAAATTCTAGTATTTTCCGATAGTCTATAAAAAAATAAGAGGCGGCAGTGTCATGCCATACTTTTCCGGTGTGACTTACCCCTATAAGACCCCTGAAGAACCGCCATACTGGTACAAATGACCCACTATTTTGTGTCTCTATCTCCCGGCCTATCTTCTGTGCCTAACTCATGCCGATTTTTATGTCTTATGCATGCCGGTTCCCACACTATATTGTTAGCATTAGTTTGTTGACAAAGACAATATAGAATCATAGCTTAAAGGGCTGCTCACGACACAGGAAATCCTAGTTCACTTTATTGTACATAAAAATCCTTTTTATTGTGTATATTAAAGTTTTTTCTATCTATCAGCGTAAAAGCATGTGCCACTAGTTATCAGCTACCAACATATATTCACTATATATGCAAGTCTGCGTGACATCTGAAACCTTTCCACCAGCAGTATAAGTTTTTAACTTCATATAATTTGCTTTCAGTTAATGAAATTTTCTAAATCAATTCAATAGCTCAAATATATATGATATGTGACTATCCATTGCCCACTCTACTTTATTCCAATAGAAACGGTTATATCACGAATATATATATTATTATGCTCCTTGCGAAAGTTACGGCCATACTTACGTTACATCCCGTGAGACAAAAACGTTAAATAATTGCACATATATAAAATAATATATCCTCGACTCAGTAGTTCATGAGAGTACTACAATCTACATACTTTACTTGTAATAGTATATGTTACTTACATTTGTGTTTTCCTTATAGGATGTTGTCGATATTCATCGAAATATTCTGTTAAAAAGGACATTTTCCACTCAGTAATTTAATATTTTCACATAAAAATCTAAACGCGTTGAAATATAAATAAAACGATTACAAAATATCAAAACGTCTTAATAAATTTTGTAACAGATTATAAAATAGTTATGGTTTTTTAGAATCGAAAAAGTTCTTATTGAAAATAAATGGCGTATTGCAGTTTTAATAAAATTTACAAGTAAATGTTTTTAGATTACGATTATATACGGAAACGTTTCATGTTCCCATTGGAAGAACATTATCAACTGATGTTTTGTCTAATTTCGATTCTTTCATAAAGTCGTGCTTTCATGGCATTGCATGTTTTGCGACTTGCAGATGTGTACAACGTTTTAATTTTCAAAGAATGTGGATTGTGGACTGATGACTTGATAGAAATACCAGGAAACGACCAGACTATTGCTAAAGATAGAGATCTGGAAAGGGTTGAAGACGGCCTTCACTCAAGAAGGGTACACATGTGACTTACATACATAATTGACATAATTAAATAAAAAGGAGGGTACTTGGCTATCGCTTTCGAGCGATCTCTTCCAGGCAACCACTGTGAAAAAAGAATTCGATAAGGTAAGCAAGAAGTGCAAAAATACATAATACATATAGTTATTTACAAAACTAAAACTGGAACAAAAAACAAAACTAAAAAGGGAAGAGTGGAATTTCGCATCTTCGTCATCTTAAGAGGAAGACATGCTATCACGATAAAGTCAGCCTGCGTAATGACTCTTTGTGCCGTCTCTTCGCCTCTTTGATATAATTTAAGTCGTATCCGTGCCTTATCTGTTCCACGCCGGCTCTGCGCCTGCGCCGCGCCTTCACCTTACACCTTTTCTGTATCGCGCCTTAGGGATGCGAGGTGGGAAGGTAATGTTTATTTATTTACATACAAAAAATCAACCTTATAAAAAATCATACATATAAAAAAAAGCAGGTTGCATAAGTTATTAGGTTATAATGTTTGTACAGTAGAGATTTAAAGGAAGGAAGAAGGATATCACTACTAACATTTAGCTATAAGTAAATACTAACACATTTGAAATGGAAAATAAGGATATGGAAATAAAAAATGCTTTATTATCCCTGCAATTACGAAAAAGATTTCATTTGAATGAAAATAGTTGACGAACCCTGCCGTATAAAACTCATAATAACCAAGTCGTACGTACAATTTTTATCGTCGGCCGCAGACTGCGGCAGCCATACCACGGCCGTGCGACGTAAATCGAAATGATATTTTTGGATAGCACTAATTTGTCGTGCATTGAAGGTCATTATACACGGTTCACATGACAGATGATTGATTTAGTAGTAGGTAATCATTTTTTAATTTATCGTTGGAATGATACAGCTCGCAAACATAAAATTATGATTAAAATAATGAATATTTTCACAATAATTATAGTGGCGTAACTATACCATCTGGGGCCCGTGGCAAAATCTTTTGATAGGGCCCTATCAGTAAAAAAAGTCACGTTGTACTCAGTTTAATTTTAATAAACTTCGAGGTTTTCAGCGTACTCAATTACACATTGTATAATTTATATGTCCCACTAATGGCCATAGGTCTCCTCTGTTAGGCGAGAGGGAATGGTCTGTAGTCCCCACGCTAGCAGTGTTGCCCTAGAGGCTTCAGCGTGCGCCTCTCATACCTAAGGTCGTAGGTTCGATCCCCGGCTGTGCACCAATGGACTTTCTTTCTATGTGCGCATTTAACATTTGCTCGAACGATGAAGGAAAACATCGTGAGGAAACCGACATGTCTTAGACCCAAAAAGTCGACGGCGTGTGTCAAGCACTGGAGGCTGATCACCTACTTGCCTATTAGATTTAAAAATGATCATGAAACAGATTAAGAAATCTGAGGCCAAGACCTAAAGAGGTTGTAGCGCCACTGATTTATTTATTTTAATGGACATAGGCCTCCTCTATTAGGCGAGAGGGAATGGTCTGTAGTCCCTACGCTAGCCCAATGCGTATTGGAGACTTCACATTCATCCATAGAACATAATATCTCTTGGGCAGAGGCACTCGTAGGTCGGGAGCCCGTGGCATTTTGCCAGCCCTGCCACCCTTTTGTTACGCCACTGAATAATAATGATTATAAGTATCTTAAAAGGCAACAAATTGTCTTAAGTTTTTATAGGAAGGTTCTCAGCCCATGGACACCCATTTGAATGGGTGCGTTGCCGGCCTTTGAGGTAGGAGTATGTTCTCTTTTTAAATGAGTGGAGGTCGTATCCCCCAGCGGGAGTCTATTAATTATTTGCGTTTTACGTGCCTGACAGTCGTTGATTCTTACAACTTACTATTCAAGAGTATTTAGAGAAAAATTTGGATTTCAAGGAAGAATAATGCCTGCCACACACGTTGTTCGAATCGAACTGCAGGCATTGAAAACCCGCAATGCGGAATAGAAGGCTATAAGGTCCCTGAATCATCGAGCGAGAAGACGCAAAGAGAGAGCAATGGAGACATCGGGATCCTTTACAGCCGTTGCGTGATCCCAGGTTTTGATATAGCTCCACCCTAAGACAGGAAGAATGCAAGAATGAGCAAACCATGGCCGAGATTTACCACGAATGGAAACCACAGGGCATACATTTAGCATTCCATTGTCTGTAGCACGACGGCGACAGACTCGGAGCTGGCATCAGGAGTACTATGTAGCAGACTTGTAACCTGAAAAGAAATGACGCAAGTTATCCCCAATTAGCCGATTTGTAACGTCTGACACGAAGGCGTGCTAAAAACTGCAGGCGGGATCAACGCTTTATTCGGACTACGGTATGCACCAGGCAGTGGTCGAAGATCCCAAGTAAGCGTCTACAGTAACCTCGTAGAAGTCTAGGTGAGAAGTCAGCATAAGATCTTATATTTGCTATTTATGAAATAATAATTTATTGAAATCTCAAATGACGAATTGTAAATTAAAATGCCACGTGTTTTTATTATCGAAGAAATAAATTTAACAAAAATAATTTGTATTAACTTTCGACACTTAATATTTTAATGACAATTAAATTCCTAACATATCTTCCTTTTTCTGCCCTCTAAGTCTCGGAAATCTAAAGTTTTAGATTTGTATAAATATGAACATGTGTAGGTACCAAGTACGCACGCACTTTTTTTTATATTGACGACTTGAACTCTGAGGTTTATATGGAGACAAAAAACAGAACAACATGTCCGAAAAATTTAACATTCTTGAGAATGTTAAATTTTTCCCCTACTATTTTTACCCTATTGATAGGGTAGCATAGCAAAATGTTCCACTGAAAGGTAGACTACGTAAAATCATATTAAGGCGATACGAAGTTCGCGATGGCAGCTAGTTTTTATATGAAGACTTTTTATAAATCATAGATATTTCGCAGCCAATTAGCTTAATTAGCCGTTCCACAGCCTAGCCGTTTAACTAGCGGCCTGAATTATATTCATCCAGTTGATCAAACAGCTAGGCAAATGACTTGGATCGATAACGTTTCATTACTTGCCTACCCTTAATATTTAGTTCCATTTTCTGCCATCTAGCGGCAAGATTTGAAACTCTTCAAACTGTCAATATGGCGTCGGCAAACCACAACTTTGATGGTGTATTCCAAAGTTCAGAACAAGTATAATGAGTGTAATAATAATTTAGCTGTGACTGACTCAAGCAATTCATTTTTTTATTTCAGATGTTCTATCTTCTATATTTATGACACATAATCACTCCTGGCCTAAGCATTAGCCAGCCAGTTTATTAAATGTTGTAACAAACGCTACGAGAATGTCTTACAGGCCGCTAGTTAAACGGCGCTGTTTAGTTAAAAGGCTAGGCTGTTAATTGAAAGGCTTATTAAGCTAGTTCGCTGCGACAGATACATCTTTGTTGCAGTTGTAACGGTGAGTTCGAACTCCATGAAATAATGTTAAATCAGGCACAAAAACGATGAAACTCTTCAAAGATAAATAAAACAATGAATATTAAAATTAATTTATTTTTAAACATATTCGACTTTTACATTAATAAATGGACAATATGGGTATATATCTAAAACATTCTTGAAAAAGAAAGATTTAAGACCGTATAGGTACTAATCATTTTTATTAAATGCTTATAGTTCTAAAGAACTTTACAAGTATTTTCGTTCGCACTATAAACGCATTTTAAAGGCTTTTGGCCTTTTTTTGGCCTCGAACAGTAACAGTTAATGGACCGCCTGGTGGAATAGATAGCACGGTCGCGTTTTTTTGTTTAATAAACTCAAACTTGAACTGAATTGGATGGATTTTTGTATGTTAAGGCTTTTTTTATGTAACAGGGCGCGAGCAAGAGGCTCTCCTGTTGTCAAGTGATACCGCCGCCTATGGGCACTTGAGAAGGCTCGCAAGTACGTTTCCGGCCTTTAAAAGTACTTTCATATAAATGATTTGATCGCAAAAAAATTACCACAAAATTAACTTGTTTTCACTTTTGAAAACTCTGTGGTTAACTGTAAATAACGCAATCATTTTAAAACACCAGTTAACAAATTTGCCGCCATTTTGGTTTTCAAGAGAAAGATATTTATAGCATAAATAATAAATATAGTAAAAAAATATAGTGAATTTATTAGATCAGAATCTTAACTGACGTCAAAAAAGGGGGGTTCAAATATTTAACTGAAATAATTAATACAAAATGTATTTACATATTTTATTGTACTTTAAATGCAAATGAAAATGTCGAACTTATTTATCTATTATAACTAGCTTATAATTAAACACGACCGATTTTATAACTACCCTCATTGTGAATTTTGAGACTACCCTCATTTTTGAAAAATCGATCGTCAAATCCAACACCTAACAGAACGCAACATTTAAAACGCTACTTATAAAGCAATCTTAACTTTGAGATTTATATTTGTTATTAACACGTGTATTAATTGCGTTCTGTTAGCTATAACTTAATTTTTGGTCAGCGGGCTTGATTAAGTCATTTTAATACTAATTGTATGTAACATACAATAATAACAAACAAAAGTCCTTTATTTCTTAACATTAATGATTTTAAGGCTCTTAAAATACATTATAGCGATCTCCTAATTAAAGAAATTATATATCTACGTAATAGGTAATAAGGCTTTCATTTCCATTCATTTGCCAAATACGAAATAATAATCATAATTTTACTTTGTCAAGCCCAACCAATAACTGAGATAGGAAGAGAGCTCGTAGGCAATTGAAGCATCTGTCCCTTTCTCTCACTCAACTCACAGATAGAAAGAGACAGACATATATGCTGATGACGGAAACACTAGTTTCTATAACACTGGACGTTTGATAATTAAAAGTGATAATAGATTTCTTATATACGATTTCGACGCGTTGGCGTTATATCATTAATAAAGGCCAACGCGTCGAAAGTCAAAAGGCCGATGTATCTATATACAAAAGGCCAACGTGTCGATAGTCAAAATGCCAACGCGTCGATAGTCAAAAGGCCAACACGTCGATAGTGAAAAGGTCGACGTATATATATGCAAAAGGCCAACGCGTCGATAGTCAAAAGGCCTATGTATCTATATGCAAAAGGCCAAGGCGTCGATAGTCAAAAGGCCAACGCGTCGATAGTCAAAAAACTAGTAATTCCAAAAGCCACCAGCATAATACCTCAAACGGTATTCCGCCTACACCCCCTTCCTTTTAACCGGGATTAGAACCTAGCACGGATGTACACAGCTGCCACGTCGTGGTTGGCGTAACCAAGTCTCTTCGCGTGTTTGAATATCTCATTTGTAGTCGCGGTGAGGGGCAGCGATTGTTCCAACGCGTCTCCGAGACCCAGCGCCAACTTCAGGTCCTTCTGCATGTGGCTGAGGGGCTGGTGCGTGGAGTATGACGACTCTATCATTGCTGAAAGTAAATACGACTTTTATTTACCGAATAAATTTATATTAAGTGGAATCTCACATTTTCTAAGACGATTCTTACTGGAGACAATTTTGAAAGCTCTTTTAAGAAATATTAAAAATTATTCTTTTTTATTTAAACATAATATACTTTATTCATTTTTGTTTCTTGATCTTGATAGATCCTGATAGATATTAAAATAAACAAATCAAACAGAATCCAAATAAAAAATGATTTTTAATTCCGTAGAATTCTGACATTTCATAAGTGTTGCTACTAAAAAAGTTTTCCACCGAAAAAGGGACACATTTGAGGGCAATATAAAGTAAAATATTATATAGTTAGTAAAAAAAAAAGCTGGCATCACTGCCTACTAATTCCAGGTTTAGTAAACCTTTTAAAAAAAATAAAATGTTATCTTTACTTGTGCGTTTTTTACTCTGTGATGAAAAGGGACGTAATTATCACTCGCCGTTAAACCAGTTTTAATGTGGAGCACCGCACTTAATAAAATGGACATCCACTAACAAATAAAATGTATGAATAGACCGATGTTCAGACTCGTATTGAAATTGAAAAATGTGCCTGGCCAAAAGGTTTGTAATCTCTGGCATGTCAAAAAATGATAGCTGTCAGAATCCTACGGAATTAAAAATCAGAGTGTAGAAAGTATTACATGGGGGCCTCATAGCCTAGCGGTCTTATTAAGTGGCAGCTAGGTGAGGGGTACCGGGTTCGATTCCCGGTTCGAGGGCAAGTTTTAATTTAATTTAAATTTGTTCTCGGCCTTTGGGAGGGTTGTGCGGTACCGGACGAGTGCCTAAACCGTACATGGAGGACATGATCGAATTTCTAAGGCAAAAAGCACGAATGATAAAAATCTCATACTTGACGCTGGCTAATGCACAAACCGTGCCAGAGCCATAAAAAAAAGTATTACATGTCCCCTTCAGAAATACGCGAGTACCCATTTTACCAAACCTACTGAACCAATTTCAATGAAAATTTGACTTTAAATATTTCTTTGTAATTTGTAATATCAAAAATTATCCAATCCCACAAATTAATAACCACCTTTTGAAATAGGTTCAAACAATTCTTACCTCGTCCCTTGAGTATCAAATGAGGGGAAGCCAGAGGTGTGAGCGCAAGAACATCCAACAAATCGGCCTGGTTGAGCCCCGCCCTGTCCGCCAGAGCCAGGCCTTCAGCCAACGCCGCTAAGGAGACCCCACCCACCACTTGCAGTACGGAATTCATTTTTGACGCGTTTCCTATATCGCCTAGAACAATTATATAGAGACTATAATAATAATAATAATTTATTCATTGCAAGAATATGGTACAAAAATGTGTAAGGTGGTACAATCGTAAGTTCGCATATTCTGCCACACAAAATGGGTCTAAAAATTTGTCTTTAAAGGAATTTAACATTATTAGTCACATGAATTCGTCAATTCTTATATTATCTGTATCGTACATATCATATTTTATTAAATTAATATCAACTACAGTGTCTCACGCAAATAATCATTTATTGAATAGTACATTTTTGCCAAATGTAATACACTAAGGCCCCGTTCACACGGCGATTATTTTCCCGTATACCGTATACGAAATTTTATCGAGTAGTGACAACAGAATATATATGAAAACTTAAAAATTGTTTACACGGCGTTCATACGGGAAAATCCCGTGTTCGAGAAATATATTTTACCGTATACCGTGCGAAGTGGTCACCGGAAACGCTGCGTCTCGAAACGATTTTATCGAATACGACAGCAGTGGCGCTTATGTTCATGTTGTCTCGTTCACACGACTCGCCCATTCGATAATCCTACACACTCGCACGCGTGGCCCGCAGTTGCCCTTGTGCGTTGCATCAGTCGGTTCTCAATATGGAGGACAGAATTCGAATATTGATCGGATTTTATTTCCTTGATCGAAAAAAAAAACGAATTGAATGGTCGCCGTGTGAACGTGGCCGAAACGAAATTCTTTTGGTAATTTATTCTAAACCTTAATTGCCATACAAAAGGTGTTTTTCCGAAACAGTTCCAGATTGATTTTCGGCACAGCCAATTTCTCCCCATGTCTACTTCTTACATCGACATAAAAATATGTATGTTTCTGTGCACGAATAAGGATATCTCTAAAATATTAGAAAACTTTCCGCCGCCCATGGACACTCAATGCCAGGGCTCACGATTGCGTTGCCGGAATTTTGTGGATTGATACGCTCTTTTTTAATTATTAATTATGATATTAATACAACTGACATAGAACGCACACAATTATTCACGATTACACAGAGACAGTTAAATTATTGTTTTTTTTAAAGCTAAACATAAAATCAGCTGTAAATTTAAAAAAAGGGTGCGTGTACTTATGTACGCGCGTAAGAAGTTATACTTCTTTGGCATTATTAAAAAATAGTTTTTGATTGCATGCAAATAATTAATTACAATTAAATAATCAAAGTCTGGAAAAGCAGTCCTTATAGTCAATAAAGTTCAGTTTAGATTTGAAAAATTAAATAAATAAATATTTATTATTATTCTCTTACATTAAGTGTAACATAAATTCTATTATTATTCGAATGTTGTTTTAAAATTATGACCAATGCCGTAGCATCTTCCGTGGGCAATTTCATTCTGTTAATTTTGTGTCACGGTGCGCGCGCATCGTAAAATTTCACTCTCATCAATTTTTCATAACGCCCCTAAAGAAGTATAACTTCAAAAAACACAGATGGCGCTGTTCATTATTTCGTAATATTTTATATAATTTTGTGAAGTTAATATTTTGATCTTGAAGAGGGCGTCCCACAAAAGGAAATAGAAGAAAAAGATGCGGTAGAAGTAAGCGAATGGAGAAAGAAAGCCATAGATAGAGTCAGTTGGAGAAAGCTGGAGGAGGCCTTTACCCGTGAAGGGGTTCCGATCGACGTAACTGAAGGTAGCTAGAATATAGGATAACCAGAAAAAATCTTTTCAAAAATGTTATTCTAGAAAGAAAAAACGACACTAACAATAGAAAAAAGGTATTTAATAAGAAAGTTTTATTATAACGCATTATCTAGTTAAATAAAGTTTATTTAAATATCACAAAAAAAATATTTCTACGTAATTAAAGAAATGGATATTTACTATTTAATTAACTGTCAAAGAAGTATAACTTCTAACGCGTGTACTTAGGGAGCGTTCGAGTATTAACTAACGAATTTTGGGGGGGTGTCCTTTTGTAAAACGTTACGATGCGGGGCGGGGATTGAATTACGCGTTATTGTTAATATTATTTTCGACTTTCCAGTCCTCTACACCACATAATAGTAACTAAAGAGTCACTAGGTGGTCACGACACGTTTTACTATACTTGGGTACAGTACTGTAATTGGGTACTGAAAAACGTTACGGCGAGTTACATGGGGGGGGGGGTCAATAATCTTCAAAAATTGCGTTACGTAATACTTGAACGCTCCCTTATCACACAACTCATCAGCGCCACCATTTGAACATCAATGTGAAGCAAAAAATAAATAAACAAAAAGCGGACTACTAACTACCAAGATAAAAGGAATTCTTGCTCATGGCCTTGAAGCAGGATTGGCAGTCGTCGAAGAGAGAGCGGTCTCCCGCGGCCAGGATTATCAGGGTTCCTTCTTCCGCCTGCGTCTTCGATCCTTGGATCTGGAAAATTTAAAAACCACATTCATAAAAGTACAAAATGGCGCTTTTAGGTTTCAGATCTTTTTGAAGTGAAACTTCTTTATCGACGTATGGGAAAAATTTTGTAAAAAATCGTCACTTTTTCGGTTACGCGCCATCTTTTTCTTGTCCCTACCACGGTTGATCCCAAGACCTTTTTTTTTTCCTTTATGGCTCTGGTACGGTTTGTGCATTAGCCAGCGTCAAGTATAGGATTTTTATAATTCGTTATTTTTGCCTTAGAAATTCGACCGTGTCCTCCATGTACGGTTTAAGCACTCGCCCGGTACCGCACAACCCTCCCAAAGGCCGAGAACAAATTTAAATTAAATTAAAACTTGCCCTCGAACCGGGAATCGAACCCGGTACCCCTCACCTAGCTGCCACTTAATAAGACCGCTAGGCTATGAGGCCCTTCCCAAGACATTCGAAGCCAAATAACAAAAATATATAATAACGATAACAATGATATTACAATGAATGAAATTCTGTAATAATCTTAGTAGTAATAAGGTTAAATGAAATAATTGTATTTGTATTCATGTCTACAATAATAAAAGCCTTTTGTTAAACTTTATCTAATTTAACTTTATTTAACCAATTTCTGTAAAGTTGAATATAGTAGATCATTTTTCGAAAAATAAGGTCATAAAGAAGTTTCACTTATTACGTGTGTACACTAGTACACGCATACATTTTATATATATATAAGTATTTATATATAAAGGGCAAACGGGTTAGAGGATGTTAAGTGCGTTGCCGGCGAAGAATTTGCGTGAGAAGTTACCTGAGCTTCGAGATACCGTCCCCCCTTCCCGCTGATGGCTTCTACGATATCGTGTGATGTGTCAGAGTCAATGGATGTCATCTCCACGTACCCCTTACCCTCCAATGTGGGGCAGTGGAGCACACCACAGTTTCCGAATACCATCTGAAATTGTAATCATTTTATTAATATATAAAGCAACTTAAATGCAATAAAATGACGTTTTTATTCATGTATATTGTTTTTTAACGTATTTTCAAATATTTAACTTTCTTTGTATGTGTATTAAATTATTGGCCTTTTTTAGTATTATATTACACATATAATTCTACTGTACGTGTGTATGTGACCGATTTGAATTATTTTTGAAGTGAAACTTCTTTATCGGGGTTGGAAAAAAATTTAGTGTAACATTTTTGCGTTACGCGTCACATTTTTCGGTTACGCGCCATGTTGCTTTTTGATGTCAAACTTCTTTATCGGCGTTGGAATTAAACTTCTTTATCGACGTATGGGAGAAATTTTGTAGCAAATCGTCACGTTTTTCAATGATAGTAATAATTCTATTACAATTAATGAAATTCTATAATAATCTTCGTAGTAATAAGGTAAAATGAAATATTTGTATTCATGTCTATGATAATAAAAGCCTTTTGTTAAACTTTATCTAATTTAACGAATTTCTGTAAAGTTGCATATAGTAGATAATTTTTCGAAAAATAAGATCTTATTTCTTAGTTTCACTTCTTACGTGTGTACACCTAGTACACGCACAATTTTTTTTTTGTATGCGTTTGGGTGGCGCCCTGGATGGTTTTGATTCACAAATCAGCCCAGCAGATGGCGCTGCTGGTATCAAGGTTATTTATCTATACAGCAAATAAACAGCTGGTATATATATATAAAGCTTCTGTGCATGTGTTCGTAATTAAACTCCTAAACTGATGGACAGATATTGATGATATTTTTTGTGTGTTCAAGTGGAGTCGAGAATGATTTACATTAGAGTCTGGCTTATGAAATAAAGTAACGAAATAGCGCGGCAAATTCAAAAAAATGTGTATGGTATCCCTGAAAGTTTGATATATTTTGTGGATTAAACTTACTTGATTTTATTTTATTATTTTTTACATTGATAGTAACTGTATTTCTATGAAATTAAATACTATACGTATTTAGTCTTTTACTATTGATACTTAAAATTAAAAATATATTTATGGTAAAACACAAATTTATTCGGAATAATCAAAATCAGAATCCAAAAAATCAATAAAACAAAGTTTAGGCTATTATACCTGTTAACTATTCGGAAAAAATATATAATAGAAATAAAAATGAGTAACTGCATCAAGTATCAAGACAATAAATCATACTAACCTAAGAAATTCAATGACATTCTGTGTTGCCATCCGAAAGTTTCCAAATAATTCAATAAATTATCTTCTTTCATTAGCCAGACTCTATTATTTTTTTTGTATGAAAGACGTGTACAGGACAACGTCTGTCGGATCCGCTTGTATATATAATAATATATAATTAAAAAATATTTAAAAAATATATAATTTATATTAGATTAATTGTATAAATAAAACAAAATAAATCAGTGAAGACTTTTCGTGAGTTCAGTTCGTAGGTTGGAGGGATGTTCAAATAAATGAAACTCTTTAATATATGGAACTAGGGCACTCACTAAAATGCAAACCAGGCAACTGAAGACATGCCAGACGGCGATGGAAAGAAGCATGCTAAATATCAGGAAGTCCGATAGAATCAATAATGAAATCATAAGAAACCACACGAAGATTGAAGACGTCACAACGAGGATACGAAGATTGAAATGTAAATGGGCTGGTCATATAATAAGATGTATAGAAAAGTGGAACAAAAAGATCATATATTGGTACCCAAGAAATAAGAAAAGAAAACGAGGTAGACAGTTTCGAAGGTGGGAAGACGAAATAAAATCCGTAACTGGGAAAATATGGACAAGGAAAGCTCAGAACAGAGCTTAGTGGAAAGAAATGGAGGAGGCCTTTGCAACAGATGGGTTGTCGGTGTCACGGACTCACTAGTGATAATAGTTTATGTTTAAAATTTTCTGTCTGAATAAAGGCTTTTATTATTATTATATATGTAACGTAACGACATATTGCAACACACCCACCCGATCACGACCTACAGTCGGCTGAAATACTCACATGCCCCATTATCTATTTTTAATTCCCTTAAAAGGTTTCGTTTTCTGGCATTAAGAGTAATGTGACCTGACCTTTAAAAATCAATTTTCAAATAGCTCACACAATATCGATTAAGTTAGTTTTCAAGGTTTTAATGTCTGATATATCTCCGTTATTCAATCATTGCAATAATACCAGGCAATTTTTTTTAATTTAATTTTTTACGATGCGCGGTGTGCGCGCAAGAATCACAAAAAACCGACACCCTGAAGTTAGCTAAAGTCAACATTTTATTTTGTGATATTTAAATAACCTTTATTTAACTAGATAATTCGTTATAATAAAACTTTCAATGTATTAAATACCTCTTTTCTATTGTTAGTGTAGTTTTTTCTACAAACGTACTTACGTCAAAGAAGTATAACTTCTAATGCTACACGCGTTAGAAGTTATACTTTTTTTTCTCATACTAGACAGACGATTGGACACAATCCCACCTGATGTTAAATGAGATGTTGCTTATTGGAAGTCATGCTTTTCCAGGAGATGCCTATTTACCCACAGCATAAAGTAACCCATATTAAACTGTCTACGGAAGATGGAAGGGAAGAGTTCCACTTCTTTGCTGTGAACAAGAAACGACGAACCAAATTGTGCAGTGCGGCCCTTAGGCCGTTTCTCCACTGCTCCGGTCCGGCAAACGTTAATTACCGATCCCATTTAGAAACTCACAACAGTATTTACGTACTTCTCCACTACTCCGGCATCCGGTTTTTAACGATCCGATAAGTTGCTAGATCGGAACGCGGTGTTTTATCGGTCCAAGTATATCCAAGTATCCAAGAGGTTATAAATTATTATTCACAGGTTTATTTATTGTTTGTTTAATTTGAAAGAGGAAACCTGGACCAAACCAAATTATGTTGCTATTTATTACATATTATGGCCGATTTACATTATCTTAGTGTTTAGGAGAGTGCTTTAGTACAACTTGAAAGGCAAGTTCTTTAGCGTAGCGTTTACTAAAGCAAGTAGCGTTTAAATGTTTCAACTAAAGTACTATCCTAAAGCACTCTCCTAAACACTAAGATAATGTAAATCGGCCTTTAATATAAGTCTTGCATGATAAATATGCAAGTATCGATTATTGTCGGATCGGATATAGTGGAGAAGCGGAATCCGGCCTTCCGATATTTTTATCATGACTCATTCCGGTATCCGACGCCGGACCGGAGCAGTGGAGAAAGGGCCTTAGGATGTCAACAACGAACAGGTGCAACTCCAGCGTGCTTCTTTAATTTATCAGACATGCACCACTACAAAACAGCTGTACCACAAATTGTGAATGTAAAACAAAAGACGAAATTATTTTCCGTTCAATTTTGACTAGTCAATTTTGGGTGTGGCAGAGAAAGAATAAGAGTACAATAAATGCCGAGAAAATGAGAGCGTTGAGAAGTATGTGTGGTGTAAGCGAGATAGAATAAAAAGTGAGATACGTTAGCAGTGTGGGTAAGAAGAGGACGAGACATGGATACGACAGGGAATGCTTAGGTGGTTCAGCCATGACTTATCCGCTACTCCAGAAATATCCGTGCTATTTATGGGCGAGTCGGAGCTGGCGGGATGACGGGATCCGTGATTTTTTTTTTTTTTATAGAACGGGGGGCAAACGGGCAGGAGGCTCACCTGATGTTAAGTGATACCGCCGCCCATGGACACTCTCAATGCCAGAGGGCTCGCGAGTGCGTTGCCGGCCTTTTAAGAATAGGTACGCTCTTTTCTTGAAGGACCCTAAGTCGAATTGGTTCGGAAATACTTCAGTGGGCAGCTGGTTCCACATAGTGGTTGATACCTTTTGTGCTATCTTACTGACATATTTGACACTTCTAAGGTAGAATTTGTTCAATCTTACCTCTTTAGCTGCCTGTGGATCTGCGACACACGAGAACGTGATGTCAGCTTCTTCTACGACATCGCAGGGCGTCACCGCTATTGTCGCACCAACTTTCTCAAAGTCTTTGCACTGTAACAATAAAGTTATTAAAATAAGTCACCTTTTATAGATCTTAAAGTCGATTTAATTGTATATAGTGTATTTCGAAATCTAATATAAATTATGTGTCACAAAAAACAATTATTATTAACAACAAAAGCATTAAAATTAACCAATTTTAAAAATTGTTATCGTTGGGAAAAACATTAATTCAAACATTTTTGAAGTGAAACTTCTTTATCGGGGTTGGAATAAAATTTAGTGTAACATTTTTTCGTTACGCGTCACATTTTTCCGTTACGCGCCATGTTGCTTTTTGAAGTCAAACTTCTTTATCGGCGTTGGAATGAAACTTCTTTATCGACGTATGGGAGAAATTTTGTAGCAAATCGTCACGTTTTTCAATGATAGTAATAATTCTATTACAATTAATGAAATTCTATAATAATCTTCGTAGTAATAAGGTAAAATGAAATATTTGTATTCATGTCTATGATAATAAAAGCCTTTTGTTAAACTTTATCTAATTTAACGAATTTCTGTAAAGTTGCATATAGTAGATCATTTTTCGAAAAATAAGATCATAAAGAAGTTTCACTTCTTACGTGTGTACCCTAGTACACGCACACATTTTTTTTAATCCGTCTGTCTAGCCGTGCGAAGACTGAACAGCCTAGTTTATTAATACAGTGCTAAGTTTATATGGTGAAGGATTTTTTTTTTTAATTTTTTAATTTATTTATAACAACACTCCTGCCCTAACAGGCCACCCCAAAGTGACAAGAGTGAACAAAAGCAAACATACAAAATCAATCAGGAAAAACAAAATTACATAATAAAAAATAAAAGAAATTAAGTAACCCCTACAGGCACTAACAAATAATAAAAGTTTTGCCAGTTTCACTCAACGTAGAATGAAAAAGGTCCGTTAACCTATGTAGTTCATTAACTAAATGAATACACGGAATCATATGTGCCCTTTTCAGAAGGTTAGTCCTAGCCGTGGGCACATGGAGTAACGGTGGACGTTGTCGCTTTCTGACGTACCCATCAGAGGTACATTAAAGCTAATGTACTGAAGTAATATTGTTAGGATAGCATTATTAGACCTATCTATATATATAAAAATGAAACCCGTTTTCCGTTGTCACCACATAACATGATAACGGCTTGACCGATTTGTCTGATTCTTTTTTTATAATATTCCTTGAAGTACGAGGATGATTCTTACGGAGAGAAAAATTAAAAAAATTGAGTGAAAAAGTCTAAAAACAACACTTTTCTATATTCCCATACAAAATATTCGTAATAATACTTAAAAGTCAATTTGCACTTTAATACCATATCATAAAGTTCAAGTGTTAGTGGAGGGGTTCCGGAAAGTAAATTTTTATTTTTTGACATAATGTATTTGTTGTCTTATCAACTTTCTTTTTTTATCTTACTAGCTAGTGTCCCGAATAGCAGAATAAGTATTAAAAAAAAAAATCTACTGTTAGGCGGTACGATGTTCGCCAGGCCAGCTAGTAAGTTTATAAATGGATGATTAAAATATAAATGCAATGACATTAAAGTTTGGCGCCATTAAAATCAACGAAGTCAATTACGTCATCGAAATTTATGCACAGAGTCATCTATCAACAAACTACAGAGTTAAGCTTCCACAAATTACCACTAGATGTCGCTACGCGTTTCCAAGGCTAGACTGATCAATAGCACGGCGCGCCACGCAACCGACGCGTCAACGACCGCGACGCCATTTTGATAACGGCGGTCTCCGCCACACACGGCGTCATGCACAAGTGAACACAAGGCACACATCTGCTGATTTTTACGTTTACAAAATTTCATGTATGTGTTTGACACACATTTTTACTAGAACATGATTAACCAATATTTTATCCCTATATTGCGTGCTAATTTAACATTCAAATTGCGATGTGCATTGGAAATTTTTATCTCCGTCCCATTCAAGGCCAATAAAGATTAATACAATAATCTACACATCGTTTGACAGAGCATTATTTGTTTCGAACGTGGCAGCGATGGAGTGACCAATACGTTTGGTAAGACAGACGAAACAAATGAAGGTCATGTGTAAATATACGTTTTATTCTAAACATCGAATATGCTGAGTAAGCAAAATAAAAAGCTAGTAAGTAAATGAAATTCGATATTAAAAATATGCTAATTGAAGCATGTATACTCGTTCAAATAATTTATAAGACACTGAGACGTGTACAACATATTAACATTTTCATATTTTAGGTAAGTAAGTATATAAAACACTTTTAGGAATGGCTATAACAAAATTTAGTAAAGATTTTAATGAAACGACCAATTTAAGTTGTTAAAGAATGACGCTACAAATATTGAATTAGGTTTTATAGGCAATGTATATTAATAAAACATACCAGTTGTATGCACAATTATAGTCAAACAAAAGGTTACAATGTACATTCTCTAAGTAAACAATGAAGACGTATCTATTGCTTATAATAGCGACAGTCCGAAACAAGACAATTACATATGAAAGCGAAATTCCTACATTATTTTATTCTTAACAATTTTCTGTTGTTTTTGTTGATTGTAGGAATTGCTTTCCAAACGGGTATGTTTATAAATAAATAAAAAAGGGTGCGTGTATATACGCGCGTAAGAAGCTATACTTCTTTGGCATTATTAAACAATAGTTATTAATTGCATGCAAATAATTAATTACAATTAAATAATAAAAAAAGGAGTCATTATAGTCAATAAAGTTCAGTTACCATTTGAAAAATTAAATAAATAAATATTTATGTATTATTATTCTCTTACATCTGTAACATAAATTCTATTATTATTCGAATGTTGTTTTTAAATTAAGTCCAATCCGTAGCATCTTCCGTGGGCAACTTCATTCTGTTAATTTTGTGTCACAGTGCGCGCGCTTCGTAATTTTAATTTAATCGTACTTTAAAAATACCTACGTTCTAAGGTCGATTTTAGTAAAGAAAATGAAATTTTAGTTGTCTGACGTAATATGCAATAATTATAAATTAATACGCCTTTATATATAATATAGTGACCGCCTCTTGCCAACACCACAGCTTGAATGCTTACCACTATTTTTTAATAAAGAAGAATACGTTCCTACTCTTCTGAAATGATTCGTTTTACATAATATGTCGTTGAGCATATCTTACTCCTCTCATCAGAACATGTAGAATATAGACGTAAACAATATGTCTTGATGTTTTTACACGCTATTTGCAACGGTTTAATTGACTGCCCTGACTTATTATCGCTTTTACTATTTCACATCCCTTCTTCATACGATACAAGGCAAACCTAATTATTTAAATTCCTCGGTCTAATACAGACTATTTACTTAACTCATATATCGTATACCTTTACCTTACTTTATTTTAGTTATAGGTTGTTACATGTTATTTTGTTTCACTTTAGGGTTGCCTGGAAGAAATCGCTCGTTAGCGATAAGGCCGCCCGTTGCCTAATAGCTTATGTAACCTGCTTTTTTATATGTTTTTTGTATAAAGTAACGAAGTGTAAATAAATAAAATACTATAAAAATAAAACGTGTGGCACTCGGGGACTGCCGCGGTAAAGCTATTGCATAGTTTTTTTTTCAACTTATGCAGTTATAATATGTATGCAGTTTTTTTTTTAATTAATTCAAGTTTTTTTCTTTGATAAATTAATTCAATCTACCACTATACCAGACTCAGACTAACTCACCTATATAGTCTGTCTCACTCTAAAGCGGCTGCAACGATCTCGTCAGAGAGATGTGAATACGGCGTATGTGTTGTCCTTCTAACACGTAAGGTTTTTTTCGTTACGGAATTTCTGGATTCGGTCTCCACGCTCGAGGCCCGCGATAGAAGCTATGCAATAGCTTAAAAATCTGGTATCCTTATTAGACATAATGGCGTTGTTATTCCTCTTTTATATTAAATATCTTATAATGTTCTTGCATCTTATTATTGTGTTTTTATGTGTATGTATATTCCGTTTCTGCTTTTGTGTATAAATTTATTTATTTATTTTTTCCATATCCTTATTCTATCTTTACAGTACCTAATTACTAATTCGACAGAACGACACAATATTACACCCACACCAATTAACCTAGATAAAAAACATTAAGAAAAATATATATTTATGTACCTAAATCTTATAACTAATAATATAGAGAGAGAATATATAAATTGTTTAGATATTTATAATAAGCAGCTGTAGGAATACTGATAAGCAAATAAATAAACATCCCAGACATGTTTCATTTGATTAAGAGCGTTGAGAGAATTTAATTTGGTCCCCGTTTGTCTTGAAAGACTTGATAATATTTAAGTATATATTTTGCACAACGGACCTAGTGAGAGTTGAGAGTCAAAGTGCGAAAACTAGGCCCACAAACCATACCATACCAGTATCGACTCATTGACGACTCATTGGTCTAATGGTTAGTACCCCTGACTCCGAAACCATGGGTCCCGGGTTCGATCCCCGGCTGAGACGAACATCGATGTGATGAGCATTTGGTGTTGTGCTTAGGTCTTGGGTGTTTAAATATGTATTTATATGTCTATCTATCTATAATATGTATGTATATCCGTTGCCTAATACCCATAACACAAGCTTCACCAGCTTAGCATGGGACCAGGTCAATTGGTGTGAATTGTTTTAAAAAAAAAAATCTATTAAGGACCGATCTGGTCGCCAAACTCCAAAAAAGTACATTGGGGATTGAATTACGCGTTATTGTTAAAGGCCGATTTACATTATCTTAGTGTTTAGGAGAGTGCTTTAGTACAACTTGAAAGGCAAGTTCTTTAGCGTAGCGTTTACTAAAGCAAGTAGCGTTTACATGTTTCAACTAAAGTACTATCCTAAAGCACTCTCCTAATCACTAAGATAATGTAAATCGGCCTTAATATTATTTTCGACTTTCCAGTACTTTACACCACATAATGGTCACTTTTCGGATTAAGAGTCACTGGGTGGTCACGAAACGTTTTACTATTAGGTACAGAAAAACGTAACGGCGCGTTACATGGGGAGGGGGGGTGCGTTACATCAATAAACTCCAAAAATTGCGTAACTATTGAACGCAAGTATAAGAAATTAATTCAATTCCTTAATTACTTTTTAGGCATATTATGTTTATAATACTAACTAGAGGCTATAACCCTGACTAGCGGAACATCGACCTTCAGGGTTTACTGAAAGTCAATGTTCCTGAAGATTTGGCAGAAGCAAATATTTACAAAGATCTAAGGCTACATATCCATTAAATCATCAGAGCTATTCAAGGCCACCCATTACGACAAACTATAAACTGTTATATTAAGTTGTTCAAAATGCTTTAGTAGTGTGATGTCTCTCGTACATCATAAATGTATTGGATTTTTACATTTGACTTCCATATTAAAATAGAATGGACAACGTCATATTAAAATATAATACTAAAAAGGTTTAGGCCATTAGACGAAGGAATGGCATTTATGGATTTAAGTGAGGTGAAAACGATCTCGAAGGTTGGTATGTCGCAATTCTGTCCAAATCTGCTCCATCTTTCTTTACATAATTTTTTTAAATTATATTTCATTATTTTATTTTACTTTATGTATTATGAATAAATAAATGTTATAATAACTTGGATTTCTTCAATAATAAGGGGCCGTTTAAGTATTACGTAAGCAGTTACTGCAATTTATCCCACACACACACACAACCCCCCCCCCCATCTTGTCAGCAAAAGTAAGCAAAGATCTCAAAAATAACAGCACATAAACGTATTAATTATTTGTAGGAATCCTCGAAAATGCATTTTGTTTCCAAGCATAGACAATGTGTGTGTAATATGTGTAGAAAAGTTAATCATTACTGTTGACGTAATCACAAAATAAGAGAATCAAAGACCCCCTCCCCCTATAAGTTTACGAAATATTTGCAAAGAAAGTGGTACATTCAGATCGATTAATTATAAATGACAATCAACCATATGTATGCAAATGTCATATTAATTATCATAATCGTAATATGTAATAAGAACAGAATCATGATTGTTGTCAAAAGGTATAGTCTAAATACTACACGAGAAAGGCAAGTTGCCTTTAAAAATTTAGTCACCTTTGCTGACTCAGGATTTCGTAGTTTCATACACCTAAATCGTCAGAGTTACGCAAAAGTATCGCCAGACGCAGGCAGTCTCTTCAACATTTCATTTGTATTAAATATTTTAATGAACATAGGTGCGTGACTCTCATCTCTGAGGTCGTAGGTTCGATCCCCGGCTGTGCACCAATGTACTTTCTATGTGCGCATTTTACATTCGCTCGAACGGTGAACACATCGCGAAGAAACCGGCTTGCCTTAGACCCAAAATGTCGACGATGTGTCAGGCACACGAGGCTATCAACATACCAACTTGTCTATTAGTTTATCATGAAACAGATATGGAAATCTGAGGCCCAGACCTAAAAAGGTAGCGCCATTGATATATTTGATTCCGTTGACCCAGTGACCGTAAAGAAATCATTGTAGAAGTTACTGTCTATGAATGATATATACATAATGTGGCTTTCATAGCGAACGATTACACCATATCTTTGTTACATAATATGTTATATATTATAGTTATGATATAATAACGGCAAAGTGAGTCATTTAACAAATACATAATTTATTTCAACACTTAATACGACGTCTACGGCTTTACTTTGAGAAGATTTTAAAAACCATTTCGTATTTAATTATATCTCTATATAAAATTCTCGTGTCACTATGTTCGTTCCCATACTCCTCCGATACGGCTCGACCGATTCTTATGAAATTTTTTATGCATATTCAGTAAATCTGAGAATCGGCTACTATCTTTCAAACTCCTAAGTGATAAGGGGTGACCATCCCAAAAATTATTTTTTATTATTTAGACAAATATTTTTGCTTTTACTACGATACAGCATACAAAAATACATACAACCTTTAATTTTCATCTACCCTCTACGATCAACCCTTATTTTTTATTTGTTAGTTAAGAATTTATAACTTGAACTTTGAGATTTATATAGAGAAAATTCGCGCTGTGTTGAAATTATCAACGTTTCACATAAGATACTATTTAACATCTGTACCAAAAACCTTAGCCACAGGAACGCTTGGCCGAGTCTACTAGTATATACAGTATATAAATTACGCGTCACGTTGTTTGTCCGCTATCGACTTTTTAACTACTTAACCGATTTCAATCTAATTTCCACACGGTGTGCAGTTTGATCTAACTTAAAAGATAGGATAGCTTACATCTTTATTTATACCATACAATAAATGAATGGCATAACCACCAAAAAAGCATGGTGGTCCCCATAAGTCTTACTGTTTCCCTTGAATGACCAGCGCTGTGGAACACGTCTGCTCCACAGCATAATGCCAGGCCAGGGCCAGTTACAACCACAACACACACACACACTTAAAATATACCTTATTAGTTTTTTTTTAATTTTTGTAAAAAAAAAATTTGTTATTATTATTTTTGTGTCGTTCGTTAGTATGTTATGTATGTCTGCATGACTAACTGTCAGGGTTTCTGACCTGAACCATAGACCAATGCTTGCTTAACAAACACATATAAAAATAGACATGGGCTCAGATTTCTGAATCTGTTTCATGATCATAAATCTTATAGGCAAGTAGGTGATCAGCCTCCAGTGCCTGACACACGCCGTCGACTTTGGGTCTAAGACATGTCGGTTTTCTCACGATGTTTTCCTTCACCGTTCGAGCTAATGTTAAATGAGCACAAAGAAAGTCCATTGGTGCACAGCCAGGGATCAAACATACGACCTCAGGAATGAGAGTCGCACGCTGAAGCCACTAGGCCAACACTGCTCGACTCTCAAACAAACACATATACTAATCGTATTTACGAGAGAAAGTTAAATATAGGAACTGGAAATATAGGTCCCTTTCACAACGTTAGAACAATGTAACCTCCTGCAGAGCAGACAGAGATAAAAAAGAATTAATTCAATTGATACTTTCTCTAATATTGACGCACATATATTGATACAAATCATAATCGATTTTAAATTAAACAATCCCTCCCTATCCTAATGACGTCTTTGAACAAAGAATAATTTGCTTCAACCACTGATTTTATATTTATGGTAGTAGAAAGACAAATTTGTCTATGATTAATAAAGTTAAGTGATACCACCCATAGACACACACTGCCTGGACTTGCGGGTGCATTACCGGCCGTTTAAGATTTGGTACGCCTTGAAGTACCCAAACTCCGTGGTTTTTATTAAATATATAACATATCTAGGCAAAATAGTTAAAACCTAGACTAGAACTCTTCTCTTTCTCCCAGCCCATACCTGTTTGATGAAAATTGGCAATTTTTCACAATATTTCAAAAATTTAATTAGATTTATTCACATTGCCAGAGGGCATAATAATAATAATAATGTATTGCAAGAATATGGTACAAAAATGTGTAAGATGGTACAATCGTAAGTTCGCATATTCTGCCACACACAATGGCGCGCAAATTTGTCTTTAAAGGAATTTTACATTATTAGTCATATGAATTGGTCAATTCTTATATTATTTGTATCGTACATAATATCATATCATGCGTTATTAAGTTTATATCAACTACAGTGTCTCACGCATGCAAGTGCGTTGCCTGCCTTTATAGTAAGTTTTAAAATAAGTGTTGTTTGATGATTTGCTATTTTAAAAGAGTACCGAGAGTTTTTTACGCCGGCTTTTTCTCTCGGCCTACACCCTCTGTCTTCTTTGCCGATGAGTAGGGATGCCTTCAAATTTAATGACGTGGAATAAGTGATACATGTATCTTATATTCCATAATAAACATATTTTCTATTTCATTTAATAGAATTGGTTCGGAAATACTTCAGTTTGCAGCTGGTTGCACGGCAAAAACTACCTTAAAACGCTCAGTTATGGAACGACGGACGTCTAGATACGGATGGTATTTTGTATTCTTGACGTCCGATGATGAAACTCAGCTGCAGGTATTAGTCAATGAATGTATACAAGCGCTGCATCTATTCATAGATTTTACAAGATTACAACTCGTACTCATGCTTAAGAGGATCTGTTTCGGATTATGACGCAAATATTACAGTTTCATTACATTTAATGTCGATTTAGTAATATGCATTTGTAAAACCAACCAGGCTCCAGAAGATAAACCACTCCTTATATGGAAATTGTATTCGTTTTTACAACAAACTCCCAAGCGAAATTAGAGTATTATCACTGAATAATTTCAAAGCCCTCGTTAAACGTAAATTAATCAATAATTATAAATTTGACGATTATTTAAATGATTGATTTGCTCTAGCTCAAACAATTTGTATGACTCAAAACTTAGCGATTAGAAAGAGTGGCGGAGAGTTTCTTGCCTGCTCTACACCCTTGACATGCGAACTGCCCTGCGATTCTGTAACTCACTTTTCGAACTCACACAGCGGTTATCGCATCGGCGGTCGCTCTCAAATCAGTCGTGAAGCAGTCATTTTATGATTTGGCATTCTGATAAACAATAAACTACAAGCTCCCACCTTATCAGAATGCCAAATCATAAAATGGCTGCTTCACGACTGATTTGAGAGCGACCGCCGATGCGAAAACCACTGTGTGAGTTCGAAAAGTGAGTTACAGAATCGCGGGGCTGGTAGTAAATGTAAATTTAGAATCAATTAAACATCTTTTCTGTTTTTCATAAATGTACTTGTTTACCTAAATTAATAAAGTTATTTTGAGTTTGAGTTTGAAGAACCTATATTCCTAAACGTTAGAATGACACAGCTCACGCAAACATAAAATTATGAATTAAAGTAAAGAATACTCTCACAATAATAATGTTTATTTATAAGTATATTAAAAGTCAACAAATTGTCTTAATTTTTTATAGGAATAGCCATTTTAATAGGTGCGTTGCCGGCCCTTGAGATAGGAGTATGCTCTCTTTTTAAACAAGTGGTCGCATCCCCCAGCGGGAGTCCCCAAGTATAATTCTGATCTAGTTCGTGATCATTTCACATAATATAATTATTTAACTAATGTATACATAATATTGTAAACCGATTTTAAAAGAGTAAGTGTGTAGTTTCTTGCCGAGAAGAATGCTTGAGAAGAATGTTCTGCACCCGAAACTAGCTTTTCGAAGGGGCAACTAGAATCTTTATATTTCATTTAACGTTCAAAAGTGCCATTTTAGGTGGTCTAATTGAAATAAATGATTTGAGTTGACATGACTTTGTTACTTCTAGGCAGGAGGTTCTAGTAGTAGGTGATCAGTCTGTGATTTTTGGGTGTGTCATTGCTCACGATGTCTTCACCGTACGAGAATGTTAATGCACGGCCGAGCTTTGAACCTACGACCGCCTGGTCGTAAGCTAAACAATGATGAAAAAACGTGTGTATACTTATGTACACGCGTTATAAGACGTTATACTTCTTACGTAAGACAAAAATCTTTTCAAAAATTTTATTCTACGTTTGTAGAAAAAACTAAAATGTTGACAATAGCTAACTTCAGGGTGTCGGTTCTATGTGACGGTGTGCGCGCGCAACGTACAAATTTACTCTCATCATTTTCCTAACGCGACAAAAGAAGTATAACCTTTAAAAAAAATATGTTGTCAGAAATGAAAGACAAAAAGTGTCGTCTTTTGTTTTACATTGACTTCATATAGATCTCCTAAGAAAATTGTTAAATTATATAAATGCTCGCGTGACTCATTAAGTACCTACCAAAAACTATAAAGGATTTCTAGATATCTAAATTTAGCAACTTCTGCTATTTACTATTGCGCTTTAGGTGAATGCGGATCATTTTAATCTTCCTGTTTGTTTGCCAGAATTATCATAGTATTAATCATTACAAGATTAGATAATATCTGTATGTAATGTAGAAAGACGAATGGCGCGTAATTTTAGTACAACCATCTCCTGGACAGGAGTGCCCTCCAATATGATACATAGATGTGCCCGGTCACATCAGGTCAACATGGTCAAAAATCTGTCCAGTTCTGCTTAAAAAAAAGTGCGTGTGTTTCGAAACTTTTAATATTATAATGACAATTAAATTCATTACATTCCTAACATATCTTCCTTTTTCCCTCCCTCTAACGCCCGAACCCAATAACCGATCTCAATCCATAATCCACCATCTTAGATAGTAATCATAATACAAATGTTGTAACAAGTGTGCCAATAACCAATCGACGGACTGTAATAGTCATCTGTCGATACACGCTATCCATGGGAGGTCGTATCGGTGTCTGTGGATAGACCTTTGTATGAAAATGACAGTTGACGAAAGCTCGATTTTAACAGTTAATTATTTTAACAGGTTTTACCATACACCAGTTTTTTAAATAATAAAAAAACTGTTTGTTATGTTTTAAACATACACATGTATATGTTAATGTTATTTATACGGTTTTATTTACTTTATTTGGTTTACATTGATTATCAAATATGAGTGAAAACTCGGTTAAATGGAACGACAAAGAGCATTTAATCCGTAGCCAAAAATGGATTGTCTTCGTAGGGTTTGGTTATGCCGATAGGAGATCGATCGACTGTCACAGTCTGATCTCAGGTTGTTTTCAATGTTTGTTTGTTGTGGATTGATTATTGGGTTCGGGTGTAAGTTTCCGGAAATCTAAAGCTTTAGATTTGTATAAATATAAAGTTAAAAATTAGTTTGCCAAAGAAGTTTCACTTCTGACATGTGTACTTTGTGCGCACGCACTTTTTTATGTAATAGGAGGCAAACGGGCAGGATACTCATCTGATGTTAAATGATACGCCCATGGACATTCACATTTCCAGATGGCTCGCAAGTACGTTGCCGGCCTTGGGGCTTTCATTTCGCCCACGTCAATTCAAGACTAATTCAATTCGCGTTTCATTTGTCGATTTAAAAATACATAATTTTAAAGTTCAATTATTTTTATTTAAAGATTTTTTACTGTATTATCACTGTTTGTGGTGCCTACTAAATTTCGCTGATCGTGTCTGCATGATGTAGGAACGGCACCGTTCATATTTTAGTATGTACGTCAATTTGTTTATTTGTATCATGTGTTATAACAATTACTTTGCTTCAGCTACACAATTTGTATGACTCAAAACTTGGCGATTAGAAATTTGGCGGAGAGTTTCTTGCCAGTTGGCAACAAATTTAAGAATCCGGGCAAGAAGAAATCTTCTTGCCCACTCTACGCCCTAACTTGCGTGCTGGTAATAAATATAAATTTAGAATCAATTTAGCATCTTTTCTGTTAGAATTCATAAGTGTATTTGGTTACCAATATCAATAGTTATTTTGAGTTTGAGTTTAGTCCCATATGCAATCAAAATTAAAATATATATTTAGAATTGTTAATCACTGATAATAGGATTAATATGTAATCAAATGATTTTTACCTAAATTTTCCATTCATTGAACGATAAATCATATCTTGGGTTGAGTAAAAAATATATGGGAAAATCATATTTTCATTTGTTTTGACAACTTTTTGCAGCTGATGACCTCATCTATCCCCTGGTGGCTCATAGCCTAGCAGTCTTATTAAGTGGCAGCTAGGCTAGGGGTACCGGGTTCGAGTCCCGGTTCGAGGGCAAGTTTTAATTTAATTTAAATTTGTTCTCGGCCTTTGGGAGGGTTATGCGATACCGGGCGAGTGCTTAAACCGTACATGGAGGACACGGCCGAATTTCTAAAGACAAGCACGAATTATAAAAAAAATCTTATACTTGACGCTGGCTAATACACAAATCGTGCCAGAGCCATTAAATAAAAAGCAATTAAAACATGTAAACAGTGTATGACAATATTTAAAAAAAAGTGCACATGAATCACGATAATTTTAAATCAGTTTATAGTAGTTTTATATATTTTAATTGTAGAATTACTGGTGATGGTATTAGTAGTCTAATACGACACTACACAATATTTATTTATTTATTTAAGGAAACTAAACAGATATATGTATACAGTAAAAATAAAATAAAAGTAAAACATAAAATAAACACATTGGACATATCCACAAAAAGTTTCACTGATAAAAAAATACAATACAAAATAAAACAAGACAAAACATGACAGAACAAAAATTATAAATTAGACATATATATAGACATAACATTTATTACATACGTTAAAACACACACACATAAACACACAAAATAACAATACTTAAAGAAAAAAATAAAATAAGACCTATCAAAAACAAAAAGAAATTAAACAAAATCCCTTTTCCTTAAAAATTAAGAGAACGACAAAGAAACTAGCAGCTATAAAAAAAACAATGAAGATACAAGGCTTAAGACATTAAGAGTTTTAACTTATTCTTAAATGAAGCAGTAGAGGAGTGCGAAAAAGGGTCAATGTTAGTGGCAGAATCCTGTGAACTCACGGAACCCAATGTTGGTTCTGGGAGTCGGAAGGTTAAAAATTCTGTGCGAGCGTAGAGATCTGGCAGGAACATTAAATGGTATCAGTCCGAGAAGATGGGAAGTTATTTCATGTACGCACATTTTTCTAATAGTGACACAGTCTGTCAAATTACGCCTGGTACTCAAAGAAAGTAATTTATATTCCTACCACCATTCATACGATAATTTAGAATACGTAAAAATACGTACAGCCTCCAGTTGTGCGACATATATACTAATGGGGATTCCAGATTGGACAGGCGTACTCCAACTGGGACCAAACAATTACTAAACTGATAGTATAACTATGTGAGAAATAAACTTAAAACGCATTAAGAAATCGCACAATGCAGCTAGATTGCAGTACATTTGCGTAAGAACTTGGCCGGGTCGAATAATCTCCAACATAGGAACTAGTGCGGCAAACACGCAAACTTATAAACCTGTTTTAACGTTATTGTTTTATTTTCTTTTCTACATAGACGACTCATTGGTCCAGTGGTTAGTACCCCTGACTGCGAAGCCATGGGTCCCGGGTTCGATCCCCGGCTGAGACAAACATCAATGTGATGAGCATTTGGTGTTGTGCTTAGGTCTTGGGTGTTTAAATATGTATTTATATGTCTATCTAAAATATGTATGTATATCCGTTGCCTAGTACCCATAACACAAGCTTCACCAGCTTAGCATAAGACTAGGTCAATTGGTGTGAATTGTTTTTAACAAGGAAAAAAATAATAATAATAAAAATAGAGGACGAATGTACCCACGTATCTCACTATATTATATTATTCAAACACATATATACAAGTCTAAAGATAATTTCGCACTTTACCCGTTAACGGTTTGACGTCAACGAATGAGTAATGTTTTTCTGTTGTTTTCCTTCCTAAATCGTCTACAAAAATTAATAAACTTAAATTTTAACATTGTATAAACAAATATGTTCGTGTCTCATAAAACTTTTAAACGCCTAGAAACATATAGCTGAAATTAGTTAGTATTTTTATAATTATTTCATCAGCTCCTTAGGGAGCGTATTACGTAACGAATTTTGGAGGGGGGGTCCTTTTGTAAGTGTTACGATGCGGGGCGGGGATTGAATTACGCGTTATTGTTAATATTACTTTCGACTTTTCAGTACTTTACACCACATAATGGTATCTTTTAGGTATAAAGAGTCACTAGGTGGTCACAAAAAGTTTTACTAGACTTGGGTACAGTAAAACGTTACGGCGCATTACATGGGGGGCGGCGGCAATAATCTCCAAAAATTGCGTGACGTAATACTTGAACGCTCCCTTATAAACATTTTGTAAACAAAAATCATTTAAACGAATATTTTGAAAACTTTTCATTATAATCAAGTGCTTTAAGATAAAATTTCCATTAATCTTTCCACTATTTCATCGGTTCCCTGACAAACATTTAGTAAAAAAAACTTTAATTTATTTAATAAGAAGAATATAGAAATTCATGTGAACACAAATTGGCCAAAATTTCCTTTAGAGAGACTTTATTGCCAGTTCTGATCCGTTCTACGCTCTTGATTTAAGAACTGGCAGTAAATGTGAAATTAGACACTTTCGTGTATTGTTTGTGCCCTAACAATCCATAAGGCTACCTGAGGCCACGAGCGCATAATCCCCAAACATCAAATACCGAAAACCCTACTCTTACCCAATTAAATAACCAAGACACAAACGGCCTCAATATAATAGAGGCACTCCAAATATATGACGTCACTCATTGTTATTGAAATCACTATGAGTACAAACGGAAACGAAGTATTCGAAAACAATACACGACATAACAATTAATAGGCCTTTTTCTGTATGTATTTATAGCTGACAGATTTAGTTCTAGAATAAAATTTAGAGTCAGAACCAAAAATTTTTGTAATTATTTACATTTTTACACATTGTCTATGCTTGAAAACGAAATGTACTATATCAAGGATTCCTACAAAAAATTAATACGTTTATGTACAATTATTTTAGAGAGGTTTGCTTACTTTTGCTGACAACAGGAGGGAGGGGGGGATAAATTGCAGTAAATTTGCTTACGTAACTTGAACGGCCCCAAACGAGTTCTCGCTGTCTCAGAGTTAAATGTAATCTATATTTGAAACAATATTTGTCCAATTGGTAGCGCCAGATTAAAAATAAAGTTGTACCTGCAACAATTTATGCTCCTCATCACGTCTTTAACCAAACGACATTAGCAAAAAATAAATCAGTGGCGCTACAACCTCTTTAGGTGTTGGCCTCTAGATTTCTGAATCTGTTCCATGATCATTTTTAAATTTAATAGGCAAGTAGGTAATCAGCCTCCAGTGCCCTGACACACGCCGTCGACTTTTTGGGTATAAGACATGTCGGTTTCCTCACGATGTTTTTCTTCACCGTTCAATTTTAAATGCGCACATAGAAAGAGAGTCCATTGGTGCACAGCTGGGGATCGAACCTACGACCTCAGGTATTAGAGTCGCACATTGGAGCCACTAGGCCAACACTGCTTTTTTATATTCACATTAGCAAAGGCACAGTTAAACAGAATGCAATTACTATGGGAATAACGCGCTAACACGCTAACAAATTAATGTAATCAAGGAAAAACGCAAAATAAATGCTAAATGTAAACAGAAATCTCATTCCAATGAATTGTTTATTTATATTTGAGGCAAATAGCCTCTTCACAATATTGCATTTTACGGGTTTACATGCAGATATTGGCCATCTTTGAGAGGTTGGTGCGTATAGGAATTTAGAAGTCCTGTGCATTGTTGGTTTTACAAATTTTCAAAGTAGAGGCTGTGAAGTTTTTGCCGCCCTTCCCTCTACATTTGTCATGTCAAGATCTTCCGACAAGAGTCTTTAAAAAGCAACTTGGTGTATTACTTTTCGTAAAAATTTACTATACAATAAATAATTATTTGCGGAGACAGTGTAGTTGATATAAATTTAATTAAGTATGATAGGATATGTACGATACAAATAATATAAGAATTGACCAAATCATATGACTAATAATGTACGCGCCATTGTGTGTGGGAGAATATGCGAACTTACGATTGTACCACCTTACACATTTTTGTACCATATTCTTGCAATAAATAAATTATTATTATTACATTGATATCATTAATCATAATCGCCACTATGCGAAAGCGGTGCGCTTCTTTGGTGCGCCGGGTGCGGGGCAGCTCCAGCAACATCTTACGGATGATAGTCGAAAGAATGGAGTGCCCCTATTTACGACACTGCTCCGACATCTCCGCAGGGCTTTGTACCTGATAGTTTTTATTTAACTACTTTTTCCTTATTTTTACTAATTCTCTAACATAGATCTTAAGAAACTATTGTTACTAACTCACTAATCAATCAATGGACTGTATTTGTCTGATTAATAAAAATTAATTATTATTATTATTAATGATAATATGTTATAATAGTGTTCCTACATCGTAACGTACATACTTCATACCTAAAACATTGTATAAATTAAAATGGATAAACAGAAAACTAAAATAAATTTAAAAAGGTCCCTGTGGCAGTGTACCTTCAATGCTGGCATTTCCTCGCTGTATTACGATACTTATTCGCAAGTATTCAGTTAAAAATAATATTATTTGCGTGTTATAAAATAAATAAACAATTCATTGGAATGAGATTTATGTTTACATTTAGCATTTATTTTGCGTTTTTCCTTGATTACATTAACTTGTTAACATGTTAGCGTGTTCTTCCCATAGTAAGTGCATTCTGTTTAACTGTGCCTTTGCTAATGTGAATATAAAAAAAGCAGTGTTGGCCTAGTGGCTCCAGCGTGCGACTCTCATACCCGAGGTCGTAGGTTCGATCCCCGGCTGTGCACCAATGAACTCTCTATCTATGTGCCCATTTAAAATTTGCTCGAACGGTGAAGAAAAACATCGTGAGGAAACCGACATGTCTTATGGCGCGTCTAAACGGGCCATGTTTTGCTGCAATTGATGGCTGCACTGTTGGCCACTAATTGCCCGGCCATTACAAAAATATTTTAATGCAGCTGATGGCCGAACAATCTATGGCTGGGCAATGTGTTGCAATAGTATGGCCCATGATGCAGACTCCTAAACGGGCTACACAAACCGGCAACAATGGCTGACGAAATCACACTTGTCGCAGCAGCTTATATTGTTTTAAAGAAACAGAAAAAGAAGAGATTGTGGATTCGACCTTACTTAAATAGGCGTAAAACTGTAGACAATTTGAGTATAGAAATAAGTCTTGATAATAAATTATTCAAGAACTAGAATGTCAAAAGTAGTCATTTTAACGTAGTAATCTAACGTCAAATACAGCTGATCGCAAAACACAGAATAAAGCAACAGGCACACTTCACTCAAAGCAAACGTCATGTCGCGTAGAAAAGGATACACTATGCCGTAACAAAGAGAGTGACTGAAGATTCAGAAATCTAGAGGCCAACACCTAAAGAGGTGGTAGCGCCACTGATTTATTTTTTCTAATGTCGTTTGGTTAAAGACGTGATGAGGAGCATAAATTGTTGCAGGTACATCTTCTATTTGCCTTGGCTATTTAAGAGTGACGGAGAGTATTGCCAGTTCTTGCCACGCCCTTGATTTGAGAACTGGCAGTAAATTTAAATTTAGAACCTTTTTATATTTTGGGTAAAACACAGAAACAAGAGCGCGAACTATGTCTCCCATATAATATATGCCAATTTCCTCATAATGTTTTCCATCCCAGCATTTTAAACCTAATCTCCATACATACCATCATTGAAACAATATAAAAATAAATAAATCAGTGACGCTACAACCTTTTTCGGTCTGGGTCTCAGATTTCTGTATCTGTTTCACGATCATTTATCAAACTAATGTATACAAGTAGGAGATCAGCCTCCTGTGCCTGTCGACTTTTTGGGTCTCAGCCAAGCCGGTATCCTCACGATATTTTCCTTTATAATATTTTAAACTATATATCCAAAATATTGAAAAATAAATTGTGCGTGTACTAGGTGTACACACGTAAGAAGTGAAACTTCTTTATGATCTTATTTTTCGAAAAATGATCTACTATATGCAACTTTACAGAAATTCGTTAAATTAGATAAAGTTTAACAAAAGGCTTTTATTATCATAGACATGAATACAAATATTTCATTTTACCTTATTACTACGAAGATTATTATAGAATTTCATTAATTGTAATAGAATTATTACTATCATTGAAAAACGTGACGATTTGCTACAAAATTTCTCCCATACGTCGATAAAGAAGTTTCATTCCAACGCCGATAAAGAAGTTTGACAGTTGACTTCAAAAAGCAACATGGCGCCGACCGAAAAATGTGACGCGTAACGAAAAAATGTTACACTAAATTTTATTCCAACCTCGATAAAGAAGTTTCACTTCAAAAAAAATTTTATTAGGAAAAAACATGATACCAATACAGGATCATGCACATTAGCCTCTATTAAAAAAAACAGCGTCTTGTCTATTAATACCGAATAGCACAGAATTTTACTAATTACACATTACATATTGTGTCGTAAGTAGGTCTCGAACGCAAATTGCGTTACCGGTTATAACCGACTTTACCGGGTGCTCTAATTGTTTAAATGTGTCAAGAAACAGCTCAGTAAGCCCGGGCATTGAATAGAATGTCAACCCTGAAATCAGGTGAACATCGTGAGAACCGGCTTGGCTTAGACCCGAAAACTCGACGGCGTGTTAGGCACGGCACAGGATGCTGATCACCTACTTGCAACAAATACAGAAATCTGAGGCTAGACCTAAAAAGGTTTTAAATTATTTATTTATTTTTATAAAAGAAAGGGTTTTCAATGTTATGCATATAGAGATTTGGTTTATGATCATGACGCTGGGATGGAAAATGTCATGAGGAAATAGGTATAATATATTATGACTTACGGGAGACATATAAAAAAGGTACTAAATTTAAATTTAATGCCAGTTCTCAAATCAAGGACGTAGCAAGAACTGGCAATAGTTTCTTAGAAGAATCATACAAAACTTTAAAAGTGATATTCAAGTTACAACCAAGGGCGTTACCAGCTGATGCTAAGGGGGCAGGGGACAAATAGCCTGGAGGTAGAAGTAGGTAGAGGATTTTAGGACCTTAACTCATCTATCTCTATTTTCATCAAGCGAAACAAACACAATTTGAAAAGAGAAAGAGTAGGTTAAAATAATAATGAGAAGTCTATATAAATAAAAATGAATCGCAAAATATGCCGGGAAGCGCAAACTCGAAGACTGCTGGACCAATTCGAGTATTTTATTATTCATTCCTTGAACTTTGGAGGTTTTGAGAGAAAAATTTGAATAATAAAATTTTTGTAGGGTAGCAAAGCAACATGTTCTATATATTGGTAGGTACTAAAAGGGTAGGCTAAGTAAAAAATAATATTGAGACGAGTTAGCAGGGCTAGTCGTAAATATAAATCTCGAGACAAATTAAATACATCATAAACGTGTACCCGTAAATGTTGTTAATGTGAAATGAAATCAACTATTCTAATTTAGTAGTTATAGGTAATAAAGCATTGGAGGTCATTGACCTACTTGGAAGTAATGAATCATAGTAACGCACTATTGTTTGTACAATTATATGTATCTCTAATATATATTTTTTTCTTTTTACTAGGGGAAATGCATTGCGCATACGCAACAGCGGCGCAACAGCCTAGTGCGGGAGGGTTATGTGGGACTCGCGATTGTGCAAACGCACTAAAACCCCAAGGCACCACCAACAATCGCTTAACGCCTAAAATCTGTTTAAATAATTAACTGTTGAAATCGAGCTTTCGTCAACTGTAATTTTCATACAAAGGTCCACTATCCACAATCCACAGACACCGATACGGCCTCTCATGGATAGCTTGTATCGACAGATGACTATTACAATCCGTCGATTGGTTATTGGCACACTTGTTACAACATTTGGATTAAGATTAATATCTCAGATGGTGGGTTACGGATTGAGATAGGTTATTGGGTTCAGACGTTAGTGAAGACACATGTATTTAAAAAAAAAGAACTTTAAAATAAGTTCGCAACGCAGTTCTACCGTAAATGCCAAACGCCTATCCCAAACCAATCCTTCGTCTGGACCTTACTATAAGAATCATAATAACCAAACTAGAATAAACTTTGTTCCATTGTAATAAGGTACTATTTTATATGGCAACAGGCGATTTCATATCAGGCGAGAGATTTGATATCATATTTATATGATAATAAGATTCTAATTTAGTTCTGTATTAAAAGGTAATGATAAATATTTTCTTTAGCAGATCATAACGTATCTGTGTCAGTGAGCACATACTGTTTCGTGATTGCAAAATTAATTTCTATTATAGAATATACAAAGTGTACAGAAGACGAATTGGGACTTAATATTTTAATGGGGAATAGACAACTGTCGAAGTACATCGGGAGAAATTGGCTATGGCAAAGATTAATCCGTAAATGCATAGTAAACTAGCTGACCCGGCAAACGTTGTTTTGCCATGTATATTATTTCTAGAAAAAATTTTTAGTTCAATAAAAATAACTATCTACAATATAACAAAATAGGGGTTGTGTGTATTTTTGTACGCTGTATCATAAAAAAATAAAAACAAAAAAAAAGCGATAACTTAGGGGTTTGAAAGATAGATAGTAACCGATTCTCAGACTTACTGAATATGCATGAAAAATTTCATAAGAATCGCTCGAGCCGTTTCGGAGGAGTATGGTAACGAACATTATGACACGAGAATTATATATTTACCTTTTGTAAAAACATTCAAAGATCTTCCTTCAGGAGTTTTTAAAAGTCGACTTAATTAAGACACAGATAGAACTAGACATAACATTTACTAACAAAACACACAAAATAATAATAAAAAAAAGAAAAAAAATTAAAAAAATTTTTTTTAAGGTAATTTAATTAAATAAGGTACATTTTATGTGTGTAATGTGTGTGTTGTGATTGTAACTGACCCTGGCTCAGCATTATGCTGTGCGGCAGGATTTTTTGTGGCGCATTTTTCTCGACTTGGCGGCCGCACTGCCGAGCCCCCTATCCGGGGGCACATTTGTAAAGATTGGAAATAAACGGGCTTTAATGGTTTACATTATCTTTGTGACGCGTTCTCGATATGCTAATATAAAACAAATCAAAATTAAGTTAACACCGTCATTGACCTACGTACAAAAAAAATATCACTCAATCAAAAATATACCTTAACACCAGGGAATAGAACACAATTAAAGTCGAAAGATATTTTGCACGTTAGGAAGCCCCGAGTCACGTGCACGTTCAACTTGTCCTTCCTTCCAAAGGCTTCTCCAAGATTAATGTTCATAAATAATTTTCAGTTCTACGGTAATTTTTCAAAGGTTGGCTAACTTGGGTCGAAAATCTTCTGATATAGTTGTAAACGACGCCCAAATATCCTTTGTGCGTTAAGGTCGATTTACATCAAACGAGCGAATGCTCATTCTATCCCCACTACATCAAATTCTTCTAGTGTAAACAGGCGTAGAGCATTCTTTCGTTGTTCTTAGTGCGTTCGCAAAGATTCTATAGAATATTCTAAGAATGCTCGTTCGCTTGATGTAAACGGCGCAAGAGCGCGCGAACAGTTGCTTAGAGCGTTCTAGCGTGTTCGGACGTGCTCGCGCCACTGAGCGGTCTTTTCAAAGCGTTCTTGTGTTCTAGCTCTAGCTCTATGTTCGTTTGATGTAAATCGATACCTCTAGCTTTCGTTTACACTAAAAGATTACGAAAGAATGCTCTTGTTCTAGCTCTAGCTCTATGTTCGTTTGATGTAAATCGACCTTTAAGGGAGCGTTCAAGTATTACGTAACGAATTGGGGGGGGGGGGGCTTGTAATACGTTACGCGCGGGGATAAAATTACGCGTGAGTGTTAGTATTTTCGACTTTCCAGTACTTTACACCACATAATTGTAAGTTTTAGGTATAAAGAGTTACTGGGTGGTCACGAAACGTTTTATTATTGGGTACAGAAATCCGTGTGTCACGCCAATGACAGAGATGTTTATTACGGAGACAGTGTCCCGTAACTGTCCCTATCACAGAGATTAAGTCTGTTGAGACTTAGAAATCGCTTCTTCATTCTGATATAATAATGCTGGTCTACTCATTAGGGGCCGTTTAAGTATTACAGCCTGTGGTGGTAAATGTCATAAAAATGTCACCAAAGATCGTCCAATCCCATAAATAAATCTCAGATGGGTGGTATAACGAAATACGAAACCGTTTGATGGGACAAACCATGACGTCATGTCGCGTGTGAGCTTCCAGATATGGGTAATTACCCATGGGCATATCCCAATGTGGAATCTGATAATTCCATGTAACCTTACACGAGACGTAAAAACATATCAGATAAAATTTTTATAGATATATGTTTAGTAGGTAAAATAACGAAATCGTTGCCGCTGCAACCTTTTTTAGGTCTGGGCCTCAGATTTTTGAATCTGTTTCATGATCTTTTGTCAATGGGCAAGTATGTGATCAGCCTTCTGTGCCTGTCGCACGCCGTCGACGTTTTGGGTCTAAGGCAAGCCAGTTTCCTCACGATGTTTTCCTTCACCGTTCGAGCGAATGTTTAATGCGCACATAGAAAGAAAGTCCATTGGTGTACAGCCGGAGATCGAACCTACGACCTCAGGGATGAAAGTCGCACGCTTAAGCCACTAGGCCAACACTGCTCTGCTCTTTATACGCACATATTTCGTTCATAACAGAGTATTTTCTTATTCAAATTCAAATTTATTAATTCATTTAGGTAACACAATGTACACTTATGAATGTCAATAAAGAAATATACATGAAATGCTTCTAATTTTACATTTACTGCCAGTTCTCAAATCAAGGGCGTAGAACGGAAGAGAAGAACTGGCAATAAACTCTCCGCCACTCTTTTTATTAAAAGTTTTTTTGTTTTACAAAATGTTTGTAAGGAGCTGCAACCATTTCACCATGTTCCACATGACTTCTTAAGTAATTAATAGGTAATTAATAATAATAAAATACACGAAAAAAAAAGGATTCGTCCTCTATCAGCAGGAGGCATGGTGAAATAGGAGCACGCACTTACATTCTCGTGGGAACAACACGCAAATATTCGATTAACGCGAAAAGTTAAACATGAATATTTTGTATTTGTACATAACGCGTTATTGGTGTCATACAAGCGCATTACGCGAGAATACTGAACGCGTTTTTCTATAACTCGCAACCAATCTACCGTGTTATAGGGACAATACATTTATATATAACATTATATAAATAACCGATTCATCTATCTAATCAAGTAAAGCGATGGGCGTGGATGTGATAACGCCCAAATTGCCTTCATAGCTTATATTTGAATTGAATTTATCGAAATTTTGGATTTCCGGTAGTTAAAATAAATAAAAATAAAATATGTTTATTATGGAACATAAGATACAGGTATCACTGATTCCACGTCATTAAATGATTAATCCCTACTCATCGGCAAAGAAGACAGTGGGTGTAGGCCGAGAGAAAAAGACGGCGTAAAAAACTCTCGGTACTCTTTTAAAATAGCAATGAGTTCCCTCAATATCTTTTTCTCTTTCCTTTTATGGGGATGGAATCTCTATTGGGAGTTACAAAGCACCGCATGCATACCGCAAACATGCAGCATTATCAAACAATTTTTGAATATAAATTAAATGTTATTTCCGTATAAATTCACGCTTAATAAATTCAAAACAACACATTCAAGGATTTATTTTACGTCAACTATAAGATAATATATAAAAACTATTGGATTTACGAAATAACGCGGAAGGTATGCTCCAGTGTATAAAACATGCCTAAGAGAGAGAGAGAGAGACAGAAGGCTGTTGGGGGTCATGAAATTTTTATTACTACATAAAATAATAAACCAGACTAGAATTTTCGAAATTACGCGGAATGTATCCAGTGTATCTTCAATAACTTTAAAAAGACCCAACGGCAGAAGGCCAAGAGGTGTTGGGGGTCATGAGACAGCCTGCCAGCTGGCTTGTCTCTTTATATGATAAAACCAGACCTACCTGATTCGTTCATTATATTAGAATAGCCGTTTCGCGCCCGCTTTGCTGGACGAATTAAAATAAATTTTATGTTTCATTATTTTATTATTCTTCTTTTTAACTTCCCGCTAAGAAAATTGAAATATTTCGAAAATCGAATTTTTAACAGATGTTGACGTTTAGAGGTTCTAGGAAGCCTCCCCGAATGTTTCCGCGGTGAAGTCCGTATGGATAAATTTTCATAAAAGTAAAACAGCAATAAAAAAATGAAGGAACGTTGGAATTTAATAAATAAATAGCCATAAACCATGTAGGAAAAATTTCGCATCGAATGGTGGTAGTTTCATGTCGATACGATCAGTGGTTTAGGCGTGAAGGAGCCTCAAACGAAGACCATTTTTCTTTTATATATATAGATACACAATATACAGGTTGTTTAGAAGTAAAGTGCACTGGCCCCCACACTAGGATTCCCTGTGTTGTGGGCAGTCAGTCTCTTCCTTTTGACACGTAAACAGTATTTTATAAATTATATTAATGATTTCTTCACGTTTATATTTTCACTATCTTTGCACAATCAGAATATTTTCAGTATCAGCATATGGTCTAAGATCCCGCTATACAACGACCTTCACCGAGATGCTTATTTAATGAAACTTATTTTATATATAATTTAATATGTCAATAAATATAATCCATATGGGTTGCCTAGCAAATTTCAGTCCAGAGTATTTTTAATTAATTTAAAAAAAAAATATTTTTTTAAACATTTCACCGGCATGATTATTAGATAAATTTTATACCAATCGAAAGTATGAAGCCCTTAGAATATGCAAAAGCTAGGTTGTTTTTAATCAATTAATTATTTATGTGTATATTTTTTATGTGACACTAAAGTATATATACATCTTTAGTATAAAAGAAGTTTTTAGTGATACATATATAATACTACCCTGATTAAAAATATTGATTGAAAAAAGTTCAAAAAATTTACTACATGCAAATTATAAAACAAATTTTTTTTTTAAAATATTAATTAAACATACTCTGGACTGAAATTTGCTAGGCAACCCATATGGATTATATTTATTGACATATTAAATTAAATATAAAATAAATTTCATTAAATAAGCATCTCGGTGAAGGTCGTTGTATAGCGGGATCTTATACTAATATGACAGGGTAACAAAATATTGTTTGAGTTGTTTAGTAAATTGATTGATTTTTGAAATGTTAGTGATAATTTTATTTTTAAGGAAGTGGTTAAAGATATTAATAAATAAAATAATAATTATTTATACAACGCTTATTTTTTTACATATCTATAAATAGATAGATGTTACACTACAGGAAAATTATGTACTGACAAAGATAAAACTTGTATTTTTATTAATTTACTTGTCGTGTGTGTGGGAATGTTCAATGTGTGGAGGTGTTTGTGTGTGGGGTGGTGTGTGAGAGACAATGTGCACTTTGCCCGGGATGTGTGTGTGAATGTGCAATGTGTGGTGTATGTGTGTGCGTTTTAGGATTGTGCCCGATTAACGACTTATTTAAACTTATATTTATTTCCAAATTTTACCCATTCTAAATATGTACTGAATAATATAACATACATACATAAGCAGATAGCGATAATTCAGCCTGCGCGTGCGCATACAAGTGATAACTGTTTCCGTTACATTAAACGTTTTTATCCGACTTCAAAAAATAATTAACAAAAATCCTTCAGCGATCTTGTTGAATATTTGAGTAAGTTCACTAATTTTTCTAATCCAAATTCCATAAAAATATGTACAGCGTTTTAGATATGTAGCATTTCTGAATATATATTATTATTCCGTATTCTCCAATTCACTTGACAATTACATTTTTTTTTTCAATATCAAGACTCCATACAAAAAATCTCCTTTGGAATAATAAGCAATATTGTAATACTGATTATTATCGCGTCCTTGTAGTCTATGAATGCATAATCTACTTGGCATTCTATATTGTTTATTGCCACGTAATACAGTTTAATCATTTAATTTACTTTCAATCAAACTATTGTCTATGTCTTTAATTACAATATCTTTGAGCCAACGATTCTCAAGAGAGAATCGCTTTGGCGTGACGTATTTAATCACGTGACAGTTCCCGTACAAATTTATTTGGCGTTAGTGCGTCACATCTGACGCATGATTTTATATCAGTTGGTGTGATTGGAAAACTCTATTTTTGAATTAATAATAATGGTTTTATTATGCGGAACTTAATAGAGATACATATGACCAATCAAAATTGAACGATTAATCTTTCTTATTACATTCCCACGCATCTGTACTCCCTTCTTTTAGTTTGCGTATTTAAAATTGGAAGATCCACTTTTGAATAAAGAATAATGGTTTTGTTTTGTTTGTTTGACCAATCAAAATTGAACGACTTCGTTCGTTTTCTATTCTCAATGGGCGTGTTCGGCCGAAGTAAGTACTTACTAAACTTAGTAAGCCAGTAAGCATAAAAAAATTAAAGTCTTACAAGCTGACTGTAGCGCTTTTCGGCCAGGACAGACTTACTGGCTTATTAACATAACACAAAACACCGGTTTATGTCATATCCCGTACATAACCTCATAGACTGAATATAATTGACAGTACTAAATTTAGGAATATAATTTAATACCTGTGAATAGTTTCAAATGGATAATTTTATGAGAAATATTTTATTGGATATTTTATTGTCCGTTTTGTTTACATCAACAATAAGCAAAATGGCGTCGTATATTAAGCCATACTTACTGCGTTAGCACTTATTTTGTGTCCCGGCCGAAAATTTTGTAAGCATAGTAAGTGACTTACTAAATTTAGTAAGTACTTACTTCGGCCGAACACGCCCATTAACAATTTCGTTTAAGTAGAATTGGAAGTTCCATTTTTAAATTTAAATTTCGAATTCTGCAGTGAACAATGTTCGTAAAGCCTAAAAGGGGCGACACCCAACATATTTCTGCGTCTATTTCATACATCGTTCTTGTAACATGTAGACAGCCATTTAGTTTAATTGGAAGTTCCATTTTCAAATATCGAATTCTGTAGTGTAAGAATGTTCGTAAAGCCTTAAAGGTGTAGTGCTAACATACTTCTGGGCCTAGCTCTTTTAACATGTAGACAACATTTAGAAAACACAATTACTTCACGACGTAGTACTTTGTACAACAAAGGAAAGTCATAGATAATACGTTCAACGATTAATCTATGACGGCACCGCAGCCCAAATCAAATACAAAACTTCCTTACCGGTCTTCTTGGAATTCTTCCAAAACAAATATATTTTATTCGAGACTGCTCTACCAAATATACACAATTATAGCTTTGCGCTGCCGGCATTTTAAAAATTGGTACGCTCTTTTTTTGAAGGACCCTAAGTCTAACTGTTTCAGAAATACTTCAGTGGGCATTGCATCTGAAGGCACATTTAATTAAAATACACCTTAACAAGAGGCAATAAAGTCGCTATTTAAACTCGCTAAGTCATTACGAAAATAGATATTTTAAAAAGGGCTAAGAGATATTTTCGGGTCAATATTGGGAATTCTCGAGACTTTTCTCAGTCTCATCTTTTAATGGGGCTTTTTGTATCAGAAACCACTAAGACTCTAGCCAATTCGGCAGGCATAGGTGCTAGCTGGGTTGGAATTATAATTCGTACATTTCGTAAGTGTATGTTTGTTCACAAATTTATCAGAAACTAAGCCATCGCGATTTCAAAATCTAACTTATTCTAACACAATATAAATCAAGTTACAAGAGCTGTCAAAACATGTTTTGCAAAGTTTAACATTTGACAGCGCTCAAGATACAAATTAAAAAATGGACCTAAATTTCATTAAAAGCCGTTCAGTAGTTTTAGTTATTTGGATACCCAAGCATCAAATAATCTGTATTCATTACACCCATAATATCTATCTTCAACTAATAAATTAAACAATTGAAAGTTCCCTTGAAACAATTGCACAATCATTTAGACGTGCGAGACAAACATTCAACATAAAATCATAACATATTTCAACTTCCATAGTATATGTCAAAATAATTATATATTATCCTTAATTCACCTCTCTTCCTTTTATGTGCTAACTACATAACTCTCCACTAAACATATATACAATTCAATACTTTCAACCTCCATAATTGATTTACAAGTCGCAATAATATAATAAAAAACTGTTATTACTAGATAAAAATGTTAATATTCACGCCAAGGTCGTGAGGAAACGTGATCAATAATTTGTTATCAACTAGCACTTTCAGTTATATATCTAGATATACTAACCTATATATATTAGAACATATGTAACTAAGATTTACGCACGGCTTTTAAACGTTACCAGAAGATTTGTACCAAAAAGCCACGAAATGGATATTTCAAATCAAACGCGTTCTATTAATTACAAGCCCCAAGTCGCAGTGCATGTGAACTCGGCCTATAAATAGTTAACATTTCTCAGCATTCCCGCAAAGAAAAACGCTACACAATGAAAATGAAGCATCGAACACGACGCGCTCCCCAAACCACTTTCGCCCGCCTTCGGCATTCGTCGGTAATCTTCGCAACCGACAGCTGACTGGGCCAATGTCAGAGCGAGATGCGACGCGTCAACTCGCACACGCGCAAGAAAGACGGCTAACCGCGCACTACGCTGCCGCCGCCATTTAATTCTCTCTAGTGTACAGCACGGTCGTAGTGACAACGTCCAATATTTATCGCAAATGATAATTTTTTGTATGTGAAAATTATGTATTAAACCTCAATAAATGTCCTAGTGTTTGTAGAGCGTGTCTTTTTAACAATTTGCAATGAGTAATAAGTGTGTGAAAGTAATGAAAATGCGACTCATTTAAAATGTCTCGTTACCACGTCTGTCAACAAATACGTGGATTATGCAAGTTGGAGTGAAATGTGAACATGTATTAGGTAAATCTCAAGTGATTCCTACTTTATTGGATGATTTGTGGTATTGTGATGTATTTGTGTGTTACATGAATAGGAGTATGTTCACTGTCTGAAAGGTAAGCGTGTCCACATAACTTTGTACAACAGCAAGGCATAAAGGCAATTAAAATACCTTCATTATTTTATGAATATTGATGAGTCGAGCGTTGTTATTTGTTAAAACTGAGTAATGGCTAATTAGGTGAGATAAGACGTGTTCTAGAAAGATATCTTTAAATATTTACTGAGGTATTCATATTAATCTCCAATGCACCTACCATTGTGTAGCTTTTACATGTAACAAATTACTTTTTAAGAACAAAACAAAGAATCTAGTATCATATAGTAGATAAATCAGTTCAGATCTAGAAAATTTGTTATATTTGTGATGGTAACGTTCTATATATTTCTTAATCCTTGACCTACAACAGGTTTTACTCGTTTGACTGTCTACTAACTTAAATTAACATCACATCAACAACAACACATCTTATTTGTTCTTATAATATCAAAACAATTCTGAAGTTTAAAATGTTGATGTAATATGTATTGTAAGTTCATTTATATCATATTTAATGCTAAAAGTAGGTATACAAGTGCACCATTGCATACATGTATCTGTCGACTAAGTCGGGCAAGACTAAATATGATACAATTTTAATAGTAGATTGGATAAAATACAATGTATAACAGCATAGAAATATGTAGTATGTATGAATTGATGTTGTCAATATGGCTTTTTGTTACGCTTAGGTAATTCATTCAATATATGATTTTAAATATAATGATATGAATATATATAATTTAAAAGTCAATAGTTGAATGTGCCGCATGAATGCATGAAGGATTTTAGTACAATATTAGCAAATCAATTGCATTCAAATTTGCATTTTGGTAGAAGACATGACTTTACACAGATTGAAACCCTATCATAAGACATGATCTTATTCATTTCTGATCATTGGAACCAGCTAGCAGTTGAAAATACACATAAATTAAGAAATTTCTCTATTTGTTTCAGTCAATTGACTATGAGGGTTGTAAAATAATGCGGTGGCTGCACAAAATATTGGCGCTGGCAATAATTTGCACAGCAGCGGAGGGCGAAGTCTGTCCTTCCACATGCAACTGCACCAGAACCCGTCTGGCCTGCTCTGGAGTCGTCCTACCCAACAACACGCTAACAAAGGCAATCTTAGCTAACTATGGAACCGCCCTACAGGCAATCATATGGACAGATTCAAATCTCCAAACGTTAGAACCTGATATATTCAACGGGCTACACAATCTAGAGTACATCGACTTAAGCAGAAACGAAATAATAAGAACTGAAAACGGGCTATTCGCGAGACTGAATCAACTAAAACATTTAAATATATCGAGAAATCAAATCGTGGACATCCCTCGGAAACCGTTCGTAGATTTACAAAACTTAGAAGTTCTAGATGTATCCCACAATCAAATTCAGGTCATACCATTCCAGGTCTTCGGGCTGATGACCAAACTGCACTACCTAGATATATCTTATAATAAAATAGCCACTTTCTTAGATTACTATTTTAAACCTAATCGTAAACTGAAAACGCTGTTCCTAAATAATAATAGCCTAGTCAAAATTACATCTAAAGCTCTAGTCGACTTGAAAGAATTGGAAGTTCTCGACATTTCTAGCAACAAATTAGATAATTTTCCAAAGCTTTTATTCGAAGCCTTACCGGAACTCAGAGAGTTAAATCTGAGTTACAATAAGTTTTTAAACATATCACAGGACGCTTTTAAATCTCTCGAAAAGTTGCGGATGATAAACATGGGGGGGAATAGATTAAGACTGCTGCCACCAACGCTCTTCCAGTATAATAAAAATTTAGAAATAATCTACCTCGAACACACAGAAATAACGGAAATACAGAACACGAACTTTCAAGGGTTGAACAAATTAGAACAACTATTTATCCGATACAATCCATATTTACGTGAGATCGAATCGTACGTTTTTCAAGACACGCCGTCGTTGACACATTTGGATATTAGCAACAATTCCTTAACGTTTTTGCCTCTTACATTGAAGATATTAGATAAGTTGCAAGAGTTGAGGATAGGAGGCAACCCGTGGGCTTGCGACTGTCGTATGGCGTGGTTCGTAACATGGGCTGATATGAGGAAGCACATCATTAAATCGGACCTCAGCTGCGGTCTCACATATCCGAACGATATGTTGAGAATTCTGAATAGTACCGATTGTAAACCACCACAGCTGATCAGCAGTAGTCCACTGACTCTTTATCGATTACAATCGAACGCCCTTTTGGAATGCACATTCGAAGGTAATCCCTCGCCTTCCATCACTTGGATAACGCCAACACGGCACGTGTACCACTGGAACCCGGAACAATCGATTCCAGACATTTACTACAAACACGGTCTCGCCCACGATCAAAATTATAGGCCGGTAGACTATACGACATCAAGAGTGCGAGTGCTAGAAAACGGCGCTTTGACCATTATGAATATTCATCGCGAGGACAGTGGAACCTACACATGTTACGCAACTAATCCATCCGCGAACCTCACGGCCGAGGTCATACTCAACATAGATCCTATGACAATGTTTGAAATTAAGATGTATAGTCTATTGTGTGGGGCAATTTGCGCGGCGGGTTTTCTAGGCCTCACTCTGTTGGTTCAAGCTCTGCGTTATATCTTCTACAGGTAATAACTTTTGATTGGACAGTCGATTTTCCTCCGAGTAGCGATCTAAACCTGCTGTTTTATTCCAGATTCCGTCTATTGGAGACTTGCTGCAGTTGCTGCTCGTGTGTCAACAGAGACGCGCCACGGACGCGACAAATTTATGGCATGCTGGACAACATTGAACAGTATAAACGGCTGCAATTGGAAAAACTACGAGAAAACTACGCAGTTCAAGTACGCGTAAATTGTATGGTACAACCATGTGGTATAGCCGTTATACTAATGCAATTGTTTTTATTCCCAGGTGCATCGGATTAAAGAGAATTGTACTCAGCAAGTGGAATGGATACAGAGCAGTTATTCATCGCAAGCCGGCCACCTGCGGAACTTTAAAAATATCGGCACTAATCATCTTACGGCCATGAAAGACCAGTATTGCGATCAGGTATATTTCCATATTACAAATAAAACATCAAAATTGCAAAACATTGCAGTTTCAAAACTAACAATATTTTTAACGTTGTTTACACAGGTGAAGCGAGTAAAGGAATATTCCACGTCTCAACTAAATTGGGTGCAAGAGAATTACGTTTTCCAGAGGAATAAAATACGAAAGTTTAGCGCTCATCAAATATTACGATTCCGGGAGTCGTACAAATATCAACAGCAGATGCTGAACAAAGTGTTGGAGAATCTGCCGACTTTATACTTCGAGAATTGTCGTAGCGGTTCGTGCGGTCGAAGCGACTCCATGGCTTTCGATCCGGACGTCGAGGTCATCGACATGTATCTCAAGTCGAAAATAGACAAGCTCTCCAGCCTACCAAATCCGGTGGACGACGAGAGCAAAATGTCCGTTTACTACACGCCGACGGAAAGATCTGTCAACTCTCGCCGAAGTTCCCCCGTCCTGCTGCCCGATGGCATTCACATCAACATAATCGAGAGAGAACCCCCTCCGGGACTCCTGGCGATGCTTAAGACCTTGCAGCCGGCTCCACCGCCGACGCTGGCGTCGTTCACACCAATGGACCTATCCAGCCCCACAACTTCCAAAACCCTCACGCCCGTCAGATCGAAATATAGAGAGGAGGCGAAACCTTCCAGCGAGCCGCTGCTGGGTCGCGGACGGGACCCATTCAGGGAAGACTGTCGACGCCTGCCGACAAGTTTGAGTTCGCCAGAGCTGAACAGGGATTCGCAGAGGGAAGCGGCCGCGAAAGAGGCGAAAGTGTTGTTGGCGGTGGAGTTGACGACGCCGGAGTGCCAGGTGCGGCACCCGGCCGGGCAATTGGTGTGCGGCGACTGTATAGGCCTCTGCGAGAACACGCCCTTGTAGTACAGGCTTCTGACGCGTACGTTCAAGATCTACGCGTTGAATGGCCGGCCCGGCCGTCTCGAAAACATCCGGCTCTGTGATTTCAGCGAATCGCCATCTTACGTATGATTCGACCGCTCGGACGGACGTCGGGACGCTTGTACTTCTAAGTAAGCTGTGATAGATTAGATTTCGAATTAATGTATTAGCGAAATTATTTCTCCTAGTGCTAGGTTTAAGATCTGTTCGTTGATGTAGAGACGAAATTTATTTAAGCGTTCTGTGGATTAGGAATCATGTAAATAAATATCGTTTCGAACCTTTTTTTATTTCCATTTTTGATGTTTAGGATATGCTCTTAGAGGACTATTCATTTTGTATTAATTCGACTTAAAGAACGTAGACTAGCCAGTTAAGGAAGTTGTTATCTGCATTGTTGAGGTTTCTGTAAATTGGTGTATCGCGTGGCTTCTCTGTCCATCTCACTCCTATTTCATTTTTGTATCTGTATGCAGTTTTAACGGAACCCTTTTTCTATATATTATATTTTGTGACAGTGTCGTATCGTAACAAGTCCTACAGTGATATGCCAAATAACTAACCTGCAACTATTATGTACGTTTCTTAATATATACAAATATTGTTGAAAGATTTTCTAAATATTATAAAAAACAAGATTAATTAGCGAATCACGCGGAATAAATTATTTTTCAATGGATCCTTTTGTTTCATTTTAATTTTAAAGGTTGAGAGTATTTAGACCATAAGTTTTTACATTTCCATGCCTTTTTGTATGGTTGATTGGTTTTTAATAATTAAACTGATTATTATTAACATTGTTTAGTATTTAGACGTTTTATTATCTAAACCAGATCACTTGAATTTATACAATATCAATGTGAATTTGAAATTTCACATCTTCATACATTAAAATTAGAAATAAAACACTCGTATTGTAAAAACTGTTTATTTTTATCACAAGATAAAGCTCAATGTGTAAGGGGGCGTCCATAAATGACGTGAGGTGTTTTTTTTAAATTTTCTGTGACTCCCTCCCCCCCTGGTGAGATGTCGTGAGATTTTATTCAACCCCATCCCCCAATCTCACGTGAGATTTTTCAAAATGTGGATTTCTTACGTAAACTCGTTGGATAGTTATTGTAAAAAGAAAAATTGCTTCGTGCTTTTATTTACAACTAAAACAAAATAAGTGAAATGTTGAGCGTTTAGGTATGGAGTGGGATGTTGGTGGCGCCTTGGGGTTTTGGTGGGTATGTACATTCGCGAGTCCCACATAACCCTCCCGCACTAAGCAGTCGCACCGCGGTAGGGTATGCGCAATGCATTTCCCCAAGTAAAAAAAAAAGAAAAGAGATGACCTTTAGGGTCAACCGTTTTCCTAATTGTTTTTCATTCAGAAAAAAAATTGCGTGATATTTGCCGAGACCCCCCTCTCTCCAACGTAAGATTAAATGAGATTTGACTCGACCCCCTCCCCCCTTTAACACCTCACGTAATTTATGGACGCCCCCTAATGTTAACTTAAAATTGATTTAAGTAAAGATGCGTACCGTAATCTATAGGAAAATATCTCCGGAGAGGTTAGTATATGGAACGGGGAATCGCTTAAGATGTCATTGATTATTGGTCCAGTGTCTAGTGACACTGTTGACCAATCACAAACAGACGAAATGCGTCATCATTCTACGTTCACCTCTCTGGAATTACTTGTGTGCCTGGCGTAACTGAGCCTCTAAAGTCTAAGTCAACACAAAAGATTTCCGAATATATTCATGCATACTTTCTAGGTCTATCATAAAGTCAATTTCTTTAAAAAAAAATTGGTAACATAGCCGATTTTACTTTATTTTCTTGTTAAATATTTGGCAGCTCCAAATTTATTGAGGTGGAGCCGTAATTCGACAAATTTACCGAAGTTTATTGAGTAGATTATAGGAATGAAATATCCTACAAGCATATCTAGAATGTAAACCCATTGAAGCCTGTAAGTGAATTATAAAAATAATTTAACCAACTCAAAATACCTAACCACTGAATAGGCAAAAATAAAAATATTTAGCGTCTCATCGTGGCAATAAAAATTTCGATAATATCGATCTATATTACCATTAGATATTTTTAATACGTCAAAATAATAGAAATAATATTTTTGAAAATTTGTGTGCTCCCAAAAAAGAAGTAACAAAAAAGGCCTGCCTGTATACGTGTGATATGCGATACACATCTCAAAAACCATTAAACCAATTGCTTGGCTAGGCTTCCAATTATCCTCGATCATCATACTCAACTGTTATCTAATTCCGACAGTAGAAGTCAAACTTATAAGAGCATGCTTTATTGACGTCAGTTAAAAAAACATAACCAAAAGCATTAATTAAATGTGACGAAGAGACAAAATACGAGTGTTACAAATAGCCCAATGATCCAGAATTTTTGTCAAAAACATCTCACATTTGTCACTAGAGTTTATGACCTCACTCTTAAGCTAAGAGAAAAAGGTTGTAATTTCTTTAGCCCAATCAGAATGTTTATATATATAACAAGAGGCAAGCGGGCATGAGGCTCACTTGAGGTTAAGTGATACCTCTCATGAACATTGCCAGAAGCCTCGCCAGTGCCGGTGTGCCTTTAGGGAATTGGTACGGAAATACTTCAGTGGGCAGCTGGTTCCACATAGTGTTCCACCGCGGCAAAAACTGCCTTAAACAACGCTCAGTTGCAGAACGATTATTCTCATCTGTTGCGGTAACGCGGTCCTCATATCCTACCATCATATCTATTCCTTGGTTTTTGCAGCCTCTCTTTTACTGTCTTCAATTCCAGGAAAAACTAGCTAACACATACTGCCGTTTCCATATCAGCACAACAAATGCAGAACAACAAATGGACAAGAAAAAACACAGTAATAATTGTACCCTAAGTGACTAGAGCAGTGTTTGCCAACGTGGGGACCACGCCCCACAGGGGGCAATTTGATTTTTAAGTTTTACGAAAAATTATTTGGAAATTTAAATTGCGTTTTTCATTATGTTTTTAAAATTGACTTACAGTGCTTCGATAACAATTTCCTAGTAATGTCTTCTTAAAACCTACCATTTAAGTTCTTAATGTTTGATTAATTTACGTTTAACGAGAGTTTAATTGATTCAGTGATAAATCTCTAATTTCGCTTGGGAGTTTGTTGTAAAAACGAATACAATTTCCATATAAGGAGTGGTTTATCTTCTGCAGCCTGGTTGGTCGTACGCTTAGATTAGTTATGTTTCCAGTATATACACATATATATATATAAAGCTTCATGTATAAACATCTTTACTTCGCTTTAAATTAATGTTTTTTTCTAGCTGGTCCCAAATTCTATATTCATTAATTTAACTTCTAAACCTTCTATTCCAGGACACCTGGAATCTACATCTACACTTACCTTGGCAGCAGTACGATTCCACACAAGGACCTTATGACCGGAGTTGAGCAAATTCTTGACAATTCCACTCCCCATAATTCCCAGGCCGAGGAAGCCGAATTTCATTTGACTCGCCTTTATGTTCTTCTCCAGGAGCGTCTCAGATACGTTCTCGAGATCCAGGGGCGGTGTTTCCTGGAAAATTATTTATGTTAAGATGTTTAAGTGGATACAATCTAAAACTACTTACTACGCCCTACAGTTATTACAAAAAACAATTTTCAAGGCAAATAATACAATGAACCCACTTTTCTATAACGCGGTCCTGGCCTACCACAAAATAGCAAATTGTGTATTCTCGTAAAACCGTTTTTTTAACAATTCAAAAATAAGAACACGAATTTAATAAAGTTTAATGTTACACATAAAAAAATAAAACAGGTGCAAAGGTACGCAAAACTAATTATGAACTTGACAAATCATTATTTCACACTACAAAAATACTTAAAATCTACGCGTTATAGGGGGGAAATATCGCGTTATAAAGGCTCGGAATACGCATTATACGAAACCGCGATATAGGATAGGATTAAAAATAATAATAATTACTTTATTCAACAACAAGTGACAGTTATATATTATTATAAATAAATAATTGTCATTCTTCTATTTAGAGAAAATGCTAGTTTGTGTGAGACTGATGCCTGCTAAAGAGTACCTGTGTTACATGTCATCAGGCCTCCACCACTTCGGATCGACAGGTCTTAAAAAGTAGAGAAAAATTTAGTGAGAATAAACAATCAGTTACATTGGCTGTAACGTTAACAAAAAATTATATAATATATGGATATACATATAAGGAAACCACATGCGGTATGTGTGTGCGTGTGTGTATGTGTGTTAGTGTGAGCCTGTGTATGTATTATTGACTGTACTATTAAAGGAATTCATCGAACTTGCTATGTTATACACTAGATGACCCTGTGAACTTCCTATCTCAAAACAGACCAAAGAGATCGGACTCTACCATCGATACAAAGTCCCTTCGTGAGTTGTGCTGCGATATCGCGGGCTACTCGATTGTGAGGAAGTTGCATGGATCTGGTGGCGCCTTCATAAGTTCTCATGTCATTTTCAGACGTGTATATCATATTTCATAAGTGTGATTGTCGTCGTTTTAGCATCAACATGAGGGAAAAAATAAAATATTACAATTATTTATTTCAAAAAATTTATCAATTTCACTGCTTGATATTTGACTACTTTCCTATACTTTATTAAGTTTTTCCGTTTAAACATTCCCCGAACCTCCACAAATATTTCAAAATAAAAATTAGCCGAATCGGTTTAGCTATTCTCACGGGACGCCCAAAAAGGACAGTCGTGAGACACCCATTTAAGTGGGTGCGTTGCCGGCCTTTGAGGAAGAAGTCTGCTCATTTTTAAACAGTTGGAGATCTTATTTCCCATGGAGGACCCCCACCGGGAGTCGATTCCACAGTCCGCTAGTTTTATACCGTTTAAACTTAGCCCAAACCTACACAAATATTTCATGATCAAAATTTGCTGAATCAGTCCAGCATTCTCGAATTTTAGTAAACGAATAGCAATATATTTTGATAAATACTCGTAAAGACTAGAGATGTACAGAAAAGCGTGGATATCTCTCAGAGAACCTTATTTAAAATAAAATATCTGTATGAATTTTAGTTTAGAAACAATTTTTTGTAAAACTTACTTTATCACTTGGAAACCCATCATTTCTAATTATTATGCCCCACAAAAATATCATAATCGTAGAAAAAAATCCAAAATCCACTTTTTAAAATATATGGATTAATCATTGACTAAATATTACATTACATTTAAAAAATTCATGTGTTTTAAATTTCATATTAATCACTCGGTAAAGTGACGGATTTTATAGAAGCATGTGACTTTTCTAGAAAGCTGTGTAATTTAATGTTATTATTTTTATTTTGTTTCAAAACCCTTTTGTTTGCTTGTATGCCAATTTTCATAATAAAAGAATATGAATTAAAATAGTTATGACAAAAACGATTGATGATTATATTATTTTGAAATGGCTGCAGTGTAAAGTTTACTATTTGTCAGATCCGTCACTATTATCATATGACGATACATACACATCAAATAGTTGAAAAATGTTCACTTTTGCCGCAACGAGAGTGACGCCAACTTGGGGGTATTCCCCAAATTTAGGACGAAACAAAATGTCTTGGGGTTTTTTTTGGAGATACATTAAGGGGGACACGCTTTTTATACAAATTATATAAAGCCTATAACCTAACGTAATTATAGATATTTAGGGGAACACCCTGTAGGATTTAGTATCACAGATGATTACGTCCTTTGTTTTCTTACGCCACTTTAATGCGTAAGAAGGAAATGCAACTGTTTGTCGTGTCTTACTTAGCTCGACAATTGTTTTCTTCTAGCATAGTTTCACTTTTATCATATATCAATAGAAGTAATCATACTTACAGGTCTCAATATATTCGACGGCCGCTGCAGAAGACTTGACTTCTTCGAGAACGAGTGGTTCAGCATCGACGGCTTATCATTCGCCAAGTCAGAGTCCGTAAACGAACGGGACGCCTTCGCCATTTTCCTGGGCGTGGATTTCAGACCAGTCGACGAAGAACGCTTAACAGCCTTCACCTTAGAACCCAAACGAATCTATAAAGTTTCAGAATATAAATATCACGATTTTATTTACTGTACTGCCCCTTCGTTCTAGGCTAATTCATCTGTATGTAATAAGAAATACAAAACACATTTATCAACACACATTTCACCAAACTTCAACTGAAAGGCCGGCAACGCACTTGCGAGCCTTCTGGCATTGTGAGTGTCCATGGGCGGAGGTATCACTTCACATCAGGTGAGCCACCTGCTCGTTTGCCTCCTATTACATAAAAAAAACTTTATAAAGTAATTTATTCTTTAATACCAAAAGTAAATAGCAAAAATTAAACCTTGCAGATTTCTGCATCGACAGACAGACATAACATTTCACTAAACACAGACACAGAAACACACAAAATAAAAAAAGATAAACTCAAAATAACTTTATTCATATAGGTAAATCCACTTATGAACGTCTGAAAAGATGTTAAATTGATTCTAAATTTACATTTACTACCAGTTCGCAAGTCAAGGGCGTAGAGCGGGCAAGAAGAACTGGCAAGAAACTTTCCGCCACTCTTTTTAATCGCCAAGTATTGTCATACAAATTGTTTGAACTGGAGCAAATCAATCCTAAGGATTACGATCATTTAAATATTCGTCAAATTTATATATGATAACGTTCTAAATGTGTAATGTGTGTGTGTGTTGCGAGTGTAACTGGCCCTGGCAGCAGTATGATCCTTGATGTTTTGGAGCCTGAGACACGCCAGTAATCTAATCCACAATATTCACAATACCTTCATCTAAACAATCTATTAATACAACGGGTCTAACTAAGTTCAGAGTTGAGTGTACACAATACGAACGGGCAGGAGGCTCACCTGATGTTAAGTGATACCGCCGCCCATGGACACTCTCAATGCCAGAGGGCTCGCGAGTGCGTTGCCGGCCTTTTAAGAATTGGTACGCTCTTTTTTTGAAGGACCCTAAGTCGAATTGGTTCGGAAATACTTCAGTGGGCAGCTGATTCCACATAGTGGTGGTGCGCGGCAAAAACTGCCTTGAAAAACGCTCAGTTGTGGAACGGCGGACGTCGAGGTGATACGGGTGGAATTTCGTATTCTGTCTCGACGTCCGATGATGAAACTCAGCTGCTGGTATTAATCCGAACAACTCCTCTGAACACTCTCCATGGCAAATGCGGTAGAAGATGCAGAGTTTTAAAGAGATTACACTGTAATTGTACACCCTCATACCTCAGACTTCTTCAAATAATTTGTACGCGGCTTCGGCAAGATAAGCAAACTCACTCGACGAGTATTGCGTGTGGTGGTGTTTGATTTTTTTATAGACAATTTTCTCTATTAATAGTAAATATTAACAGTGTTTTTCTGTCTTGGAAGAATTATGTGTAAAAGTATATAGTAAACAAACAATAAGAATAATTGTTACTAAAACTACTACAAGAAATACATAAACAAACACTTTTGGGCGGATTAAAAACTAGATTTCGTGTGATTTTTGTTGAGTAAGTAGATGTACCTACTTTATAAATGCGACGAAATTTTGATATTAGTCGAAGATTTTTCAGCGGAGGGTTATTATTCCATATCACTTACTTTACTTCAGTCAAATAGCCTATTCATAGTTGTTCGGTCGTACAAATAAATATTTATTGTTGACACTCAATACTACTAGAGCTCCTGGATAAAAAGATACAATTGAATAAATTGTACCGGATGAGACAAGTTAAGAAAATTGTAATACAAAAAGCAACTTTAATACCTTGGGCGTAGAGCTCTTCTTTTCTTTCTTCACTTCAGGAGTGGCCTCCTCCTTGGGTACGGACTCCGTGCTCTCCTTCCTGAGCACATCCCTCATCTTGTCAAACTCCTCGTCGGGATCACGGACATGTTCGTCAATTTCGCCAAAGTTCTACGAAACAATTTTTTTTATTTATTAACACTTCGTTAAATACAGAAACATACTTCAATTGACATAATTAAATGCAGCAACTGGCGGCCTTATCGCTTTCGAGCGATCTCTTCCAGGCAACCTCTTGAGCCATTTATAATCTACGTCGAAGAATCTACATCTTGTTAGTAAAATAAATGATAGACATAATTTTTGTACTAGAAATAAAGATAAAATAGCTCAACCATCTTTCAGATTAGCCAAAGTTCGAACATCATTTATGGGGTACTGTGTTAAATGTTAAAATACCTTGTGACATTTTAAAACTAAATGAACGAAAATTTAAATGTTTTATTAAAAGTACACTTTGTAAACAAGCATATTACAAATTAGAAGATTATATTCAAGATAAGAATGCTAGGAAACATGCTGGTCCTGCTCCATAGCACAATCATAGAGCCTGGACAAAATCAAATTGGTTAATATAAAATATTCTACGGTTTCGATATTTGTAAATATGTGAGGAACATGTATACTAACTTTTTTAGTATAGTAGTTTTATTCTAAGAGTACATTGTCTTCACATATAATTATTTAACTAAAGTAAACAAAATATTGTAAACCTATTTTAAAAGAGTAAGTGTGGAGTTTCTTGCCCATTCTTCTCCACACGAAACTACCTTTTGGAAGGGGCAACTAGAATCTTCTTTATATTTTATTTGACGTTCAAAGGTGCCATTTTAGGTGGTCTAATTGAAATAAATGATTTGACTTTGAACCACTGTGAGAAAAGAAAAAAAAATTAAGTTAGATAAGGTAGGCAAGAAGTGCACAAATACATATTACATAGTTATAAAAAAAAAACTAAACAAATAATGGATACATGAAAAATAAAAAGTGCACATGAATCATGATAATTTAATTTAAGATCAGTCTCACGTCAGTTTGTAGTTAAAAAGAAAGTTAGGGATTTATTTCGTAATCCTACAGATAACAAAAATTATATTTAACTAGCTGACCTGGCAAACGTTCGTTTTGCCATGTATATTATTTCTAGGAAACATTTCGTTCAATAAAAATAACTATCTACTATAATAAAAAATAGGGGTTGATCGTAGAAGGATTAACAATTAAGGGTTGTATGTATTTTTGTATGCTGTACCATAAAAAAATAAAAACAAAAAGTTTTGTCTAAAAAACAAGTATTGGGACCAATAGGAATATTTAGGTGGATGAAAAATAAATGTCCGATTCTCAGACTTATTGAATATGCATAAAAAATAATAAAAATCGGTCGAGCCGTTTCGGAGAAGTATGGGAGCGAACATTGTGACACGAGATTTTATATATTAGAAAAATAACAAACAATTACCCTAAAAATATAACCAAAGATGAAATACATAATATGTACAAAAGGAAAAAAAACAATAAAAATTATTCACTACATTTAACTAAGTAATAACTAATTCGGCTGTGTTGTGTGATGGTGTAAAGTGAGGGTGTGTATGTGGGGTGTGCTCATGATGCAGCTGATTTTGCGCTATGGATAATACTCCTTTTAAGATTCCGCGATAGCTTAAACAAGTCAAGGCTTAAATATTGGTCGTTATACGAGGGGAGGTCCAAAAGTTCGTGGAATGAAAGGGTTTTAGTAAAAATGAAACAGTAAATTTATTTTTCCTTTTCAATATAATCACCCTTAAGCTGAATACATTTATTAGATCTATGAATTAATTTTTCTAAACCATCGTAAAAATATTTTTTATCTTTTCCCTCAAAATGAGCCAAAATTGCCTCCTTTACCTCATTGTCGTCGGAAAATTTCCTTCCCCTTAAGTCTTTTTTTAAATTGGGGAACAAATAAAAATCACTTGGGGCCAGATCTGGACTATAGGGTGGGTGGACTAGTGATTCGAAGCCATGCGTGTGTAGAGCAGCCATTGCAACTTTGCTCTTGTGAACCGGCGCGTTGTCTTGCAAGAACAACACACCCTTGGTCAATTTTCCCCGACGTTTTTCTTTGATGGCATCCTTTAATTTTTCTAGTATTGTTGCGTAGTATTCTCCGGTTATGGTCCTGTTCTTTTCTTTATAATCAATCAGTATTATCCCCTCACAATCCCAAAAAACAGTAGCCATCAACTTTCCAGCCGACTCCGACACTTTGAATTTCTTTGGCGGTGGTGTCCCCTTTTTATGCCATTGCATGGACTCTTGTTTGGACTCAGGCTCGAAGTGATGAACCCATGTTTCATCGCCGGTAACAATTCGCTCCAAAATCGATCCAGGATCGTCGCTACACAACTCCAAAAAATGTTTTGACGCTTCGACGCGCTGCTGTTTTTGAAGCGGCGTGAGCATTCTCGGTACCCATCTTGCACTGACTTTTGTCATACCCAGATGGTCATGTAGGATTCGCAAAATTGTGGTATCTGATACTCCAACTAATGCAGATTACTTTTTTTTTCTTCAAACGGGTGTCCTCCAGTACAATTTTTTCCACTTTTTCGACGATGTCTGATGTGGTGGCCTCAACTGGCCTTCCTGAGCGGGGGTCGTCTTCAATCGACTCCCGACCATGTTTAAAAAGACCATGCCATTTGTAAATTATTGATTTACTAGGGCACTGTTCCCCGTAAACAGTTTCCATTTCATTCAAAATGGTCTGAGCGTTCTTTCCTTGCTTGGTAAGGAATTTAATGACAGCACGGTGTTCAATTTTCTCCATAGTTTCAGTTTTCTTCCGGATTGACGTGTTTAGCAGGCGAGTGTTCGTATGACGCAATAGGGCTGAAACTCCATTTATATACTAATTATGAGTCCCCAATTAGTATGACACTAAGCAAGCGCCCCTATCCCCACTCCATTCCACGAACTTTTGGACCTCCCCTCGTATATCCCGGCTGCGCGATACTTTTGGAGTTGGTGTTAGGAACATAAACAAAGCACGATTACGAGTCTGGCAGGAACAAGAAAGGGAATTTCTGGTGCAGCTGCTGTTTCTGGTGCTGTTTTCTCGTGGCAGCTTTTTGAGCCTGTAGAAGTTGCGTGACTTGCGAACTAGGTTTAGTTTTATTAGATAACTGTAAAACTGAGAGGTTTCCTCGCAGTTTTAATACAAATAAAGAGCGGACCGTATCTCCCTCATTCTGGTTTCTTCTATCTGTGTTTGCTAAAGTCATTTTGTATGATGATTTGATATTTTAAAAGAGTACCGAGAGTTTTTTACGCCGTCTTTTTCTCTCGGCCTACACCCTCTTTGCCGATGAGTAGGGATGTCTACCGAGACAAATTTAATGACGTGGAATAAGTGATACATTTTTTTTATATAGAACAGGGGGCAAACGGGCAGGACGCTCTACCGATGTTAAGTGATACCGCCTCCCATGGACACTCAATGCCAGAGGGCTCGCTAGTGCGTTGCCGGCCTTTTAAGTATTTGTACGCTCTTTTCTTGAAGGACCCTAAGTCGAATTGGTTAGGAAATACTTCAGTAGGCAGCTGATTCCACTTAGTTCCCAAGTCCAGATTAGACTTATTATGCTCTTAACAAATTGGAGTACGACTGCGACCCACAACTTAGGGGCGGCTTAACATCAGTGTCAATCCACAAAGTAACTGAACGGTTTACTTTACAGTCTATTTTTATTGTGTAAATCAACTCACAAACCCCCGCACCAAGGTAACATTTAAAAATGACGCAGCAGCCAAGCAACCAATGCTGAAAACGCCCGTAAGAACTCGCGATTATAACAAAAATAGACTAGCAAATAAACAGACACAGCCATTCTCACTAAGATAGACCAAATAAAATGAAGATGGACAGGTCATATGTTACGCGCCCATGCAAACTGGAGCAAAATACTGACAGAATGGTACCCTAGAGACGGAAAACGAAAGACCACCAAGAGATATATAGAGATAGATAGATAGAAGACAGAGAACAATGGAAAGGGTCAGAGGAGGCCTTTGCCTAGAGGCACACCGAGCTCCGAGATATATGTAGTGAAAATATATTAGAGATCACAGAGTTTCGGAATATAAAGGCTATCAGCGGTATCACTTAACATCAGATGAGCCTCCTGCCCGTTTGCCCACTGTTCTATAAAAAATGCCCCATCTGCTCGCTATGGACGGAAGGCACGGTAACAGTTTTCCTTTAGTCTAACCTAACTTATGAACTATAAAAAAACGTCTGGCACTCGGGGACTGCCGCGGTAAAGCTATTGCGTAGCATTTTTTATCAACTTATGCAGTTAATAATTATTTATTTATTTTTTAATTTATGCAGTAGGTATTTGTTTTTCTTTGATATTAATTCAAGTTTTTTCTTTGATATTATTTCAATCTACCACTCTACCAGACTCAGACTAAAACGCCTATAAGCGTCTGTCTCACTCTTACGCGTACCGGCTGCACCGGCCGCGCTCACGCTACGTCACTGATCTCGTCAGAGAGATGGGAATGCGCAGTATGCGTTCTGTCCCACTCTAACGCGTATTAGCCGCACCTATATTACGTCATCGTGTGTTAGGTTTTTTCTTTACGGAATTTCTTGATTCGGTCGCCGCGCTCAAAGCGATAAAATCTATGCAATAGCTTAAAAATTATTCTATTCTTAAATTACATGTATTACAATTTACATTATTAACAACTCAACGTCTCGAATCAAGAAATCGCGAGAGCCATATAAAGTTAACTAAAGAGTACTTGATATTCTTAATCGAAATATTGGTTTAACGCAATCTTAGTTTGGGAAATCTAAAACCTGGGGGGTGATAATGTAAAACAAAAGACATTCGTTTGTCATGTCGAACGTGACATGTCAGTTGTCAATGCGTATTGGACGACAGATTTTAAGCTATTGCATAGATTTTATCGCGGGCTTTGAGCGCGGCGACCGAATGGAGAAATTCCGTGACGAAAAAAATCTAACACACGATGACGTAATATAGGTGCGGCAAATACGCGTTAGAGTGGGACAGAACGCATACTGCGCATTCCCATCTCTCTGACGAGATCGGTGAACGCGGCCGGTGCAGCCGGTACGCGTTAGAGTGAGACAGACTATATAGGCGTTTTAGTCTGAGTCTGGTAGAGTGGTAGATTGAAATAATATCAAAGAAAAACAAATACTGCATAAATAAAAATATATAAATAATTATTAACTGCATAAGTTGATAAAAAATGCTATGCAATAGCTTTACCGCGGCAGTCCCCAAGTGCCACACGTTTTTTTTATCTTAAATCACACACGATTATACTAGCTGACCGGGCAAACGTCGTTTTGCCATGTATATCATTTCTAATAAAAAAATAGGGGTTGATCGTAGAGAGGTGAAAGTTAGGGGTTGTATGTATTTTTTAATGCTGTATCATAAAAAAATAAAAACAGAAAATATCTAAAAATAAAAAAAAAATATTCAGGGGTGGACTACCCTTAACATTTAGGGGGATGAAAAATAGATGTTGTCCGATTCTCAGACATACTCAATATGCACACAAAATTTCATGAGAATCGGTCAAGCCGTTTCGGAGGAGTTTAACTACAAACACCGCGACACGAGAATTTTATATATTAGATATCGTAATACCAAACAAATTAAACCAATACAAAGCTATAACTGTAGTATCAAAAAGCTATAATATTTTAAAATCGAATTTATTAATTGAATGTGTTTTTGATGCATATGACGGCTCATTGTTCTAGTGATTAGTACCCCTGACTGCAAATCCATGGGTCCCGGGTTCGATCCCCGGCTGAGACAAACATCAATGTGATGAGCATTTGGTGTTGTGCTTAGGTCTTAGGTGTTTAAATATGTATTTATATGTCTATCTATCTATAATATGTATGTATATCCGTTGCCTAGTACCCATAACACAAGCTTCACCAGCTTAGCATGGGACTAGGTCAATTGGTGTGAATTGTCCAATCATAAATAATCTTTAAAAATATTCGACCCTACTTTCAATCTTAGGTGGTTTAAAACGATATTAAGGTGTATTTGAAGGTAGACCTTGTTGAGAAGGTTTCCTAGATGGAACATTCTGTAGTTGGCATCACTGGTTACACTGTCATCTGACAGATTTTCGGAGTCATAAGTCAATTTCAACGTAATCAAAGCGTAAGACTCCCGAAAATCCAATACGTTAAAAATGTATTGGATTTTGCCATAAGGGAGCTTTTTTTTCCTTTTGTAAAACGCGTTATTGTTTATATTATTTTCGACGTGTCACTACTTTACACCACATAATGGTAACATTTAGGTATAAAGAGTCACTGGGTGGTCACGAAACGTTTTACTATTGGGTACAGAAAAACGTTACGGCGAGTAACATGGGGGGTCAATAATCTCCAAAAATTGCGTTACGTAATACTTGAACGCTCCCTAAGCAGAGAATCTCTCTCGATCGAAAAATAGTATACGTGATATCTTACTATACCCCCCCTCCACCTTGTGATATTCCGTGATGTTTGCTGAACCCCTCCCCCCATTCTAACCTCACGTGATTAATGGACAGCCCCATAGAAGGAGGAAGACGTAATTTATGTACTTACATACATATATAAAATGAATAATTCTAATTAGTATAAGACATGTTAACTATTTATTTTACATTAAATAAATGTTATCATACTCAAGGAATAGAAAGCTATAAAAAATTAATGCTCCAAGTTCTATAATAGCCTATTTGATATTCCCATCAAATATGAATGATTTGTCTTTTTGTATGTTTATAACACTATGAAATTTCATTTGATATAAGATAAACAAAAATATCCACTATATTATGGGTAATAAAAGACACTTTCTTCATTTAATCCAACCCAATTATAGACCACAAGCCCATGAACAAAAAATACCTGTGAAATGACCCAACGTGAATTACGTTTAGAAGGCTGTTACTATATCTGAAAATAACCTCTGAGCACTATGCCGTAATTTCTGAGCGGTACATGTGAGTACGTGAGTGAATGGAATTTCTCAGATACGAAGGAGGAATTTCGACTAATTATTAATGTACGGCTTTGTTATAAGTGTATAGATGATTTTAAAAATGTCGAAAAACCTAGTGCCGTACTAAAGTGATGGTGCCGGAAGTCGGTGCAAAGTTTTAATTCGACGATAGTTGCAGAAGCAATATAGGTCATTTATGTAGTTTTTCGACATTTTTTTAAATCATCTATACACTTATAACAAAGCCGTACATTAATAATTAGTCGAAATTCCTCCTTCGTATCTGAGAAATTCCATTCTCTCACGTACTCACATGTACCGCTCAGAAATGACGGCATAGTGCTCAGAGTTATTTTCAGATATAGTAACAGCCTTCTAAACGTAATTCACGTTGGGTCATTTCACAGGTATTTTTTGTTCATGGGCTTGTGGTCTATTACTTAAAATATTTGTTTTAACATACATTATCTAAACTTAAAATGTTCCTTGAAATGAAACTTCTTTAGGCGCATGAGGGTAAAATTTTTACGGAACGTCACGAAGATGTGCAGCGTTTTTGTCGAAGAAAAGGGAGACAGCGATTGAGAGAGTGAGAAGGGCGTATTACCTTATAGAAATTCTATATTTAAAATTAAAATTTCGTAAAGAGAATTTATGAAATATTAGTATTTTATATTTTGACATGACATGGAGATGGACGGATCATATGCTACGGAGCCCCAATGGAGCAAAATATTGACGGAATGGTACCCTAGAGACGGAAAACGAAGAAGAGGTCGACCACGCAAGAGATGGGTGGACGAACTGAAACTAACAGCAGACTACAACTGGAGAAGTATCGCAAAAGATAGAAAACAGTGGAAAGGTTGGAGGCCTTTGCCAAGAGGCACAACGAACTCCGACTATACTGGAGTGGAAATATATTAAAGTTCATATATACAAAATCACAGAGTTTCGGAATTTAAAGGCTATTTATTTCGTCTAACAAAAACATATTATTTTTGCATTCAAAAGTCTATTTAGGCAGAAAAGGCTTTTAAACATCGTGCTACGACCGAATTAATGAGGGTGGAACCACATGCATAGTCTTTATAAAAGGTTTTTATATAAATATGTTATTTATATGTTCTAATATGTGTAATATGTTACTTGTACGCAGTTTTGGAACTTAAAAATACAAAATAAATAATTTAACTGATTGCAAAAATTCTTCAGAAGATATTCTTTTGACAACAGACAACCAAATAAATTATCGTTTAATACATTTAAAACTCCTGATCCTATTGAAGACTTGCAATTGGACCTGGTTATAGAAGGAATTTAACTTATTATTAAATCTTCCTTAGAATCATAATATCGTCCCCGTAGAGCGAAAATTAATTAAGTCCAAAAAACCTGTTTCGAGATAATGAGGGTTAAAGTTTTTAAATATATAAATTGCAATGTTTTTCGTTTCATTTCGAAGGAAATCAAATTAAGTAAAAATGATGCTAGCTACCCAAAGCATGATTAAGTTATTACTGAGAAAACCTAAAAAAAAAAAAGGGTGCGTGTACTTATGTACGCGCGTAAGAAGTTATACTTCTTTGGCATTATTAAAAATAGTTTTTAATTGCATGCAAATAATTAATTACAATTAAATAATCAAAGACTGGAAAAGGAGTCATTATAGTCAATTAAGTTCAGTTTACATTTGAAAAATTAAATAAATAATTATTTATTATTATTCTCTTACATTAAGTGTAACATAAATTCTATTTAGTTAAAAGTATATATAATTATATATTTAGAACATCTCTACCAAACACTAAGAAGTATGTTGTAGCTTTGGCAGTATTGCACAATATAAAATTAATAAATTTCTTTGAAAAATTAATCAAAACTCCTTTATTTGTTTAAAAGGTAAATGACAAATGTCATTATGGTCATTCAAAATTCTTGGCAAACGAACTTCACGCATATTCTATTTCTTTTTACTTGTAGATTGTCTTATTCCTATCTCGCTCGCGCACGCTATAATCACACTCCCAATTTTGTGTCACAGGTGCGCGCGCATCGTAAAATTTCACTCATAAATTTTTCATAACGCGCCTAAAGAAGTATAACTTCAAAAAAAAAAAAATTGTTTGTTCTCTGTAGAATATCCGATGTAGTTATGAATTAGTTAATATTCGCCCCTAGTTAGTGATTTTTCACTCAGATCGAGTTTATTTTTATGATAAATAACTTGAGTTGGGTAATTTACGCCTAACTGGTAGATATACATAATGAAAAAAAAAACTTTTTTTAAACTTAATAGTTAAAAGGCATTTTGTTTTATAATAGTATTAAATCAAACTACTTTTATATAAAAAAATCTTCTAGACTCCCTATGGATTAAAAATTTTAATATAAAAGTAATTAAATCATTTATTTTTATAAGCCATCTAAGTTTTTGATAAATAAAAAATAGTTAACATGATTTAGTTATTTCTCTTATTTTCTATTAGGACCAAAGAATAGATTTATTTAATTTTCACTTTTTGCAAATCTGAAACTAGGATACCTACAAAATTGACGGTTAGACAGTTAAATAAAGAAAAAAAATAGTTTTAATGGCATAGATAACTCGTTTTGGCAATTTTTTGACTTAATTAGTTTTCACTCTACGGGGACGATATTTTGAAGTGAAAGTTCTTTAGGCGCATGAGAGTAAATTTTTACGGATACGTCACGAAGATGTGCAGCGTTTTTGGCGAAGAAAAGGGAGAGAGCGATTGAGAGAAAGTGTGAATTACATTATAGAAATTCTATTTTTAAAATTAAAATTTCGTCAGACTTAAAAATTAGTTTGCCAAAGAAGTTTCACCTCCGACATGTGTCACTCCACACACTTTTTTTTTAATCTATCTCACCTCAGGATGAACTATATAGTCTTCGATCTGATTGCAGGCCTCTTTGAATGCGGCTGACTTGCTTGATTTAATCAATTGCTCCTTATGTTCTTGGTAAGGTTTAATATTATGCTCTTCTATCCATGCACTGCAAAGTAATTAATAATAAATATATAGCCAATATGAGTTACACCTATTGGAGCATTTATTTTTCTAATAGGCACGAGGTGTCTCTTCTTTATGTTAATAGTACAATTTTGTTTTCCTGGGCAAAGTTATATTTTGACAAAGGAGTCCCTTGGTGGTGCATAAGAATTATCTTTATGTATAATAGTAAATTATAATAGAAAAATATTTAAACAAGTGCTCTTGTGTGTGAACATTCTGCCCTAAAAGACAGTGGTGGTTGAGACTTAATATCACATTTACCCAATTTCTTCATGTTATACAAGCTAAAAGGTTAATAAATAATGGTATATTTTCAATTTAATTATTTTTTTCATTTAGTTGGCGAGCAAGTTCATTCGGGTGACAGCTTAACCACTCTTTGTATTTAGCTGCCAGTCTCCGGTTTTCCTCTTTGATAGTTCTCATTTTAAGGTGTTCGTGAACTTCGTTGTTGGTTATGTACCATGGTACTTTTGCAATTGCTCTTAGGATCTCGTTCTGTTGTCGCTGGAGTATATTTATGTTGGTATCACTTGCGCTGCCCCACAGTTGGAGGCCATATGTCCAAATGGACTTTAGGATGACTTTATATATAAGAAGTTTGTTATCTAGAGAAAGTCTTGAGTTTCTTCCTAGCATCCAGTAAAGGCTGTTGTAATTTAGCTGTAGCTCCTGCTTTTCAATTTAAAATAACATATTTAATCTTACTGTTATACACTAAAACAACGACTGTCAGTTTTAAATGAGACAAAACTTACTTCTTGTAATTCATAAATCATTAATTTGCACCTTTATAAGTCTTAGTATGGTTGGTTTACATTTAACTTCTTTTCCCTCTGCATTTTTAATTAAATAATAACAACTTCCTCAATACAAACAGCAATACCAAGCTCTTGTTTGAGAATTGTATAAGTATAATCATTATCTGAGATATATACTTACTAATTATTGGTTCCAAAGAAATAAATGCATTGCACAGACATTCCTTTTTTTGGATGCTTCAATTCAGGAGTTGGTATTGATACCTGAAAATTAAAAAAATATATTGTGATATTTTCCTCTCTCTATGTTACTCTCTCTTTCTAACACACTTACGATGAGAGTGAAAGAAATAGAATACAATTTACTCCAATAAATTTTATAAACATCAAAATAATTATATATTCAATTATGGTCCCAACACATGCGTAAAGCATTATTTGTACGGCCTTTTTCTGGGCAATGACCGTAATACCTGGCAGCGGCGTCAGCTATTATACACAAATTCCCGCTCATATTAACAAATTGATTGCATTCCAATTTGAAAACGTAGTAATAAGTGCAACAATTTTTAACAACAATATACTTTTGAAGAGCCACTGAATTTGAAAAAATACGTTTAAAATAGCGTAACTAGAGGACTCACCCGGCCTGGCCAAGGGCTGAAACCCTTCATCTTAGCCCTGAAACAAAAAATTTATAGTCTTAGATATTAAATGTGTATTGCTGGAAATGTTATCGACATTTAAAGCTAGGTTTTATCTACATACCAAACTAAATCACCAAGTTTATATCCTTCAGTCATTGTACACGTCCACCTTCGATACGATTCCACGACGAACTAATTCAGAGACAACCTAAAATTTATAGAGACTTGTAAAAGAAAAACAATTCACTCGGCGTCATTTTTTTGTTTATGGTATGAAAGTATTACTAGTAGCAAAAAATTAATTGAGAAAAATGTTATTGGAAATTAAAGATTTTCTAAAACTTATAAATTAAACGTAAATGTTTAATTTTTCGACAGATAGATTACGATGGTGAAAAATACTTACGGGACTAGGGCTCGTAATGTTTGATAACGGCAGTATAAAGTAATTAATAATATATTGTTTGTTATTTTAATGAAGAAAGTGTACACAATAGTGTCGCCGTCTTTAATCGTTGGGCATGCACAGATAACTAATATATTCATCTCCTAACTCCAGTTGCTTACACTTTACAAATGTCAATGTCAAATTAGAATAGCGGCAAAGTAAATTAAAATATTAACTTATTTCGAATTTTAGTAAATCAAAACAATGTCTAAACGTTTTTTTCCCCAGAATTATGGTGAAAGAAAAAAGGCTAAACTAGATGTAACTGTGTCTGACCATAATTTTCCTCTCAGTCAAAATTCGACTTCAAATAAGGGTAAATTTTTCACGATGTTTACAAGCTACTACTATAATTATTTACATTTATTTTACTAGTTTTAAAATTCTTGTTTTATAGTTACATTTCTTGTAATAAGAATTTTTTTTAATAAATCTTAATATATAATTTCAGCGACAATCCAGTCCGACGCCTGGGGTGACGATAATGATGATGATCTCCTTCTCTTGGCAAGCCAAGCATGTGAGGACGCCTACAATGAGCAGAATAATAGTACCTTACCTGATTATACTTTGTGTATGCAGCCTGGTTCATCTAGCACACAATTTGAGTACTCTGAACCAAGTACTTCTAAGGCTCTATTCGCCTTTAAAAAGCCAACATCAAGCCCGTACAGTACAATATCAACAAATTTAAGGAATAAATGTGAGCGAATATCCTCCCCATTGCCAGGACTGACAACTAAAGTTAACAAAGAGCATGTTAATGTTAGTGATGACTTTATTATAAATGATAATATATTTAAAGGCCAGGACTCAGGCCAATTTTATAAACAACTTTTGCAACTGCAAGAAGAAAATGCTAAGTTAAAATCTGAGAATGGAAAGTTATTAGAAAAATGTGTAACTAAAGAAGGTACATATTTTTATTAATATTTTCTAGAAAATAATATTTAGTTTATTTTACTAAACCTTACTTTAATGAAGAAGTAGATACAATTTCTTACATTTGATAATAAACTTGTTTTCTTGGATTCAAACCTTTATAATCTGCAAGAACCAATAATAACTTCTTTATACATTTGCTTGTATTGCATTAACTTACTGTTTAAAATACACTTCAGTAATACATTTAAAAACTTTACTCTTATACATGATCACTTTTATGTGTATTAAAATTATATAAATAATAGAAAATACCATCTTTTTTTTTTTACTATACATGTGAACAATGCTGGCCTAGTGATTTGACCACCAATAAACTATTATTATATTTGACGGCTAAGAAATTATATTACAGGTGAGGCATCAATACTTCGAACACAGCTAAAAACATGTCAAATATCTGTGGATAATGCTCGTCTGGAGAAGATTAAGACTCAAGAAAAAGCTCAAATGGAATGGACGGATAAGCTAGGAAATGCCAACAAGCAGATAAATGATTTAAGGACACAGCTTGATTTTAAGGTATATTATTTGGTATTTTGTTTATTTCACTTTATATCTAATCAACCTTTGGTCTAGGGATGTGACATTCTGCATAAAAAATCGTTTTTTTTATTAATAGATTATTTTTTTAGTATGAAAAATAATAGATTTTTTTATTAATCAACTTTTTCTAATTTTTCAATTAATTTCAAAATAAAACCCTAAATATTTAATTTTTCATGGTTTTTTTAATTAAAAATAAACAATAGTAATTATAAACACAAATTAACGTTTAAGAATAATCAAAATCGAAATTAACTTAATCTCGTTTTGATGGATTTTAGATGAAACTTGATAAATGCTGAGTGTATGCCTTTTCAGTAGCACATTGCAGTATTTTTGTTGTCTTTTTAATTGTATGTTATCTTTTGCTGCTGAATAAATTTATTTTACTTTTAAATTATAGTGTTCCATTCAAACTTGAGTTTTTGTAAAATTTACTGGTTTTGTCATCCTTTCGATGTTTTACAAAAAAACATCAATGCATCAAGTATATCAATACATCTTCAAAGCATCGGATTCAATGTATCGCATTGTAAACATCGATGTATATCGAATATCCCTAACAGTTTGAGGTCCGGGTTATAAAAGACCAGAGATGATTGATTTTCAATTATAAAAATAATTGTTTATTTTAAATATAAAAATCGTGTAAAAGAATCGATTTTAATGGATTTTTTTAATAATCGAATATGTTTTCACATCCCTACTTTGGTTCTTCAAGCTAATTCTTTTTACTATATACTAATATATCAATTTTGTTTTTCAGAATTTGGAAATAATTAGCATAAAAGAGAAGTGTAAGATGTTAGAATCGTCTAAGATTAAGCTGACACAAGTTACCGTTGGACCAAATGATACATCATTTAGGTAATTATTGTAAATTTAAAATTGTTTTATTGCATAGATGTTTTGAAATTGAATCTGGATGATACAACTGTATTTCTCGGAATCACCATGGATTCAAAACTTCAGTGGTCCCCTCATATTAACGGATTGGCCAAGAGACTTCGACTGTCAATACAGCTAGACTTGTCTATTTTAGTTACTTTCATAGTTTAATGACTTATGGCTTATTATTATGGGGTCATGCTGCTGATGTCGAAACTATTTTCATCCTGCAGAAGAGGGCTATTCGTGCAATCTATAATTTAAAATGTAGGGAATCTCTTAGAGATATATACTTACCTTTCCCTCGCAATATATTTATGAAAATATTATGTATGTATACAAAAATAGTGATAAGTTTACTAGAATAGAACATACGCATAATGTTAATACTCGGAACAAACACAGGCAGTAATTTCCCCGTACTAGACTATCTAAAGCTAGTAATTCTTTTTTGGGGAAAGGGATACTCTTCTTTAATAAAATCCCAGAGGCTCTTTTATCACTGCCTTTCAATAAATTTAAGAAATGTATTAAAGAAAAGCTGTGTAAAAAGGCTTACTATAAAGTCAACGATTATCTAGTTGATAAAAGGGCCTGGGACTAGTGCTAGACAGGCTACTTCTAATTAATTTGCGATATTTGTTTTAAATAAGTGTTGTTTGATGATTTGCTGTTTTAAAAGAGTACCGAGAGTTTTTTACGCCGGCTTTTTCTCTCGGCCTACACCCTCTGTCTTCTTTGCCGATGAGTAGGGATTAATAATTGAATGACGTGGAATAAGTGATACATGTTCCATAATAAACATTTTTTTTTTACTGTGTATTTTCACTGAAGTAATCATCTGTCTCTTTCTATCAATCTGAATATTAAACTTTGACAAAAATACAATATGTTAAAAGAGGAATTATTAATAATTAGAACAGTAATTATTATATTGCTCCAGTTTAAACAATTCGTATGACTCCAAACTTAGCGATTCAAAAGAGTGGTGGAGAGTTTCTTACCCGCTCTATGCCGTTGGCTTTCGAACTGGTAGTAAATGTAAATTTATAATCAATTTTGGATCCTTATTTCATAAAGGATATTAGTATGATTGAAAGAAAATCCACGAAAATGATCAGGTAACTCAGGAAGAAATCTTATAATGAGCGTCTGAAAGCACTTGACCTTACTGATTTAGGAAGTAGGAGATTAAGAGGAAATCTCATTGAAACCTATAACATCCTCACTGGCCGCTATAATGTTCCAGGAATTGAGAAGCTCTTTTAAGTGAAAATACACATTTGAGGGGTAGTTCTTTAAAACTTAAGACCACTCAACATAACACAAATTCCCTTAAGAAACTTTCTCCCAAACCGAGTAGTGGCCGACTAGAACCATCCAGTGCACCATCTTTGAACACCTTTAAAAATAGATTGGATAGTTTCTCCAAATCTCAAAATACACGCGCATCAGCTTATTAAGCTGCTAGTGTGTTTATATACAAAAGTACTTACCTATATGAATAAAGTTATTTTGAGCTCGAGTTTAAAATATTACAATTGAACGTTTAATATTGATTGTGTATTGTATATTCCCTATTATTCTTGGGTTATGAATTATGTTCACATTAGAAATTGTTTAGCATTAATTTAATTTTACATAAACCATAGTTTCTTTTACGTTCCGTATTTGAGTTCACAAAATAAAAAAATTGCCGATCTGTTATAAAGGTGCGCTTACACGGGCAACTAAAATTGCTCAATTCCAGTCAATACTCGTCAACTATGACGTCACGACTACATCAAGCAATTTACGGCAACGGCAACAAGCATCAATACTGCACAATAAAATATTGAGGGTACTAATTGCTCGGCGACACGAATGGACCGATCTGGAGCAATTAATGGTGCAATTTCAATAAATTCAATAAATAATAATAATAATTGCCGCCGCAGCAAGAACAATGTCGTCCATAGCGAGCGAATACTGAATTGCTCGTGTAGGACAGTATTGCCTAGTTGATGAAGTTGCGCCATATCGCTCAATATTGTATTGCGCAGTATTGATGCTTGTTGCCCTTGCCGTAAATTGCTTGATGTAGTCGTGACGTCATAGTTGACGAGTATTGACTGGAATTGAGCAATTTTAGTTGCCCTTGTAAGCGCACCTTAAGAAATTCCCCTAATTTCAACTTCTAATCTTATTTTTGTGTGTTTATTTCAGTCATAAACAGAACAGTTACATAGAAAGAGAACCACAAGTGAAAAGGACAAAGAGTACGAACAGTGCGCAGACTGACCAGTCACAATTTTTGAGGTTCAATAAAATGACAAGAATTGGTAAGTTGTCATTTCTTTTCTACTATAGATTGGAATTACATTTAAAAATATTTAAATCTTTCCCTTGTAATGGAGGAGGAGCAGTGTTGGCCTAGTGGCTTCAGCGAGCGACTCTCATCCCTGAGGTCGTAGGTTCGATCCCCGGCTGTGCAGCAATGGACTTTCTTTCTATGTGCGCATTTAACATTTGCTCGATCGGTGAAGAAAAAAATCGTGAGGAAACCGACATGTCTTAGACCCAAAAAGTCGACCTTGTGAGATCCTAGAGACCTACTTGCCTATTAAATTTAAAAAATGATCATGAAACAGATATACATATTCAGTAAGTCTGCGAATCGGCTACTATCTATCTTTCAAACCCCTAAGTTTTTTAGGATTTTGTTTTGTTTTTATTTTTTTATGATACAGCATACAAAAATACATACAACCCCTAATTTTCACCCTCTACGATTAACCCCTATTTTTTATTATAGTAGATAGTTATTTTTATTGAACTAAAGGAATGTTTCCTAGAAATAATATACGTTCAAGTATTACGTAACGAGTTTTGGGAGGGGGGGGTCCTTTTGTAAAACGTTACGATGCGGGGCGGGGATTGAATTACGCGTTATTGTTAATATTATGTATTTTCGACTTACACAACATAATAGTGACTAAAGAGTCACTAGGTGGTCACGATACGTTTTACTAGACTTGGGTATAAAAAAACGTTACGGCGCGTTACATGGGGGGGGTTAATAATCTCCAAAAATTGCGTGACGTAATACATAAACGCTCCCAAAACGACGTTTGCCGGGTCAGCTAGTTTTATTATAAAGAAAAGACACGAACCATGGCCTAGCGCCCTCTACCTACAGGGTCATAGAGGCAAACTGAATTAATAAAAAAATGTATTATATTAAATTTGATTACTTAATTTATATGGGCCATGGGACACTGTTTTTATAAATAAACTGTGTTTCTAGATTTCGTGTTAATTTTTTGGTAGAACAGCAAATTCTAATTAAATATTTTCTTCGCTTCGGGCTAATTCCTCTCACTCATGGTGAGCGAGTGCGTTGACGTCCTTTTAGGTGGTACGCTGATCTCTTGGAATAGTGAAAATTGTTTACTGTTATCTCTTAGTTATATATTTTTTTCTGTGTTTATTTTTCAAGGGGGTTTAAATGATTTTTATTTTCAGAAGTATCAAATCTAAAACAATTTCTTCCTTTAATAATGGAATCTACTAGCGACCAACATTCCATACTGGAATATAATGAAAAATTAAGAAAAGTGGACGCATCAGTTAATAAGTGCCGGGTGTTTAGTACTTTTCATCGCCTACCCTCCACGCCAAACGCGGGTAGAAGGAAAAAAAGATGTAGTATAACCAATGTGTATGAAGATCTCACTTGTATAGCTAGTGGGAACGGGATAGATAGATATAATAATGTGAGTATTTTTTATCTATTTTTGAAGTGTAACTTCTTTAGGGAGCGTTCAAGTATTACGTAACGCAATTTTTTAAGATTATTGACCCCCCCCCATGTAACTCGCCGTAACGTTTTTCAGTACCCAATTACAGTACTGTACCCAAGTATAGTAAAACGTGTCGTGACCACCTAGTGACTCTTTAGTTACTATTATGTGGTGTAAGTCGAAAAAAATATTGACAATAACGCGTAATTTAATCCCCGCCCCTCATCGTAACGTTTCACAAAAGTAACCCCTCCCCCAAAATACGTTACGTAATATTTGAACGCTCCCTTAGGCGCATCAGGATAAAAAATTTACGGAACGTCACGAAGATGTGCAGCGTTTTTGTCGAAGAAAAAGGAGAGAGCGATTGAGATTTGAACACCGATGGTGTTTATTATCAATATCATTATTATTAAGTAACTAAATTACCATTTTTTTATAAGGGCATAGAACCAAGATCTTTTTTGCTAAGACCCAGTTGATCCAGCTATTTTAGAAAATGTGGACATAAGTTAGCAATTATGATAATAATGAATTTGTTATATTATTTGGTAATTGTTATCATATTTATGTATATAGAAAATATACATAACAACTAATTTTAGTTCTGGTTTTTAATTAGCCTTAGTATCATTCATTAATATAGAAAGACTGGCAAAATTAAATTATGGGATTTGGGCAGCTTAATTACTCAATAATTAATTTACAAAGAAGTTTCACTTCTGACATGTGTTGACACGCACTTTTTTGAAGTGAAACTTCTTTATCGAGGTTGGAAAAAAATTTAGTGTAACATTTTTTCGTTACGCGTCACATTTTTCGGTTACGCGCCATGTTGCTTTTTGAAGTCAAACTTCTTTATCAACGTATGGGAGAAATTTTGTAGCAAATCGTCACGTTTTTCAATGATAGTAATAATTCTATTACAATTAATGAAATTCTATAATAATCTTCGTAGTAATAAGGTAAAATGAAATATTTGTATTCATGTCTATGATAATAAAAGCCTTTTGTTAAACTTTATCTAATTTAACGAATTTCTGTAAAGTTGCATATAGTAGATCATTTTTCGAAAAATAAGATCATAAAGAAGTTTCACTTCTTACGTGTGTACACCTAGTACACGCACAATTTATTTTTAATAATGTTTGAGTCCTTGGAATTAATATCTGTTAGTTTCATTTTCTGAACAACTATTTGTAATACATGTATTTTTGCACTTCTTGTCTACCTTATGTAATTTAATACATTTTCTCACAGTGGTTGCCTGGAAGAGATCGCTCGAAAGCGATAAGGCCGCCAGTTGCCTTCTTCTATACATGTAATTTTGTTAAATTTTTATATCATAAAGCAACATTTGTAAATAAATAAATATCTTTAGTCTCGTAATTTTATGATTTTTTTTTATGTTTTGTCGTTAACCTCTTTGGGATGTCTACTGCGTGCATCGTCCTCGGTGCTCATTACGCCTCGTTAAAATTAGCAAACCATGCAACGGTTGGAGTTTCCTGGAATCCGAATAATGTTTATCAAACCAAGCCTTGACTTCGATAGTATTTCTTTTCACCAAAAAGCAATAGCAACAGTTCTTTCACTCATAATACTGTATAAAGTATTTGTCTAATTTTTTTATGTATCATTTGAAGAGCTAACTAAAAATGATATTAATTTAAAATGATACTATTAGCACCGTCTATGTGTTAGCCTACGAACTTTTCATCCCACCGATTATGTACAAAAATACTTTATAGAAAAATTTTGGAGGCGCCGGGTATCGATCCCGGTACCTCTCGCATGCTAAGCGAGCGCTCTACCATCTGAGCTACGCCCCCTGATACATAAAGCAGTGAAATTATCTTTTGCTTTAGATAACGTAAAACTAAAACTTGTACCGCCCGCGGCAAGTAAAAGTCGACCACGGAAACAACTTCTGTTCTTGTTGTTAAGCAGTTTTGGCCTAGTGGCTTAAGCGTGCGAGCTTGAGGTCGTAATTTCAAATCACGGCTGTGCATAAGGGAGCGTTCAAGTATTACGTAACGAATTTGCCAAGGCGGTTTCCTCTTATGAAACGTTACGAAGCGGGGCGGGGATTGAATTACGCGTTATTGTTAATATTATTTTCGACTATCCGGTACTTTAAACCATATAATTGTAACTTTTAGATATAAAGAGTCACTGGGTGGTCACGAAACGTTTTACTATTGGGTACAGAAAAACGTTACGGCGCGTTACACGGAGGGGGGTTGTCAAGAATCTCCAAATTTGCGTGACGTAATGCTTGAACGCGTAATGAAATTTCTTTCTTTGTGCGCAATAAACACTTGTTCCTATGGTCAAGGCAAACATCGTGACCAAACCGGCAATAAACCCAAAAATCAATGACATGTATCAGCTGATGTCTAAAGAAACGGATGTGATGAGTGATCTAAGACCCAGGCCCATAGGGTTGTAGCGCCATTGGATTATTATACTTATCCGATTTCACAACGCAACCATGCACGAGACGCCGAAGCTGTACCAGCTGCAGTCTTTGTGAGGCGAAAGTATGGCGTCCAGGCGTCCATGCGTCGGGTTGTCTCTCTCCCTAAAATATGGCGAGGGGGCCGATAGCTGGCTATGCGTCATACTCGTGAACGGGTGCTACTTGTGGTGACTGGTCGTATTTCAATTCGTGTATGCGGTGATGTTAGTTATTTGTGACTAAGTATTAGCGTGTTGTTCCCACGAGAATGTAAGTGCGTACTCCTATTTCTCCAAGCCTCTTGCTGATAGAAGACAAATCTTTGTTTTTTAATTTATTTATTATTTTTTATTACTTAAAATGTCATGTGGAACATGGTGTAATGGTTGCAGCTCCTTATAAACGTTGTGTATAATAAAAAACTTGTCGATTAAAAAGAGTGGCGGAGAGTTTATTGCCAGTTCTTCTCTTCCGTTCTACGCCCTTGATTCAAGAACTGGCAGTAAATGTAAAATTAAAAGCATTTAATGTATATTTCTTTTTGACGTTCAATGTTCAGATTTCATTTGAACATTGAGCAACTGCTGACACGGCTCACGTGGTTGATCTAAATTTTAACAGCTGCGCGATACACCCACACAAGAATAATATTATGTATGTGCGAATAGGTGTAAGTAGCATTTATCTCTGCCTTTGAATAAATGTATTAAAGAAAAGCTGTGTAAAAAGGCTTACTATAAAGTCAACGATTATCTAGTTGATAAAAGGGCCTGGGACTAGTGCTAGAAAGGCTACTTCTAATTACGAGTTTTTTACGCCGGCTTTTTCTCTCGGCCTCCCTCTGTCTTCTTTGCCGATGAGTAGGGATGCCTAAAAGTTCAAATTTAATGACGTGGAATAAGTGATACATGTATCTTATGTTCCATAATAAACATATTTTATTTTTCTTTTTATTTTATAAAAAAAAATCTGTTTATTCATTTTAAGTACTTATGTATTAAAATGTGTTAGATTTGGGAACCCTTTTAAGTAAGATATACCTGTGTCAGGATTCCCAAAACTCCCAGGGTTCCCAATTTAAGATATATAACAATAAATCAGATTTGAATATTGCTGTCTTCCTTCGCTTCCTCTCTTAGTGATGACTCCTTCAAGCTCTTAATTATCATGGTAAGCCCGATAGCTTTGAGATAATCCCACCACCATGAACTTCTGATCCTACTAGGGCTCCGTCTGTTACCTTAGGTCTCTTAGTGCAGACATCCCGTACTTATTTTACACTATTTATGTGTTAGGGTACATCTGTAGGGCTTAGGGATTCGTAGGTTTGTTAGGTTCTTACATCTCACCCTCTCATATATTTAGTTATCTCGTGCAGCGTTATACATATACTACATATACTATACAGAAACTCCTGATATTTAATACATATAAATATTAAGTTGTGGAATAGGCTGCCCGACTCCATACGATTGGCTACCTCTCTAACATCTTTTAAAACTCTTCTGTATAAACATTTCTTAACCTTATCCTATCCTGATCAATCGTGACCTGTGTAATTCTTGTTTCCTTTTCTTTTGCATTGCATCACTATTCGCTGTTCATGAATCTGTAAGATTAGCCATATAATAATGCCGCCCGTTGCACCCCTTATAATTTTTATGTATTGTGTTATTTGTGTTTCTTTTATTTTTATTGCAACGAAGTGTAAATAAATAAATAAATAAAATAAAATAAATTTCACCACACATTTCACAGTACACTGGCTGACAAGCTGTACCCTGTCCATGTGGACAAAATGTTTTGTTTTATCTATTTCTTCACCGTGCACGTTGTTCTAGTTCGTCAAAAGTCTATTAAATATTGCACAGTTCTGTAAGATTCAGATTGAAAAAATCCAAGAATTGTTTATCGTTAATTCAAAGAAAAGTGAATTCGAAAAGTTATATGTGATAAATTCGAATTGAATTCGTATGGGGGCGTAGCTCAGATGGTAGAGCGCTCGCTTAGCATGCGAGAGGTACCGGGATCGATACCCGGCGCCTCCAATTTTGCTTTATTTTAATTATGTTCGCATTTAGGTTGAGGGGCATCTTTTTGGGATTTGCTGTTAGGGTCATGCAGGGGGTTGTCATAAGAAATAGGTAGTAGTAGAAATAGTAATATAGTAATAGAAAGTAAACATTCGGGTTACTAATACCATTGATGTAAGTTTTTTACCACCTCCGACGACTACGTAGTCGGGGAATTATCTGGAAAACGTTTAAAAAAAAATTGTGCGTGTACTAGGTGTACACGTAAGAAGTGAAACTTCTTTATGATCTTATTTTTCGAAAAATGATCTACTATGTGCAACTTTACAGAAATTCGTTAAATTAGATAAAGTTTAACAAAAGGCTTTTATTATCATAGACATGAATACAAATATTTCATTTTACCTTATTACTACGAAGATTATTATAGAATTTCATTAATTGTAATAGAATTATTACTATCATTGAAAAACGTGACGATTTGCTACAAAATTTCTCCCATACGTCGATAAAGAAGTTGGACTTCAAAAAGCAACATGGCGCGTAACCGAAAAATGTGACGCGTAACGAAAAAATGTTACACTAAATTTTTTTCCAACCTCGATAAAGAAGTTTCACTTCAAAAATTATGTTCGCAAAAACATGTAACTATTGAGATAAATAAAATCTTTCTTACAAGCAAAGTAATTTGTTGATTTTTTATTTGTATGAACGCGATAAACTCAAAAATCAATGGATTTTATTTCACTAATAGGTAGTGAGATTTTTCGGAAAGTTTAGGTATACATAGGTTGTAAATTGTATGTAAATTGACTGAAATGTAGCGGTAATTGTTGAGGTTTTGAACATTTCCTAATTCTAAAAACATTTGACTAGAAATAAACATTCCATACAATTTGTATAGGTACAAATTGTATGGAATGTTTATTTCTAGTCAAAACCAATAATTATTGTATATTTATTATTGACGAAACTATCGTAAATTTGGAGCTAAACAGTAGCCTCGAATCTCTTTACCTCATGACGATTAACAGATTTTAGTTAGACATCGTAGATAGAGTATAGAACTAGATGAGATTTTAAAATAACACTAATAACTAAAGAGAGAAGGCATTAACGTGAAATACTTAAGTGCGAGCGAAACGGAGTATCAGTTTTTCTGGCTCTATTTGCGTATCGGGTTTTGTTTACCACCAAGGCCTTGGTGGTAAACAAGTTTTCACCGTTACTGATTAATCTGTAAAACCCAAGTCAAACCCATATTTTAAGACTTTATCCTTATAAGAGGTGTATTTAAAGTGTCAGTCCTAGTGAATTGTTGCATAATTGGCTGTAAAAGCTACAGTGAACGTAAAGAACCAAACATCTTTCATCGGTAAGTAGATTATTTTGTCACGGCTCAGTAACTTTTTTCAAGAATTATTCATTCTAATGTGTATTTTAGTCAATAATAAGCAATCTTCAATGAATTAAAACTGTAAATACGACAATTCCAAACATTTTTTTTTTTTAATTTTCTCATGGCTATATTATTGGCATATAGATATACATTATGAAGTTATGTCAATCATTCGCTATCTCACACGCTGTACGCTGATGCCTGGTCTATACCATAGTCCGTCTACGTTAGACATTTAACAGAAAGAGGCGAAAAAGTAAAATTTTGACAATCAGTTATGTCAAATTAGCATGCAAAATGTTTTTATATAAATATTTTTCTTATATATATCTATATATATAAGAAAAATGGTCTTCGTTTGAGGCTCCTTCTCGCCTAAACCACTGATCGTATCGACATGAAACTACTGCGAATTTTTTCCCAGATGGTTTATGGCTATTTATTTTTAAATTCCAACGTTCCTTCATTTTTTTATTGCTGTTTTACTTTTATGAAAATTTATACATACGGACTTCACCGCGGAAACATTCGGGGAGGCTTCCTAGAACCTCAAAACGTCAAAATCTGTTAAAAACTCGATTTTCGAAAATTTTAAATTTTCTTAGCGGGAAGTTAAAAAGAAGAATAATAAAAATATGAAAAAAATAATAATAATGAAACGTAAAATTTTATTTATTTCCTATTAAAATTCTCCCAGCGAAGCGGGCGGGAAACGGCTAGTTATATAATAAAGTAATTTTTATTCATGCTGTGCCTGATAGTAAGTTATCATGTCATTTTCGTATATATTTTGTCTTACATATTTCATAATTCCGTTTGTACATATGTACAAACATATGTTTGAGAACATTAATAAAATAAATATATGACGAAAACACTCCCTCATTCACTGCCTTTAAAAATATAATCACCATGTAATGGCACTATAAGAAAGTGTTACTTTTGGGAAGGTAATCATCGCGAAAGAGTAGATATTTTTGTGTGTTGCGTGATAAAATATCTAAGTATCACTTAAAGAGCAAAGATATGTTTGTAACATCTCAAAAATACCCATTTCAAAAATTCATTCCCCTTTAGAATGGGACATTATCCACGATTTTTATTTCCAAAATATGAAATAAAACCAGCCGTGTAAAGCTGTGTTTAGGCGCTGGTAGAAGGCATTATACTGTGACATAGGTTTTGATAGGTGTTTAGCCTACGAGCGCGAGTGAAAGGACGCAAGTATCACGTATTGTTTTACGCAATATCTAGAGTAAAGATTGCTTCCGTATTCACTTTTGATTAATCCTGTATCGGGGGGGCGTAGCTCAGATGGTAGAGCGCTCGCTTAGCATGCGAGAGGTACCGGGATCGATACCCGGCGCCTCCAAAATTTTTATAAGACTGATTTTATAAAACTCTTTTTGCGTTTATTTTAAAACCTTTTTCGGTATTTTTGACCCAAATTGCCATTATTTGTCGTAAAAACTTTCTGTTGTACACTGACTTAACTTAATCCGTGTTATATCAGTTATTTTTTTATATTTAAATTCATTAAAAAAAATCTTAAATTCTTACATAATTATGTATTAACATTGTACATTCGCGGACCCATGCGACTTCAATACAAAGAGTCCCCTCGTGGGTTGTGCTGCGATATCGCGGGCTACTCGATTGTGAGGAAGTTGCATGGATCTGGTGGCGCCTTCATAAGTTCTCATGTCATTTTCATACGTGTTTTCCTTCTATAACATATTTAAGATTGTTCTCATTTCAACTCTCCTTACGAACGTTGTGTAAAAAAAAAGGGTGCGTGTACTTATGTACGCGCGTAAGAAGTTATACTTCTTTGGCATTATTAAAAATAGTTTTTGATTGCATGCAAATAAATAATCAAAGACTGGAAAAGGAGTCATTATAGTGAATAAAGTTCAGTTTGCATTTGAAAAATTAAATTAATAAATATTTATTTTTATTCTCTTACATTAAGTGTAACATAAATTCTATGCCGTAGAATCTTCCGTGGGTAACTTCATTCTGTTAATTTTGTGTCACTATTTTATCAATTTTAATAACGTGCCTAAAGAAGTATAATTTAAACGTGGCGATTAAAAAGAGTAGCAGAGAGTTTATTGCCAGTTCTTCTCTTCCGTTCTACGCTCACTGAGAACTGGCACTAAATGTAAAGTTAGAAGTATTTCATATACATTTCTTTTTTGACGATCATAAGTGTACATTGTGTTACCTATATGATTAAATGATTTTTGAATTGAATTTGAACATGTGTGAAGTTGGTGAGCATGAAAAAAAAATTTTTTTTTAGTTCCTGAAAATATTAAAAGACGTGCTAAACGAAGTGTATAGCGATGTGAGCACCATAGCTCAGCGGTTAACGACGGCATTTCAAAGAGAGATGGACGAAAAGTACATTGAATCAACGAACAAATTTGTTCCTGCTGAATTTGAGGATCTTATTAGTGGCAGGTAATATTTTTATTAGGAGGGAAACGGGCAGGACGCTCATCTGATGTTAAATACGGCCCCAGATGGGCACCTAATGCCCGAAAGCTCGCGAGTGCGTTGCCGTTTAAGAATTGGTTAATTTCTTTATCTAATATATAAAATTCTCGTGTCGCGGTGTTTTTAGTTAAACTCCTCCGAAACGGCTTGACCGATTCTCATGAAATTTTGTGTGCATATTGGGTATCTCTGAGAATCGGACAACATCATTTTTTTCGCCCCCTAAATGTTAAGGGTAGTCCACCCCTAAATTATTGGTCTTTTTTAATTTATAAAAAATACGTACAACCCTTAATTTTCACCCCTCTTCGATCAACCCCTATTTTTATTATAAATGATATACATGGCAAAACGACGTTTGCCGCATCAGCTAGTTTTTTATATAATAGAGGTACAAACGAGCTTAACGGTACGCCCAAAAAGGGTAGTTATCGCAGCCCATGGATACCCAATTTTAGCGGATGCGTTGCCGGCCTTTGAGGGAGTTACACTCTAACTTTGAATAGTTGGAGGTCGTATCTCTCAGGGAAGACCCCACCGGGAGTGATTCCACAGTTCGCAAAAGAAATTGCCTTGTGAAACGGACTCTGGAAGACTTCCAGCCTTCAAGGTGATGTTGATGAATTCACCACTCGTACGGTGAAACGAGGCAGCAGGGATCACCCCAAACAATTCTTCAGAACACTCACCATTACACTTTGTAGTAAACGCAATGAGACGCAAATGCGTAGAGAGAGAGAATCAAGTCGATGGTAAATAAAATATTATATGCTAATGCTAGCAGTGTTGGCTTAGTGGCTTCAGTGTGCTCTCATATCTGATGTAGCTTCGATCCCCGGCAGTTAACCAATGGACTTTCTATGTGCGCATTTAACTTTCGCTCGAACGGTGAAGGAAAACATCGTAAGGCATGGCTTAGACCCAAAAAGTCGACCACGTGTGTCAGGAGGCTGATCACCTATTTCTCTATTAGAAGCCCAGTGGCTACAGCGTGAATCTTATCACCTTAGTAGGGTCGGTCCGACTATGCACCAGTTTCAGTCTATACTCGCTCGTACGGTGAAGGAAAACATCGTAAGACCCAAAAAGTCGACCACGTGTGTCAGGAGGCTGATCACCTATGTCTCTATTAGAAGCCCAGTGGCTACAGCGTGACTCTTATCACCATAGTTGGATCGGTCAGATTATGCACCAGTTTCTGTCTATATAACACTCGCTCGTACGGTGAAGGAAAGCTTCAGACCTCCTCAGACCCACGGCGTGTGTCAAGAGGCAGGTCCGTAGCCTATTAGATTGACAAATGATCATGAAACAGATACAGAAATCTAAAATCTAAATCTAAAAAGGTTGTAGCGCCACCGGGGTTTCCCAAAACACAGCCTTTCGTTCTTGCATCTTTGACTTGACCTCAGATCATTCCTGTGCAATGCGTCGTTGCCAGGTCTGTTTTGGCACGCTTCCTTGGGGATTCCAGTCGAGAGATCGCTTGTGGTCCTTCAAAAATATTTAGATATTTGGAATTTCAGGGTCCTATATAAGGAGGAACAAGGTATATTAGCGAGACGCCTGCTTGCAATACTGTCGATATTACAAGATTTATCGAAAGATAATGAAATAAATGAATTTATGGATATGTTTTGTCAAATATGCGCTCTTCTGGATACAACGGTAAGTGCTATATTAAAAACTTCTAAGGGGCCGTTCAAGTAGTAATACTTTAAGTAAGCAGATTTCCAGCAATTTATCCCCCCCCCCAACCTTCCTCTTGTCAGCAAAAGTAAGCAAAGCTAAAAAGTGCATTTCGTTTGCAAGCATAGACAATGTGTGGGTAATATGAGTAAAAAAGTAAATAATTACTGTTTACGTAATCACCAAATAAGAAAATCAAAGATTCTTTAAAAAATCAAGAATTCTCTTGTAAGTTTAAGTTACATTTTCAAGTTTCTGTTTTTCATTACTTCTGACAGTGACCAGTATCTTTTCCAAGAATTTGCTACTCTAATGAAAAATATGTGATAGTTCTATTCTTTCAACATTCTTCTATTTTATCAGTTAAAGGTACTTTTGATTTCATATTCTCTGAATCAAATTGCTCTTTATGCAATTTCAGACGATCAATAAGTTTATAACTTAACATATACTCCACAGATTAGTGAAAAGTTTTCGTATACCAAAAACAAAAGAAATGTTTCTGGACTTTGACCGCCTTACCAGTTTTTTTTATTATGGCTCTGGCACGATTTGTGCATTAGCCAGCGTCAAGTATAGGATTTTTATAATTCGTCATTTTTTATAATCTAAATAATTGTTAAGTATTATGTATGTCGTACTCTCTAAGACACAGAGTTCAATAAAAATATTTGTTGGAGACTTAGTCTACTTTTATTATTTCCCATTATCATTCCAATTTTCCAAGTATAAAATTAAGATTGATAAAGCGAATTTTATACCCTTAATGGAATATTATTCCAAAAATGTTTAGTTAAATGTCTATAATGTGAAAAAAGTTTCACTTTTACCGTGGTTTAAAAACCACACAATCCTTTTTTTTAATGTTTGTTAACTACTAAAATAACCTTGTACTTGGTTTCACAATAAATTATTATTGATTGAATAACTGGACTAAAAAAAAATGTTTATTTTATTTGGAAAATAATTCGGGCCTCCACTGCTTTGTTGCTGTCACCTCTAGACAACGAATATATATCTTTTTTTATTTAACAATAAACACTTAGTTGGTGTTTGTTTAGATGTTCGTCGGAACATGTCGACCTACAACGATGACTATCTAATACTAGTAGACTCGGCCAAGCGTTGCTGTGGCTAAGATTTTTGTTATATTACATAGTAGTAAACTCTTCAAGAGAAACGGCAGAACAGCAATCCACCGTGCTTTTTTGGTGGTTATGCCATTAAATTGTAGCTTATGTGAAACGTTGGTATTTATTTTGATAAGGATCAATACCTAGGTACGAATAAAGAGCCTTTTCTGGCGGTGGTATTTTAATAAAAAAAAATTAATAAAAGGGCGCTTATTGTGACGTAACTATAAAAGATAGAGACATGCTGCCGCGACATTTTTATAGATAGTAATGTGTCCTGAAAAATTGTAATACCTCATTTTGTTCTATCATTAATAGTTTTCGCAGCGCACACGATTGAAGGAAGTTTTTTGTTTATTTTTTTACACCTTGGGTTAGATTATTCAAGTTTTAGTAAGCATCCCTAATTTTTTTGAAAATGAAACATAGCCTATGTCACTCGGTAATAGTGTAGCTTGCCAACGGTGAAAGAATTTTTGAAATCGGTGCAGTAGTTTCGGAGCCTATTCATTTCAAACAAACAAAAAATCAAATCTTTCCTCTTTATAATATTAAGTATAGATACAAAAAGGTTCAAATATCTACAAAATGGAAAAATCAGTAAAACCCATTTAACTAAGTAATACCTAATTCGGCTGTTGTGTGATGGTGTGCGTAAGTGGGGTGTGCTATAATCAACATTAATTATATTTTTTCTTTTCAGTCATCGGGATTACTATACAGCGGGTTCTTAATATCCCTTATACATTTGCTAATAACTCTTTTACCATTATACATATCTCAAATTAGAGTTATTATACGTAACATTATAATATCTAGACCTCGACCGATGGTATCCTGTTCGGCTCTACCGCTATTGGTAAAACTTTGTAGGGAAGAGACAAATTCGAAAGAAAAAGGAAAAAGTTTATTATGTGACGGTAGTTCGGGAAATTTGAGGGTAGATTTCGATCAAGGTGTACTTTTGTATAGGAAAGGTGAGTACTATTTTTTAATATGTTGAATAGAATTTTAACCAGGAGTCATAAAAAAAAAATGTGAATTATATTTTAAATTAATACAAAATCTTATTGAGAATTGCCTATGTATTCATGTTAAAAGTAAAGTACCAGAGATATTTTTTTTTACTAGAACCGTAATTTTTATAGTCTATGATATATTCAAATTAATATTTGAATATGTCGAATATTATGTGGAGCAGTGCGACTCTCATCCCTGAGGTCGTAGGTTCGATCCGTAGTTCTGGTATCCTGGGCTTTAAAAAAACCCTAACTGAAATATTCTATAGTATATGGTCATCAGAGATATCGTAGGGTTCTAATATTGAAAGAGTTTTTTTAAATAACAAACAATCAAATCTTTCCTCTTTATATTATTGGCGATGTGTGTTAGCAAGCTTTTTGAATAAAAAACGATGGGTTGCACTCCGGGAGTGCCCGCAGAAGTGAAATCTTGAATATTAAGGTTGTGCATTTTTGATATTTTGGAATGGTTAGAGAATAATTTTGCACGAATTGCTTTAATTATCAGTATAAAAGTACTATCATTTATGTGGTAGAATACAATATTTATTTATTGCGCTATCGTACACAAACATGACAATTTATATTACATTAAATACGCCGCGCCAGCTGTCTACTCTCCATCCGTCTTACGAATTTTCGATCAGGTCACGTGTCCTGACGCGAGTTTAACATTTTTTACCCATTCCAAAAAAAGTGTACAACGCCGCTAAAGAAGTTTTCACTTCAAAAATCTTTTTAGATTCGTGCCTTCTCCAAGTTCTACTTAAGCAAGTTGAGACGGCACTCAAATGTATGGAGACAGATCGTTTGGTGGTTCAAGCTTTGGCAGTCGCACGAAACTTGCTACTGTTACATTCGAGTTTGACAATTGCAGATAATACTAGGTAAGGACTGTTTCTTGTTCCTTTAGAAAAAATATTGATTAAACCATAAATGTCCGATGTCAAATGTCATGTTTCCTGGCTTCACAGATTAAAAACGATTTGTGTACCAAAAATAATTTGCTGATAATACTACTAAAAAAAGCTCCAAATTCCTTTATTTAAAAAAAAATATTCACAAAATTGTTTTTTTTATTTGACATTTACTGGCTTGACAGATTAAAAACGTTTCTTTGTGTACCAAAAGTAATTTGCTGATAAAGCTAGGTAAGGAAAAGCTTCAAATTACTTAATTTTAAAAAAAATATTCACGGAACTATCAATGTCAGAAAACGAAATATTTCTCGCCCTTTCAGGTAATATTTAAATGTTTTCTTTTATATTCACTGGCTTCACAGATTAAAAATAATTTGCTGGGAATACTAGATAAGGAATAGCTCCAAATTTTATTATTAAAAAAAATATATTCACGAAAGTATAATTGACAGAAAACGAAATGTGTTTTTTTTTACGACGAACGAAATTTGTTTACCGATTCAAATGATATTTAAATGTTTTTTTTTATTTGACATTTTCTTGGCTTCAGGCTTCACAGATTAAAAAAATTTCTTTGTGTACTAAAAATAATGATTTTAATGTCAAAAATCGAAAAAATGGTTTAAAAATCCGACATACCGACGTTGGTACTTCAGTTACTTCAAATGATTATGAAATCCTGACAATTATTTGGCAAATTAATTTCAGATGCGAGTGCAGACTCGTCCTATTGCAAGTAATCGTATATGCTCTGTGGATATGCGCACACGCCATCAAGGATGTAGGTAAGTTTCATCTGATTCATCCATATATTTAATTCCAATATAGTAACCTCCTCTTGAAGACTATCAAAAATGTTCCAGCCAGCACACTAACACAGGGTGTTCTAGCAACGTGTCGAAGTGGTCTGGAATTGATTTACCTCTGCGTGACGAGGGACGTGGAGTTCGTATCCCAGTTGGATTATCACGAAGGACATTTGATACAGCTATGTGAGATTATTAGACAATATGAACATAGCGAGATTTTTGGTAAGTTTGAGTTCCGAAAAAAAGTGCGTACAAAGTACACATGTCAGAAGTGATTCTTCTCTGGCAAACTTTATTTTAAGTCTTGTTTATATTTATACAAATTTAAATCTTTAGATTTCCGAGACTTAGAGGGAGGGAAAAAGGAAGATTTTATTGTCATTCAAATGTTAAAAGTGTCGAAATTAATACAAATTATAAATTAAATTTTCTTCGATACTAATAATAAGGTATCTCGCCCTTCTCACTCTCTCTCAATCGGTCTCAACCGCTCTCCCTTTTCTTCGACAAAAACGCTGCACATCTTCGTGACGTATCCGTAAAAAATTTACCCCTTCAAAAAAATCTGTGTTGGTAGGCTGATTGTGCAGAAATGTGTTCTTCAGTTGGTGTATCTTTTTTATTTTGTCTGGAAGAAATCGCTTGTTAGCGATTAGTCCGTTGTAAGTGTAAATAAATAAATATTCTACTTTAGAAGTAAAACTACCAATTGTATGAAAACACATGACAGTTCTGCTAAAGAATAGAAGATTATATTCATGAAAAACACCTCTACTAATTCTTTAAATCAAATCAAATCAAAATACGTTTATTCAATTTAGATGCTTCTTAGAGCATGCTTATGAATGTCAACAACTTTTACAAAATTCACGAAAGAGCAATACTACGCCATTCTTTAGAAGTAGAATTATTCTTAAAGTAATGCTTTATATTCTATTCTAAAGATTCTACTAGAAAAATAAATTTTAATAATTCTACTATTAAAACATCTTTAACCATATCAAAAGCGGTTTATCCATTTCAGGTTCTATGCTAACAGAGATATCTACAACATTCCAAGCATCACCCGAAGATGAGACCCCAGCATTCACCAAACAGCCCTGGATAAATAGTTTCCAGACTTTCTCCATCACAGATTAGTCTAGGATTCATTCAAAAAGCCTGTTCTGGTTTCGCAAATTGGGAATTAAAAGAAATATATATATCATCGCTGTAGAATGATAAAAAACAGTACAGAAACCGAAAAAAATGTTTCATTTTGTTAATATTCGTCATATTAATATTTATGTGTTTTTGTCCATAGTTAAATGACATAAGAGTATAAAAATAAAAACATTAAACGATTACAGTTATTAAGGAAAGAAGGGTGGGTGTACTTATGTACGCGCGTAAGAAGTTATACTTCTTTGGCATTATTAATAATACATACGGATAGTTAACCTCAATTGTATTGAAGCACTTAGGAAGGTTGATGAGCACAGTTTTTTCACAAATATTTTCTAATATTAATTAGTATTGATTTAAATATTCAATTTAAATCACTTCTGATTATAATTCAGACGCACATATAAAATTCGCACTTGTATAATGAAAACAAAATGAAAACACGTGTTTTAAATGTAGAAACTCAAAGCATGTGGATAAATATTATAAATATAAATACACAGTGAACAGAGGCCACTAACTTCATTCTGTTAATTTTGTGTCACGGTGCGCGCGCATCGTAAAATTTCACTGTCATAAATTTTTCATAACGCGCCTAAAGAAGTATAACTTCAAAAATAAATAGTTTTTTGACATACGAGGTTATCATTCTATAGTGACGATATGTCACTATAGAATGATAACACTCTAATGGAAGAATATGAAATTGGCCTATACTCTGATTTTTAATTCCGTAGAATTCTGACAGCTATCATCTTTTAGCTGGAGAGCTAGTGAACCCTGGGAGTAACGGTCTCCCTGTAAGGTTAGAAATTTGTATACTTACGATTTATGACATGCTAAGAGCAATAGCCATGACCTGGCAGGCGTCAGCCCTGCACGTCATCAGCCCCTTTTTTTTGGACTGTTAAGTAAATTGAGTTTCAAAACTTGTTTCTGTAAATTTGAAAATTTTATAGGATAAAGTTTATTTATTGTACATCTTAAAAAAAAATTGACAGGCGATTACAATAAGCAGAAGTATATGACAGATCAATTAGAAAACGTACAGTTGATGAGTTAAAATAAACTTTATCCTGTATACTTAAAATTTTTATATGTTTTCAAGTAAACGTCTCAGAGTAAATATGTACAATGCCAGGCGGTTTTGAACAGCATAAGACCTTGACAGGCGAGGGGACAGCTGCTGCAGCGGCGTGCAAATAAGAAATGTTACATGAACGCATACAGTAAATGCAATGTATTTTATTGGGTTTTATGCAATCTACATTATTTTTAACATTCATTTTCTTCAGCATCATCCGAAATTTCGCTATCACTGTTTTCATCATCATCTGATTCTTCAACAATGTTTTCCTCATCTGAAAATAGTAAAAAAAAATATTTTAATGAATCAATAAGGTTGTTAAGAATTAAATATCAAGCTCAATTACATAGGACTGCGTATTAAATGTTACGGAATAAAATAGTTGTATGTTACCTGAAATGCATTCCTCAGTTTCAGTCGATTGTGCTGTGGCAGTATCAGCAGGTCCTTGTAAAAGTATGTCGTATATAGAAGATGGAACCGTATTCCCCTCAAACCAATTAAATTCGTAACGACTATCAATTAAGTTCCAACCGTTATTTTCAGGTGTAAGAATTGTTGGTTCTTTTAAATTACAATTTCGCCATATATTTGTAATGTAGGCAGTTCTCAATAATTGTTGATGTAGTTCACGTTTGCAGGGTGGTAAATTCGATGAATCATAGCTTACTACTTTTTTCATAAACACTTTAGGATTATTTGTGTTGTACGTAGCAAGGAACTTTTCATAACGTGCATTATTTAACTTTGAACATTTCAAACCATACATTTGGCATACAAATTTCTCTAGTATCGGGAAAATTTTTTCTTTCTTCTGTACTATTTCTGCGTTTCCTAATTCTTTGAATGCCTTCTGATATACACTCGATTTCTGCAATATTTGGAATGGTTTTTTTTACCTCTTCTTGAAAAGGACGGATTGAAATCGCAACCGGTTAATGCATGAAATGCCGGTAAGCTTTGGCATATAGAAGGTCCCAATTTTGTATATAGTTCAGAAATATTTATCCATTTTTTACAATGATTAGTGCCATATTCCATATAGATTTTTAAATTATTATTGTGGAGATGGTCCATGTTTCCGAGCAGTAATATTAAAATGTCTGTGTCACATGTTTTTATTAATACGTCGGATACATCTTCATCCATTTGGCATGTATGGTATATTATTTTTGTATCAGCCTCTTCATGATGTTGGCACGATAAATCATCATTTATATCGACAATCACAGAGTTATTTTGGACACTATAAGTATGGCATTGTTTGTAATTTAAGTTTACTATGGTATTCCCGATAAACTCTATCATTTCATTTGTGCTCCAATGTGAAATTAAAAAATCTACGAAAGCTTCTTTAAATTTTATGTTACGAAGTTCTTTCATAAAATCGACTGGTCGAATTTGTTCTGGTCCGGTAATGAAATAATTTATGTTTCGTACTTCTTGTCGTTTGGCTCGTTCATAATCTTTAATTGACGGCGAAAAGTATTGGTCGAAAATGATATCTACTCGTGAGGCATGTGTAGCTGTTAGTAGCGACATAATTTTTTTGGAAATACCACCAAATGTTTTAGGGATGTTTTTGAATGTATGCAGTAAAAAAATCCATCAAAAATGACAACATCAAAACGTCTTGGTACCTCTTCACTGTTGACGTTTGCCTTTAAAATTTCAACCATTGCTGATTTCTGAGTTTTATGTATTGTACCATCTTCATGACACAATGACAATGGAACAGTTGTAATGGGGTATGATAACGTCTTCTCCAAATCGATGTTATGTTGTATTGACAGAGCTAACAGGCGACCAAAGAAATCACGTTGCACACGGATTTCATGAACCTTATCACCGACTTTGATTTTTTTCTTTTTTTTTCAAAGGCAAAATTCATAATTTTCACTTGTGCAATTCTTTCTTCAAATCTTTTTCCATTCTGTGAACATTCAGTTATAAAATTCTCTTTCAATCTTTCTCCTGATTCTATAAAATTCAATAAGTAATCCTGTACTGCGATCGAAGCAACTGTACCATTACCGATGTTATACAGACAATCTTTGTTTAGATTCAATATAAATGGATTTAGAAATTTCTCAAAAGTATTTATGAACTTCCACAACTGTGCTGAATCTCTTTTTATAGCATGTTCTTCCAGGTCTGCTGATACATCATTTTTTCTTCGTAAACCAGTAATGTCCAGAGTGTGAGATATGACAGTTGTTCTTATGTCGTGACTTCTAGCCCATCGCTGACGAGCGGAAATAGAATGAGTGAACTGGATTACACCAGTTAATCTTTTTCCCGCGTCGGCATTAATAGTTTGTTCAAGTACTAGATCTGTTGGCTGTCTAGAGAAAGATTTATCAGTACGTTTGATTCCAAGGTATCCATCTTTCATAAATTTTTCAATTGATGGATGTGTAAGACCAACTTTTAACAAATTATCATGGTATTTTATCAGCCATCGTGAATAATTAGGCTGATTTGTCATAAAAATATATTTGCTATTTTTGACAAAATATATTTGTACAAAGAAAAGTTTCCAGTCCTTATGCTTCGACTCAGTAACTGATAGTGATGAACAAGATCCATATAAATAACATAAAATTGAGGCGTTTTACCAAAAGTTCCTTTTCTACATTGTTCTTTGTGATATTGGTATCAATGTTGATATTGCTTCATTTTCTACGACGGGCACAAACGGTTCATTACCATCGATAAATGTAGAGAGATTATTGTAAACATCTTCATCAATACTTATATCTTCTTTTTCTATGAAAGATTGAAAACATAATATTTCAAGTCCTAGTGCCATTAATGGATGCAGCCGCTTACATCGATTAAAATGTTTTCCTTTCAAAAATCCATCTACTGAACCATTTGCGATAATTTCACTTTCAACAGCTACATTCATTATTCCACTGTCGTCAATAAATTTTCCAATTGCTCTAAACAATGCTAACATGATGTGGAACGGTCCTAAATGGATAAATAAATTATCATAAACTGGTTTTTCTGTAGACTGTACCTGCATAGCAATTTTTGCTATAGCTAGATCATATGTTACATTAATGCAAGGTTGTCCAATTTCTGCAGCAATACTTTGACTTTGTTTCATAGTTTCTATTACAACTGGTATATTTGTCGGTGATTCGTTTATTGGTGTAAGATAACAAATTTTTTCTTTGTTATTATGAGAATCTTTGTTTACATTATGATGGAACCCAACCCACATCGATGTTTTTTAATTTTTAGAGCATGGCAAAGCATCCACAGAAACTTTTGCTGATAAATTATTTCTAGTGAAGCTGGTGTTGCTTCATTTCTTAAATTGTCAGATAAGGACAATAATTCATCATTCATCTTGGGTTTTTTTGAATATGGGACTAACTCTGGGATGATAGCATCAAGAGTCCTTCTTCTTTTATGTCCTGCATGAACACATGAAACGGATAGCTCGCCTGTGCACTCACCATGTTCAGAAGGATTTTGGAGTTGCTCAGAAGTTCTCTCTGTTGATTCCTCATTTTCTAGAACTGTTTGATAGATTATGCCTACCGTATCATGTAGGGTATCTTTACCAGTAGCAGTATCAACATAACGATCGAAGTTGTCGAAGGCTACTCCTGTGAATAAATCTTGTCTTTTACAAATTTCATTTGGACAAATTTTAGAACGATTCAATAACGTAGTTGTTGCTGCAGTTTCCAATTCTTCAATAACATGATAACTACAACAATGACCATATTTATTTATAATTTCTACGATCTTTCTGCTGCTCGTCAAACTCTTCAATGTCATGCCCAGAGTGATGTGTTTTTTGGTTTTGACAGACCCATTAGTGACATTATAAATCAAATCTTCTGCCAATGAATTAGTTTTCCTTATACAACCTTCACTAATTCTCCGACGTTGTTTATAACCACCCAGAAGAAAACAATAAAAATCAAGTAATTGCTTAGGTATTTCACATTCGCCATTTAACAAATCAGTAGTTGTTATGTTTTCTGGTAATTCTTTCTTTGTAATTTTTAAAATAGTTTTTCGTAAAATTGATGCTGCTCTTTGCAATATCTCCGCATCTTCCAACAGTTCACATAATTTTGCATCAACAACAGAATCTTTTAATGTTACATATTTTTTCCTGTCCCTCTTGATAATTGTAATTTCATGGTAATTCTGTAGCAATTTAGCTTCAAACCGCTGGATACTAAAATTAACATCAACATCTTCATCATTTTCCTCGAGTATTCCTTGTAATAATTCAAAGTAGTATTTACATAAGTATGTGAATGAAAATGTCCTTTTTTTATTTATTATTTCCTCGCTGATAAAAATTTGCATTTCATCAAAAGCCAGTTTGTGAAAATATTTCCAAGTCTTCTTCGGTGGTGATTTTGTCTTCGCTTGTTCTTGTAAAGTATATATGGCAATTGTTCGACAGCTATTATGATAAAAAATCAATGGGCTTAAATCTGCGCTAACTTTTTCATAAAATTCATTATTTTCGTCAAATTCTTTCAAAACTTGCATCAAACTTGCTCTTTCTGACGAGTGAAGAGGTTGGTACCGCCCTTTCACTCGTTTATATTTATTTTGACAAAACACACATAGCCTATCAGCATGGCTAGTTTTAGTAACGGGCACTTCAGCAGATGTTGATGCTCCGCTTTCTTCAGTAGCTATTGGAGGGCTACTGTCACTGTTTCTACGTTTGTCGATGACATTTCTATAAAAAAAAGCCATTGAGATATTCATATTTAATAATTAATAATAATTTTTATTTTTACGTAATTATTTTTATTTCCGTCAATAATAATTAATAAATCGTGATTTGCACATTAATATACAGTAGAACCTCGTTAAGTCGAACCTCGATAAGTCAAAAACCTCCAAATCTCGAAAAAATGTTTTGTTCCCTTCCCTTAAAACACCAAAACCTCCATTACTTGAAATCTTGACCCTCTGTTAATCGAAATAATCACCGAGTCCCTCCAAGCCATTTTGGTACATATTTTCACTCTATAACTCGAAAAATTAAATTTGACCTCTGTATCTCGAACATAGGAACGATTTATTTTACAACCTTTACAACTTGATCATTTGGAATTTATTATCTCTATTGTTCGAACAAAAATTAGTTACCGACTTTAAGAACTTGCCGACAATGTGAGTACACTATTGTTTCTTAGAAAACATTTTAGGAGTATACAATAATAAATTTATGATTCATGGAAACACGTGTTTGCTTGCTTTGTGTCAGGTGTTCAATTTTGATTCCCTTTGAAATTTAGCTAAGCCAGTCATTTGTTTTCGACTTAAATACTGTCAGAAGTAGTTTGGCTCAAAATTTATAAGAATAAACCTCAAACTCTTTATGTCGAATCAAAATCCGCCTAAGTCGAAATCCTCCATAAGTTGAAAACTCTATAACTCGAATTTTTCGCGTCTCCCTTGATGTTCGACTTATAGAGGTTCTACTGTAATTATTGTTACAGTACCATTATTATGAATAATTTCCATTTAATATATATTTAATAATGATAAAATTTGTACCACGTAATTAAGTCAAAAATATAGTTACAATTAAAGAATAAAGCCTAGTAAAAAATATAGAAGTTCATAAAAAATACCTGATGATGATGCTGGTAGATTTGAAGAAGTTGATGATTCACTTGTGCGATATTTTTTCATCACAGCAAGAAAGTTTTTATAACATTTTACATGGTAACCAGTATTTGCGTTAATTTCCTCTGGCAAAGAAATGTCTTTAAATTTTAAATTATTGTCTTTTCTTATTTTCAATATTGATTTACTTTTATTCAACGTAGTCTCTGTAAATCGTACAGTTTTTTTGTCAGTGTCTTCGTTACAAATCACACAAACCACGTGTTCCAATTCCATCTTGCACACTATTTACTGAAATGTTAATATTAAGTACAACAATACACAATATCACTGCACAATTGATAATAATATAAAGTTAGATTTTTTAAAAATTCGAATTCACTCAACATAAGAAATGTTATAGCTCAAAGCATCTTCACAAGTAAAAATCATTGGCACAACTGACGAAATTCTTCTCTGTACATTGTTGCTCGAGAGCAGGTATACGTCCCTTCGTATTAGATAAACGGTCTCACTCGCACTATAGGCATTCACGCAACACCTCTCACTCGCACTCCCTTAGCAGCTGTCCCCTCGCCTGTCAAGGTCTTATGCTGTTCAAAACCGCCTGGCATTGTACATATTTACTCTGAGACGTTTACTTGAAAACATATAAAAATTTTAAGTATACAGGATAAAGTTTATTTTAACTCATCAACTGTACGTTTTCTAATTGATCTGTCATATACTTCTGCTTATTGTAATCGCCTGTCAATTTTTTTTTAAGATGTACAATAAATAAACTTTATCCTATAAAATTTTCAAATTTACAGAAACAAGTTTTGAAACTCAATTTACTTAACAGTCCAAAAAAAAGGGGCTGATGACGTGCAGGGCTGACGCCTGCCAGGTCATGGCTATTGCTCTTAGCATGTCATAAATCGTAAGTATACAAATTTCTAACCTTACAGGGAGACCGTTACTCCCAGGGTTCACTAGCTCTTGGACCATTTTGACATCACAGAGATAACAAACCTTTTTGGCCGGGCACATTTTTCAATTTCAATACGAGTCTATACATACATTTTATTTGTTAGTGAATGTATCCATTTTCTTATGTGCGGTGCTCAACATTAAAAGTAGTTTTACGGCGAGTGATAATTACGTCCCTTTTCATCACAAACAGTAATTTCATCAGAAAACATTTTTTTTAATGGTTTACTAAACCTGGAATTAGTAGGCAGTGATGCCAGCTAAAGAATAAAATAAGGTAATTAAAGTTAATTCGATATATTGTTCGTGATATTGAAATATTTGTTATTTTTGTTTTAGGTCACTTTAGTAAGTAAATATTAAGATTTACCGTTTTGAAGGTAAAACATAAAAAATACATAGCATTTTATTTTATTGCCCTAATATGGGTCAAATTTGTCCCTTTTTCGGTGGAGAACTTTTTTAGTAGCAACGTTTATGAAATGTCAGAATTCTGCGGAATGAAAAATCAGAGTTTAGTATCTTATTAGTTACAAACATACAAAAATACTACTAGTTAGTATACATACCACCGATTGTAATATAGATTAATAAAAGCTAATTTAATAATGGTTATAATGACCGTATATTATGCATACATTGTGTTGTAAATATTAATAAATATAATTTATTTTAGAAATGTTTTTTATTAGGTAAAAAAATATATCAAAGAGCAGTGTTGGCCTAGTGGCTTCAGCGTGCGACTCTCATACCTGAGGTCGTAGGTTCAATCCCCGGCTGTGCACCAATGGACTTTCTTTCTATGTGCGCATTTAACATTTGCTCATGAAGGAAAACATCAGTGTGTCAGGCACTGGACACTGATCACCTACTTGCCTATTAAAAATGATCATGAAACAGATTCAGAAATATGAGGCCAAGACCTAAAGAGGTTGTAGTGCCACTGATTTATTTATTTTATGAAAAATATCAAAAACGGTTTTGGTAGCAATTTTTAATGCAATTTTATAAGTATTTAACTTATGGCGCGTCTAAACGGGCCATGTTTTGCTGCAATTGATGGCTGCAACACTGTGGCCGGCAACATTGCAAACAATAGCAGCCACACTATGCAATATTGCAGTAATGTCCCGGCCATATAGCCAAACATGTTTTGTATAGCCACATATGGCCGATGTTGCCCCGATAGGTGGCCGGACGATCGCTAGGCTATCGAATTCAACTGCAATATTGCACGGCCAGTTCTCTTGTTGTTTCAGTCACTCTCTTTGTTATGGCATAGTGTATCCTTTTCTACGCGACATGACGTTTGCTTTGAGTGAAGTGTGCCTGTTGCTTTATTCTGTGTTTTGCGATCAGCTGTATTTGACGTTAGATTACTACGTAAAAATTACTACTTTTGACATTCTAGTTCTTGAATAATTTATTATCAAGACTTATTTCTAGACTCAAATTGTCTACAGTTTCACACCTATTTAAGTAAGGTCGAATCCACAATCTCTTCTTTTTCTGTTTCTTTTTTAAAACAATATAAGCTGCTGCGACAAGTGTGATTTCGTCAGCCATTGTTGCCGGTTTGTGTAGCCCGTTTAGGAGTCTGCATCATGGGCCATACTATTGCAACACATTGCCCAGCCATAGATTGTTCGGCCATCAGCTGCATTAAAATATTTTTGTAATGGCCGGGCAATTAGTGGCCAACAGTGCAGCCATCAATTGCAGCAAAACATGGCCCGTTTAGACGCGCCAATATATCAATTATATGATAAAAATTTATATCTACATATATCCATTTATATACACTGTTAAGAAAAGCATATCACGTTATACAAATACCGTGTTATAAGCGTGTTTACTGTACGTAAAATCAAAGAAATAGTCGTTACGGAATACGTAGCAATAAAAAGAAAAAATAGTGCGTGGAGGGACCGCGCAGACGAAGTGAAACATCGTAATGTGGAAATGAAAATAGAAATTGAGGTTTAGTAAAATCATATTGTTTCCTTAAGACAAACTTTATTACCATTGCTTACAATTGAAATATTGAAAGTCCGTACTCACATACACACATACGGTATTACTCGATCGAGCTTAACTATCGAGTAAAACCCATATCATGGGCTTTCGTCCACACATTGAGCATTGATCTATCGAATGAGGCGCGCCGTTCAGTATTCACCGAACCGTTCGAGCCAAAGGATGTCTGTGCAACAAAGGAGACGGTGGCTGTATTTAGCAAGTCTCACAGTGCTTTATAAGAAAATGAAAAGAAAAAACGTAAAAGGAGGTACTGGGTTAAACATTCGTTAGATCGCCGTTCTGATTACAGCCACGTGAACTTGATTGAAGAGCTACGAGTATGTCCTGAAGATTATAATAATTATTTAAGAATGCCTCCAGAGCTATTGAAGAATTACTTTCTTTGATTACCCCATAAACAATACCAGACTGACGCTCGCCTCGCGCCACTCGCAGTCACGTACACACGTTCGAGTCAAGATTGACGGCTCGCTTCGAGTAGGTTCGAAGGAAATCACTTTCATTTAATTCCATCGAGCCGGCTCGGTGCGAGCCTTCGAGCTGTGAGTTTTGCGGTCCACACGTTGATTTTTACTCGACTTCGAGTAAAACTATCGAGTAATACCGTATGTGAGTACTGACCTTTATAAATTAAAATAGAACAACAAGTACGTATTTCAGCTAATTTCACGACGCTCACAATGTTTACATCGCGACAGACCAAGAATACCACGCGCATGCGCTTTCTCTCTCCTACTTTCTACCTTTGTGTATCTTTCTTTCTCTCTCCCTCTTGCGTTGGAATATTCAACGCTTGCGTTGGCCTGTAACAGGTATACTACGCGCTTGCGTTTGAGTGCCACGCGTTCACTCTCGCTCTGTCTCTTTCTATTCCCCCTCCCCAGGAGAGTTAAACTTTTAACGCAACCTTGTTGGAAGTCGTAGGAGTTTCACTTCAAAAACATCGTTCGAACAGAATACCATAGCTTCGTTACGTAAACGTCAAAGTCAATTTTATATGCGTTCCAGCTGTCAATGTCATTTACAATTCGAAAATTACACGAATGAGTTATATAATGTTGGCTGCTCCAGCTTTACGATCGCCACTTTACAACTTTTATAATAAATAGACCCATATGAATAAATTGGATTTATTTAATACGCAAACGACGTATATCCGAGGTTTACATTCATAAAGATATTTAGTCCTTTAGGGTAAGATTAAGAATATGATGTTACATATTTCCTTATAAAAAATCCAAATCTTTAGACCACATTTATTAAAGTCAAAACAGATATTATGGAAACATTTTAAATTAATCTAATGATTAAAGTATGGGAATGCAAGTATACTACAAACATTAACTATTTAATAAATAAAAAATCTTACACATATATTATAATTAAAAATACATAATCTAAGGTTTAAAAGTAGTCGCAATAACCGCTTCTGGCTCTGTTTCCGGTACATGGAAGAAATACAACATAAAACCAGCAGCTAGCAAGAAATGCAATGCTAAAATACATCCCACTAAAATGATAAAATATTTTGATTTCCTCAATGCTGGTAAAAGCCAGAAAATCAAAACAGCTCCAGATACAAAAGCGCCTAGAAGAACCAGGAGCCATTGGAGCCAGGACACTTGAATTGTCCACAAAATTGCCACAGGAATGTATATTGACAAGGAATAACCGTAGAGGCAGAAAAGTGACATCATAGTCGGTGATGCTGATGCCTGGAAAACCAAATAATATCTTATGAAGTCTTGTAATATGAGAGAAAGTCAAGAAGATCAATAAGAGAGAATGAGTAGTAAATACTAAATATAGATTATTAATATTGGTCAGCCTTCTTTTTGACCATGTCATAAATTATTAGGTCTTAAACATATTTATGCTAATTTCCATAGGATAATTTATTTCATAAAATGTTTACATAAGGTGGAATTGCCTGTATCCCAGAAAACAATAATTTTGTTTGACTACCAACAGACATGCAAAATAATACAATCTAATATAGAAAATTCTCGTGTCGCTGTGTTTGTAGTTAAACTCCTCCGAAACGGCTCGACAGATTCTCATGAAATTTTGTGTGCATATTGGGTATGTCTGAGAATCGGACAACATCTATTTTTCATCCCCCTAAATGTTAAGGGTATATTACATTTGCTCGAATGGTGAAGGAAAACATTCACCAAAAAAAAGGCGATGGTGTATGTCATGCTGATCACCTACGTGCCAATTAGATTTAAAAAATGATCATGCAACAGATTCAGAAATCTGAGGCCAAGACCTTAAGAGGTTGTAGCGCCACTGATTTATTTATTTTTTTAATGTTAATTGTAGTCCACCCCTAAATTATTTTTTTTATGATACAGCATTAAAAAAAAATGATGCGTGTACTTATGTACGCGCGTAAGAAGTTATACGTCTTTGGCTTTCTTTAGTTTTTTTAAATATTAAATAATTAATAATAAATATTTAGCGTTAATAATTTAACAATATTTAATATTTAGTATATTATTCAATAGAACGCAAGAGGGAGAGAGAAAGATAATTAATATTAAAAATAATTCTTATTTATTTTTTTATTATATTATTAATTCAATTTAATAACTAGGTATGTTTCATAACCTTTTAACTAAGTAACAATAGGTCTTTGTGAAAAAGCATTGCTAAATTTCTCTGAAAAAACAATTAAAACTCCTTTATTTGTTTAAAAGGTACTACAAATGTCATTACGGTCATTCAAAATTCATGGCATAGCTGCTAACGTCACGCATATTCTATTTCTTTTTACTTGTAGATTGTCTTATTCCCATCTCGCTCGCGCACGCTCGGCGCCCATACTGATAATTTTGTGTCACGGTGCGCGCGCATCGTAAAATTTCACTCTCATAAATTTTTCATAACGCGCCTAAAGAAGTATAACTTCAAAAATACATACAACCCCTAATTTTCACCCCTTTACAATCGACCCCTATTTTTTATTATACATTATAAACATGGCAAAACGACCTTTGCGATGAACTATAAAATAATATGTGTGCCTCTGGTACTTTATGATAGTTAGGGACTTTATGCAAAGACTTACTTCTAACATAGTATATTTACTACATAACAAGTACATACTTGAGTCTCAATTTGGTCTACATCAGGAGTTATAGTCCACTTAAGGGCGGCCCATAAAGCCAGAGGGACTAACCACACGTAGCATGATATTGCAGTAGCCGCATATGACATAAGGTGAAAATCATATTTCCAATGTATTGCCTTGTTTGCATTTTGCAGATAACTGGCAATGTTTCCACTGACTGCTATTGTAAATATCTGTAATTTAAAAATTACTTGATAAGTAACAGCCATAGTACTTATGATGGGCAGATTTAATAATAATCTTGTTTAAATTAATTAATTCTAAAATGAGAATGAAATAAGCAAAGCTTTTATTTATTTGAAGGTCATCAACATTATATTACTTCAATACTAAATAAAGAGCATTTTTTCCAAAGTGACTCACACCAACAAATAAATAATAACTTTTAGATAGTATAGGATTAGTATATTGTTTATAGATAAGACTATAAAACTATACAAACAATATTATATTCACTACACCTAAAATCTAAATTTTACAACTAGACATCAGTTTTTTCTGATGTAGAACAGTTGATTACTTACCAATGTCACCGAAACCCAGATAGGTCCATACAGGTCAGGTTTACCTTTGATTCTCTCATCAAAGTAGTTACGTGAAACCTTTTGAGGCAATACAGATGATATAATTCTCTCCACTACTTCATCTGTATGTACATCAAAATATTTCTGATAGTATTCTATGGTCCAGAAGTTATGGTTTCCTAAAATAACATGAATTATACTAAGATTATTATATCTACGTGTAGAATTACTCCATTATTTTGTATACTTAGTTAAATAAGTAGAGTAAGATTAAAATTTTATATTTTAAGTAAAAATTCCCTCCTATCAAGAATCTTACCACTCTTTGGAGGCGGATCATCTTCCACTACAGGTTTGGGTTCCACATAATCGTAGCTGGTGTTGGAATTATTATACTGATTTGTGTGTACAGCTTCCACGTCGATTCTAGCGCTGCGATTATGTTCAGGCGAGTAATCTTGAAAATCTAATAGCTCGCCTGTGTTTACGTTCGACATCGCGGCCAAAAGCAGTAAGCACTATACGTATTAAACTACTTTTACTTTAAAATGGAAATTTTTAAAAACAAGAAGTCGACGACAGATAGTCTTTAAAGAATTTGAGCCTCAATCAAATAAACTAATTATGGGCAATACTTAAAAAATTAAGGATATTTTTTTGATAATTCTAAATATTATGACATACACAATAAAGATAAGAGAAAGCTGACACTGACAGTGAAATGCACAGATGAATTATTTATTGGTATACTATACGAATTTACTTTAAGTGGAATGTTTTTGCTGTGCATTAGGAGGAAAAATAAGATGATAAGCAATAAAGAAATAATTTATACAGCGTCAAAAATTTAATAACAACCGTTGCTAAGGTAATATACGAAAGTTAAACGTTAAACGTCTTTTTAGTTTAACAAATTCTAGTATCTCACTACCTTCTTCTATTGGTACCTCTCCATTACTGAAGGTTCAAGGTTGGCCGTCAGTCTGGTAAAGCTTGTCCTTTAACAGATACAGCAACTCTTTCGCAGTCACAATATCCGCTCCCTAACGTTACGAAACCGTGATTTTTCCTTCTACCGTTTATCTTGAATTTAACGATTATATTAAATTGAAGGTTGAAGCGATGGTGCTAATTTTTTCGACATTCCAACACAATTGAGAGCATTCTCGTTAGAGATCTTCTGGATCCAGCCTATATGAACATGCAGCGATAAAACCACATCTCAAATTCTATCAGGACGTGAAGTTCTGCCCAATTTAACTAATTTTAACGCATGTAAAATGTCTGCTTTTAGGCTGCTGCCTCGAATTTTGCGGGCAGCGGGGTGGCGGCGGCTGCGGCGCGGGAGCGGGCGATTGCACCTCTCGTTACCCGCCCTCGCGCCGCTGCCACGCCGCTGTTTTCGAGAACCGGTCCATTTGATTTTACGCATAAGATCCTGCCGCTCCCGCGCCGCCGCCGCTGCCGCCCCGCTGCCTGCAAAATTCGAGGCAGCAGTCTTATTAAGTTTGGGTTTTTGTCATTGACAATTAACTGCATTTCGAGGTCTTTGTTGGGTCTTTTTTGATACGTATTACATCCATCTATCTTTTTTGGCCTCAATACTAAGAAGTAGCAAACCCTTTGTATAGGCCAGACAAGTTAAATTGCTCCAATTAGGTCCCAACATTTAAAAAATATTTTTGTGCACATTGAAGTTACAATATGTGTTTTCTATATTTTCACATGCCTATCTAAATATTGTAATTCGAAAAAAAAACTACATGTTACATATATATGTATTATTTAATAATTAATAACTATGATTTAAAGTAAAAATTTGTCCCATTCTTTTCATTAAATAAGAATTACTAGACCAAATACTACTACGAATGCATACATAAAAAGATTAAAAGTGTTTGGACATTTTTTAAATTATATTAAAATTTAACGTTTGTTTAATTAAAAGGCTAGGCTGTTTTTTTTATAAACAGGGACCCCTAAAACCTAGCCTATCAGACACGCAATCAGGCAGATATGTGACCGAGTGGCGAAGCAGCAGGGGAGTGTCGAATTCTCGAAGTCGAAGAAAGGGGTTCTTAAAAAGGGAAATTATTACCGTTTTAAATTAAAAGGTTGGCGTCTCCCGCCGGGCCCGGGCGACAACTACTCCGAAAATATCGTCATAGGTAATATTTGGGCGAGTCGGGGCCCGCTGCCCAGCGCTACCCGCGTTACCTCTCGTGCTATTTTTGTGAGTGACATATCTGAAAATCTTGCCGCAGAATTTTTCCAGCTGCGATCTGTGCCATCCCGGGATACCTCATGCCAGTCTCAAGCTCCAGATCGCACGTGGCCCTTTCAAAAGTCGCACAGTCAACTTGTCTATAGTCTATACTCTTCCTCACCGTTGGAGACGTAGGAACGGGTAGAGGCTGGGTGGGCTGTAAGCTCTGCTCGGGCTGCGCTTCTTGAGAAGTTGTCATTGTCTGTTTGGTAGGAGTTCTGATCCCTAACATGATAGGCCTTTGGTCTTAAAAATAAAAAATATACCTAATAATGATTTTAAAAAAAAACTGAATTTAAAATAACTAGGTAATATTTATGGGCGAGTCGGGGCCCGCTGCCCAGCGCTACCCGCGTTACCTCTCGTGCTATTTTTGTGAGTGACATATCTGAAAATCTTGCCGCAGAATTTTTCCAGCTGCGATCTGTGCCATCCCGGGATACCCTCATGCCAGTCTCAAGCTCCAGATCGCACGTGGCCCTTTCAAAAGTCGCACAGTCAACTTGTCTATAGTCTATACTCTTCCTCACCGTTGGAGACGTAGGAACGGGTAGAGGCTGGGTGGGCTGTAAGCTCTGCTCGGGCTGCGCTTCTTGAGAAGTTGTCATTGTCTGTTTGGTAGGAGTTCTGATCCCTAACATGATAGGCCTTTGGTCTTAAAAATAAAAAATATACCTAATAATGATTTAAAAAAAAAACTGAATTTAAAATAACTAGGTAATATTTATGGGCGAGTCGGGGCCCGCTGCCCAGCGCTACCCGCGTTACCTCTCGTGCTATTTTTGTGAGTGACATATCTGAAAATCTTGCCGCAGAATTTTTCCAGCTGCGATCTGTGCCATCCCGGGATACCTCATGCCAGTCTCAAGCTCCAGATCGCACGTGGCCCTTTCAAAAGTCGCACAGTCAACTTGTCTATAGTCTATACTCTTCCTCACCGTTGGAGACGTAGGAACGGGTAGCGGCTGGGTGGGCTGTAAGCTCTGCTCGGGCTGCGCTTCTTGAGAAGTTGTCATTGTCTGTTTGGTAGGAGTTCTGATCCCTAACATGATAGGCCTTTGGTCTTAAAAATAAAAAAATATACCCAATAATGATAAAAAAAACTGAATTTAAAATAACTAAATAAAATAAATAATTAGTTGCAATGATATCTAATACTAATGAGGCTAACCGGTAAAAAGGGTAAAGCTCAGTCAATAAATACTTAGACTAGTGGGGCTACCCAAAAAGGTAAGCCTCGGTCAATAAATACTAAAGATACCACTAGCTTTAGTACCCCACGGCTACCCAACAAGGTAAATCTCAGTCGTACTTATCAAAATACACTATATCGCAGTCAAGGCTAAATCACAACAGTTTAGTTATGTACCTTAATAATAGCTTAATAATAATAATAGCTTAATAATAATAATAGCTTAATAATAATAATAGCTTAATAATAAAAATAGCTTAATAATATAATAATAGCTTAGTATATCACAATCAGTTAATCTTAATCACTAACTACAATTAAGTATGTCAAATTAATTCTAATATCGCACCCACCTTCAAGCTCGGGAGCGGCGAGTCAGGAACAATAAAATAGAACTTTTTGTCCCCTAAGTGGACACTGAAATTGCGCTAGGACTCACCGTTCCCGAGCTATCCCGGTTTAGGTATTTAATCTTCCCGTCGTCCTGGAGATGTGGTTTGTGGTTAATCCAGGAAGTCCGAGGTATCCCTGAGATCATCGCGTCAGGGTCTTGAGAGTGTAGATTTATCCAGGGCTCCGTCCAACAGACTCAATAATGATTAAGTGACTTTTTGACACGGGGCTGATGAGATGTCCGTGCCGATGTGGCACCTCGTTTCAATCGCCGCTCCCTGGTTTCTTCTTCGATTTCTTTGTTATGAGTCTTAATCGATTTATATCCCGTAATACACCTCGCGTTCCCCATCCTCCACCCTTTTCTCGGAAAAATCGGGATAGTTCCTCGATTTCAGGAATTTTAGAACCAAGTGGGATATCAAAAGACGGGGCGTTAAAAGTTCTTTAGGAATATATATTAAAATATATATAGCTTTAGTTTGAAAATAAATTTTGAAAAGCTCGGTCGGTTAGTCGGTTTTTTCACTTTTTCACTACAACCTTTTAATTTTTCACAACTATTTTTACACCACTGCGTAAATCTTTTTCTTGCACATTTAACGACATATAACACACTACGCAAACTTGAATAAAACCTATTTTTAGGAATTTTTGAATTCAGAGCACAATAGTTTCGTGTAGGTACTTATGTTCCCTACCCTCTCTTGCTTTTTAGGCTAGGCTGTTAATTGAACGGCTAATAATTAAACTAGTTGGCTGCGAAATATATAAATCAGGGTGGTATAGTTATTATAATAATGTTTGTTCGTAATGAAATAGTAACAGACAGAAGAATATATATTTTTTTACTAAATTATTAATTTTAACTACGTGAATTTTACACGATGTAACATTGTTCCCAATAATTTATTACATAAAATTCGTCTACTAATATACAAAGAAATTATAGACAATTTTTTTATATATTTTATGTATATATTATTTACTAATGTCAAAATTAAAAAAATATTACGTCAAAAATGTAAACCATAGACTAATGACAGATCATAGAGTCAATAAGGAACTTCCGCTAGCGTCTTATGTCTACAGTCTTAAGTCTACTTAGCAAGTAGCAACCATTTTGCCCAAAAAATCATTCATAGTCCACTCCTTGACCGCCGTGCTGCTTTTTGGAAAAAGATTTCAAAGTGATTATTATGAACCAGAATTAGTGTTTATCTTGTACGTGCGATTGCGTTGATTGTGATCATCTATATTCTACAAACCTCACGTTTTAATTGGTAAGTTTTATGCGTGTTTTATCTCAACGCCATTTTCGTACGCTTCAAACGACAAGCCACGTTATAAAACGTAACATTATTTACAGTGATGTTCTACTGTGGATAATGGTATGGTGAATTTGGAGCTTTTACAACATGTCGAAAGAAAAGGAAATCGCGGAGGAATATGCGTCGAGTTTGGCGGATCTAACGGTGAACAGCAAGCCTTTGATAAATATGCTCACAATACTCGCAGAAGAGAATGTCGAGCATGCAGGGGTTATCGTTGACACGGTGGAGAAGCACTTGGAGAAGGTGAATTTGTATTTTTAATAACGCGTACGGCGGGCCACGAAAGCCACGGTATCACGTAATTCCGTGAAAGTGGTTGAGTATGACGCATATTTGGCTGTATTTTGTGATACGACATTCAATGTACCAGCCTGTAATGTCGCAAATCGGTATCCCCGTGAGTTGTAATTTTAACACAATTGTATTCATGATTAGATAAGCCAATTAGTTCTGAAGCATCTGCATGTCTTAATAATTAAATTCAAGATATTGGCTTGTCACTAATATTTTTTTCTTAAAACTGATGTTAAAATTTGTTCTAATATTGTGAAATTCCTTAGTAAAATTAGTTTAAATCAGCTATACCAACAAAAAATGCATCAACAGTTTATTTGAAACAATTGTACTAGTAATTTGTGCTATCCTTATCATTTTATTTTTCATAAATTTAGTTGACAACTCAAATATTATTATACTATCGGGGATACCTGCAATAACATCATAAATATAATAATGGGTTGTTATACTCCATTTTCAGTTGTAAGATGTTATACAATAAAGAGTTTTTAAAACTGGCTTCTAATTTATTTTCATGAGTTATTAAATGGGTTTAGTAAACAAACTTGTCTTATTCTTACCTGCACCACGGGATACTGAGTCTGATCAAGTGAAGACTTGTTCAGGTTTTTAGGGACTAGACAGTATTTTTCCTCTATACAGGTGCACTCCGACATCAAGCTGCCATTACTGTATTTAGTTGATTCTATTATCAAGAATGTTGGGGCGGCATACACACAGAAGTTCTCGCAGATAATCGTCAATATGTTCACAAAAACCTTTAAACAGGTAATTATTAAAAATCTTTGAATTTATTTTTGTGCTTATGATTCATCTTACTTACATTACTCTAAAATTGTAGGTAGATGAGAAAGTCAGGTCGCAGATGTTCAAGCTTCGGGAGACTTGGCATGATGTGTTTCCATCTACAAAGTTATACCAACTGGATGTGAAAGTGAACCTCATTGATCCTGCTTGGCCCATCCAGGCGCAGCCTCACCAGTCAAACATCCATGTAAATCCAAATTTTCTGAAAAAGGTGTTTTTTTAGTTGATTACATCCTATTATGAGGTTATTTTAAACATATAATAGATCAAGGAAACAACCTTGTGGATCTTAATGAAAACTAGCAATTTTTATTTATGATGTGAAGAAATTTGTATAAGAATTTATGGTATATTTATGATAAAACAGGAATTGGTAAAAATTAATTATTACAGCCGAGTCTTCAGATATTTTGGATTTTAGAATCCATAGAACTTTTAAAATAACCTTGTTACAGTAACTACACATGATTTCCATATTTTGTAATATCCTTTGCTATTTACAAGTAATCAACTGTATATATTATATAGAATGTATGCCATATATAGCAGTAGTAGTTTTACATTTATTCTTTTGATATAAACGTCTTAGTGTTTTAATGATTTAGCAATATTCGCAATACCATACATTCATGAAATAAATCCTTTACTATTTCTGTTTTTGTAAACAATGCTAAGGTAAAACTATTTAAGTTGCGTAAACTTCCAAACCATTATTTGTTATTCTAATATGAATTTTATTTACAGCCTAGTCCTGTGGCAAGTTCATCTACTCTAACAGAAGAAGAAGAGCGCATGCGCAATATACTCGCAAAGAAGGAGCAAGAGCTGCTGATGCTCCAGAGGAAGAAGGTGGAGATGGAATTGGAACAAACAAGACGGCAATTGGAACTGGCAGAAAAAACTGCTAAAAAGGTAAGCCAATGTTTTTATTAGTTGCTATATTCTTATTACTTATTGTGTATTTTGTGTGTGTACACATGAAGCTGTAGAGTTTCCTTTGTTAAAGCCGCTAATTGCAGGAACTGCTAATTACACAAAATTAAGCGGAAAAACCAGCAATTAATTTCTGTCAAGTCTGGCTCAATATGTTTTTGTATAACTTTTAGTTTTATTTATTCAAATTTAGCTACAAATGAATAATATATAATAATACTAGCAGACCGGCCAAGCGTTGCTGTGGCTAAGGTTTTTGTTATATTACATAGTAGTTAACTATTCAAGGGAAACGGTAGGAGAACTTATGTGAAATGTTGGTACTTTCAACACAGCGCCATCTGTTAGATTGTATCAAATAATAAACAAATATTTGCAATAAAGTAATATTGCGGGTTTAAATTGAGATGTAAGCTATCCTATCTTTTAAGTTAGATCAAACTGCACACGGTATGCAAATTTGATTCATATCAGTTCGGTAGTTTAGGAGTCCATAGCGGACAAACAACGTGACACGTAATTTATATATATTAAGATGAAGAAATAGCATTTAAAAAAATGTTGTCCTAATACTTAATTGTTGATGACAAAAAGTTATGTATTGTCTTTATATACATTATTACTATATATATACTTGAGGAAGATGAAAGTATAAGAACTTAATTATAAATATTTTCAGACACCGCCCGCGCCCAGTGCAATGCCAGTAGCGCTGGTGAATCCTGTGGTTGCTCCAGTACAAGCTGTAATACCAGAAATGGCGCCACCAGTCTCCATTAAACAGCGCTTGGGACCGGTAAGATATTTATTAATTTTGGTTTTAGGGTAGGTACGCAATTTATGTAGATTATCCCCCCCCCCCCATGTAACGCGCCGTAACGTTTTTCTGTACCCAATAGTAAAACGTTTCGTGACCACCCAGTGACTCTTTATGCCTAAAAGTTACCATTATGTGGTGTAAAGTACTGGAAAGTCGAAAATAATATTAACAATAACGCGTAATTCAATTCTCGCCCCGCATCGTAACGTTTTACAAAAGGAAAAATTTCGTTACGTAATACTTGAACGCTCCCTAATCCAGTCATGGATGGTCACAGGGGATATTAATAGTTATTTTAGTAAATAATTGGATATCAGCAATATTGACTAGGTAAATTATTTAACTCATTAATTTCATTAGGTACTTACTATGATTAAACACATTTTATTTAATAATTACGCTAAAAGTAATAAACATTATTAATTCAACTTCATTTAAGCAACTCATTATCATTAAGTCTGTTAAGTGAATATATCACAACAATAATGAATTAAATTTAAGTTAATTAACTTAATAATCTTGAAGATACATTACTAAGCTTATTAAGTTATCATTAGATTATTACGTAACTCCCTGAGTACATAAGTTATACTTTCGTTCATAGACTTTAATATTTTATTAAACAATTTATTGTTTCATGACATGACTTTATTTTTTTTAAAACAGTGTTTAATCATATTAAATGTAGCGGTCATCCTTCATATTTAGCAAAGTTAGAATCAAAGTAAAAAATAAAATTTAGTTTAATCCGCTGGAGTATTTAGTAGGTATATTGAAAAATCTGTTGCAGACTAGTTACAGATTAAAATCTGACAACGAGAGATTTAACAACAATAAATAGTACCTATCTGGTTAGATACTATATTTTGTTTTTATTTATTAAAGTACACCATCGCAGACGATAAAATTTCTGCTATATTTTTAAATATCTGGCAATTAAGATAGACAGAAAATTTGCAAAATTATAAAAATACGAAAAAGAGATTTATTTTTATTTATTAAAGTACTCCATCGCAGACAATACAATTTCTACTGTATTCTAAAATATCATACAATTACGGTGAACATACAATTTGCTAAATAATAAAAACGGTATGTTTTTAAAAATGAGGGAGAAAAAAACATTATAGATTTATAATAAGTTATTTGAAAATACATATATATTTATCTTATGCGGTCTAGGTACCCGATAGATGTTTAACAATGCATGCTATATAGCTAAAGCTTGAATTAGCCGTTAAATCAACAGCCCAGCCGTTTAACTAGCGGCCTGAAAGATGTATATAAACGTATTAATAAGGGCCTCATAGCCTAGCGGTCTTATTAAGTGGCAGCTAGGTGAGGGGTACCGGGTTCGATTCCCGGTTCGAGGGCAAGTTTTAATTTAATTTAAACTTTGTTCTCGGCCTTTGGGAGGGTTGTGCGGTACCGGGCGAGTGCTTAAACCGTACGTGGAGGACACGGTCGAATTTCTAAGGCAAGCACGAATTGCTGGCTAATGCACAAACCGTGCCAGAGCCATAAAAAAAAACGTATTAATTTTTTAGGAATCCTCGAAAATGCATTTCGTTTTCAAGCATAGAGATTGTGTGGGTAATATGTGTAAAAAAGTAATTGGCTTGACGTAAATACCAACTAAAATGGTCAAAGACACACAAACCCCCCCATAATGCTTACGTAATACTGGAGCGGTCCCGTAGCTAATACGAAAGTATCAGATTGAATATTAGTAGCATCAATAACTCATTGGCTTCGTTGCTTTCGCAAATGTATAGGAAATCTACCTACTAGTCTTTAAAATGGACTTAATTTACTATTGTAAAAATATTATTCTATTACTAGCTGATCCGGCAAACGTCATTTTGCGATGTATTTCATTTATAATAAAAAATAGGGGTTGATCGTAGAGGGGTGAAAATTAGGGGTTGTATGTATTTTTTAATGCTGTATCATAAAAAAATAAAAAATAAGTAATTTATCTAAAAATTAAAAATAATAATTTAGGGGTGGACTACCCTTAACATTTAGGGGGATGAAAAATAAATGTTGTCCGATTCTCAGACATACCCAATATGCACACAAAATTTCATGAGAATCGGTCAAGCCGTTTCGGAGGAGTATGGCAACGAAAACTGTGACACGAGAATTTTATATATTAGATTGATTATTTGCGTGAAACATAATAAATATTTTATTTTTATATCGTAATAATGTGTTATTTTATCACTACAAATATAAGAATTGACTACTTGATATTACTCATACTGTTATGTATGTAACTTAGGGAGCGTTCATATTAACGTATTACGTAACTCAATTTTTGGAGATTATTGACCCCCCATGTATCTCGCCGTAACGTTTTTCAGTACCCTAGTACAGTACTCAAGTATAGTAAAACGTTCGTGACCACCTTGTGTCTCTTTAGTTACTATTATGTGGTGTAAGTCGAAAATAATATTAACAACAACGCGTAATTCAATCTCCGTTCCGCATAGTAACGTTTTACAAAAGGACCCCCCCCTCCCAAAACGCGTTACGTAATACTTGAACGCTCCCTTATATGTAAAATTTATTTTAAGACAAATTTTAACGCCATAATGTGTGACAGCAAACTCAATTGTAGATAAAATTTTGTTCTACATTCTTGCAAATTAATTATTATTATTATTAAGGACATGCTTATGTTGTCTGTTAATGAAACAGAACTAAAGCAATTAATGATGCCATTTTATTGTTTTCTAACGTTAAAAAAACGTAACAATTAGTCACCGCCAGTTAATGAAAATGCAATGGTTAAATATTCTAAGCTATTTATGGACTAGGAAATCAGTGGCCGGTCTCCTGATCATTTGTCAATCTAATAGGCAAGTAGGTGATCAGCCACCGTGCCTGACACACGCCGTCGACGTCTCACGATGTTTACGAGCACGAGCCAGTGTTACTTGTTAGCGTACATTTAATTAAAAAGATTATTCATATTTACTTTGTTAATTTGACAGTAAAATAAAATATTAATATAATTTAATCTTTATTTGAAATGTACTTTAGATTTTTGGATTTAAACAGGTCTACATTAATCACTGTACAGCCATGTTCGAACGTACGACCTCATAAAGTTCAATTAATTGAGGTTCCTGACCTTCATCGAAATCTACAAACTTCTAAGACAATACTCTAGCTAGAATTTCTTTACAGCCGGTGATGAAATCCAACGCTAATCGTATCACACCAGTAAGCGGTGCTCTCGCGGCTGCGCGAAGAGATCCGAGGTTAGCGCGACGCCTCGCAATGGCCAATCCCGCCCCAACAGCCATCGCGTCCAACCACTTCGACATTAAACCCCTCCAACGCGTCACAAAGAGGAAAAACGTCATCACGATAGACGTCCCGGAAGTACGCGAAAATCGCAGACGAGACCCCCGCCTTGCGAGGCGCCCAAAAGCCGACAGACAAGATGATAAAGGCGGAAACTACGGTCGGCCTAAAACAGACAGACACGAAAACAAAGTCGACATCGACCAAACTCTCAGGCTTCTCCCAGATCCAAAGAAAATCAGCAAACTACCCCCCATACCCAAAATCAGCAGAAACGATTCCAAACGTAAGAAGGATATCTCCCGAGAGAGGAAGAAGAGAAAAGAAGACTCCAAAGACAGTTCCAGTTCCCCAGAGAAGAGAGTGAAGGGAAAAGAGAAGAAGTTGAAACTCAAAGTTGACGAAGAGAAGCCTTCCGACGAGGTTATAGCTTTCAAAGAACTGAAGAATTATCACAAAGAGCGATACATGAGGCGAAACAAAGAGAAGTCGGAGAGTCCCGAGCGCCAAGAGAGAGTCCCGGAGATTCCAGAAATTCTAGAAGCAACAAGTAAGATTTCCTTTAGAATGCGAGGTTAGATATAAAAATCTAGTCCCATCTGTGATATTAGGTTGTAAGTCTGTGGTTAAATAAAACATTTTTCAACTCTCTGAGTATTCATGTTTAGGCGTTCCCTTTATTTTTAAGCCCAATCGCGTTGAATGGCTCAAATTTGTGTACTAACCCACCCAGTGAGCTGACTTCGACAGTTTTTGACAAATTGTTTGACATTTGAGCCAATAAAATTGTATGCAAATATGCCCAGTCGATGATTGGGTTTTCAGTTCATATATCTTCGCGATCTTCAAATAAATTGATGCTGAGGTACTCAAGGGCTAAGTATGTAGCAACAAAGGAATAATGTCTAAAATTTATGGAAATAGATTTAAAAATTATCCAGTTGTTGGTTTAACACAGATTTATTAAACTATAGTTAAAATTAAGATAAGTTGTATTTCATAAGGGGCGTTAAGTATTAGAAATTTTGGGAGTTAAATCAAAACTTCAAACGAGGGTAATATTGAAATAATTTCACAAGGATGACGGTGTTGGACAAAAATTTTGGAACTACCCTCATGAAAAAGTTAGATTTGACAATCATCGTGTATTCAGAGTGGATTGGTAATAATGGATTCGGTTATTTTTTAATACATATAAACATGTCAGTTCACTGGACAATAATATATAAAAAAAAAACTAATTTTTCTAAAGAAATTTGTATTGTATTACAATTAACTTCATTGTTAGCGTACGTAGATTGTAAGGGATCGCTTGACGGACTACAGATGGAGGATCAGATCTGGTATGAAGGTAAAAAAGTGGTGGTTCTTTGAAAAAGGCTGCATTAAATATAGTGATGTTTTCAGATGTACCCGAGGTCATAACCGAAAATAAAGATGTAGACCTTCGTGTCTTGCATCCAATAATAGAAGCAGCAGCTATTACTCAAAAACGACCTTCAACAGAGGCTTTAGAAGGCAAAGTTAAGAAGAATAAATTAGATAAGTTTGATGTGTAAGTATCATGTACTGTTTGGTACGTTTTGGTTTTTTAATTTACCTTAAGGGTGAGGCCAAACGAGCGTAAATTTTTGAGTTGTGAGTTGCGTACATGGTTTAATGGTTGCACCTCCTTACAAACGTTGTGTAAAAAAAAAACATGGCGATTAAGAAGAGTGGCGGAGAGTTTATTGCCAGTTCTCTTCCGTTCTACGCCCTTGATTTGAGAACTGGCACTAAATGTAAAACTAGAAGCATTAATATGTATTTCTTTACTGACAAGTCATAAGTGAACAATGTGTTACCCATATGATTAAATGATTTTGTATGAATTTGTAATTTCGGTCGCGTAATTTCTGCTGCACTCGGTTCATACAAAAGTCCTGTTTCACACGGCGACGCAAAATGAGTTGTCTGTCACACGCATTTTTCGGGCCGAATTAAGTTTGCGGGGGGAGAGGGGGCCAGCGCGGGCCGAGCATCAGTACTAAGCGGGTTTACCCAGCATCTTTTTCTGGCATTATCTACTTCTTCGTCTTCTAAATATGCTTCGTAAATACACAAAATTTTCAACGGTTCCATTGCACGACACAAACATCCGCCATAAACGTTCGATAGTAACTGAATAAAATGCGCTCGTCTGGCCTCACCCTAAGGCCTGTATTCACTTTGATTAAGAGCAAGTGATACGTGATTAAGAGAAAAGAAGTGTAAACAGCGACGGATTAGTGCAGGTTGTGTAGTAAAGTGATTAGAAGCGTGTTCTATTTTTTTGCGAGTGAACTGCTAGTAGTGACGTCGCGTGCGCCCTCCCTTCCCCCTCACTCGCAGCGTGCCTGCTAAAACACGTCTGGACAGGCAGCAGGACTCTTCGGTCAACCTGAGAGCAAAGTAATATTCCGTCGTATCTTCAGCAGCCAATTCTTTAAACAGTTGGTAGCTTGCTCCATGAATGGGTCTTCTATTAATCCATTTTCGAACCCATACCTTCCTTGGTCTTGCAAGTTCAGCTTCCAAAACTTCTTCAGTTTCAGATAACACCGCGTTTAATACTACTTTCAGTACTTCTTTTAATTGCAAGCGCGCTTCTCGATGTTAGTCCATACTTGCTGATCGACAGCTATCGACAACTGAATTTACTTAATAGAGCCACTAAACAAGAATTGGACACTACTTGCACTACACACCGCACTTAATCACTAATCAAAGTGAATACAGGCCTTTAAAGTGTGTGTTTTATTCGCGATTTGTCGAGTATCGGTTTTATTACGTCTTTATTTAATCTTAGGTAATTTACCATCAATGGTATTTTCGGACTTGTTATTCCATATATTTTTATGGGATTGGATTACCTTCTGTATTTTACTAGACGTCGAGGCAGACTGCGAAATTCCATCTATATTACCTCGACTCCAGGCGTTGTACAAAAGAGTGTTTTTTAAGACATTTTCTGCTGCGTATCACGTTTGTGAAAGCTGTTGCCAATTCGATACGTCTAATGGACGTTAGCGCTTTTTTTTGAGTTTTCCACTTTTCCATTATCCTTTAGTCCCTTAAAAATATAATATTCGCTATTCTTTTAGATTGAAGCCGGTCCCTAACTATCTATACATGGTATAGATAGTGAGGTAAAGCATTAGGATATGACATATCCATCTCCATTTGACCAGTGATATAAATGTATAGTCTTCATGGAAAAACTATTTCTGATTTCGTAAAGTTTACTAAGATCTATATAGGGAGCGTTCAAGTATAACGTCACGCAATTTTTGTAGATTATTACCCCCCCCCCATGTAACGCGCCGTAACGTTTTTATGTACCCAATAGTAAAACGTTTTGTGACCACCCAGTGACTCTTTATACCTAAAAGTTACCATTATGTGGTGTAGTACTGGAGAGTCGAAAATAGTATTAACAAAATCCCCGCCCCGCATCGTAACGTTTTACAAAATGACCTCCCCCCCCAAAATTCGTTACGTAATACTTGAACGCTCCCATAAGATAATCAATGATAAATCTCAATAAGTATTTGATGGACTCAATATTACTTCAGGCTCTTTGGAAACGAAGATGTGGACCTAAGACAACTACCACAAGTTGAAGAAAGCAATGGTCCAACAGCGGTTGCTGAAAAGGAACTAAGCGATAATAAAGATGACGAAGATGTTGATATGAAAGAAGTATCACCGTTGGGTTCTCCAAAGAAGGATTGGAATGAAGTTAAAGAGAAAGAAGCTACTAAGAAGACGCCGTCGAAGTTAGACCTCGTCAGAGCTAAATTGGCTGAAGCGACGAGAAGCAAAGATCGTTTAGGAAGGCCGTTGTTGTTCAGTAAATCACCAAGTACGTATTAATTTTTATTTAATAGTTAAAACAATCACAATTTTTATTTAATAGTTAAAACAATCACAATTTTTATTTAATAGTTAAAACAATCACAATTTTTATTTAATAGTTAAAACAATCACAATTTTTATTTAATAGTTAAAACAATCACAATTTTTATTTAATAATAAAAACAATTACAATTTTTAATTAAATTTAGATTTAGGCAGCAAAACACGAATAAAAAATAGCGAAGTGATTTGCTAGTGTAAATGTTTCTAATAAAATAGGCTGCTTAGTATCTACTTGCTCACCATACACCATGTGAGCAGATTTGCTGCAATTTATCCCCCCCAAGCCTGAGTCAGCAAAAGTAAAGCTCTCCAATTCTAAATTTCAATCATAAACAAACAAATAACGTACGTAATCACCAAATAAGAAAATCAAAGGTAGGTATTTTTAATAGGGTTCCCAAATCTTACACATAATGAACTAGCGGACCCGACAGACGTTGTCCGTTGTGTCGTTGTAGTTTGTACGTCTAAGGCTATGTTCACATGTAACGCGCGTTGACGCGTGATCAAATTTGAAGAGAGTTCAGATGATGAGCGCTAATGCGCGTTGCGAGAGTACTCGTCAGTCTAGTTCGGTAGAACGTAGAAAATGGACGTGGAAGAGGCTATTATTTTGTGGTTATATTATAAAGGAAAATATAGAAAAAGAAAACGTACACATTGGGTTCATCCAATTTTGAAAAAAAATACAAATTATATTATATTTTTTATACAAATTAGCTATATTCCAAATTGCTGGCCTTTTTTCTACTTCATCGATTAGTAAGTCAATATCTTCAATTTCACTCATTTTAAATGCGAGAACAAAATATAATTACGAAAATTAACAAAATTGCATGCGATCGCGATGAAAGCGCGCGCTCAACTGAACAGCATACGGACATTACATTAATATCAAAGCGTGCGTCAACGCGCGATCACCTGCGTCTAGAGACTTTTTCTCTGAGCGCCGCGTTGACGCACGTTGACCGTTGACAAAATACCACAATGTCTAGTCGCGCGATTTGAAAACGCGCGTCAAGTTTTTGCCATCTGAACATAGCCTAATTGTTGGCATTTTTAAAAACGAAAATTCATCTGTTAATTCAATAAAACTATTGTATTGCCAAGTGTTATTTTAGTCTATCCAAACTTACCAAAACACCATATTAAATTGTATTTATAATAATAACCTATAATATTAGGCTCTGAACTAACGGTGATGTGCACTAAGATTTTTTTAGAAATCATAAATTAATTATTTTATATGTATATCAATAAAGTAACTCCGATCGAAGCTTTTGTTTTTAATGACATTCATTTTTCTTACATCCTCTGACGATATTTGCAGCACGCATTTTGTCAATGTTATGTTAAACCCCTTTGAATTGTATGGTGGTTAAGTATTCTTAAATTTTCTAATTTTCCGCACAATTTTCTTAATTTTTCTCTCGTAAGAACCTTCTCCTGACAATATCAAACACAACAAATAAAGAATTCGCGAAATCGGTCCGTTCAAGCGTGATGCCGTGACCAAGGGAAAAAGAATCATTTTTATATAATATACCAGCTGATCCGGCAAACGTCGTTTTGCCATGTATTATTTATAGTAAAAAATAGGGGTTGATCGTGGAGGGGTGAAAATTAGGGATTGTATGTATTTTTTAATGCTGTATCATAAAAAAAAGTATCTGAAAATAAAAATAAAAATTTAGGTGTGGACTACCCTTAACATTTAGGGGGATGAAAAATAGATGTTGTCCGATTCTCAGACATACCAAATATGCACACAAAATTTCATAAGAATCGGTCAAGCCGTTTTGGAGGAGTTTAACTACAAACACCGCGACACGAGAATTTTATATATTAGATAAACTAGCTGTCCTGGCGAACATCGTACCGCCTAACAGTCGATTCTTTATTTTTTTTAAATACTTATTCTGCAATTCGGGACACCGGTCTAGCTAATGAGATAAAAAAAGAAAGTTGATAAGACAAAATATACATTATGTCAAAAAATAAAAAATTACCTTCCCGGAACCCCTCTCCACTAACACATGAACTTTATGATATCGTATTAAAGTTCTAATTGACTTTTAAGTATTATTACGAATATTTTGTATGGGAATATAGAAAAGTGTTGTTTTTAGACTTTTAATTTTTCTCTCCGTAAGAACCATCCTCTTACTTCAAGGAATATTATAAAAAAATAATTGGCCAAATTGGTCCAGCCGTTGTTGAGTTATGCGCTTACCAACACATTTTGCGATTCATTTTTATATTATAGATAAACAATGTTTTTTATCCTACTACATGTCTGATATATCTAATTATAGACCAGTGCCGATAATGTTTGAAACCAAAAAAAATTACAGTAGGATGAAACCCATTATAAAAGCAGGGGAATATGATCAAAATGAAAGGAAAAATAAATTACGGTCGATCTGAGGTTTGGGGGAGTTTTAAGGGTAAAAAACGGTTTATCTCGATTTCCGGCAAAACTAAAAGTCCTATCGAAGAAAGTTAAATGGCAAAGTTGTAGGTAATAAAAAGATCTAAAACTTTTGTATTCACACATTTTTCACATAACCTCAAAATTGGTGTGAAAAATTCAAAAAACCAAGTTTTTGGTTTTTTATTTTTATCTTTTACAAAAATTTATTTTTTTAAACGAAATTTGGTGAAAACTTACCTTATTATGTCTCAAATATACTGTAATTTATTTGATTAAAAATATTTATTTTTTCACCTTATTTTGAATTAATATCGAAAAAACACCCTAATTTTCAATCGAAAATTCTGACGTCAAAATTTCAGCTTTTTTCAAAAAGTTGGTGTGCTTTCAGTTCGTTGAAATCTCTACTTTCCTATGGTAAAAAAATATATATATATTACCATAGTAAATCTTCTCAGAAAATGCAAAACATCGTATGCAGTAACCAGAGAAGTAGGGAAGGGTATGACGGGTCTGGGCGTTTAAAATTATAAACCAAAACCTTGGTTTTTTTGAATTTTTCACATAAATTTTGAGGTTATGTGAAAAATGTTTTTTTTTTTTTTTTATAGAACGGGGGGCAAACGGGCAGGAGGCTCACCTGATGTTAAGTGATACCGCCGCCCATGGACACTCTCAATGCCAGAGGGCTCGCGAGTGCGTTGCCGGCCTTTTAAAAATTGGTACGCTCTTTTCTTGAAGGACCCTAAGTCGAATTGGTTCGGGAATACTTCAGTGGGCAGCTGGTTCCACATAGTGGTGGTGCGCGGCAAAAACTGCCTTGAGAAACGCTCAGTTGTGGAACGTCGGACGTCGAGGTGATACGGGTGGAATTTCGTATTCTGCCTCGACGTCCGATGATGAAACTCAGCTGCAGGTATTAATCCGAACAACTCCTCTGAACACTCTCCATGGTAAATGCGGTAGAAGATGCAGAGTGACCCCACATCTCTACGCAACGCCAAAGGATCAAGCCGCTCGGAGAGGGATTGGTCGTCAACGATTCGAACCGCTCTGCGTTGTATACGGTCAAGTGGAAGGAGCTGGTACTGGGAGCCCCCGCCCAGAGGTGAGAGCAGTACTCCATGTGGGGCCGAATTTGCGCTTTATATAGTTGCATGCGGTGGCCCGGAGTGAAGTACCGTCTCGCCTTACTGAGCACACCAAGCTTTTTGGAGGCTAATTTAGCCTTTCCCTCCAAGTGACCGCGAAACTGAACGTCGCTCGATATGTCAACGCCAAGTATTCCAATGCTGGCTGTGGCTTTAAGAAGAGTGTTTTCGAAAAGAGGAGTAGCGACAAAGGGTGTTTTTTTAGCGGAAAACGCGCAAACTTGTGTCTTCTTGGGGTTAAATTGGACTAGGTTTTGTCTGCCCCAATCTGAGACTCCACGAAGTAGAGTTTCAACTTCAGACACAAGTTTGTTCCGGTACTCATCAACAACTGCCCGAGAAATACCTGCCCGGCCAGTGTAAAAAGTATCCCCAGTACTGTCATCCGCATAGCAATGAATGTTGCTAAGTTTCAACATATCATTGATATGCAGAAGAAATAGGGTCGGGGATAGAACACAGCCTTGTGGGACCCCAGCGTTTACGGGTTTTAGGTCGGAACATGCTCCGTCGATGACGACCTTGATGCTCCGATCGGCCAGAAAGCTGGAGATCCAATTGCGTAATTTCTCGGGAAGCCCATAGGCTGGAAGCTTCGAGAGCAGTGCTCTGTGCCACACCCGATCGAAGGCTTTCGCTATGTCCAAACTAACCGCTAGCGCCTCCCTCTTGGACTCAATTGCCTCTGCCCATCTATGTGTAAGGTATACAAGAAGGTCACCAGCCGAACGACCACGACGAAAGCCGTACTGATAATCGCTAATCAGCTGGTGGCCCTCTAGATACCTCAAGAGCTGGCAATTAACAATGGATTCCATTATTTTGGAGAACAAGGAGGTTATAGCTATTGGGCGATAGTTGGACGGATCAGAGCGATCGCCTTTTTAGGGATCGGATGTATCAAAGCGGTCTTCCAGCACTTCGGGACAGTGCCGAGCGAGTACAGGTACCGGAAAAGGCGCGTTAAGACCGGAGCCAACTCAGGAGCACAAGTACGCAGCACAATTGGGGGATACCATCCGGCCCGCTCGACTTATGAATGTCCAAGGAAGATAGTGCTTTGCGGACAGCACGTTGCCGGAATGTGATTTCCGGCATCGAAGAATCACACCGCGAAATGGTCGGTGGTGATCTCCCTCGGTCATCCAAAGTCGAGTTAGACGCGAAGAGACAGCCCAAAAGGTCAGCCTTCTCCTTCGCAGTGTGGGCCAGAGAGTCATCCTCCCTCATGGGCCAATCTCTCGTCAAATCTGGCAATGTGCTCTGACTTTGCCTTAGTGATTTCCCGTTTGAAGGACCTGGAGGCTGAGTTATATGCTTTTTAAGTTCGCTGGTATTGGCATCACGAGATTTCGCCGCTTCCGCCCATGCCTTAAAGCATTCTCGCTTTCGACGCGAGGCCGCCTTGCAAGAACGTTTAAACCAGGGCTGAGACTTGCCACCGATCGGCACCGCAGAAAATGGAATAAAGAGTTCCATGCCCTGCAGAACCACTTCGGCGACAGAGGCGGCGACGGAATCTGGAGCTTCCGGCGAAAAGCACATAGGCCCCCAAGGGTAGGACGCAAAGAAAGACCGCATCCCGTCCCAATCTGCTGACTTATAGTGCCAAATACGGCGACAACCCATAAAGCGGGGCCGTGAAGGGCGCGTAGATGGCACAGTACTCCGGACCACACAATGATCTGATGAACCCAATGGCGGGTCAACAGAGACTTGATAGTTCTCCGGATGAGAAGTCAGCAGAAGGTCCAACAAAGAGGGTTTATGACCATCCACATCTGGTATTCGCGTAATCGCAGGGACCATTTGTGTCAGGTCGTAGGCTAAAGCAAAGTCGTGAAAGGATCTTCCCGCGTGATCGGTGGTTTCAGAGCCGAGCCAATCGGCATGGTGGGCGTTAAAATCGCCAAGTATCACGATTTCAGCGGTAGGAACCCTTTCGAGCAGGGAATCTGTAGCCATTTGGATGTGCTCAATGAGTCGGTCAGTTTCGGTATTTCCGCTATGGGACCTATACAGGCATGCGTAGAATCGCGGATGGTCATCGCAGTCTACGCGCAGCCAGAGGTTAGATAGGTTCAAGCGTCCCGAGGCGACGAGAACAGATATCCTCTCTGACGTACACGCAAACTCCAGCCCGCGGCACAAATGAATGTTCCAATTTGTACCCCGGGCAGGATAGGTGGGAAGTATCAGCCGGGGAGGATATCTGAGTCTCGGTAAGAAAGAGCAAGGCCGGCTTCGCAGTCTCTAGATGATAGTGGACAGCGTTGATGTTAGAATTAAGCCCCCTAACATTTGTGAAGTCCACGGCGAGTGTGGACGGGGGTGCCTTTGTATAATTGCTCCGTTTGCCCCGAGGACGATTACTATTTTTGTAGAGCGCAGAATTGCCCCCCCAGAATACGAAGGGCAGCCTGTGCGTCCACCACCGGGTGCTGAGTGTCCCGGTGGTGGACGCCCAGAGGGGATTCTCCACCGCGAGCGCGTGTGGTACCCCCTGGGGTAGATTCTGTTTTTTCTGCACCTTCATATTTCTTGTGTGGGGGGGATGGGCTCCGGGAATCTCTCTCACCGCACGAAACGCGAGTACAAGAAGGCGAACCTTTTGCATCACTTCACGCCGGTTTTCTGAGAGACAGTGGTACTGCCCCGGTCGTGCCTGCCCATTTGGCTGAAGCCCGAAGGAAACAGCATGGCACTCCCACTAGGAAGGGGTTGACTGATTGCGCTGATGAAATAACCTCTGTCACAGGTTATTTCACCAGTGGGCGATGGGGTCGTCACGTCCCGACGCCAAAATATGATGATACAAAGAGATGAATACAAAAGTTTTAGATCTTTTTATTACCTACAACTTTGCCATTTAACTTTCTTCGATAGGACTTTTAGTTTTGCCGGAAATCGAGATAAACCGTTTTTTACCCCTTCCCGACCTCAGATCGCCCGTAAATTATTTTTCCTTTAATTTTTATAATATTCTCCTCCTTTTCCAATAGGTTTCATCCTACTATTATTTTTTTCACTTTTTATTTATTTTGAAGGCTATCTGCACTGGTCTATTATGAAAGATTTTTGAACGATTTCAACCACCGCAAAAAAATAATTATCCTAGGGTCAAGGTTTAGTCTAACTAATATTACTGACTAAACCTTGACCCTGGTCTTGGTTCAGTTACTCAAATACCTATTGTAACCCAATTATAGATGCTTCAGTAATAAAATGATGTATTTTCTTTTAGGTGTAGAGAAAGAAAGACGACGCACCATTAGTGTTGAGGATCCCGAACCGCGTCCAGAAAGTGGTGAAGAATTTGACGCTGAAGATCATAAAAAGACCATCTCCATCATCATGAGTCAAGCCAAAGAGCAATTTAACGATGGAAAACTAGACAAAAATCAGTACAATACACTTATGTATCAAGTACTCCAACTGAACGAGAAGTTCAAACTGAAAGAGGCGAAACAACGCGAATCCTTCGAGATATCCAAGAGAAAACTCCATGCTGCTAATATCCAGGAAGACAAGGTGCCATCTCCGAAATCTTCGCCATCTGATAGAAATAGATACGGAGACATCGACGAAAGAATCACGACCTTTGTCGATATTTCGGATAATATGCACCAGGATTCAGATATGAGAAACCATGAAGAAGAAAATGACAGGCCGGCATTGTTACCTGCACCCCCGATGATGCCAATGTACCCCAACATGCCGTTCCCCTGGAGAGGTGCTCGGCCGAGAATGGAAGAGTTCGGTCCTAGGCGTTTTAGAGGCCCCGTCCCACCATATTTCAGAGGAAAGTTTGATAAGAGAGGACCCCGTTTTGACCCGCGAATGCCAATGCCCTTACCCACTCCAAAACTCGGCATGTGTCAAGGGGAGAGCCCGTTGCAGCCATACACGCGAACCTCTTCACCGCCTCCTCTAGGGTTACCCGGGTACGAGGTGCCCCCCACCGACTTTAAGGTCATAGAATATATTGACCAGGATCCCGTCAAAACTATCCAAATAGATGGTATCCCGAGAGAAATCAGATTCTATGATGAAGTAGCTGTTATTATGCTGGACTGGGATGACCCTCGCGAAATTAAGTTTCTACCCGGGTCTAGACGGGTCACGTTTGATAATAAAGATTCCGTAGTGCTGTCCTTCAACGAAGGTTATAAGCATGTGGAAATCGATGACCAGGTTTTCGATATTCGATTTGGAGCGCCAACAAGGGAAATGTACATAAACGGGAGATGGTATGAGTGCTTCTTTGGAGGGCAGCCGTTAGGGGTTATAATCGACGGCAAGCCTCACTTGGTGCATCTGGAGGGGCCACTCCCACAAGTGGATATAGGGAAGGAGAAGAGGGTAGACCTGGTTGCCGGGAAGATTAATTTAATCGTGAACGCGACTACAGTGTGTCCGGTGTATTTAGATGCGAAGGTTCAGAAGTTCCAAGTGAATGGGAAGTTCTTTACGATTCGATTCGTGGATTCCCTACGTACAGTGCTCATTAATGAACAGCCGTTCAAAGTGGAGTTTGGGGATCTTCCGAAGCCGATACTGATTAATGGTGAAAAGTATTTTGTGAGGTTTTCAGCGCTGCCCAAATACATTAAGCCTGGGCAGGTGAAAATTGCAAATATGGAAGGATTTTTGGCTTCATCGACACCTGCAATTGAAAATAATGTTGCACCAATGGATGTACCCATTGAAAGACCTCAGAAAACACCCAGTCCCGATAATGAAAACAAAGGTAGGCCATTATAATTAATTTAGATCCAGAAATGATGTGGAACATGGTGTAATGGTTGCAACTCCTTACAAACGTTGTGTAAAACAAAAAACTTGGCGATTAAATAAGTGGCGGAGAGTTTATTGCCAGTTCTTCTCTTCCGTTCTACGCTCTTGATTTGAGAACTGGCAATAAATTTAAGATTAGAAGCATAAGTGTATATTGTGTAACACAATGTACACTTATGAACGTCAAAAAAATATACATTAAATGCTTCTAATTTTACAAGAACAGGTGTTAATAGTGATAAAAGTATCAGATGACACTCGAAATAAATAGGATGAATGGGCATGTTTAATATTGCTTCAATATATTTAGATTTCTCAAGTTTTAATGGTTTAGATTCTTCCAATTATCCAGTCTAGATGTTTGAATTTTATTTTAGTATTTACAAAAAACGCAATCCTGTCCTAACAGGAGACCCTGAATCGTTATATTGCATAACAAACAAATATTCATACAAAAAAGAAACAAACAAGAAATTATCTAGCAAGCAAGGGAGCGTTCAAGTACATATTACGTTACGCAATTTTTGGAGATTATTGGACCCCATGTAACGCGCCGTAACGTTTTTTGTACCCAATAGTAAAACGTTTCGTGACTTTATACCTAGAAGTTACCATTATGTGGTGTAAAGTACTGGAAAGTCGAAAATAATATTAACAATAACGCCTAATTCTATCCCCGCCCCGAATCGTAACGTTTTACAAATAGGACTTCCCCCCAATTCGTTACGTAATACTTGAACGCTCCCCAAGCTAAAGAATTATATAGTAAACTAGCAGACCGGCCACAGCGTTGCTGTGGCTAATGTTTTTGTTATATTACATAGTAGCAAACTATTCAAGGGAAACGGTAGGAGAACACCAGTCATGGGGACCACAATGCTTTTTTGGTGGTAATGCCATTAAATTGTAGCTTATGTGAAATGTTGGTTCTTTTAACACAGCGCTATCTGTTAGAATTGTGACTATCAAATAATAAACAAATATTTTGCAATAAAATAATATTGCGGATATAAATTGAGATGTAAGCTATCCTATCTTTAAAGTTGGATCAAACTACACACGGTGTACAAATTTGATTGATAATCGGTTCGGCAGTTTAGGAGTCCATAGCGGACAAACAACGTGACACGTAATTTATATATATTAAGATAATAATAAATATAAATTTCCAGGTCTGGACATGCTAGCCAGTCTTATGCCAACTAGCATGGCCCCCGCTGCCAGCTCAGAATACAGTTCAGCCGAACCGCTATTCATGAAACCAGAGAAAATACCTGGTCTAGAAGCAGAAGAAAAACCGAACCCAGTACCACTCCTTGGGAACCTCAATGTAAACGATCTATTCGCGAAGCTGGTGGCGACCGGAATTGTATCGGTTATCAATGAGCAGAAACCGGAAAAGAAAGTAGATGATAAGCCCAAAAAGGAAGATAGAAGTGTGATACACCGAGTGGATCTTTTGAAACCGCAGTCTTTGAGGATGTAAGTTAAATTGTATTATTTAAAAGAATCTAGCTAATTAAGTTATTGTGTTGGCCTAGTGGCTTCAGCGTGCGACTCTCATACCTGAGATCGTAGGTTCGATCCCCGGCTGTGCACCAATGGACTTTCTATGTGCACATTTAACATTTGCTCATGAAGGAAAACATGGTGAGGAAACCGTCATGTCTTAGACTCAAAAAGTCGACGGCGTGTGTCAGGCACTGGAGGCTGATCACCTACTTGCCTTTTAGATTTAAAATGACTATCAAACAGATTCAGAAATCTGAAGCCAAGACCTAAAGTGGTTGTAGCGCCACTGATTTTTTTTTTAATTAAGTTTTTGAAGTTATACTTTTATTGGCGCGTTAGAGGAAAATGATGAGAGTTTAAATGTATTACATACCTTTTTTCTATTGTTGGTGTCGTTGTTTCTACAAACGTAACGTTTTTGAAAAAAAACATCTCGATACTCCAATGAAGTATTAACTTCTAACGTACACACGTTTTTTTTTGTTCAAACAAAAGATGGTTGAAGAAACAAAATGTTTTAAAGAGTGTACCAATTATTAAAAGGCTAGCACGCACTTGCGAGCCTTCTGGCAATGTGAGTGTCCATGTGCGGCTGTATCACTTAACACTTAACATCAGATGTTTGCATCCTGTTACATTAAAAAAAAACATGTGTATACTTATGTACACGCGTTAGAAGTTATACTTCTTTGGCGTAACAAGATAAAAATCTTTTCAGTAAATTTATTCTGCGTTTGTAGAAAAAACGACACTAACAATAGAAAAAAAGGTATTTAATACATTGAAAGTTTTATTATAACGCATTATCTAGTTAAATAAAGTTTATTTAAATATCACAAAAATATTTCTACATAATTAAAGAAATTGACATTTTTATTTTAAAATGTTGACTATAGATAACTTCGGGGTGTCAGTTTTTTGTGACGGTGTGCTCGTAAAAATTTACTTAATTTTTCCTAACGCGCCAAAAGAAGTATAACTTCAAAAATCTAAAATTTTGACTATAGCTAACTTCGGGGTGTCGGTTTTTTGTGACGGTGTTAAAAATTTACTCTCATAATTTTTCCCTAACGCGCCAAAAGAACTTCAAAAATTCAAAACAGTTGATTTGTACTGAATTACTATTTTATACCCATTTCAGTAAACAACCAGGAATAGTTGCCAAGCTTTACGGAGGTATGCAATGCAGCGGATGTGGTGCAAGATTTCCTCCAGAACACACCGTCCGATACTCCCAGCATCTCGACTGGCATTTCAGACAGAATAGAAGAGAAAGAGACTCGGCGAGAAGGGCTCACAGTCGGCACTGGCATTATGATCTGTCTGATTGGGTTCAGTATGAGGAGATCGAGGATTTGGAGGAGAGAGGTAAGAATCTTGAAATACAGCATTTAAGAACACAGAACAGAACCGCTTTACGGTAGATAAATTCGTTTTGACTTAGAATTTAGACGCGTTGATTTAGAAACGGAATTTAATAGTAATTAAAAGCCGGATGTATGCATTCGTTCTATATTATACCTGTTGGTCCCATCACCCATGCCCCATAAAAATAAGCTAAATAAAATTTTATGTTAAGAGATTATAATTATAAAAGTTGTAACTATATTTTTCATTATCAGCGTTCGCTAGCTATCTTTTTTTATTGATAAAAGCTTGCCAAGCATTTTTGAAGTTATACTTCTGTAGGCGCGTTATGAAAAATTGATGAGAGTGAAATTTTACGATGCGCGGGCAACGTGACACAAAATTAACAGATTGAAGTTGCCCACGGAAGACGATACGGCATTGGACATAATTTAAAAACAACATTCGAATAAATATTGATTTATTTAATTTTTCAAATGTAAACTGAACTTTATTGTCTATAATGACTCTTTGATTATTTAATTGTAATTAATTATTTGCATGCAATCAAAAACTATTTTTAATAATGCCAAAGAAGTATAACTTATTACGCGCGTACATAAGGACACGCACCCTTTTTTTTCAATACATGTGTCTTAGTAACTTAAGACTAATAAGTAATTTAAGTTTAACCTAATTTACTAAAAAGGATATTTATCATACAAAAGTGTACGATAACACTACTTACAGTCTCTATTAAAGGGAAGACACTCTGTTCTTGTGTTATATTTTTTCACTTATCAATCTTTAGCATTTAAAATCCGTTCAAGTATTACGTAACGTCCTCTTGCCAGCAAAAGTAAGCAAAGCTCTCAAAAATAATAGTATATTTTTGTTGAAATCCTCGAAAATGCATTTCGTTTTCGAGCATAGACAATGTGTGGGTAATATGTGTAAAAAAGTAAATAATTACTGTTGACGTAATACATGAACGGCTCTTTAAAACTAACATGCACTAACAATAATTCACGAGTTCAAATGGTTTTGTCCAGAAATTTTATTAAGTCTCAATCTTTTAAATGTTAAACAAAAAGTGCCTTTTCACATACTGCGGTTGGCAAAATAACAATACTTTGTGACACAATAATTAATATTCTTCATTGATAATTTATTTGAGAGTGAAGCTAATACAAATGTATTTCTGTTAACTTATGCTGCATGTAGAATTGTAAAAAATGCCTGCTTATTTTTTCGTTTATAGTTTCTATTATAATAAAAATAATAAATAATCAGTGGGCTTCAATAGGCAAGTAGGTGATCAGCCACCTGTGACTGACACGCCGTCGACTTTTTCAGCCTAAGGCTTTCATTCCTCACGATGTTCTCCTTCACCTTAGAAAGAAAGTCTTAGAAAGAATCAATCGCTTCTAGGCCAACACTGCTTTCAAAGTTGCTATTACTACATGTAAATACAAATATATTTTGACATTTCAGAAAAGAGCTGGTTCGAAACCGGTGGGGCTGAAGAGGGCGAGGTCCCGATGGAGGTGGTCGAGGAGACTCCGAGCGTGGCTGCCGGCCTTCCAGCTGAACACAGCTGTTCCCTCTGCGGGGATAAGTTCGACCAGTTCTACAACGAAGACAAGGAGGAGTGGCATCTGAGGAACTCCGTCCGGCATGAAGAGAAGAATTATCATCCCATGTGCTTTGAGGATTATAAGGTATTAAAAATATATTATTAACCTAGTGCTTGTCTAGTTTCCGGTTCCGGTATATTTTACTGACAAAAACCGCTTAAATTATAAATTTATTAAAATATGTATTAAAAAAGTTCGTGCGTATAAAGTACACATGTCAGAAGTGAAACTTTTTTGGCAAACTAATTTTTAATTTTGTTCATATTTATGCAAATCTAAAACTTTAGATTTGTAGAAATATATGTTAGGAATTTAATTAACTTAATTGTCATTAAAATATTAAGTGTCGAAAATTAATACAAACAATAAATTTTGTTTTTTTTTTTTTTAATTTCTTTCTTCGATACTAAAAATACGTGGCATTTTAATTAACAATTCGTCATTTGAGATTTCAATAACATATTTTGAATAAAATATAAAATACTAAGATTTCATAAATTTTCTCTAAGAAATTTTAATTTTAAAAATATAATTTCTTACTTTGACAAAAACGCTGCACATCTTCGTGACGTTCCGTAAAATGTTTACCCTCATGCGCCTAAAGAAGTTTCACTTCAAATACAAAGAGTTACCCATTTGTCATAAAAATATGAGAAATGTAGTAGCGGATAAGTTTTCTTTATATGAAGATGTATCCCATATAAAGATGCATAATACAAGTCGTAATTGTTAAGGAAATATATTTTGGTGGCTGTTCGTTTTAACCAACTCCAAAAAAGATGTTATCAGTTTGACCAGTACGTATGTGATAATGTTGAAATTGGATATTTGAGTATGGTAGACATGTTCATGATATTTCCGAACCAATTCGACTTAGGGTCCTTCAAGAAAAGACCGTACCAATTCTTAAAAGACATTCTTGAGTCCTTTGACATTGAGACTGCCCATGGGCGGTATCACTGATGTTAAGTGACAAGACAGTCTTAGCCATCCTTCTGCCCCTTTGCCTCCTGTACCAAAAAAAAGGAAAATACACATGTATAGAATTTTTGAAACTTAGAGAGTCATATCAAGACGATTTAAATCGAGATGTTTCTTTTGATGTGTTTCTAGTCTTCATGAAATTATTTTTTTAAATTCCAGGCTTCGCTAACAAAAGAAGAGCTCAAAGATGAATCTATATTAGAACTACCAGAGGAAACCAAGGAGATGGATGCTATAGAGATTGGTGAAGAAGATTTAGATGAATCAGACAATGAGTCTGTGGTTGAGGTCGTGGAACCTGCTAAGGAACCGGAGCCAGTTGAGGTATGTACCCAAAGGGTCATTGGCTTATTATTTTGTTTAAATGTATGGGGCCGTTCATTTAAATTTATTTAATTTAAATGTATGTTCATTATGAAAGATATTTATTAATTTAATTAATATAAATTATAAATAATTTATTTAAATTTTATTATAAGTAAATAAATATTTTTAATTTTCAGAATTTGTTTACTATCATTTAGAATTTATCATAATCAGTAGGGGGGGTCTTAGTTTTTGTGACGAAATATTTCTAGGGGGGGTCACAGAAAATGTGACACAGCGTGACAATAGGGGGGAGGGGGTCAAAAAAAGATTTTAGTGTGACGTATTTTATGAACGTCCCGTATGATATATGAATGCAATATTTTTTTTACCGAATAAAAAAATTGAAGGGTGAAGTTATTAATTCATAAAATGTGTTTATATGTGTACAATTTTTTTTAATAGATGATATAACTGACATTCGCTAGGCGGGAGATTTTAGTGATTTTTAACCAATTTCAAAAAATTTAAGAATTTTAATATGATTTTGTTTAATAAATTACAAATTATTTCCCAGATCCAAGAAGTAGACGATGGTGATGAAGATGACGTTCTCCTAAAAGTGGAGCCTGTAGAGCAGGTGGTGGTTGAAGATGATGCGGACACTGATGAGGAGACCCAGGTGGAACGGACGAAAAGGGACGAATTGGCTGCCATTGACTTTGCTAATATCAAGATTAAACAGGAACCTGTTGATCCAGGTAATTTTTTTTTTAAATCATTTGCTAAGTGATAAAATAACTATCGTGAAATTAAATGTTAAATTTTTGTAAGTATTGTGTTTCAAACTATTAGAAGATATTAAAAAGTT